>JAFEMH010000192.1:0-600000 GCA_022495995.1 Adenophora triphylla var. japonica
GTGCCTCGATATTCGTGGCCGGGAGGTGCTCCTTCGAATTGCCGCTCGCGTAATTGCGAGCGCTGGGAGGCGGATTGCCGACGAGGACCTGGTCTTCCACGCTTGACTACGGTGGTTGAATTGCCGCTGGAGCTGGCGAGACCGGTCTTACGCTGACGGCCGGATTGAATTGCCGCTGAAGCTGGGCGAGGACCGGCCTTACGCCGACGGCCGGGATTGAATTGCCGCTTGAGTGGGCGAGGACCGGTCTTACGCCGACGGCCGCGGATTGAATTGCCGCTGAAGTGGCGAGGACCGGTCTTACGCCGACGGCCGGATTGAATTGCCGTTGAGCGGGCGAGGACCGGTCTTACGCCGACGGCCGGTGGTTGAATTGCCGCTGGCTGGCGAGGTCCGGTCTTACGCTGACGGCCGGTGGATTGAATTGAAGCGGTTAGTGGACCATTCTCGCACTCGGGATTTGCCGGAAAAGGCCTTAGACGCCAGGCAAAGATTATAAGGGCAGAAAGTAATTTGGCCACCCTCGCAAAGAGGTCCGTACGGACCAACCTGTTGCAAAGAGGTCCGTACGGACCACCTTTGGTTTTTTACAGCTCCTGTGTTTGACTGTGCTTAAATGCCGAGGCTCCCCCACTTCTTCTTCCTCATTTCCAGCGTGAACTGTGCGAGAGAGAGAGAGAGAAAACTCCATTTTTACACCAAAATCTTCCATTTTTCTTAGCTTGAATTGCTTGCAATGGCGGAGGGATCTCGAAGGAGTCGTCGTCAACGCAGCCAAGAGGTGGTCGAGCAACGAATGGAGCTTCAAAGGAATTGGATTTCGCTCGTTCCATCTTCGAAGAACCCGATGTTTTGTATCCGAATCCGGAGGTGCACAATCGTCGCTCCATTGAACGTCTGGGAGGTAAGAAATCTGCTCCGCTTTGATTCCCTCGTCGAATTTTTGAATGCTAGAACTAGGTTTTAGTTTTTCGCATTTTTGAATTTTTTTTTGTTATTATTTTATGCCTTTTGTGAAATTCTTGATGAATTGTTGAAAATGGACATGTAAAAATTGTGGGTATGTGTATTTTGTGCGTAAATGTGTAGATTAGCTCTTATTTGTGAAAATAAAGTGCCTATCTAGTGAATTGCATGCTTTGGTGTTTTGTACCGTATGCTATTTATGTATGTACATTATGAGAAAAATTATCGTGTAGTGATAATTTTTGTGAAAATGTGACATGTGCCGTGTTTTGTGACGGTTATATGTGAAAGTGTGTGCCGTGTAGGGACGGATTTTTTTTTTTTTTGTGTTATGCATATGTGTCGTGCCGTGTTTTTGGGTGACGGACTTCGTGGGGAAAATATGTGCAATATGTGCCGTGTTGGGACGGATTTTCTTTGAAAATGTGTCGTGTAGGGTTTAATCCCCCTTTTTTTCTTTTGAGAAAATGTGTACAAAGTGTGTGCCGTGTTTTTGTGACGGATCGCATGGGAAAAATTATATGCATGATATATGTGAAAATTATGTGCATTATATGTGCCGTGTTTTGTGACTGGTTATATGTGCCTTTATATTAAGTAATCGTGATTGACGTACCTTGCCGTGTTTACCCGCAGGATGCGGGGCTTATGGCCGGAAGGCCAAGAGGATGAAGACTCTGGATCGCCGAGGTCGCTGTGGAGCTATGGCAATGATGCCCGATATTTCCGTGGACTGCAGGCCGAGTCCCCTGAGGCCGGTTTATGCTTCCGGCCTAGGTGTGTTCGCTGAGAACCCGGGCCGGAGCTGCTCGACACGAGGAAGAACAAGAGTGTCTTCCCGGGTTTATCTCGAGTATTGGTGGGATACCACCCACACCTTCCACCCGAGCCGGGGCGAGGTGACAAAGTGACGCCCACCGATTTTGCCGCTATTACCGGCTCTCCTTCAAAGGGGAGCCCGCGAGGCGGGAGAGACATGATCTCCGATGATGTGCCGACCGAGCCGCCGGGCTTGAGCCTCGTCCTCGCAGGGCCCGGGATGTCAGACAGCGACGTGAGACGAGGATCACGCGCCAAGATTGGGCCTACATCCGGGTACCGGCCAGGTGACACGGAGCACTGGGCGCGCTCCTTCTTGTGGTATGCACCGTCCGAGACTTTCGTTCTCGAACCACGCGACCGCAGCCTCCCTTTGCTCGCTGAGAGCTTGACCGATCTCGGATAGGTCTCGCGACATTGCTTGGGGCGAGGCAGCTTGGCCGAGCTCTACTTCTCCTCGACCGGTTTAGCCTGGGGCGCCTCACTGGGCCCGTTTTGACTTTGCTCCTGAGGTAATGAGTTTATTGCCGTTTTTTGATTTAGCAACTTGTCTTTTTCTCCGTTGTCTTTTGCACCGAGCCTTCTCTCGTTTTTGTCACAGTGTGGTTTTATGAGGTTTTCCAAAGGCTTCCCGTGGGATAGAGATCCCGGGCCCGTTGCCGCGCACTCGCTATGCCGGGCCGGGCTCGTACGGCGAGGAAGAGGAGGACCACTGGGAAGCTCACCATCGCCTACTGGGATGTGCAGTGAGCGTCTGGAGAGAGATAGCCGTGAGGGGTTTGCCTTGTTCCCGTGGACTCTGATGAGGGAGATGAGTTCGAGGGGGCTCCCGAGGCGACAGCCGCGGCGAAGATGCCGCGAGGCTCGACTTGTGACGTCATGTATCTGGGAGCGAGTCTTCCTGGGCAAGATGGCCCCTGTGCTTCCCGTGGCTCCGAGGGACCCTCCCTTTGGGATGCTTGACTCCCTGGATATGGATGTGCTTGACTTCGAGAGGTACCTCGCGTGCTCTGCCGAGGAGTTCATTTTATACTGAGAGGAGTACGGGCCTTCGCGAGGAGGAA
This sequence comes from Adenophora triphylla var. japonica, assembly GCA_022495995.1. Taxonomy (NCBI): domain Eukaryota; kingdom Viridiplantae; phylum Streptophyta; class Magnoliopsida; order Asterales; family Campanulaceae; genus Adenophora; species Adenophora triphylla. Next base: position 2,850 of record JAFEMH010000192.1, read on the forward strand.
GCCGAGGACGCCGCAGTGCCGGCGCGGAGAGAGAGGCCGGCCCGCAGCTCCCCTGCAGGTTCCGATGCCGGACCGGATTTCACGTACGTCCGCGGGGACGGTCGAGGAGGAGGGTGTCTCGTACCTGCTCCGAGCAGCTCCCGCCGCATACCGAGCGGATCCCGACAGACGCGAGCGAGTGTGCCGACTCTTTTCCATCTTGGCATCTTTTCTCGCATTTTTCTTTTTTTGTTGTTGAGTATAACCGCATTTGATGAGCGTTTCCTTGGCTTCTTGTCAGTGCAGTCCCGGGAGAGCCTACGATATGCCGACTCGCCGCTACGTGGCGACGCGCTCCTTCGCTAAGAAGATGGCGTCGAAGGTGTCCCGCCGGTCTCGCGTCGTGTGCCGCAGACGAGCCTATGCCTTCGAGGCATTCTCGTGGACGTTCCTCCGCCTAGAGCCGAGCCTGAGCCGCAGCAGAGGGCCTCGAGGGGGCGGCATGCATGGATGCCGGACGTCTTCTGAGCCGCAGGCCTTCGAGGGAGCAGCTCTTTTATCGCTCATGCTCTCCGCACGGCGCACAGGCGAGGGTTCCTCGTGAGCCTTCTTTCTTCGATCCTTTCGCCGGATTTGATCCTTCCGAGTACTTTTCGTGGGAGCCTCAGCGGTGCTCTGTATTCGACGACGAGGATGTGACGGCGAGTTCGCCGATGCCCGACTTTTCTTTGGAGGACCTCGCGAGGATGATGATGCCGAGGATTCCGATTAGTATTCATTTGCTTTCCCTCTTTTCATATCCCTCCTTTTTTTTTGTTTAGCAAATGTACATTTTTGGTACCTGTAATAAAACACATGTATTTGCATGGCAAACAAGATTTTATTTTAAGATGTAATGTCATTTTTTGTGATTCCCTGAATTGTCCTAGAAATTGTTGCTATTATTATTTTTTATTTTTGTACATGCCACGTGAGCCGAGAGTGTTTGTGGGTAGTGTTTGTTTGCCGGAATGGCTTTCGCGTTGTTTGGGCCGCTTGGAGCAAGGTTTTGCCGAGGACAAAGGGTTTTTGTACCGTTTCCGGGGAAATGGGTTCTCGTTTGCAAGGAGGTCCGTACGGACATACTTAGCATGCAAAGAGGTCCGTACGGACCAACCTTGCTTTTGGGAAGGACATAAATGCTTTCCAAAGGTCCGGTTCTTCCTCATTTCCCCATTTGCCCATTTTCGAGCTTTCTTCCCCATTTTCTCTAGGAACCTCCATTTTTGCCATGGATTCTTCGTACGTCCCTAGAATTTTGCCGAGGCTTTCGCAGAGAGGCAAGCACACTTCCTCGAGCAGCTTGAAAACGTGGATGCGGCGCCGTATGAGGCATCGTAGACGGGCTTTCGAGGTAAGGTTTCGTCTTTGCTCTGGCTTCGTCTTTTAAGGAGTCGGGTTCCCGATTGGGATTTGTTGCGGCCGCCGCGGTTCGGGATGTTAGGAGGCACGTGTACCGTTTCTCCTACAATGAAATGGTGCCCACTTTTGAGGATTTTCAAGCTGATTGGAGGACCTGAGGCGGAGGCCATCTCGCTTCCTTTCGTCAGGTGGTGCCGCGAGCGTGAAGCTTGCAGACTTTCTTCGTACTTCGTTGGAAGAAGTGCAGGCATGATCCTTGATTCGGGTCATATCGACATTTCGAGCCGCCGAGCGGTTCATGGTCGATGATGAGAGTGACGTCTCTGGGATGTATTTGCCTCAGGCGTGACGGCGACGCTTTTCCGGGCCGCCCTCGCATTTGTGGATGGCGCTGCTAGATGCGGTAGGCACCGCAGAGCCGGAGAGGATATTGTCCCGTTGGTGCCGGGGGAGACTCTTCATGGTATCGACCGTCCGGCGACCGGGGATCGTTTTATGAGAGGGGGAAGCCCCGCTTTGCTCACCTTGTGGCCGCGAGAGAGACTTCAGCCACGCCCGAGGCTCCGACGTCGTTTAGCCCGTGGTCATTTGCTCGCCGACCTCTTGTGTTGGATATGGATCGCTCCGCCCGGGAGAGATGGATGGCACACTTGGTACGCATCGATCCGCCGGTGGGTTCCGTGACCGGAGGATCGAGACCAGGAGGATCTTGCAGAAGGGTCCTACGTTGTCGAGTTCCAGTTTGTCTTGGTCCTCCTTCTATATTCCGTCGCTTGTTTCCCTAAGCTGGGATGAAGCAGAGCCTTTGTTTGGCCGGGATGACCTTGCTACCGCGGAGGTAGTTCCTCTTTGTATGGCACCTGTGTGCCTTCGTATTGTCTCGAGGGTATGGAAGTATTCCGCTTTCCCTCCCGCGGTACTCCTTAGACGTCTGGGAGCGTCAGATTGACGACTCAAGCATCCGGCCCGGTATGAGCAAAGATGTCAAGCGCCCCAAGTGGTCTTGGAGAGCAGCGTGCGTAGCGATTCTGGGACCCGCTGCCGTAGTAGCTATTGCCTTAGGAGTTCCGAAGCCCGGTCTCGACCCTTCGATGTGACGGAGACACTTTGTTTGACTACGAGACTAGAGTTGACCGACCGACAGGAGAGGTCCTCTTTACGCACTCGCAGGAGGAGATCCGAGCCGAAGCACGGCGAATGAAGCCCCGAGAGCTACCGGATTATTTGACTCTACTGGGAGGACCCCGCATCTCTGACCGAGAGACGCAGAGTTGGTTCACGTGAGCGAAAGAAGACTCGCCGGGGACGAGGGAAGAAAGGAAAGAATGGCGAGGGGACAAGCGCAGATGGCGCGGAATGACCTCCTAGGTATCCATTCATTCGCATTGCAAACACATTATTAGTTAAATGTATTAAGCCGTCTTTTAGCATGTTGTGAACTCGAGAGTAGACCGTGCTTCGAACTCATCAAGAAATGTTGTAACCGTTAGTGATTTGTGATTTACTTTTAAAGCTTTGTCGAGACGCAAGATCTCTTGTTTGCCTTTGCTTCGTTGTGCACTTTGTCTGGCCCATCTGACTTTTCTCTGCTGCATTCGCGGACCGAAGCAGTCCTGGGCCCCGACGGCAATCCCCTTCGAGGCTTTCAGGCTTGGCCGAGAGGTTGAATGCTCCTCGACAAGTCGTTGACGGTCTTTTTCGTAGCTTCCTTGCCGCTTGTTCGCGCTTCTCGACCTCAATTTCGCAGCCTTCGCTGAGCTTCTTTTGTTTTTTTTTTTTGTGAGCCCCTCGAGCTCTTTTTTTTTTTTTTTTTTTTATTTTTTTTGTGAGCCCTCGCTCGAGCTCTTTTTTTTTTTTTTTTTTTGAAGCGCGTGAGGGCGAAGACAAGCCCCCGGCTCGGAAGCGTACGAGCCGGCCGTTTGATGCCGAGCGACCCTGATGTCCTTTTCGATGTTGCCGCCGTCGTTCGACTTGGTCAAGGTGACCGCCGGGCGTGTTCTTGAAAAGTGCGTAGCTTGATGGAGGTCTTGATTGACATTCAAACTTTTGACTTTTTGTGTATTTTTAGACCTGACCAATTAAGGTTGCCTACGTCTCCTGACTAGAGGGCTCAGTCTGCGTAGTTCGACACTACATGGAGTGCCAAGAGATGCACACTGTTCTTCTTCAGCGAAGTATCTCGCGAAGTTTGCTTCCGCTGACCGGATTCATGAAGCGGATTGCCGTCTAGGTCTGTTAGCTTCATGGCGCTCCGAGAAGATCTTTTCAACCACGAAAGTGGCCGATCCACGCGGGTTCCCATTTTCCCAGCTGGGTTGGTTCGAGCGGGAGGCTTTTCTTCGAGTACAAGGTCACCTTCCCCGATGTCTCTGGATTTGACTTTCTTGTCGAAAGCTCTAGCCATCCCGCTGATAGGCTCCTGACGTGTTCCATGGCCTTTAGTCGTCGCTCGTCTAGCGTGAGCCAATTCGTCATGCCTGGCCGAGCCATTCGACTTCGTTGATGTCATTTTCCAAGAAGACTCTGAGCGAGGGAATTTCTAGCTCGACGGGAAGGACTGCTTCCATCCCGTACGTCGTGGCAAATGGGGTTTCTCCCGTGGTCGTTTCCGACCGATGTGCGGTAGCCCCAAAGTGCAAGGTGCCTTCTGCCAATCTCGTCCTCGTGGTCATTTTTCTGATGATCCGTTCGAGGGTTTTGTTTGTCGCTTCCACGGCGCCGTTTGTTTGTGGCCTAGGGAGAAGATTTGTGACGTGTGATCTTGAATTCAGCCAGCCTCGTCGAATTCCCTTCGAAGTGTGAGCCGTTGTCTCGATATGACCTCATTTGGGATGCCGTATCGGCATATGATGTTTTCCTCGAGGAAATGCGCGACCTTCTTGGAGGCGAGTACCTTGTAGACTCGCTTCGACCCATTCGTGAAGTAGTCGATGGCTACTAAGATGAACTCGCGACCGTTGCCCGGGCCTGAGCGATTTTCCCGATGACGTCAATTCCCAAGTGGCAAAGCGGCCAAGGTGTAGTCATGCAAGAGAGATCGTGGGGCGGTAGATGATCGAGGTCGAGAACCGCTGCACTTGTCGCAGCCTTTCTGACAAAGTGGATGCACCGCTCCACGGAGATCCAAGAGTAGCCCATCCCGAGAATGATTTGCATCGTGGCTCGGGCATTCATGCTGGGACCGCAAGCCCCATTGTGGACTTCTGTTCATGAACTTGTCTTGCTTCTTCTTGGCCGACGCAGCCGTAGGAGCGGCCCATGGTAGCGTTTCTTGTATAACATGTCCCCGAGGATGACGAAGCTGAGAGGCAAGGCGTTTTAGTGGCCACGATGCTCTTGGTTTTGACCCTCCTTCGCGCGTGGTCTTCCTTGTTCATGAAGGTGGTTTCCCGCTCGAGGTATTGGAAGATCCGTTATACCATGGCTCATCGACGGCTTAGGTTCCGGTTCGATCTCACAACAAGAGGCGTGAATTTCCTTTCGTCCGACTTTGAAGGGTTTGATTGCTTTTCCTTCGTGGATTTCCACAAGGGAAGCCAAGGTGGCTAAGGCATCTCGCAAACCTCGTTTCTGCCTCTTGGCAAGTAATGGAAGGTGACCTCTTCGAATTGTGTGATGAGGTCCTCTATGCAGCATGGTATTTTTGCAAGCCCGGTCTACGGTTTTCCACTTGTTGGAGACTTGGTTGATGATCAAGGCCGAGTCCCCATAAACTTCGAAGTTTCGGACATTCCTCTCGAGCGCGGCTTGTAGTCCAAGAATAAGCAGCTTCATATTCGCGCATTGTTGGTTACCTCGAAATTGAGCTTTATAGCAATTGGGGCGTGCTCGTCCTGGGATCCACCAAGAGCATACCGACGCCGCTTTCCTTTTGTTGGCCGCTCCGTCAAAGAACAAGCTTGCCATCGGTTTTCGCCTTCGATTGCGAAGATTCCCTCGTCCGGAAATTGTGGTTCGTGGCCTCGAGCCTCGTCTGCTGGGAAATCACCATTGTTCACCTACGGCCCGTCCCGATTGATTTTTCGTTTACGTACTTGATGTCAAATTCCGCCAGAAGAAAGACCATTTCGCGAGCCTCATCGACAGAGATGGTTTGTCGAAGAGGTACTGACCGGGTCCATTTTGGAAACCAAGTGTACCGTGTGCGATCGCATGTAGTGCCGTAGTTTCCCGACAACCCATACCAGAGCCGCGCAGTTTTCTCGAGGGCCGAGTAATTGAGTTCGCCGCCTTCAAACTTTCGACCGACGAAGTAGATGGCGTTTCGACCCGCGACTCTTTCTTTTCGACAGAGCATGGCTCCAACCGCGGTGCCTGGCCACAGCTAGGTATAGCAACAAAGCTGCTTTTCCTCGTGGGAGGACAGAGAATCTGAGGACTCACAAGGTATGCTTTTATTTTTTCAAAGGCATCTTGGCATTCCGAGTTCCATTCGATGCCTGCGTTCTTCTTCATCACCAAGATTGGCTCGCACATGAGGTCAATTGGTCGACGGCTACCGATATATCAGCGGCCCACGAAGCTTTTCACCTCTCGTCCGAGTTTGCGGTGGTCTCATTTCGATGATAGCTTGATCTGAGGATCCACCTCGATGCCTCTCTCTATGACTACGTATCCCAAAACCTTGCTCTCGCTAACCCCAAATGTGCATTCGCGTGGTTAAGCCTCATCGAGTGTTTTCTGAGGCGATCAAGAATTTTCTCAGTCTCGCGAGGTGTTGTCCGTCCGATCCCTTTGAGCGAACGATCATGTCATCGACGTACACTTCGATCTCTTTGGATCATATCGTGGAAGAGGGCGTCACGCCCGTCGTAGGTAGCCCCTCGTTCTTTAGTCCGAACGGCATTACCGTGTAGCAAGAGGTTCCCCAGCAGGTTGTGAAAGCCGTCTTTTCTTGGTCTTCTTCGCCATCTTGATCCGATTGTAACCGGCAAAACCGTCCACGAAGGACTCGACTTCGAAATTGGTCAGAAGGCCTACCAACATGTCGATGTTGGTAGCGGAAAATCGTCCTGGGACTTGCTTTGTTGAGATCTCTAAGTCCACGCAACAAACAGACTTTTCCATCGGCCTTCGTGACCGTGACGATATTGAGAGCCACGCTGGGTACTCGATCACCCCGATGAAGCCGACGCGAAGCATTTTTTCGATCTCCTCTTGACTTGTAAAGACCATTCTCGCTTGATTCGGCGTAGCTTTTGCTTGACGGGCTTAGCCTCTGGATTCAAGTGGGATCCGTGCTCTACAATGTTAGGATCTAATCCGGCATGTCTCTAAGACCAAGCGAACACGTCCACGAACTCTTCGAGCAAGGGCCAATGCGTCTTGCTCAGGCCTGAAGAAACTTCCGATTAAGGCCTCTTTTCGCTCTTCAAATAGCCTCCCAAATTCACTTTGGTTAAAACCTCCTGCACTGGGCCCTGCTTTTTCTCTCGTTTGACAACATGCTTAAAGATGTGCTTAATGTATTGTTCGTTTAATGTGTCTCGCTTCTTTATCAAGTGAATCGTTATTAACCTGTTTGTGTGTTAGTTAATTTATCGCTTGTTAAAGATGCAATGAGAGGATACTTAAAGATCGAAGCATTCATTAAGAGCATACTGAATACATTATTGGCAATGAGTTCGTAATCTTCCGGCGCGAGGCCATCGATGACTCGAGAGACTCAAATTCAAAGCTAATGGACTCAGATGAGTTTTGACACTAGACTCTAGGACTCGAGGGGTCGACCAAGTTGTTCGATCATGTCCTTTTGGCCGGGCAAAGAGGTCCGAGAATGCGGCCCAGCTTATTGAGCGGCAATGAGCTTGATAGGAGATGGGGCTTCAAAGGCTTTATGTCACCGTTCCCGATCATTGCTATCACAGAGTTATCGAAACAAAATCGATTAGATCCGGCATCTCGATTTCTTCTTTCAAGAGCAGTGGAGCAAAGGGTTCGTCCCAAGCATCGTCTCATGAGTCTCTTGCTTTGCCTTGGGCATTACTAGCTCGAATGCGCACTCGTCCCGCTTGTTGAAGGCAGTGAGGTCGACAGAGAGTTTTTCGAATTCTTCCGCCAAAGAGGGGTTTTTCCCGAACCAAAATTCACGTGAATAGCGGTGGTCATGATCCCTGCAGGGCGGTGTGTCGAGGAATGCTCTTCTGACAGATTTGGCTTCGAGGCCTCCGAATCTTGCCAGTTCTCGCCGGAGCTTGTCCATGGTTGTCTGGCCGCCTTTGTTTGGCGCCGATTAACTCTGCTCCTTTTCTCGGATCTTCTTCCAAGTTGCCGGCCTTCCTCGCGAAGTACTTGGTCATGTCGAAGCCGTAAGGACGAAGATCTGAGATTGCGTGCAAGCCTCTTTGTTATCTCGTGGAGCGTTCGTGCAGCTCGCTTGTCCTCCGCAATGTGTTCGGGAGTAGGAGAGTATCCTGTGCCGTGCAGTGGTATTCTCGTTTCTTTGATATTGATGATCCGTTGAGCGCCCCGACGGCGTTTCCCAAACCGAGCCCCGGATGTAGTTCATGTGCTTCATCATTTTCATCTGGGAGGGATCTTGTCCCAAATCAAAGGCGTGTCTACGTGGCACACTGGGGCCTGGCTACGGTGAACCCCGTTAGCATCATGCCATCATCGTCGGGTTTGATTTCTAAGACCGGACGCCGTTTGTTTCTGGCCCTTTCAGCCGACTATGCCGTCGCCGTAGATGATGGTCGATCTGCTCGACGAACTTTACGCACCGATGGAGAGAGATGCCACCCCATTGATCCGATGTAGCCAAGGGCGTCCCAAAATGGCAGTGAAGGTGATCGGGATGTCGATGACTGGAAGTCTGTCAGACCATTTGCTTTTCCAAACCAAAGGTTCAAGGTGGCTATTCCCAAGATCAAGTGATGTCGAGTCGTATGCCTTGATTGCCTCGAGTCGAGGGTTTTAGATCGCTTGCTTGATCCCTAGCAAATCCATCATTTTGGCCGGAAGGACGTTCATGGATGATCCCCCATCTACCAACACCCGAGGGAGACGGCGCTCGTCCGCTGAACTCATGTAGAGAGGCTCGTTGTGGTCGCCCCAAATTTTGGAAGATCGAGCTCGCAAGGTGATGATATTGCCGTAATTGACGTTGCCAATCATCCGAACCGCTTCATCGTGTGTCACCGTGATGGGAACCATGGTCCGGGCCGTGCTTTCTTCCAACTTGAGCTTGTGCTAAGATGAAGTGAGTAAGGACCAGAGCGAGATGTTAGCCTCGAGCGCGCTGAAGCCGTGTCAAGACAGATCTTCAACCTTTCGGGGTCCAAGGTTTCACTTCTTCGCGTAGTGGCCCCTTTTCGCCCGTGGCTCGTAATGGCCGGCCTTTGTCCGTCCGTGGAGGATTCACTGGGATTTGACCGAACGTGTCGAACATTCACCTCGGACTTACGGTTTTGCTTGTCTCTCCCGCTTCGGAGCGGGAGGAGCCTCGATTGGCGTAAGGCCGCCGCGCATTTCACCCGTTCACCGTCATGGCTTTTACCGAAGCATCAATAGTGGCTTTGAGATCTTCCCAAGACAGGGGTTGGATTATCCGACCTTCGGGCCTTCTGGCGGTGCGAAGCTCGTCCCACTCGATCATGGAGCAAACATTGCCGTGGCCCCGCGCGTAACTAGGCCGGGAGATTTGGCCGGAGTAGATGACATAGTAGTCAAACTTTCCCGAGGGTTCTCCAAGGGTTCCGACCGTGGGATCACCAGATTCATACCTCTTTTTCAGCTTTTGTCGAGAAGATAGCTTCTTCTTTCGTCGAGGACGGCCCTCGTTCATCGCATCCCGGAATTCCATTTCCGCACAAGCACCGCAATCGCAGACGTCCCACCGCATGTGTTCGTTGTTCGGCGGTGGTACCGGACCTCGTGAGGCCGGATGGGCAAGCTTTCCTCTCGAAGGTCTTCATGGTCTTACGTCATAACCGCATGGCTCGTACGAGGGTAACAAAGTTGACTTCTCGGGAGACAATGAGAGATGTTAGAGGTCAGAGGAGCCATGGCTCGGGAAGCCCAGTAGTCAGCGGCTAAGGTTCCGAAGTGGTGCATGGCACCTTCGATCCAGCTTGTTGCTCACCTTGACGTTTCTCAATAGCCATGAGGACCTCGCCAAACTTCTTCCAAAGGTTTGGGAAATTTCTTGGGGGTAAGGTCCCGTTCTCATCCTTGTTATCCACCGACTTGGCCACGGGAATCGACTGACCGTCCCGGTGACAGAGGGAAGGAGGTAGGACCTTGCCGTTTTGACACCGGGAGACGGTTCCCTGGTACTCTCGACCACTCTCTCGTTAGCCGGAGGGGGCGACGGGCAAGGTTTAGACACGGAATGGCCTAACGGGATAAAAGGGGGAAAGCTCACGTGGCATGCGGTTTCCGTTTCTTTTATTTTTGATTTTTTTTTGTTGTTTTAATTTACTTAAAACATGTTTTCTCGTAATCCTAGGTAGGTTGGAAAAGATTGCTCTTCTTTTTCGCAACTATGCTAGATCCCGGGTCACTGAGACCATCTCGCGCGCTATAAGCCCCTCGTTTTGCACCCGTATTTCGACATCCCAGCGGATGTACCTGTGCGAGGGTCCTATAGCGCAAGCGGTTTCCACCGGCCTAAAAGAAAAATCGAACCTAAGGACCGAGCCTCGTCATGTTCGTTTTGATGCGTTAGCCATGCGAATAGTGAACCGAGCCGCCACCGAGTCAAGATCAGTCAAGAGTTCGCATTGACCTTCTCTTTGCTTGCTTGCGCAAGGGATCTCGTGACGTTAGGCGTCGGGCCGGGTCATATCGTCATGGCCGACGTATCAAAGGCGTGATGACATGGTGTCACGCGAGCATGGATGTATATCCTGGACTAACATCGTTCGCGTAGCTTCTAAATCAAGATCGTGTCAAGATTTTAGCATGACCTTTCATCGCTTTGCTTGCGCAAGGGATCTTGAGTTCCGAGCCTCGACTCGTAAAATGGCCTAAGATGGTATATGTATCCAGCCGTATGACACCTGACCGGGTAAAAACCAACCGAGTCCGGACAGAGCGTGACTCAAGACTCAAACGTGTGGTCGACGTCGCTAGGACGGGATGTTCGAATGATCCCGCGCGCGCCAAGAGGCCTAGGAAGACCAAACGGACCGCAACCGAGACCACTCCGGTTAAGGGTCAGAAGTGCAGCTGTATCCGAGGCAAAGAATACAGATAGCATAGTGTGCGGTGTAACCGAGGCAAAGAAGCAGGAGTAGAGTGCGGTGTAACCGAGGCAAGAAGGCTGCGTAGGCGCGGTCTCTAAAATTCTTTTTCCGAGTAAAATAGAAGTTTTTGAAGAATTTTAAATGTATGCACGTATGTATATTGATGCATTTTTTTTGTATTTTTATTTTTTTTTGTAAAATAAAAACGAAGCACGTGCACACACACACAATGCTTAAAGGAAGGGGTAAAATGAAAGTTTGACCCTCATCATCGTTTTAAAAATCTTTTGTTTTGTTTAAAAGTTTTTAAAACAAAATTTCCCCAATGAGTCGCCAACCGAAATTACCCTGATCCGAGCAGCCTCGCGCCCCGCATCCGGCATCTTTCGCGCGCTGAGGTGTCTCGCCGTTTGTTTTCGCATTTGTAGAGTCGCCACGCCGTTTTTATTAAGCCCAAAACATTGAAAAGGGCATCGCTTAAAGATAATTTTAAACCGTTTTTGTGTGATGAGATTTTGAGTTCTGAGGTCGATGACTCCCTAGAAGAGAATATTAGAATATTAGAGCTCACCCGAGTAGCCTCGTAAACGAGTCTTTCTGATACCCCTAATATCCTTTAAATGTCAGGTGTGTGTGTGTGTGCTTTTAAAAATGCATGTCAGACGGATGTCTACATTGTATGCTATGTATGGAAATGTATTGAAATAGTATAGGAAGGAAGCCTTACCAATGTTGGTTCGTGTCCGTCTTCCGCCGGGGAATGGTGTTTCGAGGTCTGAGTAGCGTTCCTGCACGGACGGATTGCTTCTGAGGGATGCCGCTGTCCGCGACGCAGTTTCTGCGTGAGTCGAGGTCAGGCCGCGTCGGCGCAGGTTCTGGCGTGCGCGGGATCGTCTGGATCACTCTGCGCAGGTTCTGCGTGCGTGGTGGCGTGAGTCACTGCGCAGTTTCTGCGTGGCTGGGATCGCTCTGCTTGACTCCTGAAAGAGCCGGACACCGCGGAAAGACTGTGCAAGGCCTCCTGAGTACCACGAGGGGCCTCAGAGTACCTCGAGAGTGCCTCTGGCAGCGCGGGAGCGTCTCGGGAGCGCCTGGGAGGCTTCTGAGCACCACAAGGGAGCTCTAAGGCCTCTAAGGATCCGAAAGGGGCCGGAGTGCCTCGAGAGGACTTAGAGGGGAGCCAAGGCTAAGGGAGGAAGAGAGAAGAGGGAGGTGTGTGAAAATGAGGAGGGGGAGCCCTCTATTTATAGTAAAAATTTCTGAGCAAAGAGGTCCGTACTGACCTTCTCGTTATCCGTAATTTTGGATTTCCTCGATTTGAGGGAATCTCGCAATGATGGAGAATATTCTGAATGATGGTGTTCCCCGAGCAATAAGGTCCGTACGGACCATCTGCATGCAAAGAGGTCCGTACGACCAACTCGCAGGAAGTAATCATTTTCCCCGGATTTGAGGGAATATTGTGGACTTTAAGGGGATTTAGTAATCATTGAAACAAAGAGGTCCGTACGGACCTTAATTGCTTTTCCGATTTAAAATTCCCAAAAGGTCCTTTTGTCCCTTTATCCTGCAAAGGCTCCTCCCTTGGTTGGGTCAGGGGGTTTGAGAGGGTTTTGAGAGGGTTTTGAGTGAGAGAGGTCTCTGAGACTGCGTGGATGAGTCTGCGGTGTTTCCCGTGTGTTTGAAAGGGGGTGATCCAGATTGGGGTACTTACAACACGGAGAGAACCGGACTGGACTTGTTCACGAAAAGTGAAATGAGAGAGCCACACGTTTCATCCGAGAGTGGAAGACCGGGTTCGAAGAGTAGGTTGTGGCACCTAGGTTATCACAATAGATCACGAGGTGTAGTTGGCAAGGAGAAGCCAAGCTCGCAAGTAAGCACTTAACCCAAGTAAGTTCAAGAAGAATAAGCATAATAGCCCGAAACTCAAATTTCAATAGCTGAACGAGCAAGAGCACGTTGCTCAAGTGGACGACCAAGTAACCAGGTTGTGCCCAAGATAAACAAGGAAGCCGAAGTGACACAAAAGTCGTCTTTGTCACCACCCCAATCCGCATCACGTAAGGCATGAAGCGGAGGGAGGCGACTTCTGAGAAGATCCTCAAGACCTAAATGCATGGTGTCACGAAGGTAGCGGAGAAGGCGCGCTGAGTGCAACCCATCGAGGACATTGGGAGTTTTGCATGAACCGAGCAAGTTTGATGAGCGAGAAGGCAATATCGGACGAGCGAAGGACGAGATAATGAAGTCCACCAACAATAGCACGATAGGGGTAGGTCAACAATGGGAGCTGGCAAATGACCGAGCGAGAGGTGGCGACAGAACCATGGGAGTTGGAACTGGTTTGCAGTCTATCATGTTGTGACGGGTGAGAAGATCATGGATGTATTTTTTTGGGAGAGAAGGATCCCGTTTTGATTCGGGACGACTTCGACACCCAAGAAGTAGGATAAGGGACCAAGGTCTTTGAGAGAGAAACGTTGTGATAGATCGTGATTAATGACAAGGTGAGAAGGAGAGGGTCCGGTGACGAGGATGTCGTCGACATATACTAACAGATAAATCGGGGATGGAGTTGTGTTTAGTATGAAGAGAGAGGGGTCGGCTAAAGAGGGGTGAAAGCCATATGTGATGAGGTAGGTTTTAAGTTCTTCAAACCAGGCACAAGGGGCCTGCTTGAGACCATAGATGGCCTTGGACAGACAAAAAACAGAGGAAGGGATGGAGGAGTCCTCAAATCCGGGGTTGGGTCATGCTACGCTTCAGAGAGGGTACCTTCAAGGAAGCGGGTTGTTGACATCAAGTTGGCGAAGGGCTAATGATTGGTGGTGGCAAGGGAGAGAAGAAGCCTGGACAAAGGGCCGGTTTTACAACAGATCGAAGGTTTCTCGTGCAGTAGTCAACACCGGTTGTTGGTGAAAACCCTTCGCTACAAGCAGAGCCTCAGATTTCGAATTATGTTGTCGGGATTGTATTTGATCCGGAAAAAACCCATTTACATCCGACAATGTTGTGGAAATGTGGTAGGAGGAACCAAAGACCAGGTGTGTCACAGGAAGTTAGGGCCTCAAATTCATCAATCACGGCATTACGCCAATGGGGGAATAGATAGGCCTGCTTTGGTGGTGGTGGGAAGGCTTGTGGGAGAGGTGAGAAGTGGAAAGGTTGGCATACTTTGCCACGGCACAATCTTGTGGTAATAGTACGAGCGGAAGAGAGGAGGAGGTGGGGTCGGGAGTAGTAGTGGTTGTTTCAGCCGGTGGGGACGGGGTTCATTTGGAATGGGATCGGGAGGCGTGTCTGGGTTGGGGAAGGATGGGTCGGGAGGGAGGAGTGGGGGATGGGGAGGTGGGACAGAGGAGGTAGTGTTTAGGATAAGGAGGAATAGGGTGTGCTAGTCGGAGGGAGGGGGAGCGGAAGTCGTGCGGGAAGTAGTGGTGAGGAGTCAGATGGGTAGCGGTTTCAATAAAGCAGACATGACGGGAGGTGTAGACTCGATGGGAGGTGGGGTCAAGGCAGTAATACGCACTTTGCATAGGTGAGTAGCCAACGAAGATACATGGGATGGATTTTGGGGCTAGCTTGTGGGGAGTGTATGGGCGAAGCCAGGGATAGCAGAGACAACCAAAGCTACGTAACTTGGTGTAGTTTGGCGGGGAGCTTAAAAGGCGGAGGTAGGGGGAATCATTGTTTAAGGTGGGAGTAGACAATTTGTTTATGAGGTAGGTAGCAGTGAGAGCATAGGGCCAAAGGGTGAGGGGTAGGTTGGCATGGGAAAGGAGGGTGAGACCCGTTTCAACAATGTGACTATGTTCGGCATACCCGTTGTGTTCAGGTGTGAGGGGGGGTGGTAAGGTGGGTGATGCCGTTTTTGACCTAGAGTGGGTGTGAGCTTGAGGTATTCACCCCCGTTGTTAGAGTAGACTTGAATGGTGGGGCATTTCAAGTATTTTTCGACTAGTGTTTTTAAGCGGAGAAAGGTGTTGTAAGTGTCAGATTTGTATTTAAGAGGGTAGAACCAAATATATTTGGTGTAGTGATCGACAAAGATGACATAGTATTTGAAATTGTCAAGTGAGGAGATTGGAGAGGTCCATACATCGGAGAAGATGAGATCAAGGGGAGCATTTGAGACAAGAGAAGAATATGCAAATGGCAGCTTGTGGCTTTTATTAATAAAACAAGAATTACATGGAGGTAAGCTAGAGGAAATAGATAAACTAAACTTGCTACGTAATAAACTAAGAACAGGGAAAGCGGGATGTCCTAATCTATGATGCCACAGCTGTGAAGAGAGAGAGCTTGAATGGGCGGAGGGTGTCATATGTAGACGCCATCCTCAAGGTTTCCATAGATAAGGGTTTGACTCGTGGCTTTGACCTTGATAAGAAAGGAAGAGTGTGAGAATTCAATGATAGAATTGTCACGACAAAATTGAGACACAGATAGAATATTACGAGTAATAAGGGGAACATATAAGACACTATTGAAATGAAGAAGAGAAGAGGGCGTGGAGAAAGAAAAAGAACCTATGTGAGATATAGGAAGAGAAGTGCCATCGTCGATAATGAATTCGTCACTACCATTGTAGGGTGTGTGTAGGGCAAGGTGGGAAAGATCATTGGTGATGTGATTGGTTGCACCACTGTCGATAAGCCAAGAGGGAGAGGGTGGGGGTTGTGATGGGATGCGGTGTGGGCTTGGGGGTTAGGGTTTGGATTTCTGTTTTGGCGATGAAGGGGGGAAGTTTACGGTGGGGTGGTCGCGCTTGAATTGGCGACATTGGGAGATGACATGGCCAATGTTACGACAGTATTGGCACTTGCCTTTAAAGGGGAGGGGTGAGGAGTTCGAGCTAGGGGATGGGGAGGGATTGGTGGTGCAGTAAGATTTACGGTTGGGTGATGGACGGGTGTGGGCGGTGAAGGCGGTGGTGGGGAGAGGAGTGGTGGTAGTGGATTGTTTTAGGGTGAGTTCATGTTGGATGAGTTTTTCGTGTAGGGCTTCAAAGGAGATAAGGTTGTCTCTGCTGGTGCAGTCTATGACGGGTTTGAAGGTTTCATAGTCACAACCTTTTAGGATGGTGTAGATTATATCCTCGGAATCCATGGGTTTGTCGAGGATGGCAAGCTTGTCGGTGTAGGATTTGACAGCATTCATGTAATCAGAGATGGATAGTTGGTTTTTGGTAAGGTTTGCACGGTTGTCTTTTATTTGAAGGATGTGGCCACGGGAGGGGTTGACATAGGTGGTTTTGAGGATGGTCCAAGCTTCATGGGAGGTTTTGGCTTGGTGAACAAGGGGAGCAATAGCGGGATCTAAGGTTCCTATGAGGGCTCCAAGGATAAGGCGATCTTGGCGAGACCAAGTGATGGCTGCCGGATTGGGAACAGTTGTGGTGGTGGCCCGGTTGGCCGGTTCATCGTCCGTTTCAACGATGGCTGGGGTGGTGGTGATGATGTTATTCTCAGGTTTTGGGTGGGTGTCATCGACAAACTTTAAGAGGTCGAGGCCAAAGAGGTTAAAGGTTATTTGGGATGCCCATGTGAGATAGGTTAGGGGGGTGAGGGTGCGGCAATAAGATAGGTTGACCAAGAAGAGGGATTGGTCGGGTTGGGCAGCGTTTGGAATGGTGGAGAAAGCTCCAGCCATTGCAAGGGTGGGGAGGGGCTGTCGAAAAACAGAGAGTTTTAGGATTTTTGGTTTTGAATCTTAATGCTCTGATACCATGTAAGATTTGGGAAAACTTGATTTGTGTATTGACTAGCAGAATTTATAGTACAATAGGAGTCCTTTCTATACAAGGATTTGGAGACCTAAACTATACAATTGAATTAATTGGTTTCCTAATATTACAAACTACTGAATATACTAAAGAAATCAAATTCAATTAGGAAACATCCGGGCATTGAGACGACAGATGAGGCGGTCGCCTGATGCTACATGAAACGGGCGTCTGGAGGGCAGCAACTTTGGCCGAGGCACGTTGGGACTGAGGCGGGCGCATGACTTGGGGTGAGGCAAGCGCCTGGCTTGCAGAAGATTTAGCCGTGCTATGTTGGAGATGAGGTGGCCGCTTGTGCTTGGGAGAGGCGCGCGCCTGAGAAACAGAAGGATCAACCGTGGGTTGCTGCAGTTGAGGCTGGTGCCTGACCTGTGATGAGGCGGGCGCCTCATGTGCTTCTGTTGTATCATCCTTAATACTATGGGTGGAATCCATGAAAGGGCCGCGCATATCTCGACAACTATTGCGCCAAAAGGCCCCTTCTATACAGAAAATTTTAAAAAGAAGAAATAAAGACGAGCAGTTAATGTATACCATAACCTCATTCTCAAATGGAAACTTCTCAGTAGTAAAGCAACAAAATCAGCTGCTTGTACAAAGTTTTTTGTAATTCACATTAAAAATCAACAACATATCCTAACTAGTGTCTGCACAAAATTAGTGAAACACTACTGCAGTAGAGGGTGATTGATTTCACTCCCAAAAAAACCCAAACAAAGCAATACTATACAAGTAAAAGAAGCCAATATGTATAAATATGCCGCCTTTGCAATCTTCCCATCCACTGAAGCAAAAGCATAGTAAGAACAGCATAATGAAATTTCCTAGCATAGGACTTGCTGGTGATTAAAACTGCTTCATCCTGATTTTTTGCAACGTAAACTGGTCAAACAATAACAGATTGACCAGTAAACCCATCTTGAAGCTGCAGTGAACCATCCTTCATTAAGTTAAGACTCAAGCTCTTGAATCTCTCCCTTGAATATTGTCGTGATGCTTTTCTCCAATCGGTTCCGGTTTTCATCATTGCTACAAATTCATCGTAACTAATTTGGCCATCCTGACAAAATTTTGCATAACAATTGTAACAGTATAGTCAGCATACAAACCAGTTTTATAAGGTTTTATAAGGCAATGGCAGATCAAGAAAGTGGATGCAAAAATTACACTATAAAGATTATAATGTAAATTGTGAAGGAAAAAAAATGCTTGTTATGGGACTCAAACCCATAACACCTCAAGGTGGAAAGTCTAGCACTTAACCACTGAAATAGACAAATCATTTGCTTAAGTGGGTGCACTTGCACCCATGTAAATGGGCGTGGATCCCCGAATGATATAAGGCGTTCAAGAATAATTCAGGATAGGAGGATCCTAAGTTTGTTGTAAGAAACAAGAATATGATCATACCTTGTCTGTGTCAACCTCTCTCATAATTTCATTAATTACATCAGCATCAGTATCACCAGATTCATCAGCTAAGGCTTCTCGTAGCTCATCATGTTCAATATACCCACTGTCGTCTTTGTCGAAAAACATGAATGCTCTACGAAAATGCTCATCGTTTTCCATCCTCTGAAGGTGAATTGTCACTGCTACAAACTCTCCATAATCCAGTACGCCATTTCCATCAACATCAGCCTAGTATTGTTTACATGGTAATGTCTCATTAGTAAAGCTCAAAGACAAGTACAGGTAGATCAAAGTATACAACTACAGTCCTTTTATTCATTTCATGTGTATTAATGTATATCCGCATATATGTGCTTTCAAAGTAAACAAAAGCTGCATTAAGAAACGAATATGTTTCCAGCAAAAATATTCTTCCTGTTTTCTTTATGGCAATAATAAGAACGATCATTAATACGGAGTAGTTGAGTAAACTGTTATATCAAAGGTTCCAAGGATTTCTGCAGTTTGGTTCACTTAAAGGCTAAAGGAAGATGCCCAGAAAAAAGACAATCTGGTGCTACAGGGCTTCCACTACCCGTGGAGTCCACAGAATGCTCGGACCCACATGGGCCTAATTTTCCAATATATCCCAAATGTTTCTAATGATTACTTTTACACAGTATCTGCAACAAAAACAACTTAATGCTATCCAAACAAAGGAACAAGTGATTCTGCCAAAAGCCACATCAGAAAAATAATCAATCACATCTTAATTAATTTAGACTTTTTTTCTTGTATAAGAATAAAAAATACTAGTAATAAATAAAATTGGCATTCTAAACAAGAAAGTGACTTCAAATTAGGATGGCATAAAGAAGAGAAAAAGATAATTTCAAGAAGTTGACAGAGGAAGAATAAGGACAAGTAGACAAATAAGCGTATGGGCCACCAAATGATGCCTTCCTAAGCATTAGCATATTAAACGAACACCAACATAAGCAAAAGAAAATGGTGAATCTCTTGATGAGCAAAGATATTTACCACGTCCATCAGCAACTTTATCTCTGGTTCAGCTAGTTGCGAACCAACCTTTCGAAGCCCGGTCTTGAGTTCCTCGTACGTTACTTTCCCATCACTGTCAGTGTCCATCAGCGTAAACATATCTCTGATTACTTCAACTTCCTCCACAGACAAGTGTTCTGCAATCACCTGTAAGTAGTCTCACAGTTGGTCAATGGGTGTTTAAGCGAAACCAGTAGGTATCACTTGTTAATAACTTTCATAACCAGAAGCTTACCCTTAAGGCTTTCTTTTTGAATCTGTTCATCACAGAGAACTGCCTAAGCCTTGTTCTTACTATATCTCCCAAGGGAACATTAGAAGCTTTCTTAGAGTGTTGTATCCAGGGGTGTTCTGTGGAAAACGAAAAAAATGAAATTAATTAATTATAGCATGAAATAAAACTTTCAGGCAGAACCAAATTCAATCTATACAAGAACTTTTGAAGTGCAAAAGGATTTAATACACAGTACATTCAATACAACCAAATTCAAGAGTTTCAAGCAGGTAATGACCGAGAATCATCCTAGATTCCTAGTTATCCTATGGACTCCTTGAATAGATGTGAAACATAAACCAGCATAGAATCTTTCATTGCAAGACCACTGAAGATGAGCTTAAACAGCTACACCTACCAAGCGTTTACTCCCTCCGTCCCGGTATGATGTTCCCACCTTTTTTTTTGTTACTTTGAATGAAATTTGAGCAATAGTTTTAGGTAAATTTTATTGTCTTAATGAAAACCTAAAAATTGTTATTGGTACACCGTTATAAATACTATCAATAAAAGTATTTAGATTTTCATTAAGATACTTATTTTAACCTAAAATTATTGCTTAAAGTTCATTGAAAGAAACAAAAAAAAAAAAAAGAAAGTGGAAACGTCATTCCATGATGGAGGGAGGTTTTGATAGGCATGAAAGTGTGTCAATCCTCAAATTAGAAATCTCATGCCATGGGCATTTCTGATGCATGATGAAACTCTTTGTCAGCTAATGTTGTGTGATAAAGAATATTTTTATAAATATACATGACTGGATTCATGGATATCAATCTCAGCTGACTTACCAAGCACCTGTTGAGCTGTCAAACGCTTCTTGGGATCCGGCTCTAACATCTGCCTCACAAGACCCTTGGCATTTTCAGAAATCTGAGGCCACGGTTCCCTTTTGAAATCAAGAACTCCCCGAAGAATTGCAAGAGCAACACCTTGTTCAGTTTCTGCAAGGAGAAATGTAATATAAATCTATCCATAAATTCCTCAATTACAGAGCTTATCAATTTCTTTGAACTTAAATGCACCGTGAACCAGATTATAGAATATACAGCTTCGAGAAAAATACCTGCCCAAAATGGAGGAACCCCACATAACAAAATATACAAAATAACTCCGGCACTCCAAATATCAACCTCTGGTCCATAATTTCTCTTCAAAACTTCGGGTGCCATATAGTAAGGGCTACCCACAATTTCCGAAAACCTCTCACCTGTCAAAAGGAATTTAACACAAAAAATCAGAGAATATTCGTATGAACCAACAATGAATATACTCAAATCCAGCATACAAAAAGGTGAACTCTTTATTAACAAAATTCACAAAAATCCCCTTATTGAAGAAAAAATCACTTAAAAGTTAATACAACTTTCAAGAGTAACTCCCTCAAATAAGAAAAAGGCGAATTGGGAAGCCCAATTCCAGAAAGCTTATAACTTCAAAAAAAATCCTTTTAGTAAAAAAAATCACTTTAAACTCAAACTAATACAAAACAAGCTTTAATCCCAGAACCCCATAAAACGCATCAGCAAAGCAAAAGATTAAATAAATAAATACAAAAGCAAATTGAGCACAATCATAAGTCAACCAAAAAATTAAACTACAAACCTTTTCCATAAGTACATCAATAATCAGAACCCTTAAAATTTTAAAAACCCATATTCCCAAATACACACACAATGAATTTGGGTGGAGAATAAAGAAATCATACCAGGTTTAAAGAAGACAGAAAGCCCAAAATCAATAGCCTTAAGAGCAGAATTCTCCTTCTTATTAGCAAACAAGAAATTCTCCGGCTTCAAATCCCTATGAATCACTCCATTCTCATGGCACATCCTAACAACCTCCGCCACCGTCCTTGCTACTCCGGCAGCCGCCCTCTCACTATAATGTCCTCTAGCTACAATTCTATCAAACAGCTCCCCACCTTCACAAAGCTCCATCACCAAATGAACAGCCTCGTTGTCCTCGTAGGTTGCCTTCAACCTCACAACGTTCGGGTGGTCGGGCAAGCTAGACATTATCGCAACCTCTCGGCGGACATCCTCGATGTCGATGGCCGTACGGAGTTTCTTCTTGGAAATTGATTTACAAGCTAGGGCTTGCTTGGTTTCCCGATCAGTACAGAGGTAAGTGATGCCGAATTCTCCCCGACCCAGTTCGCGACCAAGTATATACTTGTCGGAAATTCGAGTACGGTGGTGGGAGAGTGGGACGACGTCGTTGAGGACTCGGATCGGGACAGTGGAGGCGGCGGCGTAGGGATTCTGTTTCCGGTGTTGCTGTTTGATGTTGGTGTTGGTGTTGGTGACTTTGGTTTTGGTTTGGTGTTGGCTGTGGCGACGGCTGGAGTAGTCTTCGTCGGGAGCGTCGGGACGGACGCAGGTAACGCAGTTGCCCATAGCGTGGCAGGCTTAGGTTGGGGTTGGTACCGGTGGTTGACTGAGAAGGCGGAGAGAGAAAGGAAGAAAGCGAGCATTGAACGGCAATGAAATGAAGTTAGAGAAAACGCGGGGTCATCTGATCATCTGTTTGGAAAGTTGGGTTTTTTGAAAAATAAAAAGTCAAATTTTGAAAAACGACTTTTCTGGCCTACGTACTCCCTCCGTCCCCGGTAAAAACCGCGTAGTTATGGTTTGGAATTAAGAAAAAAAATAATTATTTAAATATTGTGAGTGTAGAAGTAAAATAGAAGAGAAAATAATAAATTATAATAGTATTGTGAGTATTAAAACAATGTAGTAGAGAGAATGAGTGAAGGAAATAGTAAAGATTCTTTGTCATTTTAGAAAGTGTGCAATTTGTAATGGGACGCCCAATAAAAAAAGTATACAATTTATAGCGGGAAGAGAGGGAGTATACAACAGTATTCAGTCATATAATTTGCACATTTATTAAAAAATACTCTCTTCGTCCCAGGTGAGTGTGGACTTATTTTCTTTTTCATCCGTCTCAGGTGAGTGTGAACTGTCGAAAATGACAAAAAAAATTTACTATTTCACCCACTCATTCTCTCTCCTACTTTACGTTTACACTCACAACACCAATCAACTTACTATTTCTCTCACTCATTTTCTCTCATATTTAATTTTTTATACTCATAAACACCTTTTCAATTATTTATCTCTTTTACTTTTCCTTAATTTATGTGTCCAAATATTTGGTCCACACTCACCTGAAACAACGAAGTGAGTATGTAAAATATTTATAAATGGATAAAAACTAGAAACTTAGGAATAGGAAAAGTAGAAATTCCATTAATTAATACTTAATTATTTAATAAACTCTCTTAAATAATATTTCTAATCGACATCAAATTGGGGATGACGTGTCAAAATAATAATTCGATGAAATTTTAATTTTTTTAATTACCTATGTAGACCCCATATAAAATACTCCCTATTTATTAACGTTTTTACTTTTCTTTTTTATTTATTTTTTTTATTTACTTTTTTTTTTAATTTGTCTCATATTAAAGTTTTAGTTGTTTTATTTTGGGCAAATGACAATTTAGGGCCTGAACTATAGGGGATAGTGTCGGTTAGGGGCCCCATGTCTAATTTTCCTTAAATCAGGGCTCAATATCTCAATTTTTCATCAATTAAGGGCTTTTTGACGAATTTTGTTAGAAAAGTCAGTTAATTGACGGATTTTGGACTAAATTGAAAAGAAATTTAGTTATTAAGGACTGAAATGTAAATTTTTAAAAATTGATGACTGTTACAAAATATTTTTTAAAAAATAATATTTTTAAAAATATAATATATTTCGAAAAGCTATAATTTTTTTTATAATTTTTAAAATATGTTAAAATAAATGTTATAAATATAAAAAATTGATTTTTTTTTTAAAAATAGTATTTTTTTAAAAAAATTAATTAATTTTTAACGTAAATCTTGTAAAATAAATGTTATAAATATAAAAAAATTGTATTTTTAAAGCAAAAAAGTATTTTTAAAAAAAAATTAATTAATTTTTAACGTAAATCTTGTAATATTTTTTTTTTTTAAATAAAAGTAAGTGACATGTCACTTAAATCTTTTTGATTTAGAAAAATTTATTTAAAAAATTGCCAATTTTTATTTAATAAAGATAATTTTATTTTAAAAAATGTAATAAATTTTTATTGCAAATTTTAGAAATGAAAAAAAAAACATACTTATCATAATTTATTAAAAAAATTATCCAAATTTTTTCTTTTCTCAAATCAACTAATCTTTCTACCCAAAAACACCCACCCACCCACCCCTAACCTCCATTTCCGCTATCTCTGCCATCTCCACCGTCTCAAAACCATTATTAACCTCCATCTCCATCAAGCTCACCAAACTCCTAAAATCAACAGCAAAACAAAAACAATGAACCCATTAATCAAACCAAGAAAATCATCCACCCCATTTCCATCCTCCAAACACCATCATCCACCACCTACAACCACCATAACCACCACCTGCAACCACCACCTGAAACCACTTTCCAATCACGTCCGACAAATCATCACAAAGAATAACAACCAAATGAAGAAAATCAAGTTTAATCTCCATCTCAATCGAATCAAAGATTCAAAACCCAAACCAATTTCAATTTCAATTTCATTTCAAAACCCACATAAAAAAATCCAAAATTAAATTTCTAAAAGAATGAAACAACCGAGGAAACCCATCCGGGAGTTTCTTGAGTTCGTCGACAGTGGGTGTTGCTCGAGGTGGGTAGTGAATCCCGCCGGGATGACAACGGCGGTGGAGATTGCGGCAAAAATCGAGGAGGGCGGCGGTGCAATGGCGTCCTAGCCGTGGTTGGAGGACGGGGTGGGAGGGAGATGAATGATTGTTCTTTAGAGTGAGATGAGGCCGACCGCATTTTGGTGTTTTGGGGCGTCGCCGGAGAACGTGGGATGTAGGAGAAGATGACGGAGGTAAGGAAGGGAGAGAGAGGCCGGGAGTGGATTAACGTTGTTTACAGGGGAGGTTGGTTTTTATTTGTTTTTGATTTTATTTATTTGACCCCCACTTTTAATTTATTTCACTTAGCCCCTTAAATTTAAATATCAATGCAAACTAACCAAATCAATTAATCACGTGCGTGGCACATGTCATTTAACTGACTTTTCTAACGAAAACCGTCAAAAAGCCCTTAATTGACGAAAAATTTAGATATTGAGCCCTGATTTGCCGAAAATTAGACATGGGGCCCCTAACCGACACTACCCCCTATACTTCAGGCCCTAAATTGTCATTAACCCTTTTATTTTTGGGAATTTGCCCCATAAATTTCTTTTGAAACAAATCACTTTTCACTAAGTTTCTCATTGTATTAAAATGTCCCATAAGTTCTCATGTTGTATTATGTATAATACAACATTTAGTTATGCAGTAGTTTAAAATCATAATACTGCATCCGCACCACTGCCTCTGCCACAGCCTAGCTCCGCCGCCGCCGTCTGCTATCGCCGCATGCCGGATTTCGGTCAATTTTTGCCAAATTCGGTCAATTTTCACCGGAATCCGGCAATTTTGACCGGAATTCGGCCGCCGATCGCCGGAATTCGATCGCCGGAGGTCGGAATCTGGTCCCTGGTCCATGGGCTTCGGACTTCGGTCACCGGCGGCCACCGAAATGCAGTATTATGACCTTAATTGATGTTGTATTTTCGAAATATAATACAACATCATAATACAACATGGGGAAGAAACTTATCGGACATTATGAAACTTTTTTAGAATTTATCGGGCATAGTCCCTTTATTTTTTAAAATCTATAGTATAAATGGGAACTGTCCTTGCTACAGTACAATGAACAGTTTCATAAGCCAAATTTCTCATTTTGCCCTCAATAAGTTGTCCCTTTCCCATTTTGCCTTTAAAAAAAAAAAAACACACGTGTCCTTGGACACGAGCTTGCTCTAGTATACAATAAGACCCTCTTAATACACTCTCAATAATAACATGCTTGCTATTCTCTACCAACTTTTTATTTCCTAGCTTATTTATCATAAACATAATATTTAATTTTTCTTAATACTCGTACAAAGTCAAACTCGAAACCTTATTATGGGACATGAGAGCATAAATTAATAATTCATCATATATATTCAGTAAACTATTAATGATTTATGAATATTTTTTGAAAAATGATTCAACTGTCTTGTGTTTATTTGTTAAAATCAATATGACGTTGAATTTCATCTCTGATTTTTCTTATCACCTTAAGAATTCCTGGTATTATTTTCTTATATCCCAGTAAAAAAATATTCAATGTGATTGCCGCTTTAATAACCTCATTCCTGGTTTTGTTTTCTCACACCTTTAAGATGAGAAGCCATATTGTGTGTATGATTTGATACTGTGTTTGTATAGAAAATATTTTTTCATTGAAGTGGAAGATTGTAGGGCTTTATAAATTGAGTACTTAATTAATACTTGCATTAAACAATGAAGCAAAGTAGGAGAATGAAAGGTGCTTTGAAAAATTTAATATTATACTTAAAAAATATTATAATATTTGATAATAAATTTATCTATAAGTTAATAAAATATTAATTAATAGTTATTAATTTATCAATAAATTAATATTTTATAGAGTTTTCACTTGTTAATATTTTTTAAATATATTTTAAATATCTATATTTTTCTTATAACATAATAAATTATATTAAAATAATATCTTTAATTATAAATGCAACCCTCATTTTAATATAGACGAAAAAATATAATACTCCATATTTATTATGAGACTGAAAATATTACCCTTTCTCTCCCAAAATAAACAATTAAATCTGTTTTTTTAGGAAGAACAAATTTATGTATGATTATGAAAAAGGAAATGATAAATCAGAATATTAGGGTCTTTCCATTTCTTCCAAGTTCCAACTTATGGAGTTTTGTGTGTAGTCTTTGATTTTTTCCAGTCAAAATTATTTTGGAATCCTCCATTAGAATGAAGGAGAGAGAGACATATAGAATATAATATTTTAATATTATATTCTTAATATCCTCTTCGTAATTATCCGTTGACAAAGTCAATGTATGAAATTGTGTCCTTTTGCTTACAATATAAACTTTGCATAATTAGAAGACTAATTCCTTTTTAAAAGTCTCAATATCAAATATAGACAATGGAACCCGCTAATAACAAAAATTCTATACCCCACTTTCTATTTTATTTTTTATACTCATAACACTTACTTGTTTTTTAAGCCCCGTATATTCACATTTAGGGGCCGTTTGGTAGGTCGATAAATGTCCGAATAGGATTATTAGTTCAATAAAAATATATTTGATAGATTAAATGCAATCGTAGTAATTATCCAAAGTACAACACAGATAAGCATCTGAACACCTCTTATCCCCTTTTTATTTATCCTAAAAAAATAATAATATTATTAATTCCTGAATTAATAATCTTCTCCCTATGAATATAAGCTAATCCTAACATGCTATCAAACGAGTCGTCTTTTTTATATTAAGACGAAGGGAGTATATTTCTTGGTAGGGGAGTGGATATTAATTAGAATAAGCATCAACCTAGTATACTAATAATGCTAGGAGTTGTGGATCGGGTGGAGTGGGGGACAAAGGCTTTGTTTGTTAGTAGTTGAAAGTTGTTTACCTATTGCAATTATTTGCTTATTTAACCTTTATTATCTGGTTAAAAAAGGGATGCCTTTATAATTGTATTATTACTTAAGAATAAATAGAAAAACAAAGATAATCATTTACTTAGCATTGTTCCTATTATGGAAGTATTTTATCTGTTCTGTAGTAATACAAGTGTTTCATTTTAATTCATCCAAAAATAAATATTATATTTTTAATAAATAAATAATTTTAGTATAATTATTATCATGATTTCATCAAAATACAAACAAGTGATATATATTTTAAATGCAATTGAGTAAACAACTGCTTCCTCCGCCTCTAAATAAATATTCAAATTTTATTTTTACATAAGAACCTTAACGATCTCACCATCATGTTGCATCACAAGTCTAAATATGAATTAAAACTTATTGTGTAAAGAGAGAGGTTATTAACTTTCAAAAATTTGAACATTTAATTATGAGATTTTTTTTTAAATAATTGAATACTGTATTCATTTGGGGATGAAGAAAATACGATATTTATATTTATATTTATTATAGTACAAGATAAGTTTACTATTTCTATTTAATAGTAGCATTACTTGAACTTGTTCCTTTTATGAAAGTACGTACTATGCAATAAAATTTAAAGAGAAAAGAAAAGTCTAGGTTATGCTTGGATTGATATTTTTTTTTTCTCTTTTTTTTGTCCAGTTGTTTTATAATCTCTTTCCTACTCTCTTATCCAATTATTATAACACATATATATATATATATATATATATATATATATATATATATATATATATATATATTAAAAAAACTGCAAAAAAAAATTAAAAAATCACATATCCAACATTGCTTTACATGTAGTCAAAGATGTTCAAATTGATTGTGTTGTTTTACATGCACGAGAAGCCCATGGTTGTTTACCCATCATTTTATTACTGTTTTTTCACTTCCCTTTTCCCTTTTCTTACTCCGGACACAATTATAGTAAATTGACTTTTTTTTTTCGATTTTTCAAAGATCCGAATAAATGTCTTCACCAAAGGAACTCTTTTTCCATTTTCGTGGTCGCTTGATCAGCATCTTCTTCTATGTCAAATTCCAATCCCTCGTCATCTTCATCTTTAGATTCTCCCCTTGCAGCAGCTTCAGCTCCCCCTGTTTTTGACGCTTCTTCTCCCCTTTTTTGAGAAAAATCAGAAAGCAACTCTTTCAATTCAGCAACTCATTTTTCTAACCCAGCAATCAAAATTTGTTTACCTTCAATCTCAGGTTTGTGAGAGATGATCTGGGCTCGAAATAGAGCAATTTGGGCATGGATGGCGTTTTTGTCTGGAGGAGCAGTTGTGTGCAAAGTTGTTTGCACAACTGGTCGAGCAGGTTGCTGCACAGACAGACACGGAAGGAGAAGCAGTTCCACCACATTTTTCAAAATCATTAAACTTGGCGAGAGAAAAAAGGGTTCAAACCCTATCGTTCACTGAAAGTGAGATTTGACTTTATCACTGTGATACTTATTTAAGACATAATAAATTGATTTTATCAATTACCATCAAATGGAGTCCAATTTGGATATGAAAAGTTTAGAAATAAGTAAATTATTGATGGTTAATCTTGTAAGTATTCTCTATATTTCCAACCAAACCTTGTCTAAGAGATATTGGGGATGTTGCACGAAGTTGATCGTATGGTACATATTTGAAAATTAAAAATCCCCATATAATTTAAGTGGGTAGATGACGGTTGAGAATACTATTTTTTCAAATATAATTAATCTATTTATTTCTTTAGAAAAATCAATAATTCATTTGTATGGATGGACGCTGTTATGTTATAGGTGGACGTTGACAAGACTACTACTAGTGGTCAAAGTTACCCTCATTATGGATTTTGACTTGTTTAGACGTGTACTAGTTTTTGCTTAACAACAAGATCATGCTCCCACCGTCCCAGTAATTACTTTACCATTTTGATTCCAACACGTAAATTAAGAAAAAAGGTAAGTAAAAAAAATATTGTGAGTGTAAAAGTAAAATAAGAGAGAGAATGAGTGGAGAGAATATTAAATTTAAAAAGTGTTGTGAGTATAAAAGTAAAGTAGAAGAGAGAATTAGTGGGTGAAATAGTAAATATTCTTTGTCATTTTAGAAAAGGTGAAGTTTTTAACGAGACACCCGTTTTGACAAAAAGTAAAGTTATTAATGGAACGGAGGGAGTATTTACCACTTTTATTTACTATACTCCCTCCCCTCCAAACCAAGGATCTTCAGAGTCAGAGGGGGGAGGGATTTCACGATTCTTAATAAGAAATTTTTTAAAAAACGAATAAAAGTTAAGTGTGAGATAGGAAACTAGTAGTTAATGATTAGTTTTTTTGTAAATATGAGTATAATGAATGATTTTTTTTTTTGTAATATGGGGTAGAGAATAGTAGTTAATGATTGATTTTTTTATATGAGAGAGAATGAGTGAGAGGAATAGTAAGTTAATGATTGATTTTTTTTGTAAATATGTTAACTTTATAAGGGTATAATGAATGATTTTTTTTTGTAAATATATTAAATTATAAGGATATAAATATATTTAAAAACTTGCAATTTAAGGAAATGAATTCTTAATTTGAAATGAATCAAAAGAAAAAGTAGGACTCTTGATAACTATTAAATAAAGCTGACATTATTATTGATAGATAATCATTAAATTACTTGTGATACACGTTATAGTACACAAAAGTGTACATATGATCTCGACTCTTAACTTTCTTACTAATGATCATCATTTTGCCCTACATGCTTATTACAGATCAACAATAATTAAGATTAATTAATCTATATAGACCCAATTTAAAGTCAAAATCTTAGAAAAAATCAAAATTTTCTACCATTTTTTTTTTTAAAAAGTAGTTTTTAAAAATGCTTGTAGGTATTTTTGTAATTAATTAAAAACCTTTTTAAAAAAAAAACACAATGACATTTTTATAAATAACTGGAACTTTTTTTAAATCACGCGGTGACATTTTCGTAAATAACCAGAACTTATTAACACTTCTGACACTATTTATAACTAAAACTGATACATTTTATCAATGCACATGATAATTTTCTAACACAATACTAAAATTGTTGCATTCTTTAACACTAACTTCAACATTAAAAAACACCATCCGACACTTTCTAATAATAGGCCTGACACACTGACACTGAAAACATTATTACTGTTTTTAAAAAAGTGTCAGTTAATTACAAAAATATCATTACATGTTTTAAATGGAGTTTCAGTTAATTACAAAAATATCAACACACATTTTTAAAACTAATTTTTCATAAAACCTACTCCAACTTAAATTATATGGAGTAAATATATAAAAATGATGCGACGAGATCTAAATTACGCGCTAGGACAAAAACTCATCGTAAAATCTAGGGAGAAACGGGTTACGGGTATCCAGAACCTTTTGAAAGGATATTCAGAAACTTTTTGTATTGGCCATAACCTTTTCCCATGGTTACTCGATATCGAGGTCTCAAAGGTTACGGATATCCAACCCTTTCGAAAGGATATCCGAAGCTTATGAAAGTGATATCCAGAAACCTTCAAAATGATATCCAGAAACTTTTCAAAATGTTTCTGGATATTCATTTGATGGTTTCTGGATATACATTTGAAGGTTTCTGGATATCCAGAAACCTTCAATAAGCAATTTCTGATCTTGGCCTTGGATTTGGCTTCAAATCTATTTTTTCTGGATATCCGCCCAAAGGCTTCTGGATATTCGTTCCAAAGCTTCTGGATATCCAGAACCCTTTGAGACTGATATCCAGAAATTTTCTTCTGGTTATCAAACGTATAGCTTCTGGCTATTAAAAATACGTTTCTCCATAGTTATGGAGAAACGCGTTTCTCAGCAGACCTACTCAAAACTCATATGACTAGTTTTTAATTCCTTTAGGCATCCTTACTCATAAACCCCTTTCAAGGTATTTATGAATCCGCCACATCAACATTTTATACATTTTTATTTTTATAAATTTTTAACATTTTTTTCCCTTACACTTATAAACCTTTTAAAAAGCTTTTTAGGAACACTTTTTTTTTTTTTAAATTACATTTATTTTGTTAAAAAAATAGAAATAAACATTTATTTTGGGCCAATAATTTACTTTTTTTTTTTAAAGCAAAATGTTCAATTTGTGAAAAAATTCAAAAACCAGAAAAACTCAGAAAAAAGCTACTCCATTACACTAGAACGATTTATCCCTTTCTCTCTCCCTTTTGCTCAGGTGGCTTTCCACCCAGAAACCTTCCAAACTCCCATTTAGACTATCCACAGTGATTTCATCCCACATTTCATCTAACACTTTTTACACTTTTTCTCATCCACCTAATATTTCTGAACGGTATAAATCGAGCTACGAACATGGGCTTGTCCGAACCTGGGCCCAACTATATTGGGCCATGGATATTATATTCATCAAGTGTTAGGGCCGAGCATTATCTTCCTCGTATGTCGAGGAACATTTACCTTGGCCTTATGTCGACATTCTTGGGCCGGCCTGTCCCAATTACCGAGGAGAGAAAAGTCCTTTGCTCGTCATGTCACCAATTACCGAGGAAACAAAAGTATTCTCCCTAAGCATATTTTCATGTCGGCCATTTACCAAATGACGAGGAAACAAAGTCATTTTCCTCGGCTAATTTGCCCAAGGCCGAGGAAAATCATTTGTCTTCCTCGGCGTTCCGGCTAGCAGTTACAATCCTTATTCAACAAGGATTATACAGTTGTAACCCAATCAGGATTACAATTACCAATATCAATTCAAGTCAAACAAGGATTCCTTAACAGATATGATCCTCTTAAGATTATATCTTATCTCTCTACAAGTTCACTCCAACATGGATTCTATCAATCCATTCCTATAAATACAAGCCCCATGGCTCATTATTCGGTACGTTACTTTTTACATTGGAGAAACTCTGTCAATTTGATTTCTCTAATATCAACCGTGAACTTACTCTCACGCCGGAGGGCCTTTAGCCGGATCCGCCCCGGCTTAGTTTACGTGTTTTCTCTTATTTTCAGGCCTTGCAATCGCCGGAGCATTCGACGCTTGGATTTGGGCTGATTTGACGATTTTGGCATCATCAATTTCATCTACCCATTTCATTTACCCCCACTCCAATGGCTAACTTAAATTAAATTTCAACTCCCTCCAACTCATCATTCTATACCCCACTACTTTTATTTTATTTTATTTATATTCTTTATTTTATTTTTATGATTAGTAAAATAATAATAATTATTATTATTATTTATAATTAAAAAAATATTTCACACTTAATTAAAAAAATATTGCATCAATTTATAGGTTAAAAAAATATAATTATTTGTTTTAAATGAATGCTAAAATGAAAAAGGATAATTGAGAAATGAGTGTTTTTTTTTTGTGTCCAAATCAAATGAAACTTATATCGATTTGTAGGAAAAAAAAATGATGAATTTTGGTGAAAAAAAAAATTAAAAAAAATAATAATTTACTAGGTAATAATTCAGCCCAAATTGAAAACTAAGTGTTTTTTTTTTGTGTCCAAATCAAATGAAACTTATATCGATTTGTAGGGAAAAAAATGATGAATTTTGGTGAAAAAAAAATTAAAAAAAATAATAATTTACTAGGTAATAATTCAAATTTCAAATTGAAAACTAAGTGTTTTTTTTTTGTGTCCAAATCAAATGAAACTTATATCGATTTGTAGGGGAAAAAAAATGATGAATTTTGGTGAAAAAAAAAATTAAAAAAAATAATAATTTACTAGGTAATAATTCAGTCCAAATTGAAAACTAAGTGTTTTTTTTTTTGTGTCCAAATCAAATGAAACTTATATCGATTTGTAGGGGAAAAAAAATGATGAATTTTGGTGAAAAAAAAAATTTTAAAAAAATAATAATTTACTAGGTAATAATTCAGCCCAAATTGAAAACTAAGTGTTTTTTTTTGTGTCCAAATCAAATGAAACTTATATCGATTTGTAGGGAAAAAAAAATGATGAATTTTGGTGAATTTTTTTTTTTATTTTTAAATCATTTATTATGAGATAATTGAGTTTAAATAATTGGGTGAAAAAATAATAAAGTACGGACCAATACCCATTTGACACGTGGCAAGTTCAAAAAAAAAAAAAAAAAAAAAAAAAATTAACCTCGCGCCTCACGCGCCTATCCGGAGCGTGAGGTACACGCGCCTTGTACCCTCCAATGCTAAGCCGACATGTGTCCATTAAAAAAAAAAAAAAAAAAAAAAAAAAAGAAAAGGCTTTCATACGGGATGAAAACTTTCATCCCGTCATTCCATTCACCTAGGTTTAATACTCCCATTGGAGTGGTCGTGCTGGATGAAATGGGATTTCATCCCCCATTTCATCCTCCATTGTACACGGTCTTAGGTTGCTCCGAGGGCAACTCCAATGGAGAGAGTTAAATAAAGGTATCAAAATCAAATTTTAATATTTTTGGAGCATTATTTATATGGTACTAAATTTTTATTTAAAATGGCAGGTATCAAAATTAAATTTTGATATCTATGTAAAAGATACCAGTATTTCCAATGCTAGATTGGTAGGTATCAAAATCAAGATTTTATATTTTAATTTTATTTCACATTTAAGTTATTTTAACTAATTAAATATTATTGGTAATAAAAAATGAATAATTTTAAATAATTATTTAATTTAAATAAAAAAAGAAGTAATCGACTTTGACTCGTGGCATGTTTTCATTCGATAGATAGATTACATATAACTCCAATAATAGGTATCAAAATCAAATTTGAAATCCACATTAAATAGCTAACATTTACAATGAAAAATACTTAGATATCAAATTTATATATATATATATATATATTAAAGTTGGTGAGGACAGTTATGGCTTCGCCACGTGGACAAGTTTAGGCAAACTTTTAATTTTGAAGAAGCCACGTCATCACTATCCCAAAATCTATATGACTTTTGATATTCTCCTTATTAGCTAATACTATTAGTTAATAATAATAGTTATTATATAGGTTAACTATTACTATTAATAGTGTTAGTTAACTATAATAGTTACTTTATAAGTTAACTATTACTATTAATAGTATTAGTTAACTATAATAGTTACTATATAAGTTAACTATTACTATTAATAGTATTAGTTAACTATAATAGTTACTATATATGTTAACTATTACTATTAATAGTATTAGTTAACTATAATAGTTACTTTATAAGTTAACTATTACTATTAATAGTATCAGTTAACTATAATAGTTACTATATATGCTAACTATTACTATTAATAGTATCAGTTAATTATAATAGTTACTATATATGCTAACTATTATTGTAAATAGTATTAATTTACTATATAGGTTAAGTAATAGTATTAGTTACAATATATGTTAACTATTACTATTAATAATATTAGTTAATCATAATAGTTACTATATATATATATTAAAGTAGGTCGTTAATAATGTCAATGAGCATTTAGCTTAAAGACGTACTTTTCTCGGGAAGGTTAAGGGTTGGAACCCCCTACATTGTATTTAAAATGTTGTAATTTGAAAAGAAATAGGTCGTTAGTTTTTTCATTCACTTTGTTAACGTCCATAAAAAATGTTGCATACTGACATAAATTATGACATCAAAAATAAATGACATAAAGTATGAACATCAAAAATAAAATAGCAAAAATTGCTACATTATTAGTCACAATGCAATTCCTATTAAACTTATGTGCAACAAAGTTATTAAAATTGAACACAATTTTTCTAACTTTATAAATGTTAATGTTTTGATTCATTTATAATATACTTTATAATTGCGGAGCACGAATTACCTACTTAGTACTCCCTCCGTCCCGCTAATATCCGCACTAACACTGTTTGCGCGGGAATTAAGGAATATGATATTTTAATAAAATGTTGTGAGTGTAAAAGTAAAGTAGGAGAGAGAATAAATGGAGGGTGTAATAAATTATAATGGTGTTGTGAGTATTAAAATAATGTAGGAGAGAAAATGAGTGAGGTTGGGTGAATATTTTATTAATATAAAGTTTTTTTTTTGGAAGTGTGCGGATATTAGCGGGACGCCCAAAAAGGAAAGTGTGCGGATATTAGCGGGACGGAGGGAGTATATTTTATGGAAGGAACAAGATTTTTGAATCTTTTTAGTAACACTTTGCATCAAATCAAGATAATCAATTCGACAGCTTGCGTGGGCTTCTATTATGGGCTGATAATTACCTTCTCTATTAGACTTTTTTTCTTAACTTTTCGCCGTGAGTGTAGACTTATTTTTTTTCCGTCCGTTTCACCTCAACCTCAAGTAAGTTTAGACTATCCAATTCGATTGGAATAAGGATTTAAGATTTACTTATCATTCTTTTATTTTGTTTGAATTAAGATGGGCTTCCCCTACCGTTAAAACAAAATGAGTTTCCACTAAAAGATATTTGCTTTTAAAATTGTGCGGCAAACAAGCTCTAACTTACTAAATTATTTAATTTTAAAGCATATTAAATCAAATCTATAGTATAAATTAGACCCCCATTATGAACAGTTGTATGAATAGTTTCAATCGTCGAAATTTCCATTTTACCCTCACTATTTTGTCCCTTTCCCATTTTGCCATTATTTTTTTTTTTTAATTAAAAAAAAAAAAAACGTGTCATCGGACACGGGCTTAAAAAAAAATTAAAAAAAAATAACGTGTCTTCGAACACGAGCTTATTCTAGTTTATAGAATGAGTTAAGCAAGGTATCAAAATCCACATTAAAGTGCTAACATCTGCAATGAAAAAAATACTATATCAAATTTAGAGAAGGAGTTAAGGTACTAAATTTGATATCTTACTTAACTCATTTTCTAAATTTGATATCTAAGTATTTTTCATTGCAGATGTTAGCTTTTTAAGGCAGATATCAAACACCATTTGAGTTGCCGTTAGAAGATTGGAAATTAGGTGATAGAAATGGTCAAACTTATAGATAGATGAACAAGTCCATATCCATCTCTCAAACTCATCCCAAAAGTCAACAAAATTATGACAAGGCTCCTTATTCTTCACATACATATAACAAAGACGTCTTAAATTTATAACAACACATAGGAGTATTCTTCCTTTTGATTAGTCACTACTTTTTAATCTCTGCAAATTTTATCTCTTTAATTACTCCCTCCGTTCTGCTACAAATCACACATTTTTCTCATTGGACGTCCCACTACAAATCACACACTTTCTAAAATGACAAAAAATCTTTACTATTCCATCCACTAATTCTCTCTCCTACTTTACTTTTATACTCACAACACCAATCAAATCACTATTTCCTATCCCACTTTCTCTCTCCAACCTCACTTTTCATACTCACAACATTTATATCATTATTTTTTTTCTTAATCCACGCGTAAACAGTAAGTATCTCATTTATAGCGGGACAGAGGGAGTACTTGATATAATGTCCCAATAAAACGAGTCACTCAGAGATTTAGAGCTCGAACCCTTTATATTTACAAAACTAAATGTTTGAAAAATAAACGTTTATATTTGCAAAACTAAATGTTTGAAAAATGAAAAATAAAAATAAAAATAAAATATTACCTAAATAAAATTTGGATATTCATTTATGGAAATGAGAAATAATAATTTTGTTACGGCAAAAGCGTAGGAGCAAGAAATAGATTCGGACAGATGAAATACATGTTTGGTGGCAGTGCTCTCTCTCATCATAAGTGAATGCAATTAAGCATAAAAGTTAATGAAAAAGGAGAAAACAGAAAAGTAATAAAGGTTAATTAATTCCATCTGCATGTTCACTTGTTATTGAGAGGCAAAAGGAAAAATGATGGATAAAAATGGGACCTTCTTCTATCTTGTAATTATGCAGCTAGCTTTATGTTCTTAGCATGTGGGCAACTCAAGTGAGCTGAGCTACAAAAGGGAGAGAGAGAGAGAGAGAGAGAGAGAGAGAGAGAGAGAATGTTATAGCTAGTGACATTATTATGAAGGTTTGAGGATGGAAAGGCTAAAAAGCAATTCTTGTCACAACAGCTCATTCTCATGCCTACACTCCATAAAAGGATGGCTTATTTTACACTTTTTCAAGCCTTTATATTTAAAAATGGTCTTGTAGGGAAGGGGAGAAGAAAAAGATAGATACTATTAATGTTTAAGAATCTGTCCTCTATTATATTATACCTTCGTAAATTAAGCTGGCTATTTCAAACCAAACTCTAGACGTTAAGTTGCGTCAATCGTGGAATTGGTCCATTGTCACATCTAATCACTCCTCTAGGTCAACCACAAACACTTCACATTTTTCTTTCACACATCAATTTAAAATTAAAATTAAAAAATAGAGTTTTGATTTTTTTATATATATTTAAATGACAAAGGTGAATAATACTACATTTTTTGTCTAAATAAATGTGCATTACTTCCTTCGTCTCAATGAATATTTTATAAAATAATACTCTTCATTTGCCTAAAAAATTAATATCATATTTTGAGACGAAGACACTAACATTACAAACATTCATTTTAGAGGCGAATGAAGTAGTATTAATTTTTAAAATATTCATTGAGATGAAGGAAGTAATGCTCATTTTTTTGGGATAAAAAATGTAGTATTATTTTTTGGTTATTCATTTTGAGTCGAAAGTAATATTTATTTTTGAAATGAAAAATTTTTAATATCATATTTTGAGACGAAGACACTAACATTACAAACATTAATATTAGAGGCAAATGAAGTAGTATTATTTTATAAAATATTCATTGAGACGAAGGAAGTAATGCACATTTATTTGGACAAAAAATGTAGTATTATTTTTTGGTTATTCATTTTGAGTCGAAAGAAATATTTATTTTTGAAATGAAAAATATTTTTTTATAGAAGTACATTTTTTAAAATATTTATTTGAGATGGAAAAAATAATATTTCTATTTAATTTTCTTTATTAATATATACTTTTTATATTATCATTTTGTAATTTAGAGTAGGAGGAAGTAATTATTATTATTATTATTAGTATACTAGAGTGGTACGCGGTGGTAGTGGACTTTGTTTGTTGGTTAAGTGTAATGTGATAATTTGAAATCGCTACATCCTGTAGCGATTTTTAATTTGGTTTTTTTTTTTTTTTTAAAGCATAAATATTAAATAAAATTTAGCAAATTTAAAATTGCTACACCGTGTAGCGATTTTAATTGAAAAATTATAAACTCGCTACACGGTGTAGCGAGTTTTCAAAAAATGGGACATTTTGGGAAAAAGTTTGAACAGTAAGTCACTTTGGTAAATAAAATTTTAAAAATGTATATCATCAAAACAAAAAGGAAATTCCTCAAAATAACAAAAATGCACTTAAATACTTTTCTCATTCAAAAATTATCTATTTATGTTAGGATAAAACAAAAAGGAATTTGCCATAGTTATATGATGAGAAGAAGTGAGTAATCAAATTAACAAAAAAATTAAATGGGCCTGATCATTCTAGACCAGTAAGAGGGCTTGTTATTGGGCCGACCCAAAAGATATAGTCCATCTTTTAGTTAGTTAGACTACATACAAAATGGTAGAATGAAAAGTGGGTTGAAAAGGATTTCATTTGCCTGGATTGCTCCAATGGCAAGGTGAAAGGGGTCGGATGAATTTGCTGGATGAAAGATTTCATTCAGCTAATATATTAATTTTTTTTTTAATCTGCCACATGTGAGCGTTCCATTGGCCCGAATTGGGCGAGTACGCCACACCGCCCGGGATGGCGCGTGTGACGTTCTCCTTTTTTCCTTTTTTTTTTCTTGAATTTTCACGTGTAAGCCTCCCATTGAATTTTCGAATTTTTTTTTTTTATCCCAAATCTTTGAGCTTAATTATCACCTAGTAAATTATTATTTTTTATTTTTTTTTTCACTAAAATTCATTATTTTTTTCCCTACAAATTGATATAAGTTTCATTTGGTTTGGACAAAAATAAAAAAAACACTCATTTTTCAATTTGAGCTTAATTATCACCTAGTAAATTAATTTTTTTTTTCACCAAAATTCATCATTTTTCCCCCTACAAATTGATATAAGTTTCATTTGATTTGGACAAAAAAAAAACACTCAAAGTAGTGGGGTATAGAATGATGAGTTGGAGGGAGTTGAAATTTAATTTAAGTTAGCCATTGGAGTGGGGGTAAATGAAATGGGTAGATGAAATATTAGGTGAATGAAAAAAAAGTGTAAAAAGTGTTAGATGAAATGGGGAATGGAATTAAACCACTGTGGGTAGTCTTAGGCTTAAATTAAACCCCATGACTTCAGCCCAACTTTATTCTGGTCCAGAATTATTTTGGACTCATGCCATAGCTTCAGCCCAAAAAGGAAATTGTATCCTACTTAACCAGATGGTCCAAACTTAACCCGCTAAAAGGATTTTAAAGTGGTTAAAAAATTTGCCTCTTCTCCAATTTAAATTAATAATATAAGTTCAGATTTTCAAAATGTTTTTAAAATCACTATATTTTTAAATGGAGAAAATTATTAAATATATGGTGTTGTAGAGATACTTATTTTTTTTTCATATATTAAATTTATGAATTAACTTAATTGAGTTTTAATTAAATTATAAGAATATAATTATATTAAAAAGTTATAATATTTTTTTGAGCGAAAATAAACATGAAACCGTAGGGGATGATTCAGGGGTAGATCAAGGATTTTGAAATCAAGTGACTTGGTATTTAAAAAGTATTATAAACAATAATAACAGTGAAAAATAACTTCATATATAAAAAAAAAGTTACATATAGAAGTCACGTGTACTGACTTAGGTAAACATTTTTTTTATCAAAATTCTCAGGTGGACTGAAGCCCATGTCAATTGCTCTTTGGATTCGCCCCAAGATGATTGACTATCTGTATTTTTCAATTAAAATTCAATTAACTTACAAAGAAAAAGTAACATAGGACTTATATTGTTTCTTTTTTATTTTGATTCTGCCCCTTGGGATGGTCAATTGAACACCAAGTCAAAAAAATTAAAAAAATATTTAATTACCGCAGAAAAAAAAATAAAAAAAGCTGAAAAATAAAAATAAAAATAAAATAATAGAACGCGGAATAGAGTTTGATTGTGAAAAAGACGGTGGGGGGTTCGTCTCGTCAGATTAAAACCGTGAAGGCACGAACACGTGGATCCGCATACCAACAGAGAAATTTCTAAAGTAGGGCAAATCACACCTACACAGTTGCCTTCCTCATAGCCTCTTTTAGCCCCCCAACTTGCTTGGAAAAAAAAAGCTCATGGGTTGACGGCAGCACAAACTAGAGAGAGGAAAAGAAGCCGCCACCCCTTTCTCTCCCCAAACCTTGTTCTATTTCTCTCTATGCAACTCCTCTCTTGAGATTATCTATTTCAGGTGATGATCTACCTCTTTTATTGTGTTTGACTGCTGGGTTTTAGCTGTTTTAATTTTGTATGATTTTTTTTGTTCGTTTAGCAACTTCTTTAATGTTAAAGTTTGATTTTTGGTTAAGTTTTGTGGTTTTGAATAGGTTTCTTGATTTATGGTCAAAAATTGGTTCTTGTCATTTTTTTTTTCCTATTTTATGTTTGTTTTATTTTTTCGGGTTTGGATTGTTGAAGATGTCATTTTTATTGATGTTTGAATCTTCAGAGGGAATGGGGATTTGATTGAGTCTTTTTTTTGTGTGTGATTTCAGTTTTTATGTGTGTATTCTTGTCATACTGATCAAAGTTTTGGGCTTTGTGAGTGATTGGTTTTTACTTATAGCAATGTGGTGTGGGAATGCCTGGTACAAATGACTGGACTAAGATAGTACGTCAGAGGTGAACTTATAGCTAATGAAACACTAGAGCTTTGTGCTTTAGAATACTGTCAAAGCATTTTTATTGCTCGTAAAATTAGTGAAAATAGCAAAATCAGCGTGTTCCGTGGTTGCTAGTAGCTGTGCAATCTGAAAGTATGTTCCTTTTTGATAGGATAGTTGAATGACCAATATGAACTCTTGCATTTTGCAATGTTGGTGTACAATTTGACAGGATTACAAATTTAGAACGATAATTATGAATACTTGGCGAGTTAGGTTGTTTTGTACCTTTATTGTAAGCTGCTCAAACAGAGATGAATAAAATTAATATAGTATACTTTGCGGAAAAGTATCATGAAAAGAAGTGTCTTCCAAAAGCGGCATTTTAAGCTCATTGCAAAACGCAGATGTCCAGACCGTGATGACTTTTAATACTACCTCTAACTATCCCAAAATGAATGACCACTTTTAAGAAAAATTTATCCCAAAATGAATGACCTTTTTGCAAACACTGTCGCTAAATATTTTTTTACCATTTTTTTTCACCATTCATTATATACTTGGAAAACTATAAGTTTAAAAAGTTGATAACAAAGATTTACATACATTTTAGTTATTGAAATTGGCAAAAAGTTAAGTTTCTTGAATTTGTCCAAAATGGAAAGTGGTCATTCATTTGGGGACGGAGGGAGTAGGAATCTAGCTTTTCAATAGCCATCTGACAGGGGCTTAGTAGTGGAAAGCCTTAAGCTGTTTTTCAGTGTGACAGAGGAAAGCTTCAGAGTTTCAATTTTTGGAGCTTCCTTTCAATTATTGTGAAGAAAAAACGTTTTCTTGAGCTGGTTTAGTCGTGTACTTTTCATCGAATTCTTCAACTCTATTGAACAGTTGATAGGTTTCTTCTCTAATACCTGGGGATTTTTCAAACCAGATCCTCTGCTCCCTTGCCTTAATCTTGGTTTTCAAAGCTCCTTCAAACATGCTTCCACTAGATTAAGGTTATCTGTACCAACAAAAAAAAAACTAGATTAAGTTTATGCGGCATTCTGAAAGTCATTTGAGGTATACTGGTATAGAAAGGTTTTTTTTATTTTTTTATTAGAGCTTTGTTGAACTTGGTTTTGGTGGTCAGCATTCTGCACTTCCTTCAGGCTGAGTGGCGAAACCCTCGTGAGGAAGTTTAGGAAATAGTCTCTAGGTTAAGAATTCTAATCCAATGCAGGGAAATTACAATATTGTCCTTAATGACGAGGCTTGACATCTAGCTTCAGGTGCCGATAGAGTGGTATTCTCATTTCGTTAGGGAAGCTTTATGCTACTGAAACAAGTGGTCACTTTCTTTTTTCTTGATTTTTTTTGGAGCAAGAATATATCACAAATAAGTTTACATAGACCAGCGTAGTTAGTTAACGAGTGCTGCAAAGTGGCCCTTTGATCATCTTTTTATCCTTTTAAATTTCTATATGCTCTCTCTCTCTCTCTCTCTCTCTCTCTCTTCCTTTTTCTTAAAGTAGTTCTAGATTACAGTCTTTCATCAAGTGCAGCCAACTGAATTATATTAGGTACTCTAGCTAATTGACATGCTCTGTTTTTTTAGGCCTTTACTTTCGTTGATTCCTCCAATATTACTTTACTTTCTTTTAAACAATTCAATCTAGACAACACAATGACAAACTTAAACCTACAGCACTGGTGAATCGACATGCAACCACACTAAATTTATGCTGGTTCATTTCTTCTCTCTTTTTCCCCTCTCTTATTCATATTATTGCTGCAATTTCAACAATGTCTCTTTTGCCTCCAACAAAGAAGACTTGCCGAGGCGCAGTAAGGATCTGCTTGCCTGCATACAAAACAGACAGGCACTTGGTCAATGTCAGGTGCATGATGATGAAGAAGAATATATGGCCAAAGCAATAAAATGTTAACAAGAAGAACAAGAAAAGCTGTGGGCTTGAAACTTTGTAATGCTCTACTCAAAATGGTCTGAAATTTTTTTGGACATTTATTTTGGGACGTAGGGAGTATAAAATACTTAAACTTCTAAATATATTAAATATCACACATATGAACGCATCTTGAGCAACTATTCTCACCATGTCCAGTCTAGCCTTGAAGCTCTTGCCTTGATACCTATCACCGCTAATATCAGTAGCCAGGTCAGTCATATAAAATGTGATATGATGGTTGCTCCTTTCTTCTCGGTATTCATGCTTTGAAAAGCTTATATGTACAACTTAACTCGACTCAGCCTTTGCCTCCAATTACTTGGAGTCGCCTATATTTTTCCCTTTCCGAGTGTTTTTTCCAATGCAAGTGGAATTTCATAACTATGTATTAGAAAGAAAAAAAAGTGACAGTGCAAATATTTTCAAATTCTTTGGTTTTGACTCACTTTTTTCAAATAAATTATATCCATCTCACAAAGTTTAGCATAGTTTGGAAGCTATAACGATTTCTTCTTAAAAACTTAAATGGTCCTTGTAGGGCAGGCTTTCCAACATGAAATAGTGCCTACTTTCTTCATTTCTTCTCTCTTTTCGTTAAGTTGGGAGCATTTACCGTCATTGAAGTGATTATTTTGATGGATCTTCTATCCCCTTTTTCGCATATAAAACATTCATGAGGACCTCTTTA
The DNA here is from genome assembly GCA_022495995.1 of Adenophora triphylla var. japonica. NCBI lineage: Eukaryota > Viridiplantae > Streptophyta > Magnoliopsida > Asterales > Campanulaceae > Adenophora > Adenophora triphylla. The sequence continues at coordinate 46,015 of JAFEMH010000192.1, forward strand.
GCAAATTAATTTCATTCCTCTGAGATTTTCTGCATTTTGTCATAATGATGTGATAAAATCGAACCAGTTTGATTTTAATTTCTCTCTGGCATATTAAATCATCTCAAAAAGCTTTACAATGAAAAATTGCAGGCTATGTTACGTTCAAAGCAGCTTGGCACGCTTTCCCAGTCTGCAAGGTCATTTTTCCTCAATGGGTCCAGATGTACTGCAGATGGAAGTTCTTGCACTTGTTCAGATGATGATACTTGCATATCCAAAAGACATCATACAATTAAAACAGCATCCACCTTAATACCGAAATCTTCAGGGAGGGTGGGTCCCTTAATTCCAGGGGATGCAGTGAAGGCATTGAGCACTCATAAAAATGAGATTGCTGACTATCCAGCCTCTCTCATACAAGTTCCATCTGCTTCAAATGCTTTGAGGAGACCTGATATTGTCAGTTACGCTGTTCAGAACGACATGATGCATTCGTCCCCTCCCATTGGTGGTCAATTTGTCAAAGCAGGTATTGCAGCCGTCAGTTTTTTATCTGATTTAGTTAATTATAAGATTCCTGTGTCAGATGGAAGTGGACCGCTTAATTCTTCTGGGAACTCTATGGTTGACCGAACTCAGCGCGTTACCAGCATCAGATCATCCAATGTAAAAACAAACAGAAAGGATAAAGCAGTTGTTGAGGCCACAACATCACGGTCAAATGCTACAAGCAATCCAAATGTTGCTAAAGGTAGAGCTGAAAAATCTGCCTATGTTAAAAATGTCAATGATGTTGAAAATTGCAATAAAGGGAACTTCAGAGACACTCAAACTATGAGCGCCGATTCACATGATAGGAGGTCTATGCCAATTCCTCAGAGATCAAACGATTGTTCAAATCACTTTGTGGCAAATGGACGGACATCAGATTTCATTGCAGAAATGCTTCCCTCGAGAGAGACAAGAGTACCTAAATCAGTTCCTCCAAAGTCTAGACAGTTTTCAAGCTCAGGGCATATGGTGGAAAGTGTTTCTCAGGTTTTGCGACAGCTGAAGTGGGGTCCGGCAGCAGAAGAGGCTCTTTGGAATCTCAACTGTTCGATGGATGCATATCAAGCCAATCAAGTTCTTAAACAGCTGCAAGATCATTCCGTAGCTCTTGGGTTTTTCTATTGGTTGAAACGTCAAGCTGGGTTCAAGCATGATGGGCATACTTATACTACTATGGTAGGCATTCTTGGTCGTGCCAAGCAGTTTGGGGCAATAAACAAGTTACTCGATCAGATGGTTGGAGAGGGATGCCAACCAAACGTTGTAACATATAACCGTCTCATTCATAGTTATGGACGGGCAAACTATTTGAATAAGGCACTTGATGTTTTTAACCAGATGAAAAAAATAGGATGTGAGCCGGACAGAGTAACTTACTGCACACTCATTGACATTCATGCGAAATCTGGGTATCTTGATGTTGCCATGGACATGTATGAGAGGATGCAAGAAGCTGGGCTTTCTCCCGATACATTCACATACAGTGTCATTATCAATTGTCTTGGGAAAGCCGGACATTTGACTGCAGCCCACAAGCTATTCTGTGAGATGGTTAATCAGGGCTGTGTACCTAATCTGGTGACTTATAATATCATGATTGCTTTGCATGCTAAGGCAAGGAACTACCCAAGCTCATTACAGCTTTACCGTGACATGAAACACGCAGGATTTGAGCCAGATAAAGTAACTTATAGCATAGTTATGGAGGTTCTTGGGCATTGTGGATATATTGAAGAAGCAGAGGCAGTTTTTGTAGAAATGGAGCGAAAGAATTGGGTCCCAGATGAACCTGTTTACGGGCTTTTGGTGGACTTGTGGGGAAAAGCTGGGAATGCAGAAAAGGCTCGAGCTTGGTACAGTGCCATGCTTAATGCTGGCTTGCGTCCTAATGTGCCCACATGCAATTCTTTGCTCAGTGCTTTCCTTAGGGTACATAAGCTTTCTGACGCATATAACTTATTGCAGAGCATGCGTAGTATGGGGCTAAATCCTTCTTTACAAACTTATACTTTGCTGCTTAGTTGTTGTACAGAGGCCCAAACGTCATTTGATTTGACATTTTGTGGACAGTTAATGAGAGTTACGGGCCATCCAGCTCACACGTTCTTGCTATCTATGCCATCAGCGGGACCCGACGGTCAGAACGTTAGGGATCATGTCGGAACCTTCTTGGATCTTATGCACAGTGAAGATAGAGAAAGCAAGAGGGGACTAGTTGACTCTGTTGTTGATTTTCTTCACAAATCAGGGCTTAAGGAGGAAGCTGGTTCTGTTTGGGAGGTGGCTGCACAGAAGAATGTGTACCCCGATGCAGTCAAAGAGAAGAGCTCGTGCTATTGGCTGATCAACCTCCACGTCATGTCAGATGGAACAGCTGTAACTGCACTCTCGAGGACACTGGCACGGTTCCGGAAACAGTTGCTCGAGTCGGGAATTTGTCCAAGTCGGATTGATATAGTGACAGGCTGGGGACGTAGGAGCAGGGTGACAGGAACTTCTATGGTCAGGCAGTCCGTGCAGGAATTGTTAAGTATATTTAGCTTCCCATTCTTTACTGAAAATGGTAATTCTGGGTGTTTTGTAGGGTGTGGGGAGCCTCTTAATAGATGGTTGCTCCAATCCTATGTGGATCGGATGCATTTGCTCTAGTTATATCACAACTGCAGTTTTGTCGTGGAAGAGAAGACAAGCGTTTCTTGGCGGAGTAGTACGTATTTTAGCTATTATGTATAGTTATTTAAACTCGGGTCAGTTTTTCTTCGCTCCTATTTATGCAGGTTTTGTGATTTAGGCATTGAGTCAGGTCATGTCTAAAAGTCAAGATGGCGCTGGAGGATTTTCCGGTGAAGTTATCTGGCTCAAATTATGGTTCTAAGTTATGTCTCACTTGTGTAGAAAATTACTCCATTCTTTGTTGCTATTGTAGTTGTGTGTTGAAGTTGGTCTTGGTCTTGGTAGTGTTTCAAACTTTTGTTGACTTTGTATCGTACTCCTCTCGGCTCCATAATGTAAGTCTATTTTTGCTCTGATTTTGCATTTTTATTCCGATTCATCAGAGCAAAATTGGATATTCATTATGAGGAGGAGGGAGTAGCACCACATGTATATGGACTACCTGCAAGTCGGTGTATTCTTTTATGAGGTTGAAATTAACTTCATATATTAAAGGGTCAAATGTCAAAGTGTGGAAATGAGGGGAGGGTGAAGAAAATATAATTCTCTTTATCCATCAAATAAAGATCCAAATCGGATATGGTTATATACTGAGAATCTTATATACATGGAACGAGAATCTTATATACATGGAACAAAATATTTCAGCGCTGTCCTTGCTCGTCTCGTGTAAGTATACACGAGATGTAATCTATAATCTCGTGTATATGTACACGTGATGACTTACACGAGACACATCTCGTGTGAACTCACACGAGACACATCTCGTGTGAGTTCATACGAGATGAGTCTCGTATGAGTTCACACGAGATGTGTCTCGTGTGAGTTCAAACGAGACCCTAAGACTGTTGAATCGAGTTCAGCATGAGACTTGTCATACTTAGCAATGGCTACCCTCTCCCATGTAATTGATGCAACATGATCTGAAAAGGACTGATGAATCGAGAATCGAGTTTCAGATTTGGACAAATCAGGTGAAGACGAAGGCTAAGACTGTTTAGATTTACACAAATCAGGTGAAATGAACGCCCTAGGTCACCGGTAAAATGGCGCCGCCGCCGGTGCCAGAGAGTGAGGGTTGTGGTTAAAAGGCTATTTTGATAATTTACTTGCTTTCCTGAAAATTGAGTTCCCTGTATTTAGTATTTGCCATCCCAATCCTATCCCCCATTTCCATATTAAACCCACCCCCTCACTCATGTCTCCGGCACACCACCGTAAACCATCAACCCTTACCCTCTACCCTCCCCAACCTCACTCTGGTCCCCTTTCCCTACTGTTCCCTTCGTTTTTGCGTCCTCAGCCCTAAATTGTAGCCGCACCCTCCTCCCATATGCCCACCCACGTTCGCCTCCATCTTGCCACCGTCCACCAGTCCTCCGTCATCATCGCCCCTTTCCCTACTGTTCCCTTCGTTTTTGCGTCCTCAGCCCTAAACTGTAGCCGCACCCTCCTCCCATATGCCCACCCACGTTCGCCTCCATCTTGCCACCGTCCACCAGTCCTCCGTCATCATCGCCATCCACTACCCCACCCAACCTCGGCTTCTCTCTCTCTCTCTCTCCTCTTCAAGATCTGGGTTTAGATTAAATTATTGATAAATTTAGTTTGAATTCTTGGTTCACATTTGATCATTTTGATTCAATTTGTTGATTATTGTGGTTTGTTGGTGGTTGTTGGCAGATGTTGTGAGATGATTGCATATTGGGTTGTTGTTCAAGTTGGTGGTGGCGATTATGGTGGTGGATGGTGGTTTTGTCTGTGGTGTTGGCAGATGATGGTGGGTGATGGTGAGCTGATGGCAGATCAGGGAAGGGGATGAGGAGAGAGAAGGAGGAGGCCGGTGGAGGTGGAGTGGATGATGGTGGTGGAGGATGGAATGGGGGTGGTCGTAGCTTTGGAAGATGAAGATAGGGGAAAGTGAGGTTGAGTGGGGGATGAATTAGAAATAAACATAAATATGTGATGAGGTCTTTTAGTTTTTTAGTTTGATATTTTTATTTATTTATTTGTAGTTTTTATTTTTATGATTTTTTATTCATTATTTGGATAGTATATTAAAAATTATTAAACTATGAAATTATAAAATTATGAATTATAATTATTGACTTTTTATTTTTTATTTTAAATTTAGATGATAATTATTTTATTTTGTTTTAGAATTTAATTATTTAATGTTTAAAAATAAATTTAAACTTCTATCCTTTTATTTTGGGTTTTTCATTAAACCCCCTTAAAGCACGAAGTCAATTTCAAATTCATCAAATCCGTCGATCAAGTGCATGGCACATGTTACTTAACCTACTTTTTTAACGAATTTCCTCAAAACCCCTTTAACTAGCAAAAAATTCACACTTTGAGCCCTGATGTGACAAAAAAATAATGAAACCCCGTATAAAAGATCTCACTCAAATTTAGGCTCTAAATTGCAATTTACCTAAGTACAATTGCAAAATTGGTGATTTCAATTTCAATTCCTGTTTATCAATGATGTTGGGGATATTGAACTGAGGTTAGTAGAGATTTTAATTTTTGCTTTAAATTTTTAATAAATTTCGTGAAAGCCAGCCAAGAACCTCACTTAGGGTCTGCTCCCGAGTTCAAAAATGGAGGGGAAGGGAAGGAAAATGGAAGAAATGTACAATGATTTCCTCCCTAATGGTGCTCCCGAATTTTTTAGAGGAGGGAATGGTGAGAAAAGGAAAGGAAATAATGGTTTCATTTCCCTCCTACTAAATCCTCCCAAATATGGGAGGGAATGTGAGGAAAGAAATGTTAATGAAATTTGTTTGATCTTCATATTTTACCCCTCAAATATAATCTCTCATTTTATTTCATTAAAGGCACAAATGTAATTTTATATTTTTTCCTTCCATTCCCCGCCCAACTCGGGAGTTAATTTTCTTCCCTCCCCCCTTCCTTCCCTTCCCTTCCCTTTCCTTTCTTTTCTCTCCGTTAAAAACTCGGGAGCACACTCTGTTAATAATTGATTTCAACCTTTGTCCAGCAATGCCATCGGAGCTTTTTTTTTTCTTTATCTATACATCTTGTCAAGTTTTTAACATTTCTTTGAGTAGGAAAAATGACAATAAAGTAGATGTTATAAGTATGAAAAGTGGACACGAGAAAGCATTAAAAGTGAGGTAAAAGAAAAAAAAATAGAGAAGGAAAATGTAAATGAAAAGTTGTTGTGAGTGCAAAAGGGAGTCTCATTGATTATAATTGATTATAAAAGTATTACAAATGTTCTAAAATGGAAATTATAGTTTTAAATGTGACAATCTTTTTGAGAGCATATTTAATTGGGAAAAATTATAAAATAGGGAGGTATTAATTTGGGGTCCGACTTTTCAATTTTATGAATTTAGGGCATGACTTGTTTATTTTTGAACAATTTGGGGCTTTTTGACGATTTTCGTCAAAAATCCCCGTTAATTGAACACGTGCGTTGCATGCGATATTAAGTGGGTTTTTTTCGTCATTTCACGTTCATGAAAATTTACTAAAGAGGGCATGAAGTCCACATAGAGTTACAAATTTGGGGCTGGCTTTTCAATTTTAACAATTTAGTGTCTGATTTAACTATTTTGACCTGTTTGGGAATTTTTGACGATTTCTATTCACAATCTCCGTTATGTGAACACGTATGTTGCATGTGAGATTGAGTAAGAGTCTTTTCATTATTTCGCGTTCAAGGTATGACTGCTTTTATTCTTTTCAACCCTCCAATTTTTGTCTTATTTTCAATTCTCCAATTTCGTCTTTCTTTTTATTCTTTTTTCAGATCAATCCAGGTATAACTGTCTTTGATATTGCGCATATCTCTGGATCATACCATTAGAAATACCCGCATGCAAATTTTCGGTAAAAAATTAGGGCGAAAATTGAAGGCTATAATTAATTACCGATTTCTTTGAAAATTGTAGAAATATTCGCGTTGTATTCCTTTTCGTCCATTACATTTGTATTCGCTCGATTTCACCACACCTACATCTTTCGTTCTTAATCTTCACGATAAAATCTCCAATTTTATTTGGGAATACCTGCTTGGGAGAATTGGATTTCGTTTTGTTTCAATGAGCGGAAGCGTGAACATTTTTGTACCTTATACAATCAGCCTTGAACGCGAAATGAGGAAAAAATTCTCACTCAATCTTACATGTAGAGCACGTGTTCACTTAACGGGGATTTTGGATAAAAATCATCAAACCCCCCCCCCCCCAAACTGATAAAAAATAGTCAAACTATATCCTAAATTGCTAAAATTGAAAAGTCAGACCCTAAATTGATACATCTTCAATTTGTAATTTTCCTTGAACGCGAAAGAACGAAAAACCCTCGATCAATCTCACTTGTAATGCACGTATTCAATTAATGGAAATTTTGAACGAAAATCTTAAAAAAGCCCCAAACTGATATAATATAGTCAAGTCAGATTTTAAATTACTAAAATTGAAAAATTAGACCCAATTTAGTAACTTTTCGTGAACTTTAGACACTATTTTGCAATTTGCCTAAATAATTTTGGTAGTCTACCCAAACAAAGTGGGGATTTGTTTGAATCGTGGCCCAAGTCCTCCGCAAGACTAATTCCATCTCTCCCTCCCACGGGAGGGCAGAGAATGCGAGGACTGTCCCTCCGTTGCCGTTAAAACGCCGATCGATGGTCTGCGACACAACCACCCTCGAATCTCGATACCAATTCACTCCTCCGCTTTCCATCAGCTTCTCTACGCTTTCAATCCCATTTCCTCATTCTCTAAATAGATTCTCTCAAGTCTCAACATCAATCACTTTTGTATGCATAATCTGAATTCAAATGGGGCACAAGAATCGAAATCTCGCACCTCGCTCCAAGCCCTCTCCGGCACCACCTTCCCCTCCCCCTACTCCACCACCTGTTCCCGCTGTTGGAGTTACCGCCGCCACCTTACCCATTAGTGGTCCCGCATCACTTGTGCCGCTACACCAAAACCTAAAAGGTGATTCAGTTGATTTGGACACTACCTCGCCTGCTTACGCTACTGTGAACCTTGAATGTGAAAAAGCCCTAATTTCGCTCCGGCGGGGTAACTACACCAAAGCCCTAAGACTAATGAAAGAGATGTGTGCTAAAAATGGGAATTCCCCTCATTTGGCTTTGATTCATCGTGTCCAAGGGACTGTGTTTGTGAAGGTTGCTTCAATTATTGATGATCCCAATATGAAACAGCGGCATTTGAGGAGTGCCATTGAGGCTGCTAAGAAAGCTGTTTCTTTGGCTCCTAATTCAATCGAGTTTGGCCATTTTTATGCTAACTTGTTGTATGAGGCTGCCATTGATCATCAGGAGTATGATGAGGTACTGCTTGAGTGTAGGCGCGCCTTGGCTATTGAGAATCCAATTGATCCTGGAAAGGGGAATTTGCAAGATGAGAGCCAGCAGAAAACATCTACCCCAGATGCTCGGATTGGCAATGTGCAGAATGAGCTGAGGTTGCTGATTCAAAAGGCGAACTTTGCATCCATTCAAAATTGGGTGAAGAATCTTGGGAAAGGAGAGGAGAAGTTTAGGCATCTTCCACTGGAGAGGGTTCCTAAGGACCCAATGGGGCCTACCGTAGGAGCAGGGTGACTGGAACTTCTGTGTGACGGTGCAAAATAGCTGTTGCTTTTATTTTCGTCATTAAGTTGTCATAATTGTTGATGACGCCAAGTTTTTCAGAGTCAGGAGCGGTTCAAGGATATCTGGCTTGATATATTTAGTGGATTGATTGTACCTAAATCACAACACAAAAGAGCATCGTTAAGGTCAAAGTTGGATGTTACTCCAACTCAGGCCCTCGGGTGTGAGAGTAAGAATACTGAGATAATAAGACTTTGAATACCTTGGAGTGTGTGTGTGTTTAGGGTTTGAGAGTAATAGAGCTTACTCAATATATTTGGAACTTACCTTGCCCAAGGGGACAAAGGTCTTCTATTTATAGGCAATGTAGTGGTGCTTGTTGATGTAAGCAATGAGATCAGCCCTAGGGGGCACTTTGGTATTTGACAAGCTACACGTGTCCGCAGCTAATTGACCCTGTCAGGGAGGGAACATTGACTGCTGCAGGTAGACGTGTCCAAGGTTAAGCGTTAACCGGCTAACCGTAAGGTTAATAACCGGATTTTAACCGCCTAAACCGTTAACCGTCTAACCGCCTTAACCGCCTAACCGATAACCGTGTAACCGAGGTTAACAAAGGTTAAGAAATTTTTACTCCGGTTAACCGCCGGTTAACCGCCGGTTAATTAACCGGTTAACTTAACCGTTAATTAACCGTCGGTTATTCAAAAAAGTTAAGTTTTCTCTTTATATACTTCCGTTTCTTTTAAATCCGTTAAGTTTTCATTTCTTTAAAAATTCATACCTATTTTTCTATAACTTTTTGCAAAAAATATTAGTCTTAACAACTATTTAAAATAGTTTTATTTATCCAAAAAAAAAAAAAAAACAGTTCATATATAGCTACATATTTAATGTAAACCGTTAAATATTTAACTATTTTTTCAAAAAAAGTGTTAAAAACTTAACTTTTTATTCAAAAAACTATTAAAAAGTTATTTTTTTTTAACTTTAGATAAAAATCTGACATTCTTGAAAAAAAATAAAAATAAATAATTAACCGTTTATTAACCGGGTTAACCTGTTAACCGGATTAACCGTTAACCTGCTAACCGTAACCGTGACTTAACGGTTAACGCTAAGTCCTATAATGATTTTAACCTTCGTTAACCGCCGGTTATTAACCGGTTAACCGCGGTTAATTAACCGTGGTCACGTCTACCGCAGTGGTACGGGCCGAAAGGGACATGAGTCGTGTGGCCGCTGCGCATTAAATGAAACAAGAGCGCTAATCGAGCCGCATTAAATGCGTGAAGGGGGAGCCGGCAACTTGCATATCAGAGCCAGTAAGCTAACTTGCTCAGTAAGGCTTGACATTAACCGGGAGGCAGGTGAGATAACCGGGAGGCAGACATGAGCCCGCGGTCAACATCGTGGGCGCGGTCAAAGGTATTTGACGCGGGCACGGATGGAGCGGCCATATCTCCTGCGGGCATCAATCTTGCGGTCAGGATCCCTGCGGTCTTTGATAGGGATAATGCGGGGAGGGACGCGGTCTTGACCTCAAGGGCCTATCTGTTCGCGGTCTTCCCCCCCAGCGGTCTAGGAACTGCCACGTCACATGTTCCTTGGACCAGACCGAGCGCGGGCCCGGTCCAGTAGATCCGGGCTCATCAATGGCCCCTAGCTCCAAGTGTGATTATTTATGGTCTGAGCGAGAAGGTACTAGAAGCTCGGTTGGATCAGACCGCTGCCCTGGCGAGCACCAGTGTTAGCATTTTTTGTTGGTTGTTGCTTTGCCTTATTGACTTATAGGAACGTTCGGGAGGCACCAGTGAGAGACACGTGTCCCCTTGCATGCTGTGCCTCCCGGTTAACAAGTGGGCCCCTTGGCAGATGAAAAGACGGGGCGTGGTACGCACATGGGGTACGTGTCAATCATCTAAGAGGGGTAATAAATGCTAACCGACGAATTTTTCGAATTTTCAAACGTTGGAGACGGTTCAGGGTTCGAGGAACGGTTTGTGGGCTAATTAATACGGGTTAAACGGGTTAACCCGTATAGGTAGGCCTTATAAATATCAAACCCTTAAACCTCAAACCCTTTTTACCGTCTTCAAACCTTCAAAGAGCTTTAGAGAGAGAATTTTTGCTGCGAATTCTGTGCTTGTGTTCTTCGAATCCAACCCTCCAGATTTTCTTTCGTAAGTAATTGTTGGGGTGTTTCTTCTTCATCTCTTTCTGTTTCCTTTTCTGGGTTTTGAACAATGACCACTCGTGAATTTGGACCCCGCCGTCCCATAGAGTTAGGAAATGGAACCACCCCTGATACCTTCGCCGTTTGTAAACGGACGGGGGGAATATTTAGGAAGGTAGGACTAGGGTGGTTAAGGCTGTCCCTGTATTGTTTTTTGTATTTTTGTGAGAAATCAGATTGGGGGCCGTTCGTCCCACCCCGATTGTGGGAGGCCAAGAGGAAGTACATTTTTAACCGTGACGTATTGGTGTTGGGGGATGCCAGTAGGCTAAGAAATTTTGTGATGGGGGTTTTGTGCAGGTTTCCCCGTGAGAGAGATCAGGCTTTGAACGCCGTTGAACTTGTGAGGAGAGCGATCCGTGTCCCCGACCAAATAATTGACTGGGAGAAGTGTGAACTAATGGATCCTGATCAAACCAATAATGTGCGGGCACCGAGCACCGGGGACCTGAGTGACCCTTTAGATGTTCTGCCCCTGCGTACCATATTTCCCAATGTTGTGCCCGGGGCCCCTAGTGCTGACCCAATTGAACTGAGTAGCAGTGAGGAGCTGGAGCCTCTGAACTTTGAGGTGGCCGGAGGCGGGGGAAATGAGACTGAAGTAACCTCTGCCCGCGGTAATGCCACCGGTCTCTTTGGCTCGACGAGCTCGGAGACCGAGGAGGATGACCGCGAGGTTGAGGATAGGAGGGCTGCGGGGACCTCGAAGAAGGCTAATGAAACCACGGAGATTGTGGATGCCTTCGAGGACTCTGACTCCGAGGAGAAGATAATTGTGGCCCCTGCCCGGAATAAAGGCAAGAGGTCAGCTGCTGGGGTGAATCGTGGCCGTGGCCGTGGTAAGAAAACTAAGGAGGTGGCTACTATTGACTGGGAGGAGGACATTTATGAGATTTACAATGTGGACCGCAATGCCTTCTGTGTCCGCACCCTGGGTCATGTACAGATAAAGGGGAAAGACAAGCTGAGGCAAGAGACCATAGCAGATGTCCGCGAGGACAACATAGCCTGTGTTTTCTATGGGGCCCAGTTTGAGAATGGCTTGAGGCTGCCTCTGGACCCTTTCTTTTATTTTTTCCTTGAGTTCAACCGCTGTCTCCCAATGCACCTGACCCCCAATGCCATCAGGGCCCTTGTTTCCTTTATAACGGTTTGCAGATTCCTGGGTCATGAACCTACCCTGGCCGGGCTTTACGCTTATTACCAGAACCAGATCAGCCGTGGCATCCTGAGGTTGAAGGCTAAGAACTATTCTACCCGGACCTTCTCTCCCCTATCGAACAAATTTGACCAATGGAACCAGAGGGATATCTTGGTCATCGAGTCTAGGTTTGGCTGCCCCTTCTCCAAACCCTCAAGTCCAGTCCCGATGAAGGTGGCCGCTAATAGTTACCCAGACCCCACTTCTGCCGATGGTATGCGCTGTGTCATAGAGAAACATCTGGCCACCTATCTAGACAGCGGGGAGGAGCCCGTATATGACGTGGGCGCCATCGTTGAATCCGAGCCCCTATTAATCTACTCGGGGGTGGCTCCTCGCAGGGAGGGCGCCCCACATTGTAAGTACCCAAATCTGGCTCATGCCTTCCGGTTAAGTTTCCCGGCAATTCCCAAACTTTCATAAAGTTCGAGGGCGATTCGGGAACTTTTCCAAACTTTCCAAGGGAGGAAGGACCTGCCAAGAATATTGAATTTGAGCAGAATCTAGCTGAAAAGGGCCTTCTAGAATGCCACCTTGCATGTTTCTAGAAAAATCTGGATCAGCAGCAAATGTAGCCATACGGCCTCTTTTGCCGCAAATGAAGCCATGCGGCCTCTTTCGCTGACCTTCTAGAATGCCACCTTGCATGTTTCTAGAAAAATGCGGGCCGGACAAATGTAGCCATACGGCCTCTTTTGCCGCAAATGAAGCCATACGGCCTCTTTCGCCTTTTTCAGTGCCTATAAATAGAGGCCTCCTCTACCCATTTTACACACACAAAAATCATCCACCATCACACATAACACGTAAAATACACTCCCAAGAGCTGCTGGAAGTCCAAGAAGGTGAAGAAGAAAGCCAAGAAGCCACCTCCCTCCTCCTTGAAGATCCAAGATCAAGTCCTCCTCCTAGCTCCGTCCAAAGAAGAAGAGGAAGCCATTGGTAACCTCGCACGCTCTAACCTTGCATCTTAAATTGCTATATGTGATTATATTTGCTCATTGCATTCATACATTGCATTTATCTTGCTTGGGACTTGGTAGTTTATCATAAAGATCATATCTTTATCCCCCTTTCCCCCTTTGCATGCATTAGGTATCCTTTTCCATTAAAAATGTAATCTTTGAATCAAAGGTGCATCCTTTGCACCTAAAAATGTATCTTTTCATTAAAAATGTCATTTTTCATCATACATTCCCCCATGTCCCCATTAATAACCTTGGAGCGGACCGGTGTAAAAGATCCTATCTTTACATCGTTCCTTCCATTAAAGGTTCATGATTTCTTTAGGAAAAGGATAACCTTGAACCCTATATCTCCGATTATCGCTTAAGAATGAGTATGAAGCCTCTATACGAGCTCGACCGTCTTAAAGCGTAGGATTGATGGGCTAAGGACATTCCTTCCTAAAGAACCTCATCTTTGACCAAAAGAGAGTCATTCTCTCGATCACGCAAGTCCCGAGGGTCCCGAGGTTTAAAATGCGATGATCATAAGTCATAAGATGAGGACGGGATCATAATCCCAAATACATAAATTCCAAGAAATCCCGAGCGACAACCAACAAATGGTTTGTACGTCCGGAAGATAACTTGGGACATTCCCCCCTTACTCTCAAACACATGCACACAAAGAAAGCACGCAAGCAAACACGATTAATGAAATCTTGGGAGACTTGCTCCGGCAAGGCACTTTGGGTGAACGCCAAACGTTCTTCCCAAGGGGTAACTTAACCTCCGAACCCATAAAACCTTTTTTTCAAAGTTTTGAGGTAATCAAAATGGCGTGGCGACTCCGTTTTTCAAATAACTCGGATGTCTTCAAACTCGCGTGAATTCCAATAAACAAAATTTTGGGCACACATTCACAGTTTGGCGACTCCGCTGGGGAAACCCAAAGGAGAAAAGCTTTATTTTCAAAACAAAAATCGATACTTGGTATATAGGTGGACCCCACTTAACCTTCCTGTATCGCTCCCTAACCCGGGGCTTGGGATAACCGGTGGTTTAACAATCCACGTACCAGTATCCCTTTTTCGAAAAACAATTTTGAAAAAAAAAAATAAAGCTTTTCCCTTTGAGCGGGTTAGACTCCCATCGCCGATTTCATTAATCATGCTTGCTTTCTTTACCATGCATTGCATCATTTGCATCTTGGAATCTGTGCATACTTTGAACGGGAAACAACCCGAAAAAAAAAAAAAAAAAAATAGCAAAAGGAGTGGAACTGGAAAATTGATCCATGCGGTCATACGGCTCAATCCTCCTTGGATTCGACCGGGCGACCTCGGTGGCAATTCCACCAGGAAAAATCATGGTTAATCTGGCGATCCTAGCGGCTTGGGGCTACTCGGCTCCATGGCGGCCCGGGGCTCCCGAGAAAATTTACGTGCTTATGTGTTGCATTTTCCCCGTCCCGAAAATCATTCCTTTAAAACACATTTATGAAAATCTCTGTTTTAACTCAAAAGGAACATTTTTAGGAGACCGCACACTACGCGCACTTTGATATATCTGTACACTTTTGCACGCACGTCCTTCAAACCCGAGGGTGGTTCCAGTGCGATCACGGACGACCTTACGATGCTCCGGCGCGCACGGAATCATCCCAACCTCCCGTGGCGGCCGGTGTCGACCAATGCACAGTCCGTGTCACACGTTTCAAAAAACCGTGACTTTTGGTTGGTTTTTGGTCTAGTCCGTGTCATATAGCCCAGTTGCATACCCACGTAAAGGTCAAGCCTTAGCTCATAAACGGAAGCCAAGATTTTCGCCCAAGCGAAATTCTGCCGAAATTCCGACAAGGAAAAATCGGTGGGATCTTGACTCCGACATTGACTATTGACCTTGACCCGCACGGAATGCGTAAGAGTCAAGACCGAGTCTTTGCCAAAAAAATCAAAAGATCTTTCGCTCAAGCGAAGCTCTGCCAAAATTCCGATAAGGAAAAACTGGCAAGATCTTGACCGGCATTGACTTCGATTCTGACTCACGCCCGGCGTATGCAACGAAGTTCAATGTGACACCGTGTCATCCGGCTTTCGCCGCCCGACCCATGCCTATTATTTTCTCGGACATTACCGAAAGTCAAAACGTCATTTCGCTCAAGCGAAACTCTGCCAAAACTCTGTTAAGGCAGAGAGACGAGACTTTCTCGGTATTGCCTTGACCATAATCCGCATCGCTCGTGCGTTGAAAGGTCCTATGACCCGCTAGACCCGTTAGGAGCGTTCTTTACTCTCGGTCGGTGGGATCCGCGTGCCCTATAGGACCCTCGCCAGGCACCACCTGGGAGGTCGAAATACGGGTGGAATACGAGGGGCTTATAGACGTAGTGACGGAACCCACCGATCCGGGATCTAGAGTAGTTGCGAAAAGAAGGGCAAACCCCCTTTTTCCAACCAAATAGAAATAAATAAAAGACATTGTTTTAAGTAAACTTGAACAATTAATGTAATCATAATTGCATGGTCCTGTCTCTGAAATCCCTAATCGAGACCTCCTCGGTCCGATTTCCTATCCCGACCTTTCATGGTCAAACCCCTGTCGAGACCTCCTCGGTCCGATTTCCTATCCCGACCTTTCATGGTCAAATCCCTAATCGAGACCTCCTCGGTCCGATTTCCTATTTTCCTATCCCGACTTTTCATGGTCAAATCCCTAATCGAGACCTTTTCGGTCCGATCTCCGATTTTCGATCTTGGCCTTTCAAGGTCCAATCTTTTCCAATCAATTAGGATTAGGAGAAAATGAGTTAAGCGATAAGTGCATGTTACTTAAGCTTTCAGCCTAAACACTTGCCCCCGAGTCTAAACCTCACCCATCTCCGAGTCTAAACCTTGCTTACCCCGAGTCTAAACCTCACCCATCTCCGAGTCTAAACCTTGCTTACCCCGAGTCTAAACCTCACCCATCTCCGAGTCTAAACCTTGCTTACCCCGAGTCTAAACCTTATCCACCTTCGAGTCTAAACCTCACCCATCTCCGAGTCTAAATCTTGCCTACCCCTAGTCTAAACCTTACCTATCCCTTTCCCGCAGCGAGAAAGAAGTGGACGAGAATACCGGGTCAGCAACTTGTTAAGCGCAAAATTCTCGGACAGGTTCGCGAGAATCCTCGGTTTTGTCGGTTCGGAGAGTCGAGAATGGCCGATTTGACGAGAAACGGCGGTGGTTTGGGTAATCGAGATGACTAGGGAAGAAGAGCTAGCCTTAGCCACGGAAAAGAGTCATAAGGTCCATGAGGAACAGCAAGCCATGATCATTGATGCGCTCCGTAGCCATAGGGTTCGAGATAGTGGTCAAAGCCAATGGTTCCCTGGTAGAAGATGAAACTCCGAGATGCGGCAATTTCGGCTCCTCTATCCTATAACCAATGCCCTCCTCCATCCACATATGATCCCTTGCCAAGGACTACCCCTTTGCGGTCCTTTCCAATGTCCCAAGCCATCGGGGTCCCGATGACCTCACCTCCTCGAGATAAGACCCGGCTTTGTTCACCACCAACAGAGAGCAAATGCTACGGCTACCCCGATTTCTCGGCCCAGTCGGAGTTCGAGGTCATCATCTTGGAATGGGTCGGTTTACCGCTTGCGGCCCGGTCGGGTTTAGGTCATCATCTTGGAATGGAGTCGGTCTGCGGCTTCCCAAGCCCGACAGGTTTGACATGACCCCGCAAACCAATTTGGATCGGTTCGCTCCTCGGGCTCCAAGCTCTACCCCTGCTCCTCCGAGTTAGGAAGTCGAGACAAGGTCAAATGCTCCTCATCCATTACTGCACTCAGTACATTACGCAAGTTGCTTACGCTCACCAAGTACGGTATACACATTATTCTTCCGAGTCACGTCCTCGGTGTGGTCAAGACACGTTCGGTCCTACTTTTATGGTGCCTCGAACCTCATGTCTTGACGATCATTTGGATCGGCGCTCGGTACTCCACAGTATTCAACTATTACGAGCCATATATCCCCGTCTTCGGCAGTGTCGAGACCCTATGAGGCCCCTTATGAGTCTCACCACTCCCGATCCTTTGGTTCGTATTCCTATGCTTCAAGTTTGACTTACAAGGAAGGTTATGGTCACGATCACACTTTGAATGCTCGGTTTGTCATCTCTCCCACCGGGGTACTTCCCTCTTTGTGGTTTCATTTGCTTGATGCCAATCTTGTGGCGGGGTCGTGTGGTCCTAATGCTCCTATTGACTCGTTCGAAGGAATATTGGTAGAGCCAATTAAGAAAATACAGGAAAAGCCTAGCGGTGAAAGTGTCGACAATCGCTCGACTCAAGCCATCTCACCCTACCAATCTCGCGCATCGACACAAAGGAGTCGAATCTTGACGCTTACATTGATGATTACATAAAAAGGGTTCGTGCACGGGAAGCACTTCGGTTTGAAAATGTCTCGCCGCTATAGACCTTACCCTTCCAACACGGCTGCAACATGCGGTAAAGGAAAGAAGGCATTGTGTACAATGGACGACATCAAGAAGGTACCAATAAATAGTGGTCCTCCGAGACAACGAGAACATTTTGATGATTTTGGGATACCCGTGGGCTTAATCTTCAAGGCTTTAGTAAAGCTAGGCCTCCTGGAGCCCCTTAGAGACTATCATCCAAAGAGCTCAAATACACTCCTCGACATGAATGAGCATTGCACCTTCCATAGTCATTATGGCCACACAACCGAGCAAGCTGTATAGCCTTGAAGAGAGCGGTCCAAGGGTTAATCGAAGCGAGGCAAGCTTGAGCGCCCCAATGGACCAAAACCGACGGACTACGGAATGGTCAAAGAGCATCAAGAATTTACTTCCAATCTTTGAAGGGTAGAAATGTAGTCCGACAGCGAAGAGTAGCTAGACTAGGGTCTACCTATCCTTAAGCAAGATTAGAAAAAAAAAAAAGAAAAAATAGTCTCTCAGTCAACCTTCGTAGGTTCTAGTACTTTTCTCTTTCAATCAAGTCCTCTACGGACATTGTATTTAATCTTCAATTTTCTATAAAAAGAGTCTTCTTCTTTTCTTGCTAGACTTAAGACATTATTTGCACACCTACATTACATTTAATGAAATGGTTTTATTTTATATGATCACTTGCATTGCTCAACAAGTAATCTCTCGAAATAATTCACGTTCTGATTAATCGGTGTGAGAAAGTCAACCAATGCTCTCCCTATACACCTTCCTTAGGCCTCCATCAAGCCATACACTTTCCTTGCTTCACAAAAAAGGCCTTCATTAAACCATACACTTTCCCAATCATGCCCCCACCTTCATCTTGACCAAGTCAACGACGGCGGCAACATCGAGGACAACAAAAGGCCACTCGGCTTGAATGATTGACCCATGTCAACGACCTAGGAGCTTAGAGCTTGCAAGAATGTTCAAGCGAGGACTCGCCTTGGCCCTCGGGTGCTTCAAAAAAAAATGTGGTGCAAAAAGAGTAATGCCCGGCTAAGTGAAAATCCCAAAAAGGGCGGTCTAGGCAAAAACGAGGCTTGCACATAAAAAAAAAAAAAAAAAAAAATAAAAATAAATAAATAAATAAAAAATAAAAAATCTTAGTGCAAAAAGAGTAATGCCCAGCTAGGCTGAAAATCCCAAAAAAGGGCGGTCTAGGCAAAAAACAGGGTTGCACATAAAAATAAAAAGAAAAAGAAAATGAGGCCAAGGACCCAGCACCGCCCATCGAAAGCTTGACGGACAGGCAAGACCAAAGCTCAAAAAAATGAAAGTTGTCGACAACAATGGGGCGGTCGAAGCAAAAGCAGAAGCATTTCATAAGCCTTTAGGCATATGCAAGTCCTTTCTCCCCCAATGAAAGACGAGAATCAGAAAGCTATTGAAGCAGCCGTCCAAGAATGACTTGGTCAAGGAATCATCCCGAGGCCCATGCCTCATCATCCAGTCTTCTCATCCTAGCCTTTTCACTAAAGGAACCACAAATCCCATTTCCCAAAATATCAGGCCAAGGCCGAACTCATTTACGACTGAGCTCCTCACAATGAGGGAACGTAGGCAACCAAAGCAATGGTCCGGTCATAAGCATATCCAAATTACCGAAAACCTGGTCTCATCAAATGACCTCTCCCGTGGACACAGTCAAATCCCGAAAACCCGGTCTCATCAATGACCTCCTTATACACAAACCTTTCTTTCACCAGCCCAAACCTTGATCCGCGACATTGGTTGACTTTCTCCTCATGATTAATAAGAATGTTTGTTCATATCGAGATTAGTGGTTGAATAACCCGAACATTAATAAAGGGTTTTAAGCAATCTTGTGATCATTGTAAATAAAACAAGTTTTCAGATGTCTTGACAAGTCTTCCTTTTCTACATCTTAGGAAAGATAGCGCTAAACACTAATTTTCTATCAGCAGGGGCTTCCATACACTTTTACCAACCTTTCTACGCTTATGCTCTCTCAAAAGAGTCAAACCTAAAGCGAGTTTTGTGCCTACGTCAAATAAGGCCGTCAAAATAACACAAAATCGGGAGCTATTCCCACCTTTCGAAAAATATGCCCCTGCATGTATATATCTTCCTAAAAGTTCTTCTCTTCGTCCACATCTTCTTAAGGTTGACTGAGTGACTAAAAAAAAAAGAAAATAAAAAAAAAAGGAAAAGGATAGGTTTTCCCTCTTCTGCTACAATTCGCATTAGGATTGCCTTGAAACTCTTCAAGTCTGGGACTTTGCTAAGCCATTCCTTTAAACTTGGGGCTTCTTTAGCCATTTTTGGGGTTCGCATCGAGTTCTTCACTAGGTCCCTAGATGGATTCAGTCTTGGCCAAGATCAACCTCAGGATCATTTCCGCAGTACCAATCAGATTGGGATTTTTGTTAGAACACTGGGCGGGGCTTCGCCGAGTCACTTCGCTGCTCGAGTTCATTCAACCGGGGCTTTGCCAAATGAAAGGATCTTTCCTTGCTTTAGTAAGACATGGGGTTTTGCGAAAGTTTTTCCTCCGACCGGGCTCAGATAAGTCACATCCATCCCTAGAAGAAAGGTTTGGTCACTCCAACATACGCTTGGTTGTAAAGCACAATCGGCATCGGCTTCAAGCGCGAGTTTAAGAAAAGGACCTTAGTCAAGACCCGAGGTTTAAACCCGAGTCTCGGCCAAGAAGGAATTCTCGTCCACGTTGACAACACAAGAATAGCCTTCCCGCACCCAAGGGATACAACCCCACCCTGTTTGAAACCCGTCTCAAACAATTCCCAAATACATTCCATATGTATATCCAAACCCAGTCCCTACCATGTTTCCAGAAAAAAAATCACCCCTAGGCTCAAGTAACGTGCCAATTGCTAGTGATAACATTTTCTCCCAAAAGCGCCTTCGTTACTTTCGTTATAACAAGATAACGCCAGGCGACAGTTTCCTAATTGTCAAGTTTTCCAAACTTTAGCTACCCATATCTACGATTCGAAAGAGATTGAGAAGTATGCTCAAGTTTTTCCCAACTTTAGCTACCCATATCTACGATTCGAAAGGGATTCGAGAAGTATGCTCAAGTTTTTCCAAGCTTTAGCTCCCTCTATCTCCGTCATAAAAGAGATAGCGCCGTAAGCTTTAACTTCTGTTAAAAGGAAATAATTTTTAGGTGACAGCCTCCAGTAATTGTCAAATTAGGTGACGGACCTCCAAATTGTCAAATTAGGTGACCTCCAATTGTCAAATCGGTGACAGCCTCCAGTCAAATCGTGTGTAATTGTCAAAATCTCAAGAATCCTAGACATCGTTCCTAACTATCTAGTGATGCTTGAACTACGATCAAGGCTTGATTCCTCCGGATACGTAGGTAGCCTTTCTAGAAAGGTCCAGCCATCCGACCACTTTGGTCACCCTGTTCCTTCGTCACTCCTCAGTGATGAAGTAGTCCCTCATAGAGACCACCTTGGTCATTTCTAGCATGTCCCCAGTAGGATCAATTGCTTGACCTCCTAGGTCATTTTCTATTTTCCCCAGAAGAGACCGGTTTCTCTTCTCACTTCCTCAGCGGATCTTATTCCGAACTACGGCCTGGCTTGATTCCTCCGGGATACGTAGGTAGCCTTCCAAAAGGTTCAGCCACTCGACCGTCTCGGTCATCTAATCCGTCTCGGCATTCGCCAGATCGGATCCTTTTCTATCGACAACCCCACTTGCCTTGCAAGTGACGTTGCCGAGGGGCTTCTGTAAGTACCCAAATCTGGCTCATGCCTTAGGTTAAGTTTCCGGCAATTCCCAAACTTTCATAAAGTTCGAGGCGATTCGGGAACTTTTCCAAACTTTCCAAGGGAGGAAGGACCTGCCAAGAATATTGAATTTGAGCGAGAATCTAGGCGAAAAGGGCCTTCTAGAATGCCACCTTGCATGTTTCTAGAAAAATCTGGATCAGCAGCAAATGTAGCCATACGGCCTCTTTTGCCGCAAATGAAGCCATGCGGCCTCTTTCGCTGACCTTCTAGAATGCCACCTTGCATGTTTCTAGAAAAATCTGGGCCGACAGCAAATGTAGCCATACGGCCTCTTTTGCCGCAAATGAAGCCATACGGCCTCTTTCGCCTTTTTCCAATTTTGCTATAAATAGAGGCCTCCTCTACCCATTTTACACACACAAAAATCATCCACCATCACACATAACACGTAAAATACACTCCCAAGAGCCTGGAAGTCCAAGAAGGTGAAGAAGAAAGCCAAGAAGCCACCTCCCTCCTCCTTGAAGATCCAAGATCAAGTCCTCCTCCTAGCTCCGTCCAAAGAAGAAGAGGAAGCCATTGGTAACCTCGCACGCTCTAACCTTGCATCTTAAATTGCTATATGTGATTATATTTGCTCATTGCATTCATACATTGCATTTATCTTGCTTGGGACTTGGTAGTTTATCATAAAGATCATATCTTTATCCCCCTTTCCCCCTTTGCATGCATTAGGTATCCTTTTCCATTAAAAATGTAATCTTTGAATCAAAGGTGCATCCTTTGCACCTAAAAATGTATCTTTTCATTAAAAATGTCATTTTTCATCATACATTCCCCCATGTCCCCATTAATAACCTTGGAGCGGACCGGTGTAAAAGATCCTATCTTTACATCGTTCCTTCCATTAAAGGTTCATGATTTCTTTAGGAAAAGGATAACCTTGAACCCTATATCTCCGATTATCGCTTAAGAATGAGTATGAAGCCTCTATACGAGCTCGACCGTCTTAAAGCGTAGGATTGATGGGCTAAGGACATTCCTTCCTAAAGAACCTCATCTTTGACCAAAAGAGAGTCATTCTCTCGATCACGCAAGTCCCGAGGGTCCCGAGGTTTAAAATGCGATGATCATAAGTCATAAGATGAGGACGGGATCATAATCCCAAATACATAAATTCCAAGAAATCCCGAGCGACAACCAACAAATGGTTTGTACGTCCGGAAGATAACTTGGGACATTCCCCTTTTTACTCTCAAACACATGCACACAAAGAAAGCACGCAAGCAAACACGATTAATGAAATCTCGGGAGACTTGCTCCGGCAAGGCACTTTGGGTGAACGCCAAACGTTCTTCCCAAGGGGTAACTTAACCTCCGAACCCATAAAACCTTTTTTTCAAAGTTTTGAGGTAATCAAAATGGCGTGGCGACTCCGTTTTTCAAATAACTCGGATGTCTTCAAACTCGCGTGAATTCCAATAAACAAAATTTTGGGCACACATTCACACACATGCCCCCAGAGTAGAAATAGAGCCCATGCCCCGTGACCCTGATTGGAGGGTGCACGAGTATTACCAATTTGAGGCTGATTGTAAGACCTGCATGCTAGGGGCTGAGTGCGATCCTCCAGAATTAATTGGTCTCTGACTCTTTATAAGTCTGTTGCAAATTTATCTTGCTTTTGATTTTTTCGAA
The DNA here is from genome assembly GCA_022495995.1 of Adenophora triphylla var. japonica. Taxonomy (NCBI): domain Eukaryota; kingdom Viridiplantae; phylum Streptophyta; class Magnoliopsida; order Asterales; family Campanulaceae; genus Adenophora; species Adenophora triphylla. Next base: position 68,642 of record JAFEMH010000192.1, read on the forward strand.
CTGCATTCTAACCATTTTTCTTTTCCTCCAGAGTAGATCCAGAAGAGTTTAACTTCTGATGGCTCCTCCAACTGCCGCTCAGATGAAGGCCAGGAACATGAAGGCCAATAGGGAAGCTGCCTTGAGGAGGCAAACTGAGATGGGAGGACTCCCGGGCAAGGATAAAACTGTGCCCATTGTCGGCGGGAAGGCGGGAGCCTCTGACCAGCTCCAAATCTATCCCCACAACCGGGGAGCTGCCTCCACCCCCAAGGGGTCCTCCCCCTGCCCATGCTGTCCGGGCATCCTCTCCTGGTCGCACTATTCCTTCCGGGCATAGTATAGAGCCCCGGAAGAGGACTGAGAGAGATGCGGATCTTGCGCACAGGGAGAGGGTCTCCAAGTCCCAGAAAGTGGGGGAAACTCAAGTTCGGGCCCCTACTGCTCCTGCCTCCGCTTCTGCCACTGCTCCCTCCACCGCGGGGACCATCTGCTCCACTGCCTATCCCATAGCCTCCTTGGCCACACGCGAGGAGACATGGGCACTGAGGAAAAAGGTGGGTGAAGTGCCCGCCATCACAGGAGTGGACTTATATGCCCGATCATCCTACAATTCTGCTGTGGGGATCGGGCTCATCAACATGCTCTATGCCCCGGACTTTTATCAGAATGTGGCTGAGAAGGAGAACCCGTCAGCCTTGATGGGAGACATTGGGCTTGCCCTCACCGAGGTAGGGACCTTTCTGCCTGTCTCTTTACTTAGCTTCTTGCATCACCATATTTCTGACAATCTTCCTCGCAGGTGGGCAACAAAGCTATACGGCTTCGGGAATGCTGCAACAGCTTGGCCGCTGAGCTGGAAAACAACACAAAAGACTTGGCGGGCAAGCTCCGCGAACTGGAGCAGGCTCAGGAGAAGGTGGGAACCTTGAACTCCCTCCTCGATGCCAAGGAGAAAACCCTCTCCACCAAGGAGGCTGACCTGAAGGGTTTTCAGGAGAGGCTGATGGAGGTGGAGGAGAGCTTGAAAAAAGCTAAGGGGGAGAGGGATGAGCTCCGGGGAAAGAGGGCTGAGTGGGAGCCTAGGAATGCCGAGCTGTGCCAAAGGCTGGAGGCATCCAAGACCACCATCTCTAACCTGGAGGCAAAAGTTGATGAACTGTCCGATCAGCTGCTCCCCCTTAGGCAATTTCAGTTGGAGAAGGATGCCATACTGCTCGGCGCTAGGAAGGAGGCAGTGGAGGAGTATAAGAACTCCGAGGAGTTCAAGAATTTTTTGAATGAGGAGAATCTGGCTCAGTACGAGGCCGGGGTCCGGACACAGATCAGGAACTTCGCGGCCACGGGCAAGTTCTCCGTGCAGCAGTTGGCCGTGATCGGCTCAATAGTTGCTACTGACGCGTAGTGCCTGCCCGGGCATGCGTTAGTTCCTCTGTCCGAGGATGAGGTCAAGGGCTTGGATCTGTCCGCAGCGGCCTCCTTGCCTCCTGTGGCCGAGGTGACTGCCCTTAGCCTCATTCCGAAATTTGGGCACGAGCTGAGATTTGGGGAAAACCCGATACCCCTTGGGGATGCCATAGCTCGCGTTCTTCCAAACGAGCCTGCTATAGGTGATCTGTTCCCCCAGCGGGCAGCCCCCACTCCGGTCTCTGCTGAGCCTGCATCTGATCCCATCACAGACCTGCTGGTGAATAGTCTTCCTTCTCCAACCCCGGCCTCAGAAGCGGGCACAGGGTGTGAGCACCCCAACCCGGGACCTAACGCGTGTCCCGAGCTTGAGAAGCTCAAACTAAGAAAACCCATCTGATATTTTAAAACTTTTATTTGCCTTTAAAAGAAAACCAATTCTAAATTTTCCATAAACAAAATCAAATAATAATATCTCCACTTGGAGGAATTTAAACAAATACTTTAATAACCATACTTGATTAATTACATTGAAAATCCTAATTAACATTGTTTGACAAAAGAGTTTTCCTTACAACTTATAAAAGGGTAATACTTAAATATGACTCCCGACTGACCCACTCATATACCTATCCCGATAAGTCCCAAAAGCAAGAATCCAAACTCTTTCCCCGGCCTCATTTGGATCAGGTCACCGCCTCGGCACAATCTAAAGCAAGAAAGGGAAGGGGTGAGAATAAATCTCAATAAGCTATTATGAATCTTTGCAAGATGCCAAACAAGATGCAACACATAGCATGGTAGCACATAACACATTATGAAAGCGGTAAACACCTTACGTTACCTCATTTTACCTTTCCCGTCTGAACAATAAGTCGTACAACGTGGGAGTAAAACTCCGCTCTTTGGTGAATTGCCCCCATGCACCTTCACCACTTATAGGTCTCATACCCCAGAGATCCATATAAGAAAATAAGATACTTATATGACCCTTATTCAGAGTATCATATAATATCATCGCTGCAGAAAGCTTTTGGCTTCATACGAGCATTCCACCGGTACACCAAATTGCGGCTGATGCCAAGGCTTTTGGCTCAATACAGCGGCTAGCACCCCCACTCTGTGGCCACAGAGGGGGCAGGTCACAGGTATAATGAACCTTCAATCACTTATAGAACAAATCAATAATTGATTGAATTCCATTATACCCCCTAATCATATATACTCGTTCAAGCACATGATAGATACTTGAAATAAATCCACAAAGGGGATAAGAACATAACAACATGGTAATGTATACTCATGTGAAATCAATACTATAGTGCAACAGCTCATTTAATACACTATGCATAATACCATTAACGAATATAAATTCAATTAAGGTAACAATATAACCACATAATCCACACCGGGATGCAATAAAATCAACATGCCAGATAATCCACAATTGGGATACAATATATCAATATACCAAATAATCCACACTTGGGATGCAATACCACAATGTGATACATAAACCATTCCTATGAAGTCATTACACAACCTCGGATATCCTTAATAAAAATTCATGATCTACTTCCCAAGTTCGAACCACATTGGTGAAGTACGAATCAAGCTTAACAACCATTTTCCGGACAATTCCATGTTACGAGGTCTCTATGAAGGTTCAAGCTCAATTTACCAAGTTGGAGTCACATTGGTTACGTTGCCAAACAAGGCTACCAAGCATTTTCTAGTGTCTTTATGACTACAGGTTAATTAGGTGGAAAAATGGTAGATTAAAGTGAAGAAAGGAAGCAAAAGTGGAACGGAATGGAGCGGAGACCTTTTGAGAGTAAAAAGGACTTGTGCGGTATTTTAAGAAATCAAAGGTTCAATTTATTGGAGGACCTAAAGGGAATTACGGAAGAAAAAATGGGTCAATGCTGAAAAACAGAGTGGGTGCGCACCCGGTCCTGGTGGGCGCGCACCCGGTCCTAGTGGGCGCACACCCGGTCCTGGTGGGCGCGCGCCTGGAAGTGACCAGAATGAAAGCGGGCGCGCACCCGGTCCTAGTGGGCGCGCACCTGGTATGTGCGAACAAAGGCATAAAAAGGGGGTTGCTAACTTCACAACTCATTCTAAACCATTCTAATCCAAGTAAGATGGATTTAACCCACTTACAACTTAGTTATTCTATCCATTACACTACTACATTTCATTTTTTACATTCTTATCTCTACTTAAACCATATCATTTTACTCTTTATCACTTCCATGAACAATAACACCACATTTTCTATAAACTAACAAATTCCTCAATCCAAGAAGGTTTTCCCAAGCAACAAATAGTCATTAGAACAACAATAACAACATTAAATCTTCATGAACATTTAAAGAAGGGAAGGTTCATAATAACTCACTTCCTAACTCTAATACTTGGCCAAATCCACAATAAATACTTACACTTAAACCATTAATATTCCCAATTACTCTATACCACTTTTCTCCCAACTTAGATCACCAATTTACAATTTAATATCAATTCCAACTCAAATAACATTATTCCAAATATCAAAAATCATTTGCTTTCAACAAGAGATTAATTAACACATAAAGTGAGCAATTATTAGAAGGAAGTCATAATAACTTACTTAGTAATATGAGATGAAATCAAGATTTGTCTAGCTTGATGTATTCCCCTTGCCTCTACGAACATGAAAGTACACCCGGATCTTAAAATGGAGAAGGATTGGATTTACTACCCTTTTTGGAAGGAAGATATTGGAAGGAAGTTTCCATGGATATTTTGGAATGGAGAGGATGATGGAGAAGAGAAAATGATGGAGAAGTAAGGGAGGGTTTTGACTAGGAAGAAGGAGGGGTGAGGGAAAAAGGTATGAAGAAGTATGGGGAGGGTTTCAAGGGTATGCCCCCCCCCCCATTCCCAATTAAATTGAGGCTTTCACCAATCTACACTCAAACCCATTATTTCTTCTTTTACATAATAAAACCTAACTACTCACATTTTATTTATTTATCCATTTTCATTATTATACTTCTCCCAAAATGCTTTATTTAATTTTCCAATTATCTCATCCTAATGTAAGAAATTAATGATATAAAATGAACACATACTATTAACAATAATATTAAAAGCATATATTATGATGCTAAAATTAGTGCCTAGGGTTAGGGTCGTTACACTCACTCCCCCTTAAAGAAAATTCGTCCCGAATTTTTAAAAAGACTTACCTTAAGGATCGAATAGCAAAGGTTCCTCTCACGAATCTCAAATTACAACTTTCACTAGTTTCCTTAACGGCATGATTCTTCTATACATTTTCACAACCCGAATACCCTAGGATTTCAATTCCCTAAACTATCATTCTAATAACTCTCAACAGTTTCCCCACATAAGTCAAATCCGCCCAAATCATCATTAACTGAAGAATTCCATACAAATATATTTTTCATACCAATCTTCATACATTATCGATTCAATGCTAAACTAAAAACTGCTATTATCCACAATTCGCTAAGGTTAATTAAAATTTCCGAGTTTGAGAGGAGATCCATCACACACACAGCCTATTCCATCAAAAATCTGAATAGCATTATAATCTCTTCCTTTCGACTAACTAAATTCTCCAATTCTTAGGATCGGTAACTAACCCCAAAAAGGAAGCTTCAAAAGATAAGATTCTACTTAAATAACGTAAAACAATTGTAACCACTCTCGGGTAAGGATAAGAAAATTCCGCTTTATCTAAGTTAACTTTCTCGAAACATACGCTATCACTTTCCCATTTTGCATAATATCACACCCAAATCTTCCTTCAATACACACTTAATATTTCACAAGATCCTCACATCCACTAGGTAAGGTAAAGATCGGATCCATGGCCAATCTATTCTCCATCTCTTATCAATATGATTCATCCTTATTACATCCCACAGCATTCATACATCCATTAGAGTTAACTAAAGCAACGATTGTTCAATTTTCAAGAACTCCTTAAAAATTCCTTTGATGATACTTGCCAACCCAAAGATCACGGACTAAATCCTTGTAAGATTCATGGTAACCTTCAAGCTTAAGACTATATAACACAAAATATAAAATCCTTGCGAGCCAACTCACACTAGTTACAAATTGCATACAAGGACTCCTCACAAGGAATCCTTAACCCAACTCTCAAATGATTTTCATGATCTTCCCGGAACTTTAATTAACAAAGAGACCATCAATCCTAACTACCATAAAGCCATCAAACTAAGGATTAAAATTCTGATCATCATACTTAGAATCAACACATGAGATACCTTGATGGAAACACAATTACCATCTACTCACAACTAACACGTAAAATTTCTGAAAAGGCTTCTTATGCAAGTCTAACACATACCAATATCCTTCACACTTTTAACCAAAACTTTCTGTCTTTAATGCTTATATAACGAGAGTATCACATAAAGGTTCATCTGAATCAATTACCAATGTAAACAATTTAGGCACAGAAAAGAAGACTCACTTCTTGTGATAGTCTATCAATGCACAACAACTACTTAACCCTCCAGGTCAAGTATATCTAAAAATCATAAATTGATAATAATACCAAATCAACGGCAATACACCTTTCGGCCATAACCACATCACCATCGTGGTAAACCAAAGGAGATTCGAAGTATTCTCTCATAAGAGCAGAATCCTCTAACAATAAAATAATTTCTCAAGTAATGTATGCCACATAGAAGCAACATGCTATGCCACACATAATGATATGAAACAAGATCTATAAAATATGACTCCTACTTCTGAGACAGGGAATTTACCTCTAGTGACTCCTGAAGAATTTATCTCTCCTGGACCCGAAACACACACTCGATCACATACCTTCTCTTTCGGTTCCCCTTCGTTATCTCTTTTGGTACCACCTCTTTGTCGTCCACCCGGCTGACCGCTGCTTAAAGCTCGTCCCCGCTGCAACCTTGGGCAATTCCTCCTAAAGTGTCCCGTTTGTCACACTTTGACAAAGTGGACATGCTAAGGGAGTTAAGAATTCTAGAAGGTTCCACATTACTCCAAGAATGACTTAGAATTATGTAAGTATATGGGAGATTACTCTAGAATCCTCCACCTTATACTACACTTGTAAATACCCTAGATATTTCTTAGGGAATATTCTAGATAGTAGATCTAGACCATTCATGTAAATAGATCCTAGCCATCCATTGAGGAGGTGGATGCCTATATAAAGGGGAGGCCTCATTTGGCCAATCCATCCAAGAAGTTGTAAACATTCTTGAGCAATACAAGCTATTCTCTCATATTCTCTCTTGCCTTCTTTACTTAACTCTCTAGCCAATCTTTTAGCACACGACAAGGGGTCGACTAGGCTGACTTAGCTACTGCGAGGGGCAGAAAAAGAGCTAAGGCCGCACGGTTCGTTGTTAAGAGAACAAGTCCGTGACAGTTGGTATCAGAGCAACGTTAAGTTGTTCTTGGTTGTGATCCAAAAGAAATGGCCGGAAACAATGAGGTTGCATTGGAGAGGGCCGTGGGGGAGCTTGATGAAAAGGTGGCAATTCTCGAGCACACAATGGGGACACTCGAGGAGCACGTCCTTAAGCAACTTGACAAGAACAAGGAGGATCTTCAAGCTTATGTCAATGCGGATGTTCTGTTGGAGGAACGTTTCAATAAGTTCGAGATCCAAGTGAATGAAGCAATCCAAGCTCTTCGTGTTAGCGTCGAGGGGATGCAGGAAGACTTGGCTTTGTGCAAACGCGCCTGGCCGCCGGAGAATTCAATCATGTTGCCTATGTTCCAAGGATGGAGTGTCCCAAACCCGATAGCTTCAATGGGAAGAGGGATGCTAAGGAGGTTGAGAACTTCCTTTGGAACATGGAGCAATATTTCGAGAGTCTTAACGTGGTGGATGAGGCAACTAAGGTGAAGTCCGCTTCTCGCTATCTCACGGATACCGCTATGCTCTGGTGGCGTAGGAAACATGCGGATATTGAAAGGGGTGCTTGCCAAATTGATACATGGGAGGATTTCAAGAAGGAACTCAAGCGGCACTTTTACCCCGAGAATGTGGTATATGAAGCAAGGAAGAAACTTAGGGAGTTGAAGCAAAGGGGTGGCATCCAAGACTATGTCAAGGAGTTCACCACTTTAATGCTTCAAATCCCCAATCTTTCCGATGAAGACTTGCGGTTCTATTTTGTAGATGGATTACAAAATTGGGCTAAGCAAGAACTACATCGAAGGGAGATAAGGTCAGTGGACGAGGCCATCGCAGCGGCCGAATCACTCACGGAGTTCCAACGGACCAACCCGGTGGACCATTCGAAGGGAAAAGACAAGTACCAAGATAAAAGTGGGGGAGATAAGCGTGACAATAAGGAGCGGGACCGAAGGACGCCACCACCCAAGAGAGATGACAAGGGGTCGTCTCGAAAGGAGTATGAAGAGAAGAAGGCCTTTGTGCCTAAAGGAGGATGCTATGTGTGCAAGGGGCCGCATGCAATGAAGGATTGTCCAAAGTTAGGATCCTTGTCCGCTATGGTAGAGCAACAAGAGATGGAGTCTAACGAGGAAGAGTCGGCCACGTGGGTTCGCTACAATTGTTCAATGCACTCAAGGTCAAGCCAACACCTACAAAGACTAGCAAGGGGCTAATGTATGTCGAAGCGATTGTCAATGGGAAGCCAACCAAAGCATTAGTTGACACGGGTGCAACACACAACTTTGTCACTAAAGACGAGGCCGAGAAGTTAGGTTTACAAATGTCAAAGGGTGACGGATGGCTCAAGACTGTGAATGCTAAAGCCCAACCACTTAATGGAGTAGCAAGAGGTGTGGAGTTAAAGTTTGGGACTTGGAAGGGCCAAGTAGACTTCTCAGTTGCACCGATGGATGACTTCAAAGTGGTGCTAGGTATGGACTTCTTGAGACAAGTGACTGCTATTCCTATACCCTCATTTAGCACAATGTGCATTTTGGAGAAAGGATCTCAGTGCATGATACCCACTATGGAAGGAGGAGATAATGACAAAGGAAAGCTATTGTCAGCCATGCAAATCACTAAGGGAGTGAAGAAGGGTGAGCCGACATACTTGGCGGTTCTCAAGGCGGAGGAAGTCCAACCCAAGAATGTCGATGTGCCACCAATCATCCAAGCAATTCTAGAAGAGAGCAAGGATGTAATGCCTGCGACGCTGCCAAACAAGCTTCCACCTAGGAGGGAGGTGGACCATAAGATTGAGTTGGAACCAGGGGCTAAGCCGCCCGCTATGGCACCCTACCGAATGTCACCGCCCGAGCTCAAGGAGCTAAGGAAACAATTAAAGGAGTTGATGGACACGGGGAAGATTCGACCGTCTAAAGCACCTTATGGCACCCCGGTGTTGTTCCAAAAGAAGCAAGATGGGTCGTTGCGGATGTGTGCGGATTACCGAGCCCTTAATAAGGTAACAATCAAGAATTATTATCCTATTCCACTGATTGCTGATATCTTTGATAGACTTGGAGGAGCTAAGGTCTATACAAAGATGGATTTGCAAAAGGGATACTATCAAGTCCGAATAGCGGAGGGAGATGAGCCAAAGACAGCATGTGTGACACGGTATGGGTCATTTGAGTGGTTAGTCATGCCGTTTGGGGCGACCAACGCTCACGGCTACCTTTGCACATTGATGAACGAGATCTTCCACCCGTACTTGGATCGGTTCGTGGTGGTATACTTAGATGACATTGTGGTCTATAGCAACTCGATGGAAGAGCATGTCGAGCATTTGCGGACCGTCTTCGAAGTACTACGAAAAAATGAGCTTTATGTTAAGAAGGAGAAATGTGCCTTTGCACAAGCGGAGGTGCCTTTTCTTGGACATGTCATTGGGCGCGGGAAGCTTAAGATGGATGACACCAAGATTAAGGCCATAGTAGATTGGGAGGCGCCAACGAAAGTGACCGAGCTACGGTCTTTCCTTGGCTTAGTCAACTACTATCGACGGTTCATAAAAGGGTATTCGGCTAGAGCGGCACCGTTGACGGACTTGCTTAAGAAGGGAAAAGCGTGGGAATGGTCCGAGAAGTGTCAAAAAGCCTTTGATGACTTGAAGACCGCGGTGAGCCAAGAACCGGTCTTAGCCTTGCCCAACTTCAGCAAGCCATTTGAAGTGCACACCGACGCATCCGACTTTGCTATCGGGGGAGTATTGATGCAAGAGGGGCATCCTGTGGCGTTCGAGAGTAGGAAGCTCAATGACACGGAATGACGCTACACAGTTCAAGAAAAGGAGATGACAGCCGTTGTCCATTGTCTTAGGGAGTGGCAACACTACTTGATGGGGGCTCACTTTATAGTCAAGACCGACAATGTGGCGACAAGTTATTTCCAAACTCAAAAGAAGTTATCTCCCAAACAAGCAAGGTGGCAAGATTTCCTAGCAGAGTTCGACTACACATTGGAGTACAAGCCAGGAAGGACCAATGTTGCGGCCGATGCCTTGAGTAGGAAAGCGAAATTTGCAGCCATGAGCCAAGCCAAAGGGGACATCATGGAGCGGATCAAGGAGGGCCTTGAGCAGGACCCAATGGCTAAGGAGTTGAAGAAATTGGCCGAGAATGGCAAGACCCAACGGTTTTGGGAGGAAGGTGGCTTGCTCTACACCAAAGGGCGTCGGTTATACGTCCCTAAGTGGGGCAACCTGAGGCGCGAGTTGATCAAAGAGTGCCATGACACTAAGTGGGCGGGACACCCAGGCCAAAGGAGGACATTAGCGTTGTTGGAGACCGCTTACTTTTGGCCCCAAATGCGGGATAGTGTGGAGTTATATGTGAAGACTTGTCTTGTGTGCCAACAAGACAAGATAGAGAACAGAGAACCTGCAGGACTACTAGAGCCATTACCGGTTGCGGAGAGACCTTGGCACTCCACTACTTTAGACTTCATTAGTGCCTTGCCCAAGTCGGATGGATTTGGGTCCATCATGGTGGTGGTGGACAAATTCTCAAAATATGGGACATTCATTCCTTACACAAAGGATTGCACAGCCGAAGAGGCGGCAAGGGCGTTCTTTAAGAATGTAGTGAAGTATTGGGGGTTACCGGCAAGCATAATAAGTGATCGAGACCCCCGCTTTACGGGAAGGCTATGGACAGAGTTGGTCAAACTCCTTGGGACGGAACTCAACTTCTCTACTAGCTTTCACCCCCAAACGGATGGCCAAACGGAGAGGGTGAATGCTCTATTAGAGGGATACTTAAGGCACTTTGTAAGTGCTAATCAACGAGATTGGGCCAAGTTGATGAATGTTGCTCAATTCTCTTACAACATACAAAGAAGTGAATCTACGGGAAGGAGTCCGTTCGAGTTAGCCACGGGACAACAACCTTTGACTCCACACACGTTGGTAGCGCCTATGTCCGAGGGACGTAGTCCGGGAGCGGTCAAAATGGCTAAAACATGGGAGGAGCATGCAGATTTGGCCCGGACATGCTTAGAGAAGGCTCGCAAGAAAATGAAGAAATGGGCAGACGAGAAGAGGAGACCTCGTGAGTTCACGGTTGGAGACCAAGTCTTTGTGAAGCTACTAACACAACAGTTCAAAGCTCTAAGGAGTTTGCACAAGGGCTTGATACGGAGATATGAGGGTCCGTTCCCTATAGTTGTAAAGGTGGGCAAGGTGTCATACAAGGTCGACCTGCCAAGCACATTGAAGATACACCCGGTCTTCCATGTGAGTATGCTAAAGCCATATCATGGGGACATGGAGGATTCGAGTCGAGGAGATTCTCATCGAGCACCGCCTGTGGTAACAAAGTCTTATGATAAGGAGGTGGAAGTGGTGCTTGCATCTAAGATAGTGCGGAAAAGAGGAGTTTCCCCTTCAACGCACTACCTAATCAAATGGAAGGGCCTACCCGAGTCCGAGGCTTCATGGGAACCAAGTGAAGACTTGTGGCAGTTCCAAGACCAAATCAAGGCATACGAGGCCACGAGGACGACGCCGAATTTGGTGGGGGAGGATGTCACACTTTGACAAAGTGGACATGCTAAGGGAGTTAAGAATTCTAGAAGGTTCCACATTACTCCAAGAATGACTTAGAATTATGTAAGTATATGGGAGATTACTCTAGAATCCTCCACCTTATACTACACTTGTAAATACCCTAGATATTTCTTAGGGAATATTCTAGATAGTAGATCTAGACCATTCATGTAAATAGATCCTAGCCATCCATTGAGGAGGTGGATGCCTATATAAAGGGGAGGCCTCATTTGGCCAATCCATCCAAGAAGTTGTAAACATTCTTGAGCAATACAAGCTATTCTCTCATATTCTCTCTTGCCTTCTTTACTTAACTCTCTAGCCAATCTTTTAGCACACGACAAGGGGTCGACTAGGCTGACTTAGCTACTGCGAGGGGCAGAAAAAGAGCTAAGGCCGCACGGTTCGTTGTTAAGAGAACAAGTCCGTGACACGTTGCTCCACAATTCAAGCATTTCCCTTGCTTACTCCAACACTTGTCCTCAGAATGATCCATCTTCTTGCAATATTTACAAATCATCCCATACTGTTTGGATATTGGCCTAGACGAAGAAGCTACCACAAGTTCTCCTCTCGCACTTCCTGGGGTTAAAGTCCTTGGTTGTCCTCTAATGATTTTGGATTCTTGTCCTAGATACTTTGGCTTATTTCCAATCCCACCTTCCGATTTTCCACTATTTTCCTCAATGCTATTCTCGATCTTATAAGATCTCTCTATGACTGTCTGATAATTGGTGAAGCTATCAATCACTAATTTCTTCCTAAACTCAATCCTCAAACCTTTTATAAACCTATGAACTCTTCTCGCTTCATGCGGTACCAAATGAGGACAACACTTAGCTAATTCCTCAAACCTGACTGAATATTGATTCACCGTCATGTCCCCTTGTTCTAGTCCTAAGAATTCGATCTCCTTCTTGTCCCTTGTAACCATCGAAATGAAATAATCCTCGAACTGTTTGGTGAAATTATCCCAAGTCTGGGGCGTATGATCTCGCTCCCAATTTCCTTTCAAAATCTGCCACCACTGATCAGCTGGACCTTCAAGCTTGAAAACGGCATACCTAACTTTCTCTTCGTTTGGACTTTCTATAACCTCAAAAATCCTATTCATTCCGGCTAACCATTTTTCTGCCTTTAACGGATCCGGATCTCCGTTAAAGCTCGGTGGGTTCATCTTCTCAAATCTTTCCAATCCATCACTTTTACATTCCTCAGGTTGATTCAGAACTGATCCTCTAGTTTCCATATTATGTACAAACATCCTGAATAACTTCATCATCTCTTCATTCTGAATTCCACCTATACCCATATCTCCTTCAATTTCTAGAACTTTTCGCTGATCATCATTACTTCCGGCCATTAGAACCAATTCCTGCATTAAACACTCGGCGTTAATTACCACACATTCCTCCTTAGTTTAGACATCTACCCTTGACCTCTAAACTAAGCTTTGATACCAACTGTGAGCATCCCAACCCGGGATCTAACGCGTGTCCCGAGCTTGATAAGCTCAAACTAAGAAAACCCATCTGATATTTTTAAAACTTTTATTTGCCTTTAAAAGAAAACCAATTCTAAATTTTCCATAAACAAAATCAAATAATAATATCTCCACTTGGAGAAATTTAAACAAATACTTTAATAACCATACTTGATTAATTACATTGAAAATCTTAATTAACATTGTTTGACAAAAGAGTAAAACCTTACAACTTATAAAAGGGTAATACTTAAATATGACTCCCGACAACCCACTCATATACCTATCCTGATAAGTCCCAAAAGCAAGAATCCAAACTCTTTCCCCGGCCTCACTGGATCGTGTCACCGCCTCAAAAGACAATCTAAAGCAAGAAAAGGGAAGGGGTGAGAATAAATCTCAATAAGCTATTATGAATGCAGCAAGATGTCAAACAAGATGCAACACATAGCATGGTAGCACATAACACATTATGAAAGCGGTAAACACCTTACGTTACCTCATTTTACCTTTCCCGTCTGAACAATAAGTCGTACAACGTGGGAGTAAAACTCCGCTCTTTGGTGAATTGCCCCCATGCACCTTCACCACTTATAGGTCTCATACCCCAGAGATTCATATAAGAAAATAAGATACTTATATGACCCTTATTCGTAGTATCATATAATATCATCGCTACTTGTAAAGCTTTTGGCTTCATACGAGCATTCCACCGGTACACCAAATTGCGGCGGTCAGTAAGGCTTTTGGCTCAATACGCGGCTAGCACCCCCACTCTGTGGCCAGAGGGCAGTCACAGTATAATGAACCTTCAATCACTTATAGAACAAATCAATAATTGATTGAATTCCATTATACCCCTAATCATATATACTGCTCAAGCACATGATAGATACTTGAAATAAATCCACAAAGGGGATAAGAACATAACAACATGGTAATGTATACTCATGTGAAATCAATACTATAGTGCAACAGCTCATTTAATACACTATGCATAATACCATTAACGAATATAAATTCAATTAAGGTAACAATATAACCACATAATCCCCACCGGGATGCAATAAAATCAACATGCCAGATAATCCACAATTGGGATACAATATATCAATATACCAAATAATCCACACTTGGGATGCAATACCACAATGTGATACATAAACCATTCCTATGAAGTCATTACACAACCTCGGATATCCTTAATAAAAATTCATGATCTACTTCCCAAGTTCGAACCACATTGGTGAAGTACGAATCAAGCTTAACAACTATTTTCCGGACAATTCCATGTTACGAGGTCTCTATGAAGGTTCAAGCTCAATTTATCAAGTTGGAGTCACATTGGTTACGTTGCCAAACAAGGCTACCAAGCATTTTCTAGTGTCTTTATGACTACAGGTTAATTAGGTGGAAAAAATGGTAGATTAAAGTGAAGAAAGGAAGCAAAAGTGGAACGGAATGGAGCGGAGACCTTTTGAGAGTAAAAAGGACTTGTGCGGTATTTTAAGAAATCAAAGGTTCAATTTATTGGAGGACCTAAAGGGAATTACGGAAGAAAAATGGGTCAATGCTGAAAAACAGAGTGGGTGCGCACCCGGTCCTGGTGGGCGCGCACCCGGTCCTAGTGGGCGCACACCCGGTCCTGGTGGGCGCGCGCCTGGAAGTGACCAGAATGAAAGCGGGCGCGCACCCGGTCCTAGTAGGCGTGCACCTGGTATGTGCGAACAAAGGCATAAAAAGGGGGTTGCTAACTTCACCAAAACTCATTCTAAACCATTCTAATCCAAGTAAGATGGATTTAACCCACTTACAACTTAGTTATTCTACCCATTACACTACTACATTTCATTTTTTACATTCTTATCTCTACTTAAACCATATCATTTTACTCTTTATCACTTCCATAAACAATAACACCACATTTTCTATAAACTAACAAATTCCTCAATCCAAGAAGGTTTTCCCAAGCAACAAATAGTCATTAGAACAACAATAACAACATTAAATCTTCATGAACATTTAAAAAAGGGAAGGTTCATAATAACTCACTTCCTAACTCTAATACTTGGCCAAACCCACAATAAATACTTACACTTAAACCATTAATATTCCCAATTACTCTATACCACTCTTCTCCCAACTTAGATCACCAATTTACAATTTAATATCAATTCCAACTCAAATAACATTATTCCAAATATCAAAAATCATTTGCTTTCAACAAGAGATTAATTAACACATAAAGTGAGCAATTATTAGAAGGAAGTCATAATAACTTACTTAGTAATATGAGATGAAACCAAGATTTGTCTAGCTTGATGTATTCCCCTTGCCTCTACGAACATGGAAGTACACCCGGATCTTAAAATGGAGAAGGATTGGATTTACTACCCTTTTTGGAAGGAAGATATTGGAAGGAAGTTTCCATGGATATTTTGGAATGGAGAGGATGATGGAGAAGAGAAAATGATGGGGAAGTAAGGGAGGGTTTTGACTAGAAAGAAGGAGGGGTGAGGGAAAAAGGTATGAAGAAGTATGGGGAGGGTTTCAAGGGTATGCCCCTCCATTCCCAATTAAATTGAGGCTTTCACCAATCTACACTCAAACCCTTTATTCCTTCTTTTACATAATAAAACCTAACTACTCACATTTTATTTATTTACCCATTTCCATTATTATACTTCTCCCAAAATGCTTTATTTAATTTCCCAATTATCTCATCCTAATGTAAGAAATTAATGATATAAAATGAACACATACTATTAACAATAATATTAAAAGCATATATTATGATGCTAAAATTAGTGCCTAGGGTTAGGGTCGTTACACAGGGAGTACGGCCACCGAGGACCCCAAGGACCAAGCTCCTCTAGTTTAGGTTTTTTGCTTTTTCTTGTTGTAATAGATGGTAGGATCTTGTAAATATTTATTTCTCATTAATACAAGCATTTTTCCCTAACGAGGTCCTTCGCGCAATTAGTGGGTCCGGACTTCAGGTCTTTGTCCCCACTAGAGTCCGTAGGTACGGACATCATGGCCTTTGTACCTACGTTCATCTATATCCAATTTTTCTTGGTGGTATCACGCGGGCAGGACGGAGTATCCTCCCCGCGATCGAGTACGGGCGTAATGGCCTTTGTACCCATATAGGCTTGCGGATCTTAATGGATCTTTGCGCATCAGTAGGTAGGAGCTCATATGTTGGCTCTTGAACCTACTGGCATCCGCATGCGGGCATCCACCTCAGCTTTTGAGGCTGGTGGGAAAGGCGTGCTAACTATTTTTGCACCAAAATTTGATGATAACTTCATACTTATATATATAGGGGTCTATACTCCCTCCAAAAATTACAAAGATATCAAAAGAAGTACTTTCTGAGGTGATCGCTATTCCAAGCGTGTTTAAGCTCTTCTCCTTCTTTTGGTCGCAATATGTAGGTACCCTCCTTGACTATTTTGGTGACCTCATATGGTCCCTCCCATTTCGGGGACAGTTTATTGAAACCCGGTTGGGTCCCTTGGACCTCTACGCTTCTAAGTACCCAATCTCCAACTGAAAAACTCCTCTTATTTACCCTTTTATCGTGGTGCTTCTTCGCTTTCTGCTTGTAGTTCACCATTTTTTCATATGCCTGCATTCTCTTTCCTTTGAGATCGTCCAGGTCACATCTTCTGTTTGCCTCGTTTTGAGACTCATCGAAGTATGTGACTCTGTACGAGGGTAGGGCAACCTCAACTGGAGCCATTGCCTCTGACCCATACGTGAGTGAGAAAGGAGTTTCTCCTGTAGAATTTCTTATAGTGGTGCGGACAACCCATAATGCGATCTGGAGCTCGTCCAACCATCGTCCTCCTCGCCCCTCCAAGTTTTTCTTTAGGGCGGTCAGGACTAGCTTGTTCGCGGCCTCAGCTTGGCCATTTCCTTGGGGGTAAGCAACTGCAGACTTACGGTGTTGCACTTTCATTCTCACGCATTCAGCAGTGAATTTTGCGGAGAACTGAGTGCCATTGTCCGAAATTATTGCTCGGGGGACCCCAAATCGACAATAGATGTGGTCATGGACAAAATTGATGGTATTCTCCTCGGAGATAGTGGCTAAACCCTTGGCTTCTGTCCACTTGGTAAAGTAATCCACGGCCACCACAGCATACTTGATGTTTCCTCGAGCAGTTGGGAATGGTCCAATGAGATCAATCCCCCACGTATCAAACGGCCACGATGGTACAACCAAAGTTTGCTCTGTTGATGGTAGTCTGGGGATGTCCGCAAATCTCTGGCACTTATCACACTTTCTCACATATTCCTGCGCATCCCTTCTCATTGTAGGCCAAAAGAATCCCTGGAATTTGATCTTGTCTGAGAGGGTGCGAGCACCTGGATGTCCGCCACAAACTCCTTCATGAACCTCATAGAGTAAGTTAGTGACCATGTGAGTTTTGACACATCTGAGCAAAGGCTTGGTGAATGATCGTCGAAAAAGTACCCCATCGAGGACGAGGTATTTCGCGGACACCGTTCTGATGGCTCTAGCCTTTGCTGGATCCTCGGGGAGGGTCTGCTTCTCGATGTAATCCTTGATCTCATCTACCCAGTCCCTTACTTGATCTTCAATACTGTTTATCTGAATTCGATCTATAGCAGGTCTCTCCGTGAACTCAATCTGGCAATCTGTCTCCAATTCAACAATTTCTTGATCGGTTATTCTGGAGAGGAGGTCTGCCTCCACATTATCCTCTCTCATGACTTGGTTCAGCTCATAGTAGGTGAAATTTTTGATGAGGGTTTTTGCAAGGCCGCAGTACTGAGTTAGCACTGGGTTGATAGTATCATACTCCCCCCTAATTTGATTAACTATGAGCTGAGAATCACTGTTGATCTCTATATTCTGAACTCCCAAGTCTCTTGCCAATTCCATGCCCGCTATAATTGCTTCATACTCAGCTTGATTGTTAGATGCCTCGAACTTGAATCTCAAGGCCCTCTTAAATTTCTCCCCGCAAGGTGCGATCAGAAGTATGCCCGCTCCACTAATTAACTTGCTCGCAGAGCCGTCCACGAATAAAGTCCATATTTCTTCCGGGCGCTCTTTTGGCTGTATAATTTCAGTGCTCGAGCTATCTGGGGCTTCTTCTGATTCTGCCCGCTTTCTCTTTCCAAGGTTGCTGTCAGCCAATTTAAATGATGATTCTACCACAAAATCAACTAAGGCCTGCGCTTTGATTGTCTTTCTCGGGGAGTAGGTGATCTGGAACTCAGTGAGTTCGATAGACCAAGCTAGCATTCTCCCCGAAGACTCTGGTTTGTGTAAAACCTTTCTAAGCGGGGCCTCAGTTAGTACAGTTATAGGATGTGCAGAAAAGTAGGCTCTTAATTTTCGAGCAGATACAAGCAAGGCGTAAGCTAACTTCTCTATATTAAGATAACGCCCTTCTACGGCGGACAGTGCCTTAGAAACATAATAAACTGGTTTTTGGGAGTTATTATCCTCCCTTACAAGAACAGCAGCCTCTTGCGCGGATCGATGCTTGCTAAAAACGAAAAAGCTCTTCCCGGACCGAAGCTCTTTGAGTAGAGGTGGCTGCCCGAGGTATGTCTTGACTTCTTCAAAAGCTTGATGGCACTCGTTGCTCCATGCAAATTCATCAGGCTTCTTCCCCCCTTTCAGAGTTTTGAAGAAGGGGAGGCATCTCTCTGCTGACCGCGAGATGAAGCGGCCAAGTGCGGTGATGCGACCATTGAGTTTCTGTACATCTTTCACGCAAGCAGGAGGTTTCATGTCCAGCAGTGCTTGAATTTTTTCGGGATTAGCCTCTATTCCTCGCTGGTTTACCATGAATCCAAGGAACTTGCCCGCCTTTACCCCAAAAGCACATTTCAGGGGGTTTAGTTTCATGTTGTTGCGGCGCAAGTTTTGGAAGGTTTCCTCCACGTCGAGCTCGTGGGAGTTTTCCTTTGTTTTTATCACCATGTCATCAATATAGGCCTCAAGGTTTCTGCCCAGTTGGTTTTTGAAGACCAGATTGACCATTCGCTGATATGTGGCTCCTGCATAGCCCGAAGGGCATCATGGTATAACATTAAGTCTTGCCCGCAGCGATGAAAGCTACGGAGCGGACATCTTCAGGAGCCATCTGGATCTGGTGGTAGCCGGAGTATGCATCAATGAAGCTTAATACTCTGTGGCCGGCTATAGAATCCACCAATGTCTACATGCGAGGAAGAGGAAACGATGCTTTGGGACATGCCTTGTTGAGATCGGTGAAATCAACACACATTCTCCACTTGCCGTTGGATTTTTTGACCATAACCACATTGGCCAGCCATTTTGGGTAGGTAATTTCCTGTATTATCCCCGCTTTGAGCAATTTTTCCACCTCTTCCTTGATCGCCATTTCTTTCTCCGGAGAGAAGTACCTTGATTTTTTATGAATGTTCTTGAAGGATGGGTCATCATTGATTTTATGGAGGATCACGTCCTCGCTGATTCCTCGCATATCCTCCACCCTCCAAGCGAACACATCACAATTTGCTCTTAGGAACTCGATGAGTATCCTTCTCTCCTCGCAGTGAATCTCCAGCCCAACCTTAACAGTTTGCTCGGGGAAGTGGGAGTTGATCACCACCTCCTCGAGCTCGCCGTTAGGTTGAAGGTCGCTGATTTCACGATTGTGCAAGGAGTCAATGATAATAGTTGGGGAGTTGACCTGAGCTCCGGTCAGTGTTGCCATGGAATATATGACATCACGGTCAATCTCCCCCTCAACTCCTCGATCAATGTATCCTCCCTCAATAGGGGCCAACTGTTTGGATTTTCTGCTCGTCTTGAGCTCCACCTTTGTGGTATGGAAAGAAAGCATGCCTATTGGAATGGGCGCCGGCACAAGTGCAAGGGTCTTTCCTTTTTTCAATTTGTCCTCGCCTTCTATCTGCGGGCAGGACAGCTGGCCTTTACTAGCTTTTCTCTTCTCCTCAAGTGCTCGGAGGAATCTTCCAGACTGGTTCTTGATGGTAGCAACCCCGCCCGAGGTGTTAAATTTCACCCTTTGGTGGGGAACGGAAGCAACTATTCCCAATTCGGCCTGAGCAGTTACACCGAGAATGGCATTGTATTGGGAAGGAAGATCGACCACCATGAAAGTGATTTTGGCCGCCTTCTGCATGGGCTTTTCCCCAATAGTTACTTCAAACACAATCGTCCCCTTTACTCCCACGGTGTGATTCGTGAAGCCCTCAAGCATGCCCGTATATGGAGTAAGATGCGCTTCGGTCATTCTCATTCCTACCAAAGTATGGTAGTAGAGTATATCACGGGCAGCTCCAGTATCTATCAACACTCGGCCTATGTTTGCCCGATTGATTCTCATTCTGAGGGTGAGCGGCTGAGTGGAATGAAAAAGGGAGGAGGCAAGTTCACTCCTTTTGAAACCAATTTCTTGCTCTTCCTCTGGAGCCATTGCGGGGATGGAAAAAACCTTCTCTAATGTCCGGATTTGGAGGGAGAGCTGTTTGTTGGAGGGGGGTTCCTCTCCAATGAAGTTTATATTGTAGTCACCCTTTTCATCCTCAAAATTGTCTCTTTCCACCTTCTCGGGACCACGCGGGTTTC
Organism: Adenophora triphylla var. japonica; assembly: GCA_022495995.1. Taxonomy (NCBI): domain Eukaryota; kingdom Viridiplantae; phylum Streptophyta; class Magnoliopsida; order Asterales; family Campanulaceae; genus Adenophora; species Adenophora triphylla. The sequence goes on from JAFEMH010000192.1 coordinate 89,160, forward strand.
GTGCCCGCTGCTGGTTATTGTTATTGTGGGCGTTGTTATTGCCTTTAACCCACTTGGTTAGCTCCCTGTCGTTGATTTTCTGCTGGATTATTCGCTTTTGCTGGAAACAGTCCTCAGTTCCGTGCCCGTGGTCGTTGTGATACTCACATAACTTAAGCCTACTCCTCTCATTTGGCTTTCAAAGCATGGGGGGGGGAGGAGGAGGAAAGTCTGAGGCCCTCATGATCACTACCCTTGGGTCGGTAAGCTCGGTGTAAACTGTTTCATCTATTGTTTTTCGGAGTTTATCCGACCCACGTCGGTTTTTGCCCTGGCTGTTGGTGCGGGCAGGCTCTGGGGTGGTTTCCTGAACTTGGCTTATTCTTTCCTTGGCTGAAGCTCGGGGAGCGGGCACATGGGGCTCCTCGGCGGATGCAATGGCCGAGGCCCTCTCATACATTTCTTCCACGGTTTTAGGCCGGCTGGATGCAAAATTCATTTTGAGGAAGGAGGAGCTGAGTCCGCCCTCAAAGCAGAGTCTGATGTCTCCCTCCTCTAGGTCCACAATCTCCTCGCTCACCTTCCTGAATCGAGATATGTAATCTTTTGTAGGCTCGTTTGGGGCTTGCTTGACACGGACAAGATCTGTCTTTGATCTAGCGGGCACCCTCGCCCAAAGAAAGGCATTAAGGAAGATGCTTCTAAAGCGGGTGAATGATTGGATGGTCCGGGGCTTGAGGGCTAGCATCCAAGATAAGGCCTTGCCCGTGAATGTTGCAGTCAATGCCTTGCACATCACGGACTCATCCGAGGAGAATAAAGCCATTTGTCCCTCGAATCGTCACATATGGCTCTTGGCATTCTTGGAGCCATCATAGGTGTCCATTTGGGGGGGGGGGCTTGCCCTTTTGAATTGGTGCCCGGGCGATCTTATCATTGAAAGCATCCATGGTGCGGCCACACCTCTGGGCGGCCTTCTGGTGGGTCTCCCACATTTCGTTCATAAACTTGAGGAATTTCGGGCTCTGGTTATCAACCTTCTGTTTTTTAGCTCGTGGAGTCACGGCCTTCTCCTTGGCGGGGCCAAGGGTCCGGCTTTGGACCTCGCACGTAGATTGGATTGGGCCTCTTCTCCAACCTCCTCGCCGTCCTCTACATGCACCACACGCGCGTTTGGCCGTCCACGCTCAAGGGTTGGTTCAACCCGGTTTTCCCCCCTAGCTTGACTAGCAAGCGATTTGGGGGGAGCTCGTTGGGAGAACCTTTGTGACCCTTGGGGGAACTGGAGCCCGCCGTTGGCCTCTATTTCGAACATCTCCATTTGAGCATCAGCGACGGCCATGGCCTCTGCGATCAGCTTGGATTTGGAGGCCAGAATTTCTTGCCTCCTCAGGATTTGGTCCGGGGAGAGTGGAGTAGTCAAGGCGGTGTTTTTTATAGGAGCTTGGGGAGTTTTTGGGCTATTGTTTAGTAGGGCTTGGGCTTTCTCAGCACGTGCCTCCTCGGTTAACCGGTGTATAGCTCGTTGAGCTGGGGATTTTTGGGGCTGAGAATGGGCCCCCATTCAGTTGAAAACAGAGTTGGTTTGCTTACCTTTATTAATAGTGGAGGGTAAGGCTTGGTTATCCTCCTCTAGGGTCAAATGACCGCCGTTTTCCAATATTCTAGACATATTCTGTAAAGAAGATGAGTGGAAAAAGAAGAGCCTTTCGGCACTTGCTTTGTTTAGGACACGAGAGGTGCCTTGAAAACAAAATACACGGGAAGTGAATAAAGAAAAGATCTAGATTCCCGGCAATGGAACCACTGATGACGCCAAGCTTTTCAGGATCAGGAGCGGTTCAAGGATATCTGGCTTGATATATTTAGTGGATTGATTGTACCTAAATCACAACACAGAAAAGCACCGTTAAGGTCAAAGTTGGATGTTACTCCAACTCAGGCCCTCGGGTGTGAGAGTAAGAATACTGAGATAATAAGGCTTTGAATACCTTGGAGTGTGTGTGTGTGTGTTTAGGGTTTGAGAGTAATAGAGCTTACTCAATATATTTGGAACTTACCTTGCCCAAGGGGACCAAGGTCTTCTATTTATAGGCAATGTAGTGGTGCTTGTTGATGTAAGCAATGAGATCAGCCCTAGGGGGCACTTTGGTATTTGACCAGCTACACGTGTCCGCAGCTAATTGGCCCTGTCAGGGAGGGAACATTGACTGCTGCAGGGGCATTTGAAAGGGACATGAGCCGTGTGGCTGGCTTGGCGCATTAAATGAAATAGTAGGCGCCTGACTGAGCCGCATTAAATGCGTGAAGGGGGAGCTGGCAACTTGCATGTCAGAGCCAGTAAGCTAACTTGCTCAGTAAGGCTTGACATTAACCGGGAGGCAGGTGAGATAACCGGGAGGCAGACATGAGCCCGCGGTCAACATCGTGGGCGCGGTCAAAGGTATTTGACGCGGGCACGGATGGAGCGGTCATACCTCCTGCGGGCACCAATCTTGCGGTCAGGATCCCTGCGGTCTTTGATAGGGATAGTGCGGGGAGGGACGCGGTCTTGACCTCAAGGGCCTATCTGTCCGCGGTCTTCCCCCCCAGCGGTCTAGGAACTGCCACGTCACTGGTTCCTTGGACCAGACCGAGCGCGGGCCCGGTCCAGTAGATCCGGGCTCATCAATTGTGTTTCATAAAACTTGTGACGCGTCAGAAAACGACTAAAGAAACAGTAGATATTATGTTAAGTTTTTTGAACTCGGGTCAGTTTCTCCGCTGGTGTTTTTTTTTTTATACCCAGGTTCCGACCATCAGCTATTGGATCCTCAGTGACTGGTGGAGGTAAATCGCATGATATGTCCGAGATAGTCAGGGTGGCAGCACCCCTTATATTCCTGGCCCCAAGGGAGCCCTCCTACAACAAGGCATTTACATCACTTTTACACACCAAACAAGGCATTTACATCACTCTTATATCACTAATTAATTGACTGTTCCAGCCGCTTCTGTCAAGATTCGAACTCCCACAATGCTGCTTCCTTAACTGCTGGTATATATTTCCACATATAAAATTCCCAGGGGGAATCAGACCTATGACCTTCTAGAAGGGAGACCGGTTAGCATAACACAAAACCAGAAGACTTTAGGTTTCTTCGCTTGTGTTTATGCAGGTTTTTGATTTAGGAATTGTGTCAGGTTCTTCCTAGTTCATAGAATAGGATTATTTGAACGATCTTTTTTGCACTATATTCTTCTACTCTGCAGTTCGAAAGGTTCAAATCTGCCTTTCTGATACACGCTTGTTTTAGGAAAATGCGGATTATTTTTATTTCAATAAAAAATCAACTATTTCAAACACAAGACTTAAGGTGAGATTCATCCTTTCTTCGGAATGTGCTTTAACTATGTTCTTTAAAGCTACATTTTTGCCTCTCAAAAGTAGGGGCGTAAATGGTTCGGTTTGATTTGGTTTGGGGGAATTTACGAATTGAACCAGTGAATGGTTTGGTTTGATTCGGTTCGAGAAAATTTACAGATCGAACCACTAGTAATCGGTTTTGAAAAATTCCAAATCGAACCCGAACCATGAAAAATTCAAACCGAACCAAACATAATAATTGTCTAACAGCTACAACATTGTCCGCAAAGGAGTGAGCCATTAGTGATAGTTGACAATTTTGACTTGTTACCCACTAATTATCCGACTTAATCCGGATAAGTAAGCGGGTTGAAACGAGTTACCCGTCACAACCCGTTAAGCTTTACGGGTTGACCCGACATGTTTTGACCCGTTTAAACCGCAAACATAAATAGCCGGAATCAATAAATTTAAGGCAACCATGCTAAAAAAAAAATAAAGCGGGCCGGCCCCGCACAATTGACCAGGCCAAGTCTCTCATAAGTTTATAAGAACTAACAAGCTCCCACCTATGGAGAGAATAACCTCTTTGTAGTTAAACGGATTTGGAACCGCTGCTCCAATTCAATGAGTTCACTTGGTCGCATTTTTCATTTGTGAGATTGATGATTGAGATAAATTGAGTGTTCGGTGACACCCACCTATTGCCCAATTCATATCAACCCTTCATCTCACAAAAAAGAAAATCTGACCACATCTCGATCACTCACTTGGAAACAATGGAGCAGCAGATTTATGAGAACAGCAGTTCCAAGTCCTTAAACTTAGAAACCACCTACAAGGTCGCCTTATGACCTCAATTTTAGGGGACTCCTAAAATTCCAACATTTGTCCCCTAACGGTCTTGGACTTAAAAACAAACTCCCCCACTTATTTCGGTTTACTCAAGTCTCTTTACTCCCACCAGCAAATCTGTTCACCATATCAGACCACTTCACAATCAAAGCTGCCATTTCTTTCTCCTTCCATATCAACCACCACCACTACACCCACCTCCTCCTCCGTCCTCCTATTACTTCACCATTCTTCCATTTCTCACTTCTTTTCTTCAAGCTCCAATTCCCCTTTCGTTTCGCGAAACTGGGTTTCTTTCAAGAGAAATGACCCTTAAGGGTAGCACGAGCCAAGCCTGCGCTGCGTGCAAGTACCAAGAGGTGTACACCACAGTGTCCACTTGCTTCCTACTTCCCTCCTGACCAACCCAAGACGTTCACAAATGCACACAAGCTATTTGGTGTTAGCAATATCGTTAAAATACTCCGCTTGAAAACTGCACTTTATAAACAACAGGAAATGAATTTAGCACCAAACGATTCTTCTGCATCACAGTTACAATTAGGTATAGTAATGGCACCACCTGCTAGTGCAACTATTGCCCTTTTCCAATCGGATGCTATTGTTGTTCCTCAACAGCATGTGTTGCCTGTTACTTCATTTCAATCCTATTCTAATGAGGCAAATGGAACGGAAATGGAGGTGGGAATGTGAACAGTAACTATAATTCTGCAGAATTTATTGCTTCAAAAGACAATTTAACATGAATTCTTTATGGGGCCAACAATCATCATATAGTAACGATAATATGGTCTCAATGTCATTGCAAAATTTAACTATTCAAGAAGAAGCCAGTCAAGACTATAATGAGACCTATCATTTCTTCGACACTATAGAGGATAGACAATCGTACACTGATTCCAAGGAGGCTTATGAGTCAAGGTACACATTTCCTTCCATATATGATTGAGTGTATCAATTGACATTGAAAATTAAACCCCAAGTCCTTTGATGCTAAGCTAATGATTCGATTACTTCCAGGTTACAAACTCTATTAACAGTTCAATCAATTGTACTTATTGTGGTGTACTCATTACTGTACAAATTTGATGGACTCATCATCTATGATGATCCATTGCAAATGGGAAAACACTTTTAAGAGTTTTACTTCTTAATGCTTGAAATATATATCAACATGTGTATCTATTGCACAAAATCACGAATAAATATAGTGGTTCTGTTTCTAACCTTTGATCTGAATTCTCCTGCAGCTCGGAATCCTCGCTGAAAGACACAACACAGTCTCTTGATCATGTTGCTGAGAATGAACTAAAGAGTGCTGAACTTCAAGTAATTAAGCATTGCAACTTCTGGCTGAATTCTTTCAGATGACTTTACTAGTTCAATATTAACTCATCTCTATGCATTTGCAGCTTGGAATAATCAGTGAAGGATACCACAGAGTCTCGGTTGCACATTGATGAAAACGAATCAAAGAGCCTCAGCTTGCTTCATTCTTATCAAAGTCAACTGATGAAACAGCCAAAAAAAGAGTAAGCAAAATATTGTGATTCCCTTTTCTATTAGAGGAACAATCATTTTGTAGTTTTAGTATAGATAGTTTGTTGTTTTTGGTATGAAGTTGCTTTACAAATGGAAATACATAAACTTTTTTGACACATTATTAGATCTCAAATTTTAATCAAATTCCTTCTATTTCAAAGTTCAAACAGGGCATGAAGATTGTTTTTTTCATCAGACAATTTGGGAAGTTGGGAATTATTTGTCAACGGCTACCAGTCCTTTCTATTTCCTACTTAGCATGCACAGAAACGATAGTTAATGGTACTTATCAACAAGAACCTGGAATTATGTTAACTCATTTAAAAGACAATAAATGTATCATATGCTGCATTTAATTGTCACTACATTCACAACTTCTGCTATGTTTAGAACTAGCAATCACCAAGGTAAAGGAGTACATTATGGCGATAGATCCTGGTAGGTAAAAAACTGCTACCTTGTAACTATTTATTTCTTTCTGACAAGTGACAAGGAAATGGTAGTTCATATTACAAGAACAATATTTATGTGACTGCATGGAGTGCATGGGTTTTATGTACAGGGAAAATGAAACTGGAACTGGATTTGAAATTACTTTCTCAAGCTCAATAATGCTGTCTTTTAATCTTACAAATGGCCCAATTTAGATCTCCAATAATTTAATTGCAGTTTTTCGAATTCCTTTAGGGAAGTCACTTGAAGACTAAATCATTCAGAAGAAAGAATTTGCCCAAAATTTTAAACGTTAGATTAGTAATACAACTCTATGTGACGTGATTGTAGTTACACTTTGCTGATAGTCATAATTCATGAACTATTTAGGGTCATGACACATGGTATTCCAACGCCAAGGAAAGATCCTTCAATAATAAAATGCAAAACATAGATTACAAGTTTTAAGCAGTATACATTAGTAAGACCAGAAGACACTCACAGTGACTTCGAGTCATATTAGCCTGGTATTGTAAGAACCACAGTAAGAGCACTTGTGGTAAAGCCAATGGAAGGAAGCACTTCCTCTCTTCTCACAATCATTGCATAAGATAATCTGAAAATACCCCCCGCAATCAATCTCACTAAGCACATAGGACACGTGAGTAATCGTAGTGACTGCAAAAATATTAGAAGAGTAAATATATTAATCAACCTGAGTCTTGCCAGAATACTCATGTGGGATTTTATTCTCTTCAGCCAACAACGCATCTAGCATGCCAAAGTACGCCTGGGAAAAAAACATAGAAAATTGAGATGCCTCACAAGGGGTTTATAGAAATCTCTAGTAAAAGAGCAAGGAGTTTCAAGAGAATATAAGATAAATTAAGGAGATTCAAGATGGATACTGACATGCATATCCCCTAGTGATTTGCTACAAATCGGGCAGGTATAATTGGAGCAAGTATATTCCTGATGGAAGAATCAAGGGGATTTGTTAGAGTAAAGCAGATAATCATAAACCTTTCACTGAGATTCACAAAGGAATAAGATAAATATATAAGATAAGCACCCGAAAACATGAGGAATGCATCAAATGACCACAAGGGAGGGCCTTCACAGAAGAGGTTGATGTGAAGATGTATTCATGACAAATAGGGCAATTATCCATGAAACACTTCTCTCTGCATATATGTATCGAAAGAGAAGTTGACATGCATGCATTGCAATTCATACAATGGAAGAAATCAATGCCCAATCCCTTTCCAACTCTGCATAGGTTGCAGTAAGGGCAGTGATAAATTTTCCTGTTAACAACACTGTCAGTGAACTACGACAAACGAAAATGTAGATAATAATAGCAACACAATGAAGTATGGGTGCAATGCATGTGATTTGTCCAATGTCATACAATTGTTGGCTGTGGTTTAGTTGTATGTGTATTTGCTATATGTAGGTTTGCCAATAATATGCTTTAAATTTAATGGAATGTAGACCTAATCCTAAAGGTTGACATTTTTCTGCTTAAAATATACTCCCTCTGTCCTGAAATGATCCTACTTTTTTGGTTGTTATTTTGAATGAACTTTGAGCAATAATTTTAGGTTAATTTAATTATTCTAATGAAAATCTAAAAATTGCTATTGATACACCATTATAAATACTATGAATAACAATTTTTAGATACTTGATAAGATTATTCAGTTATCCTAAAATTATTGCTCAAAGATCATTCAAAGTAACTATGAAAAAAGTAGAAAGATCATTCTGGGACGGAGGGAGTATACTACACGTCACCGAAGTAAATGACCTTGCCAATTAAACCAAATAAGCTAAGAGAATAAGTTTGTTAGCACAGATTAAATCACCTCTTATCATCAAAAAGTTTGCAGATTTTGCAGTAGTATTTTGCCATAGAAAAGTTATTGCAAGAAGCAGTTGAGCATGCCTGAGCAATGGGTTGAACTATCAAACATTTCATGCACATCATCTTCGAAGTGGCTTTTCTGCATGTAGATGAAAGAAATATAAAAAAGCCTATATATAGAAGGATTTTATTAATAATGTAATCATTACTTTTGTCTGGTACCTATCCATTGAATGATCCGACTCATCATCATGGCAATTTCTGCATGTGTAGAGCTTATCGCAACAGGCAGCAACAAGTTTACAATTCCTCTTGTAATGCTGGCAGCCAAATTCTGAATTTAGAGGGTCCCTATAAGATGGACACTGACCTGAAACTTCTCCCTTCTTGTTTAATGCAAAAACCTCTGGAGGATGAGATATCTTTTGTGTATCATTCCAACGGCTGTCAAATCATGAAATCTTAAGTCAAACTTGTGGGAAAATGTAGGACATACATAGAGATATATATTTTGCCACTAACAACATTGAGAGTAGCAAAAAATGTTTTTAGCATGAATTTTATTGACTTCCATTAAAGGGCAAACCCCGGTGCGCCAAGCGCTCCCCGCCTTGCGGGGGTTGGGAGAGGGAACCATTTGCTAGAGCCTTCCCCTGACAATTGCCAAGAGGCTGTTCGCCAAGGTTCGAACCCGTGACCTTATTGACTTCCATTACAGAAAATTAATTATCATGACAACAGTCAGGTAAAATAATATGCCTAGTGGCAACTCATTTTGTTTACAAATTTAGTTTCTTGGAGCAGCATGATGGTAGGACAATCTTCAGAAATAGTGGATAAATCATATGCTTGAGGCTTTTTTGGGGTTCTAACAGTTTCTTGTAAAAATATAATTGATAGAATAAATAAAGGGTAGAAGGATTCTTTTCACCTCATCAGCAGGTTCTGGATTATGAAAGATTTTTTTTGAGGATCCAATGTTGAGTCACTGGATACTCTTCTAATCGAAGTCTCCAGCTCCTCTTGACTCATTTTATGAACTCCCTCCTGATTCCTGAATTCCTGACTAATGTTTACAGTGTTTCCATGTGTCTTTGCTTGATTAGAAACTTCAGTGATCTTATTGGATCTATTCTTGTCAACCTCACTATCAAATTGATGAAACTCTGAAATCTGATGGTGGTTTTGCTTTTGGCTGAAAGCCTTTTCCTTGTCATCAGCATCAAGAGTTTCCAGTTGCAAAATTTTGCTATTATTTATATCACTTTCTGAAAGGTCGGTATTCATATTGCCGAAATTTCCTTGTTGATTATCACAACCTTCTTTGAACAAATACGTTGGTAAGTCCTCAAGTGAACTTGCAGAAGGTGGAGGAGGTAGATTTGATTGCTCATCCCCCTTGCCTATGTCATACTGCTTCATGCCCTCCCACCATTCTCCCAGCCATTGATCGAACATTGTATTTTTGGTAGCCTTCTGCCATAAAGTTATCATGGTGTGCTGTTCTTCAGGAGTTAATGATCCCATAAGCCATGGTATCATTTCTTCTAAAGTTTCAGCTCTTGTTCTTCCAAGCATGCGTCCGATGATCTTTTCTTGCTCCTCAATAGAGAACTCTTCGTCAAATAAAGGCCAGAGTTCAATTTCTTCGTGGTTGAGATGGTCACACAGAATTCTGTTCATGGATATGCACATATCGTGGAGCTTCATACATAGCTGACGGTACTTCAGCATTCTTCCATCCAGACCATCCACGCCACTAGAAATTGAAACATCCAACTCAGATATCTGATCAAGAATCAATGAAATTCTATTGAAGTGTTCAACTTCCAATTTATGATCGATGCTGTAGGAGTGGCTTATATTTTGAGTTTTTCCCTTTGCCTCTAAAGCTGGAAAGGCTACCTCATCCTCTGAATTACTATGTATTTGATATAGTAATTGTACAAGATGGAAAAGGCGACGAAAATCCATAAGGAAGGCAGCATTTTGAGCCAAGCTAGCAGAAATATAGACGAGTTGTTCCAGATCCTTCCTGAGAACTTTGTGAAAGAGAAGTATGTGGTCAACAGGTCTTGACTCCAGAAAAAGAAAGGAACTAGAACTGTTATCCTCGATGGAAACTGCCGAAACTGAAGATGGCATTTTCAATACTGGAGGGAAGAAAGCATGAAAACTCATCCCACTTGAGTAGAATGTGTCATGCTTTTTAGTATTAGTAGAGATGGAAGAAGAAGAGCTCGAAACACAGTTCTTGATATTGGCTGTTGAGCATGTAACCAATGGCCTAGAGATATGGCTGTTGTTAGGCTGCATGTCCAAATTTAATGTTGAAACCCCAGAATCCTCCTTGATTTTTTCAGACAGAAAAGAGCATTTATGATTGTACATTTCTAGCAACTCTTTTCTGAATTTCTCAACTGATGATTTACCTAAATAGCCACCGCGCAGCCACTCATGCAAGAGAGGAGATAAAGACTTGCAAGAAAAAGAACCTTTCCCCATCAAAGTGAACATAATGGATTTAGATTCATCCTCAGACAATTGAGTTGAAAACCAGCTAACTGTGCACTTTAGCAACCCGAGGGGCATCATTTCAAGGCTTGTGTATACTAGCCACTGCTGCATTTCATGGCTGCAGTACATACCTAGGCAAGGGAAAACCTGTTGGAAATCAAATCAACTCAGTGAAAAATAGAAGCAAGCTTAATAGTAAGAGTAATTTACGTTAGGGTTTCACTGGAGAGCTATGATATATTATAAATGAAGTGGACTTAAATGCGGTAAGACGATGTACCATAATTGGTGATTATATGTCTCAAGTATAATACCAGGTGCAAATTTTCCTTTAAGTTCTAATGTGATGAAAACTTTTCATCACATTGAAAACTGTAAATGAAAGGGTGGTTTACCTCAGCTTCTAAAAAGGTCAGGTGCCTATCGATCCCCCTTAAAAATATTTGCAGTTTCCCGCACAGATTATCAACAAAGTTTCGAACTGGCAGTACACTTTCAGCTTTACAGTACAACAAACTCTGCAGACCTTCAATTTGACTCTCATCCAAGAATCGTTGATAAGACGGAGCTTCACAGTCTCCAGCAAACTGGACATATATGGGGTAAACGATTTTATCCAGTGCATTGCTGAAAATTTGAGAATTTTATCAGGAATCAAACAAGAAAAGTGAGCCGGTGTGTTTGGACATGCAAAACTACCTAAGTGGCTGGAAAAAAATTATCTAGTGCATTGCTGAAAATTGAGAGCAACAGTTTGTTCTACTAGCAAGTGGATGCAATTAGCTTAATCACTTCACATCAAGATACTAAATAAAGTTTCCAAGGTCTCATTCAAGCCTAGGCAAGATCAGCACGCTCTGAACTTGAATAGAAAGTCCTATCTGACCCTTCAAAAGAAGTAGGGGAATAATTCTTTGAACATTCACACTTTTTACCTGTAAAAGATGAGGACATCGGTAATAAAATTTAGCTGGACAACTGCTGGAACTAAGGTTGAAAAGTTGTTCGAGCTCCTTATTTCATATAGCTCCTGCAGATTATCTTCCAGATCTTTACGGAACGAACCATGCCAAAGATGAACCCCACCAATATGATTGTATCTACCGGTTGGGCGGACTGAATAATAGCCCTCGGATGTACATATTTCGAGTATCTTCGGGAAATCTGCATGTCCCCCGAAGAATAAAGCCCCTTTTCCATATTTATCATGAGCATCAGAATCTTGCCCCTTTCCATCAAACCAGGAGATTATCACCTTCAAGATGGAAATTTAGTGAGTATCAAGAAATTAATTTGATTGGACAGCAAAATCAGATTAGTATCCACCTCTTGTAGTAGAATTTCTTTAGGGACAACTGCTTTGATACAATCTACAGCACGGACTCTCTCATCTGAAGAGAAGAAAGAAGCCATCCATGGCCAAAAATCTTGTAATAGTGCCACAGGAACGCTACACATGAACTGCCAAACGAGGGAAGCCTGTTCATCGAGAGAGAAGTTTTGCACAAGTAAAGGAAAAACCTGTGCCATAAAACATATTACTGTAGGCGTTATATTGACATTGATACCATTGTCAAGTAGCATACGATTTTTTTTATAGAAGAAACAAAACCCAAAACTGATTTAATGATAATGAGTTATGTGGATTGAAAACTAATGAAATATAAAGGTGTATAGAATGGAAAACACAAAACGATGGGGAATTATTAGCAGATGGTACCTGCTCTTCTTCTTTCAGCATATGCTGAAAAATAATGGTTTGCAAGATATCTATGTAAGACACGAGTTCCTGAATTCGGATGGCAGCGTCTCCAGCTTCTTTCATCAAAACATCCATAGAGTGGAAAATAGAATCAAATAGGTCATCTATGCTTATATGTTCCAACGAGTATGTTGTCACAATGTTCTTGACAAGTGCATCAAGGGCAAGAAAAATGATCTGTATAACAAATAAACAGAATATAATTTCCCAAAAACGTGTTCAGGAACAACAACTGACTCATGCTTCCGGTACTTGCACACCAACATTTTTATAAATGGAAAGTAGATCAATTAACTTGCAAGAATTTTCTACTTATACTTTTTTTAATGAGTTTGCTAACCAGTTGCGACCTATGGTTATAGAAGGTGTCCTAGAAATTACAGCGTAGATAGAATCTGTAAACACATATCTTCAAATGTGCTGGTGTCCTGAGCTCTGTTGATGTAAATCATTAAATACTTTGAGTGCAACTGCTCAGACAGGGATCCAACTAACTGCTCAAGTAAGAAAAATGAAGTTCTAACTATTTCGGAGAAAACAACATATGGAAATAAGAAATTTTGTTTACATACTCTCTCAGATTGGAAATACAGTTCATCTTACATAAGTCAACTTAAAAATGGTACTTAAAAATCCATTTAGCAAAGAGGAGAGAACTGAATGAGGGCTGCAAACTAGCACTTCTTAATTCTTATAGATGCATGTAAGCAGTTGTACCCTAATACTTTCTACAAACTGATAACCGCAAAGATCAATTCAATGCTACCCAGAAAAAAATTGAAAAAAAAGAATTAAATAAAGCAATTATCAAGAGAGAGAAAAAAAACAACATTGGAAAATTTGCTAAAAAACGATTGATGATGAGAAGCCTAACCTCATCTTCTGAAGCAGAGTGGTACTTGTAAACGATCTTTAAAAACTCGAACCGTCGCCGGAGTTCCGGAAACCTGTCACGGCAACGGTCACCACCGTCTAACAACTCGACTGCAAAACGATGTAGCTCGGCGAGCTCCTCCTTAATAGCTTTGTGGAAAAGAACAAGCAATAATATCGGAGAATCTAGAACCCGGACGCCGGAAGAGGTCATGAGAAGAGGAGGTACCGGGGGCGGTGGTTCCTCGGCCTCATCCGTACATTTCGTTTGGTCGCCGGACATTTGAGGCCCCACCACCACCAGCAACCACCATGAACGGCGAAAAATCCAAGCAGCATTGAGCAGCTGCTTTGGATATAACTACCAGCCCCCACGCCTCTTTCGTCCCTCACCGGTTGAGTTTTCAAACCCCTAATTTTTTAATTAAGTTTAAATTAGTATTTAAATTTGGGAGTATTTGATTTGGTCACGGGTGATTGATTGGGACGTTATACCTAACGGCCAAAGCGCGCGAGCCTATTCTATGGACATTGACTGCCCGTTGGAAAGACCAATGCCACGGCAATTACTTCCTCCGTCCCAAGAATATAATATACTCGTCCCTACAAGAGTGGCCAGTATGAGCACACCCTTGAAAATGCATACAAATTAAGAAAAAGAAAGAAAAAATGTTGTAAGTATAATTTGAAAATAGGAAAGAGAATTAGTGGAGGAAATAGTAAATTTAAAAAATGTTGTGAGTGTAGAGGAGAGAAAATTAATGAAGAGAATAGTGGATGGAATAATAGAATATTAATAAAACATTTCCTTTCTAGGAAAGATGACGCTTCAAACGGGACGCCATTTTGGGTAAAAAGTGACACTTGGAGTGGGACGGAGGGAGTATGCACTTATTTGGAAAGGTGTGAGAATTAAGGAGAAAAGTGAAAAAGGTGTTGTGTTGTGAGTATAGATAGTTGGGTAGGAGAGAGAAAGTGGAATAAGTGGATAATGGTTGTGAGTAGAGAGAAGTAAGTCCCATTTTCATTTTAGAAAATTGTAGATTATTGTGGAACGTTCAAAAAGAATAATTTTACGAATTATCATGGAACAGGGGAGTATTTGCCACATCATTCAAACCTTCTTGTCGTCATTGTCTCCAAGACCTTTCTCAAGAGGCAATTTAATTGACATGTCACTAATGATTCTGATTTTGCCATTTCACTCTACTTTTATATTTAATGGACAAAATATTTTGAGCTCGATAATTCAATCAATTTCAGCTATATACAAAATGAGCAAGATTAATGGCAAAATCAGAGTCGAAGAAAAAAGGGGAGGAGCAAACTTGGTTGGACGAAATCCATGACCCAAATTCTCCTTCCTGTTCCATGATAAAATGTTATCAAAATTGAATATGCGAAATTAAGAAAAAAGCAAAATATTATTAGTATAGAAATTAAAGTAAAAAAGAAAAGTGAGATAGAAAATAATGAGTGCATTGTTATTGTAAGTATGACAAGTGAATATTATTAATGTTTAAATAATAACATTTGTTATGAAATGACTAAAAGAAAAGAAAGTAACATTTATTTGAGACGGAGGCAATACATTTTTGATGTAAGGAATATAGTAGTATCCTACATTCATTCATTGATATAAATTTCGTAACAACGGTAAAGTGATTTAATGGTCAGCATTTGGAGCGTAGTGGTGCACTGTTTGAAATCTGGTGTATTGTTACGTTTTTAAATAACAAAAATTAGAATATTTTTATCATCAACATCTATATTAATATGCAAAATGCATATTAATAAGGATTCAATCTTTTGAGTCGAACTTTCTTTCAACGTTTGTAATTTCTTGGGGCAACTTTTAAATATGAGTCCTACCGTTCAATGTTTCTGGATAATCTGTTAAAGAGCAACACTGACTCTTCCTCTCTTCAAGAAATCACTAGGGTTCTCTAGAGATTTCTACATACCTTGAGGAGTTTTCAAGAAGCCCCAAATTGAAGACCACCGCCATTGGAGAAAAGGGACGAACCTTCTGGATTTGGCGTAGAAGGCGACTTGACAGATTCATCTAGAGAAATCCTTCACCGACCTAGGCTAAGTATAAATAGGTAGGAAGGCTTTTGTGGGTGTGTGTATTTTTGTGAATTTGAGAGAGTCCAGCCAAAGAGTGTTTAGAAGAGTGACCAATTAGAAGAAAGAGAGTCGTGACAGTGAGTGAGCTGTGAGGCTTTCTTAATTGCTGAGTTATAATCTGGTGTAATAGTGTGTGCATTACATAGTTGTATCTTGTCCATTTGTAAGTATTAGCAGAGTAATAATAATAGTGCTCATTATTATTACTTGTGTGGTTCGCCAATTCGGGTACGAAAATTCAACAAGTGGTATCAGAGCGGTACGACCCGGGATCGCGGGAACCGTTGTTGAGGCGTTGTTCGGGATCGTTGAAGGTGCACAGTAGGAGACTGTGAAGCTCGTGGTAGGAGACCAGGCTTACTTGGTGACGTGCACGGAGTCGCACTCAAGTCACGATGGTAGATCCGGCAAGCGCATTTGGTGGAGTCAGGAGACTCAACAATGGCAATTATAAGTATTGGCGAACGTGTATGCAGTCGTACTTACAAGGACAAGAGTTATGGAATGTCGTGGATGGAAGTGAGACCACGCCACCGGAAAAGGAGGACACTCGAGCATTCCGAAAATGGGAAGCGAAAGCCGGGAAGGCTATGTACGCGCTAAAGATTAGCGTCGAGGACGAACTTTTGAAGCATGTCGAGGATGCACAAACTCCAAAAGAGATATGGGATACATATGCGACGTTATTTTCGAGGACTAATGAGGTTCGTCTCCAGATGCTCGAGAATGAGCTTATGTCGACTACGCAGAAGGATCTAACTGTAAGTCAATATTTCAACAAAGTTAAATCTTTATGTCATGAAATATCGAAGTTAGATGTAGACTCAAAGATTAATGAGCAACAGATGAAAAGAATAATCATCCACGGGTTGAGACCAGAGTTTAAGGGTTTAGATACTGCGATTCGTGGTTGGGCCACACAACCATCTCTTTTAGAGTTAGAGAGTTTGCTGGCTAGCCAAGAAACGCTAGACAAACATATATCTAGGCCTTCAACGCCGAAACCAATGGATTCAGAGGAACACTCTTTAGCCACCGAAGTCGCGGAAGGCAACAAGGATGTGTTGTTGTGGGATGGAAAAAGAAAGATGAGATCCAAGATGAGCATGAAGGTCCGAGGTACAAAGGATGCTCTCACGCAGGGGAAGCAAAACCGAAAAATAAAGATGATTCTTGACTTGATGAGTGGAGACGAACCAATGAATGTTACAATTGCGGTCGTAAAGGGCATTTCCTAAAAGATTGTCCATTCAGGAAGAAGGTTGTCGAAGGAAATGCAGTTATCAATCAAGATCCCTATGATAGTGAAGAAGAATGGGACATGGAAGCTTCCTTCGCAGATATAAGAATTCATAAAGACGATCCAGAAGAGGAAGAATGGTTTGAGGACTACGCCTACCCAGTTACTATCGAAGAATGTTGGATTGATGACAACGTGGAAAGCGAAGAAGAGATTGACTTTGACGAAGGTCGATGGTTCGAAGATCTGGCTGCCATGATCAATGTTGGATGTAAAGATAATCTAGACGACAACAACACTGCTAAAGCATTAGCATGCTTGCACGATGTCGGCTCAAAAGAAGGGATAATTGAAATGATCGATAAAAATTTAGATGCTCCAGAGCTCATAGACGAAAAGAAGTTAGAGATAAAGGGGGAGCAACATCAACAAGATTCAACAGATGAACAAGCTCGAGAGAAATCACCGTTGAATGTGGATATCGAGAAGCAATCAAAATTGCTCAGAGAAAGATCAGGAGTAAGCAATGTCACGAACGGGCGCACGAAAAAGACGATTGAAGAGAAAGGTAAATGGTCAAGGAGCGCCGATGAAGAACAAAGCCAACAACAAGGATCAAGTGGGAGAAATCCGCTTGTACGGTTCAAGAAGAAAGAGTCAATGTTGAGGGGGAGTGTTAAAGAGCAACACTAACTCTTCCTCTCTCCAAGAAATCACTAGGGTTCTCTAGAAATTACTAGGGTTCTCTAGAGATCTCTACATACCTTGAGGAGTTTTCAAGAAGCCCCAAATTGAAGACCACCGCCATTGGAGAAAAGGGACGAACCTTTTGGATTTGGCGTAGAAGGCGACTTGGCAGATTCATCTAGAGAAATCCTTCACCGACCTAGGCTAAGTATAAATAGGTAGGAAGGCTTTTGTGGGTGTGTGTATTTTCGTGAATTTGAGAGAGTCCAGCCCAAGAATGTTTAGAAGAGTGACCAATTAGAAGAAAGAGAGCCGTGACAGTGAGTGAGCTGTGAGGCTTTCTTAATTGCTGAGTTATAATCTGGTGTAATAGTGTGTGCATTACATAGTTGTATCTTGTCCATTTGTAAGTATTAGCAAAGTAATAATAATAGTGCTCATTATTATTATTTGTGTGGTTCGCCAATTCGGATACGAAAATTCAACATAATCGAGTTGAAAACAATTGTTGTTATTTTTAATAATTAATATTGCTTTTTGGGTTTAGAAAAAAAAAACTTTTTAAATTATGTTTGACCACCTCAATAATTACAAGCATTTAATGTGGAAATGTGAAATAAAAATAAAAATTGCGGGCAAAAAATATACTCACTCCGTCCCTAAATGTTTGTCCCATTTGACTTTTTAGTTGAACTTTGACCACAAATATATGACAATTTAATTATGTTCATGAAATTCTAAAAATTCCTATTGATTCACCATTAATAATATTATCAACAACAATTTTTAGAATTTTATGAACATGATTAATCTCTCATAAATTTGTAGTCAAAATTCAACAAAAAAGTTAAATGAAACAAACATTTAGGAACGGAGGGAGTATTTAAATGTTAATGCAATAACTTGAGATTGAGCTCTCAAACATAACGTTAGTTAATTGACTAAAGGAGGAAATTTCATCATACTCCGATTCACTGAACCTCCACTATATTAATATGCAAAATGCATGAGGGCTTTATTTACGAAGTTGGGAGGCATCATTCATGCATGCAGACGTTATTATTTTTTATTTATTTAATACTTTCTCCTTACTTCCTCCTAAATAAAGAAAAAAAAAATCATTTTATTTTTATTAGTCAACTTTGATTGAACTTTGATCAATAATTTCAATAAAATTTTGAAAATATATTATTATTCAAAAGTATGCTACCTCCGTTCCAAACTAAATAATCAACAATTTCTCAAATTTGTTCCCGATCAAAAACATTTTTTTTAAAAATATAAATTGATCAATTATTATGGAATAGAGAGTATCAATCAGTGGCGGAGCCAAAAATTTAGTGAAGGAATGATGAATGGGGGTTCGGGACAGCGTGGTGTATTTTTTCATACCGAATACAATTTTAGACATAATAAATTATCTGTTTTAATGGTGTCAATAATTCATTCATTGGTGTCTTATACAATTCGACACACATATAACATAATTGCACATATCAAAAAGTTCAACATGTATATTTATTTAACGTCTACAAATCACATATATTAAAAGAAAATTATAAATATAAAACATTTTTTTTTCAAAATATACTTCCTCCATCCCACTAAATGTTAAATTCTTTATCAAATGTCTCATTAAAAATTACACTTTTCTACCAATTTTCTCTCTCATACCTCCTTTTTTATACTCACAACCCAATTACATTTAATCTTTGTGTTTAAAATAAAAATAAAATTGTTAGTGAGACGGAGGAAGTACACCTACATTTAATCTCTGTGTTTAAAATAAAAATATAATTTTAGTGAGACGGAGAAAGTATAGTCACAATACATATAATTTTATTTTTTTAAAGAAAATTGTATTACATAAAGTACCAAAAAAAAATTTGTCAAGGGCAGTGGCCCCTCCTTGCCCCTACATGCCTCCGCCCATGGTATCAACAACAAAATTTAAAACTTGATGAGGTTGACAAGCATTAATATTTAACTAAAAATCAATTTTATTTATTAATTGTATACGTATTAATAATAAAATAAAATGAGACTACGTTTTTTTAGACGGATGAGTAGTAGTGAACTGTTCGTGTGTCCAGCCTTGGCCTTGCATGTGTTCTTCTGCTCCCACCCACACTCCGCTCTTTTAATTCCATTTATTTTGATTTTGAGTTTGAATTTGAATTTCATTTATTTTTGGCCCTCGCAATAATCATGAGACAAGCCAAGCCTCCTCAAGTTATGTTGGTGGCCTCCCGAGGGGGAGGTCACCGGTTCGATTCCCCTTGAGGGGAGTTTCTGTGGTTTAATTCCTATCTTGGTTCGAGTCGCTTTGGAGCTGCACATCCAGGTGCAGTTAAGAAGCGATATTGATGGACTTGTATCCTCAGTGTGGGAAGTTAGAATCTTGGCAGGAGCAGCTGGAGCAGCCGATTGGTGTTGTTAGAGTGATGTAATTGCCTCGGGAAGCGGTGGAGCGGCAATTGGTGATGTAAGAGTGATGTAAATGCGCTTGTAGGAGGGCTCCTTGGGGCTCTGGAGTATAAGAGTGCTATGCCACAGGCTGCATAGGGCGCATCCGCGATTTACCTCCATCGGCATCGTGGGGCCGGTGCAGTGGTCAGGGATTAGTCAGCGAAGGCGGGAACACAGGTATCAAAAAAAAAAAAAAAAAAAGCTGCTCCGTTAGCTAGCGAATGAAAGCGGTTTCGTGCTTGCTTTAATAATGATGAAGTATATATACTTCCTTCATATCGGGTGAATGGAGACTTATTTCCTTTTTGGGTCGTCTCACGTGATTGAAGGCTGCCCAAAATGAAAAGAATGTTGTGAGTGTAATAGTAAAATATGAGAGAGAATGAGTGAAGGAAATAGTAAATTATACTCCCTCCGTCCCAATCTAAATGTCCTAAAATGGGCTCATCGCGGGAATTAAGGAAAGTGAGGTAGGAAAGAGAAAAAGTTTAAATGTTGTGAGTATGAAAAATTAAATAGGAGAGAGAATGAGTGAGAGGAATAGTTAGGAGAGAGAATGTTGTGAGTGTAAAAGTAAAGTAGGAGAGAGAATGAGTGGGGTAGGAAGAGTATAAAAATAATAAAAAGTTTTCATTTTGGGATTGAGACATTTTAAGTGAGACGTCCAAAAAGAAAAATTGAGACGTTTAGATTGGGACGGAGGTAGTATAACAATTGTTTGATTAATATGCAACCAAACTCGAATTATAATGGGTTAAATTTTCCTTCACCATCATCCTACGTATACTAGGAAACAAGTTTAGAATTAATGTTGTATTAATTTTGGGTCATATGTCTCTTGTTTGCCTATGGAATATATATATGAGCTCTAACCGACTCATTTTGGGCTTTGCAATCTTGATCCGTTATTCAGAATATAATATACTCCCTCCTCCGTTTCATAAAACTTTACTTCTTTACTGTTGAGAACGGAAAATAAGGAATAATGTTATTAAAATAAGTGTTGTGAATGGGAGGAGAGAGAATGAGTGGAGAGAATAGTAAATTTGAAAAGTGTTGTGAGAATGACAAGTGGATCTCATGAATAAAGAAGTATTAAAAAATTTCCTTTTTAGGAAAGTGAAACTTTAAAATGAGACGCCCAAAATAGTAAAAGGGGTAATATTTTATGGAACGGAGGAAGTATATATATATAGGTCTGACTTGTTAGGCTTGACAGTTTTCACCCATTACTCACTAATCCGTGCGGCCTAATCCTCTAATTACCTGATTCAATTCAACTCATTTAAAATATCGGGTTGAAACGGGCTACTTATCGTAGTCCAGCTTAACGGATTGATTCGGTCCGACCCGACTTGTTTCCACCCGTTTAATCTGCGAATACAAATAGACATGATTAATAAATTTAAGGTACACAGGATGAAAAAATAAATGGGTTGATCCGTCTCAACCTGCCAACTCGGCCCGTTTCAATCCGACTCATTTGACCCGTTAACTTAAACGAGTTGTAGCGGGTCGACCCGTTTCAACCCTCTGACCCGCCACAATTCAACGGTAAATACTAAATACAGAGAACGAAAAATACAGAGAACGAAATATTCCAATTTTGCCCTTCCGTCTCGTGTGTTTCTACACGATATTTTCTCCTTATACCGTGTATATTCACACGACACACTTCGCAGGAAAATTCCAATCGTTCACCCATGGACACTGCGAACGATATCATCATCAACAACGAAGGTGTCTCCGATGGTTGATAGGTTCTCCCTTCGTCTCTCCCCTCACAGTAATATCCACCTTCAGGTGCATTCACACCCACCCCTCCGACCCCTTTTCACCTGATTTCGTCAGAGAATCAATCAGGTAACCCTAACTCCCAATCATCTGATTCTTTGTTTGCCTGTGCGTTTGTGATTGATTTAGTTGAATTTTTTTCGTGTAGATGATTTGAGGACACTTTTGTTGAAAGGGTTTGAAGTAATAGGAGCATTAATTGTTGGAAAAGGAGGTTCTGATTTCAAAGGGAATGTTAGTGACGCCATTGATGCGTCCAGTATAAGAGGAACTCTATTTTCAGTATATCTCGTGTAATCTAACACTAGAAGATTCTCGTGTGATTTTACACGAGATTTATCTCCGTCCACCATTATAAGGGCCTTTTCATTTGATTGAATATTCAGGTTTTTGTAATCGGTTGTTTCGTGTTGATTATGATGATGGTTGTTGATGTTTTGGTAATGGGTTTTGCCTAATTCTTCACTCATCTCGTATGGATCCACGCGAGATGTGTCTCGTGTGGATATACACGAGATGTATATCGTGTGTATCCACACGAGATGTGTCTCGTGTAGATACATACGAGACACATAAAACCCTAAATACCCTAAATAATAGCACATATTTGTAACTCAATTTTCATTTGAATTTTGAGGAAACTCATGTAGATGAAAAACATTTTAAATGTCATTTAGAATCTAGAAAAAAATTAAAAAAAAATTAAACGAGGTAGGCGTATACCATTTTTGGCAAGATCGGGACACAGAAAACCCTAAAAACCCTAAATAATGGCAAAAATTTGTAACTCAATCTCCATTTGTATTTTGAGGAAACTCATGTAGATGAAAAACATTTTAAATGTCATTTAGAATCTAGAAAAAAATTTAAAAAAAATAAACGAGCTAGCCTTATACCATTTTTGGCAAGATCGGGACACAGAAAACCCTAAACACCCTAAATAATGGCAAAAATTTGTAACTCAATATCCATTTGGATTTTGAGGAAACTCATGTAGATGAAAAACATTTTAAATGTCATTTAGAATCTAGAAAAAAATTAAAAAAAATTAAACGAGGTAGGCGTATACCATTTTTTGCAAGATCGGGACACAGAAAACCCTAAAAACCCTAAATAATGGCAAAAATTTGTAATTCAATCTCCATTTGGATTTTGAGGAAACTCATGTAGATGAAAAACATTTTAAATGTCATTTAGAATGTAGAAAAAAATTAAAAAAAAATAAACGAGGTAGCCGTATACCATTTTTCGCAAGATCGGGAACACATAAAACCCTAAACACCCTAAATAATGGCACATATTTGTAACTCAATCTCCATTTGGATTTTGAGGAAACTCATGTAGATGAAAAACAATTTAAATGTCATTTAGAATCTAGAAAAAAAATTAAAAAAAATTAAACGAGGTAGGCGTATACCATTTTTGGCAAGATCGGGACACAGAAAACCCTAAACACCCTAAATAATGGCAAAAAATTGTAACTCAATATCCATTTGGATTTTGAGGAAACTCATGTATATGAAAAACATTTTAAATGTCATTTATAATCTATAAAAAAATTTAAAAAAATTAAACGAGGTAGGCGTATACCATTTTTGGCAAGATCGGGACACAGAAAACCCTAAAAACCCTAAATAATGGCAAAAATTTATAACTCAATCTCCATTTGTATTTTGAGGAAACTCATGTAGATGAAAAACATTTTAAATGTCATTTAGTGTGGGCACCCCAACCCGGGACCTAACACGTGTCCCGAGCTAAGGGAGCTCAAACTAAGAAATTCCATCTAAATTTTAAAACATTTGTTTGCCTTTAAAAGAAAACCACCTTTCAAACTTCAAAATAAAAATCAATTGATAATATCTCTACTTAGAGAAAATCCAACCACAACTTTACTAAACCGTAATATGATCAATTACATTGGAAACCTTAATTAACATTTGTTTAACAAAAGGGTTTTCCATACAAATTATAAAAGAAGATTACTTAATAGATACTCCTAACAACCGAATCCTATACTTAACTTGTCAAGCCCCAAAAGCAAAGTCCACAATGAAATCCCCGGCCTCACTGGTTCGGGTCACCTGTCTCGGAATCTAAAACAGTAAAGGGAGAGGGGTGAGAATAAATCTCAATGAGCTATTATGATATGCAGCAAGATGCCAAACAAAGTGCGGCCACACGTGGCATGGTAGCACATAACACATTATAAAAGCGGTAAACACCTTACGTTACCTCATTTTACCTTTTTCCCGTCTGAACAATAAGTCGTACAACGTGGGAGTAAAACTCCACTCTTTGGTGAATTGCCTCCAGCACATTCACCTCTTATAGGACTCATACCCCAGACCATCCATATAAGAAAGGATACCTATTTTAGAATATCCAAAAATAATATCGTCCCTCCTTACAACGATCGCAACAGGTCTGTAAAGCTTTTTGGGTCAATACAGTCGTTAGCACAGCCCCACCCCGTGGCCACAGAGTGGGGAAAGGTCACCGGTATGATGTACCTTCAATCACTTATAGAACAAATCCATAATTGATTGGCATCCATCATACCCACCCGAACATAAACACGCTCAAGCACATGATAGATACTTGAGATAATCCACCAAACGGGATAATAATATAACAATACCAAGTAATCCACAAAGGGGATAAATACTATAGCAACATGGTAAAATATACTCATGTTCAACCAACATCATAATGCAACATTTAAGTAATACACTATGCATCATATCACCAAATGAATATGAGTTCACTTAAGGTAACAATATAACCACATAATCCACACCGGGAACAATGAAATCAACATGCCAAGTAATCCACAACCGGAATACAATACTAGCAACATACCAGAGAATCCACAACGGGAATACGACACAACCATATACCAAATAATCCACAATTGGGATAATCATGCTACGGTGATATATATACATTAAATACAATAGTGTGGCCTATGGTTTTAAACATGATTCAAGCTAACTACAGAGTATGGGCAAGTAAGGTCACCAAGTATCATAAACCAACCCTACGAAGTCATTACTCAACCTTGAATAATCTTAATAAAAGTGCAAGACCTACTTCTCAAGTTTGGACCACTTCCCGAACAATATTTAGCTACTCCTACACTTCCACTTTGACTAAATAAAGGTCATGGCCAAGCCAAGGTATCCTACTCTAACCTAGGTTAAAGAGGATCAATTTGTATCCGGGTTGATTAGGTTCTACTAATTGTTATTGGGTGGGAGTCACCATTTATGAGTGGCCAAACAAACTTGTTAATGATCCTAGTTCAATTTAAGAAAGGTTGGTTCAGGGTCATGGGCGACCGCCCATACCACTTGGGCGACCGCCCAAGTGGATTTCCAAAGATGTTAAATGTTCCTGCCAACATGGGCGACCGCCCTCACCACATGGGCGACCGCCCAAGTGGATTTTCCAAGCCAATTAACCTCTGCCATCATGGGCGGCCGCTCGGCCCCCTTGGGCGGCCGCCCAAGCCTCCAACGGCCCAATTCGGATTTTAACCCTAGTTCTTCTTTCCTTACCATTGATTATTCAAGAACACTCAAGAACACCTTCATTTTTCCAAGTCCCAAACAAACATGTAAACTCCAAAACCAAGTAACCCTAGATTATTTATCACTACCATTTCTACCCATTTCAACCCTTTTAAATCATCTTCATTGAACCCTAACTTCAACAAATTCGAATTCCATCCATTCCTTAAAATCTAACTCAACCCCCATGAACCACTCATCTTTTTAAGTCATTAATCCATTTTCTAACTCCAAGAAGATTCCCAAAACATATAACAACAATTACAACA
Source organism: Adenophora triphylla var. japonica (assembly GCA_022495995.1). Taxonomy (NCBI): domain Eukaryota; kingdom Viridiplantae; phylum Streptophyta; class Magnoliopsida; order Asterales; family Campanulaceae; genus Adenophora; species Adenophora triphylla. The sequence goes on from JAFEMH010000192.1 coordinate 114,494, forward strand.
CCAAGAACAACAATAGATAGTTCATGAGCACATAGATGAAAGGAGGTCATAACAACTCACTTGGATTTTATAAGGAAAGATTGATCTTTCTAACTTGATGGCTTCCTCTAGGTGATCCAACTTCAAGGATGTTCTTGGACTTGGATTTGGTGGAGGATTTGCTTGGCTTCAACACTTGGTGCTTGGAGTTTCCATGGGAGATTTCTTAGATTTCTCTAGGGAAGTAAGAATGAAATGAAGGAGGGAGAAGGAGAGTGAGGAGGAAGATGTAGGGGGAGGGGGCCGGTTAAGGGGAGTAAGAGGAGGGGTTTTGGGAAGGACACTTGTCAAGCTCATGGGAGAGCAAGAATAATTGCCCCCCCCCCATAAAAATCTAAAACAAAGGCTTCCACTCTCATTAAAATAAATCTTTATCCCATTAATTCATCCTACTCATTTAACCTTCCTATACTATTTATCATATTTCCAATTTTATTATTTCTTCAAGTTTCTTTATTTAATGTCTAATAATTTCTCAAAAGATTCTAAATTTACTTCTTACCCAATTTATCTTAATTTAAGAAATTTAAAGACATAATTGAACACATAAAGATAACATGAATATTAAAAGATAATTTAATATTTAAAATGAGTGCCTAGGATTGGGGTCGTTACACTCACGCCTCCTTAAAGAAAATTCGTCCCGAATTTGATTGTCACTTACCACTAAGGTTCAATAGCCAAGGTTACCTTTCACACATTCTAACTTAATATTTTCAATTAGACTCTTCAAGGCAAGATTCTACTATACATTCTCACAACCCGAGTACTCTAGAACTTCACTTCCCAATTAGTCTCTTCACTTCTATGATTCTTCCCAAGATTTCTAATTTCATCAATAACGCGATTTTATGACGCAACACCCCAAGAATACCATACAATTATTACTACCCGAAATTCCACGACCTCAAGAAAGTATAATTAAATAAAAGTATTGCAACTTAAGTCACCAAATATATCAAGATATTATATTTTAAAACTTCAAATATTCTATAAGTTGATCCAAGTCGGTCTATAAGTCAAATCATAAATCTTTTCTAGAACTTCAAATGGATTAACAAACTTTGGCGCTAAATTACCTTAGGCCTAACTTTACTAATTTCATCCCAATAAATTGGAGATCGATAATATCTTCCTGAACCAAGCTCCATACGGTTCCATCTCAATGCTAGAATGTAAACTTGCTAAGGTTACTTAAACTTCTCAAGTTGAAAGGAAAATCCGTCACACAACACACCCTATTCTTCCAGAATTTGGATAGTCTTCAAACTTCTTCCTTTCGGCTAACTAAATCCTCCAACTCTTAGGATCGGTAATCGACCCCAAAGAGGGTGCTTCAAAAGATAAGATTCCATTTAAATCACACAACCAATTGTAACCACTCTCGATAAATGATAAGAAATTTCCGCTTTACCTAAGTTAGCTTCCCCGGAACATACGCTATCACCTTCCCATTTTGTATAACACAACACCCTGATCTTCCGGTAATACATACTTAAAACTTCACAAGATCCTCACATCCACTAGGTAAGGTAAGGATCGGGTTCAAAGCTAACCTATTCTCCATTACTAACCACATGATTCATCCTTATTACATCCTACACCATTTATACATCCTTTAAATTTAATTAAAGCAACGATCTTTCATTTCTTAAGAATTCCTTAAATCTCTTCGATAGCATTTGCCAACTCAAAGATCACGGACTCAACCTTCACAAGATCCATGGTAACATCCGGGTTTAAGACTATAGAACCCAAAAATTTGAAATCCTCTCGGCCAACTCATACTAGCCGAACTTTGCATACAGGGACTCCTCACACGGACATCATTAACCCAACTCTCAAATGATTTTCACAATCTTCCCGAAACTTAAATTAACAAAGAGATCATCAATTCTCACTACCCTAAAGCCATCAAAATAAGGATTACAATTCTGCTTATCATACTCAGAACCAACACATGAAATATACCGGCGGGAGCACATTTACCATTTACTCACAATTAGCACATACAATTTTTGAAAAGACTTCTTATGCAAGTCTAACATATACTAATTACCCTTCACATCTTTAATTCAAATGTTTCACCTTAAATATTCACATATAACAAGAATTTCACATTAAGGTTTACCTATAACAAATACCAATATAAGCAATCTAGGCATGGAAAAAGGAGACTCACTTATTATGATAGTCTATCATTATACACAACAACTACTTAACCCTCCAGGTCAAGTATATCTCAAAATCATAAGTTAATAATCATACCAAACCAACTGGCAATACATGCTCAGTCGTAACCACATCACCATCGTGGTAAACCAAAGAAGGTTCGAGGTATTCTCTCATAAGAGCAGAATCCTCTAACAATAAAACAAATTCTCAACAATGTATGTCACATAGAGCAAAACACTATGCCACACAAAATGATATGCAACAGGATCTATAAAATATGACCCCTAACTTCTGAGACAGGGAATTTACCTCTATTGACCTCGGAGAGATCCATCTCTCCTGGACCCGAAACACACACTCGACCACAGACTCTCTCTTTCGGTTCCCCTTCGTTATCTCTTTTGATACCACCTCTTTGTCGTCCACCTTGGCCGCCGCTGAAGCTCGCTCCTGCAAACCTTGGGCAATTCCTCCTAAAATGCCCCATCTCTCCACACTTCAAACATTTTCCTTCCTTACTCCAACACTTGTCTTGAGTGACCCATCTTCTTGCAAAACTCACAAATCATCCCATCTTTGCTTGGGTATTGGCCTAGGCAGAAGAAGCTACCATATGTTCCCCTCTCTTTTTCCCTGAAGCTGAAGTCCTTGGTTGTCCTCTAGTGATTTTGAATCCTTGTCCTACATACTTTGGTTTGTTCCCAATCCCACTTCCGGATCTTCCACTATTTTCCTCAATGTCCCTTTCGATCTTATATGCCCTATCTATGACTGTCTGATAATCGATGGAACCATCAATCCATAATTCCTTCCTAAACTCACTCCTCAAACCTGTTACAAACTTCTGAACCCTTTTCACTTCATGCGATACCAAATGAGGGCAACACTTAGCTAATTCCTCAAACCGGACTGAATACTGATTCACCGTCCTGTTCCCTTGTTTTAGTCTTAAGAATTCAATCTCCTTCTTATCCCTTGTAACCATAGAAACGAAATAGTCCTCGAACCGTTGAGTGAAATTATCCCAAGTCTGGGGCGTATGATCCCGCTCCCAACTTCCCTTCAAATTCTGCCACCACTGATCAGCTAAACCTTCAAGTTTGAACACGGCATACCTAACTTTCTCTTCGTTGCGACTTTCCATAACCTCAAAGATTTTGTTCATTCTTTCTAACCATTTTTCTGCCTTTAGCGGACCCGGATATCCATTAAAACTCGGCGGATTCATCTTCACAAACCTTTCCCATCCATCACTTTGACATCCCTCAGGTTGATTCGGAACCGATCCTCTAGTCTCCATATTCTGTATAAACATCCTGAATAATTTCATCATCTCTTCATTCTGAATTCCACCTATACCCATATCTCCTTCATTTTCTAGAACCTCCCGCTGATCATCCTTGCTTCCGGCCATTAGAACGAACTCCTGCATTAAACACTCGGCGTCAATTACCACTCATTCCCACTTAGTCTAGACATCTACCCTTGACCTCTAAACTAAGCTCTGATACCAACTGTGGGCACCCCAACCCGGGACCTAACACGTGTCCCGAGCTAAGGGAGCTCAAACTAAGAAATTCCATCTAAATTTTAAAACATTTGTTTGCCTTTAAAAGAAAACCACCTTTCAAACTTCAAAATAAAAATCAATTGATAATATCTCTACTTAGAGGAAATCCAACCACAACTTTACTAAACCGTAATATGATCAATTACATTGGAAACCTTAATTAACATTTGTTTAACAAAAGGGTTTTCCATACAAATTATAAAAGAAGATTACTTAATAGATACTCCTAACAACCGAATCCTATACTTAACTTGTCAAGCCCCAAAAGCAAAGTCCACAATGAAATCCCCGGCCTCACGGGTTCGGGTCACCTGTCTCGGAATCTAAAACAGTAAAGGGAGAGGGGTGAGAATAAATCTCAATGAGCTATTATGATATGCAGCAAGATGCCAAACAAAGTGCAACACATAGCATGGTAGCACATAACACATTATAAAAGCGGTAAACACCTTACGTTACCTCATTTTACCTTTTTCCCGTCTGAACAATAAGTCGTACAACGTGGGAGTAAAACTCCACTCTTTGGTGAATTGCCTCCAGCACATTCACCTCTTATAGGACTCATACCCCAGACCATCCATATAAGAAAGGATACCTATTTTAGAATATCCAAAAATAATATCGTCCCTCCTTACAACGATCGCAACAGGTCTGTAAAGCTTTTTGGGTCAATACAGTCGTTAGCACAGCCCCACCCCGTGGCCACAGAGTGGGGAAAGGTCACCGGTATGATGTACCTTCAATCACTTATAGAACAAATCCATAATTGATTGGCATCCATCATACCCACCCGAACATAAACACGCTCAAGCACATGATAGATACTTGAGATAATCCACCAAACGGGATAATAATATAACAATACCAAGTAATCCACAAAGGGGATAAATACTATAGCAACATGGTAAAATATACTCATGTTCAACCAACATCATAATGCAACATTTAAGTAATACACTATGCATCATATCACCAAATGAATATGAGTTCACTTAAGGTAACAATATAACCACATAATCCACACCGGGAACAATGAAATCAACATGCCAAGTAATCCACAACCGGAATACAATACTAGCAACATACCAGAGAATCCACAACGGGAATACGACACAACCATATACCAAATAATCCACAATTGGGATAATCATGCTACAGTGATATATATACATTAAATACAATAGTGTGGCCTATGGTTTTAAACATGATTCAAGCTAACTACACCGAGTATGGGCAAGTAAGGTCACCAAGTATCATAAACCAACCCTACGAAGTCATTACTCAACCTTGAATAATCTTAATAAAAGTGCAAGACCTACTTCTCAAGTTTGGACCACTTCCCGAACAATATTTAGCTACTCCTACACTTCCACTTTGACTAAATAAAGGTCATGGCCAAGCCAAGGTATCCTACTCTAACCTAGGTTAAAGAGGATCAATTTGTATCCGGGTTGATTAGGTTCTACTAATTGTTATTGGGTGGGAGTCACCATTTATGAGTGGCCAAACAAACTTGTTAATGATCCTAGTTCAATTTAAGAAAGGTTGGTTCAGGGTCATGGGCGACCGCCCATACCACTTGGGCGACCGCCCAAGTGGGTTTCCAAAGATGTTAAATGTTCCTGCCAACATGGGCGACCGCCCTCACCACATGGGCGACCGCCCAAGTGGATTTTCCAAGCCAATTAACCTACTGCCATCATGGGCGGCCGCTCAGCCCCCCTTGGGCGACCGCCCAAGCCTCCAGCCAGCCCAATTCAGATTTTAACCCTAGTTCTTCTTTCCCTCTACCATTGATTATTCAAGAACACTCAAGAACACCTTCATTTTTCCAAGTCCCAAACAAACATGTAAACTCCAAAACCAAGTAACCCTAGATTATTTATCACTACCATTTCTACCCATTTCAACCCTTTTAAATCATCTTCATTGAACCCTAACTTCAACAAATTCGAATTCCATCCATTCCTTAAAATCTAACTCAACCCCCATGAACCACTCATCTTTTTAAGTCATTAATCCATTTTCTAACTCCAAGAAGATTCCCAAAACATATAACAACAATTACAACACCAAGAACAACAATAGATAGTTCATGAGCACATAGATGAAAGGAGGTCATAACAACTCACTTGGATTTTATAAGGAAAGATTGATCTTTCTAACTTGATGGCTTCCTCTAGGTGATCCAACTTCAAGGATGTTCTTGGACTTGGATTTGGTGGAGGATTTGCTTGGCTTCAACACTTGGTGCTTGGAGTTTCCATGGGAGATTTCTTAGATTTCTCTAGGGAAGTAAGAATGAAATGAAGGAGGGAGAAGGAGAGTGAGGAGGAAGATGTAGGGGGAGGGGGCCGGTTAAGGGGAGTAAGAGGAGGGGTTTTGGGAAGGACACTTGTCAAGCTCATGGGAGAGCAAGAATAATTGCCCCCCCCCCATAAAAATCTAAAACAAAGGCTTCCACTCTCATTAAAATAAATCTTTATCCCATTAATTCATCCTACTCATTTAACCTTCCTATACTATTTATCATATTTCCAATTTTATTATTTCTTCAAGTTTCTTTATTTAATGTCTAATAATTTCTCAAAAGATTCTAAATTTACTTCTTACCCAATTTATCTTAATTTAAGAAATTTAAAGACATAATTGAACACATAAAGATAACATGAATATTAAAAGCAGATAATTTAATATTTAAAATGAGTGCCTAGGATTGGGGTCGTTACACTCACTCCTCCTTAAAGAAAATTCGTCCCGAATTTGATTGTCACTTACCCTAAGGTTCAATAGCCAAGGTTACCTTTCACACATTCTAACTTAATATTTTCAATTAGACTCTTCAAGGCAAGATTCTACTATACATTCTCACAACCCGAGTACTCTAGAACTTCACTTCCCAATTAGTCTCTTCACTTCTATGATTCTTCCCAAGATTTCTAATTTCATCAATAACGCGATTTTATGACGCAACACCCCAAGAATACCATACAATTATTACTACCCGAAATTCCACGACCTCAAGAAAGTATAATTAAATAAAAGTATTGCAACTTAAGTCACCAAATATATCAAGATATTATATTTTAAAACTTCAAATATTCTATAAGTTGATCCAAGTCGGTCTATAAGTCAAATCATAAATCTTTTCTAGAACTTCAAATGGATTAACAAACTTTGGCGCTAAATTACCTTAGGCCTAACTTTACTAATTTCATCCCAATAAATTGGAGATCGATAATATCTTCCTGAACCAAGCTCCATACGGTTCCATCTCAATGCTAGAATGTAAACTTGCTAAGGTTACTTAAACTTCTCAAGTTGAAAGGAAAATCCGTCACACAACACACCCTATTCTTCCAGAATTTGGATAGTCTTCAAACTTCTTCCTTTCGGCTAACTAAATCCTCCAACTCTTAGGATCGGTAATCGACCCCAAAGAGGGTGCTTCAAAAGATAAGATTCCATTTAAATCACACAACCAATTGTAACCACTCTCGATAAATGATAAGAAATTTCCGCTCTACCTAAATTAGCTTCCTCGAACATACGCTATCACCTTCCCATTTTGTATAACACAACACCCCTTGATCTTCCGGTAATACACACTTAAATTTTCACAAGATCCTCACATCCACTAGGTAAGGTAAGGATCGGGTTCAAAGCTAACCTATTCTCCATTACCAACAATATGATTCATCCTCATTATATCCTACACCATTTATACATCCTTTAAATTTAATTAAAGCAACGATCTTTACATTTCTTAAGAATTCCTTAAATCTCTTCGATAGCATTTACCAACTCAAAGATCACGGACTCAATCCTTCACAAGATCCTTGGTAACATCCGAGTTTAAGACTATAGAACCCAAAATTTGAAATTCTCTCGAGCCAACTCATACTAACCAGAACTTTGCATGTAGGGACTCCTCACGAGGAATTCATTGACCCAACTCTCAAATTATTTTCACAATCTTCCCGAAACTTAAATCAAAGAGATCATTAATTCTAGTTACTCTAAAGCCATCAAAATAAGGATTACAATTCTGCTTTATCATACTCGTAACCAACACATGAAACATACCGACGGGAGCACATTTACCATTTACTCACAATTAGCACATACAAATTTTGAAAAGGCTTCTTATGCAAGTCTAACATATACTAATTACCCTTCACGTCTTTAATTCAAAAATGTTTCACCTTAAATATTCATATATAACAAGAATTTCACATTAAAGGTTTACCTATATCAAATACCAATATACACAATCTAGTCATGGAAAAAGGAGACTCACTTATTATGATAGTCTATCATTATACACAACAACTACTTAACCCTCCAGGTCAAGTATATCTCAAAATCATAAGTTAATAATCATACCAAACCAAGCGGCAATACATGCTCGGTCGTAACCACATCACCATCGTGGTAAACCAAAGAAGGTTCGAGGTATTCTCTCATAAGAGCGAGAATCCTCCAACAATAAAACAAATTCTCAACAATGTATGTCACATATAAGCAAAACACTATGCCACACATAAATGATATGCAACGGGATCTATAAAATATGACTCCTAACTTTCGAGACAGGGAATTTACCTCTATTGACCTCGGAGAGATCCATCTCTCCTGAACCCGAAACGCATACCCGACCATAGACCTTCTCTTTCGGTTCCCCTTTGTTATCTCTCTTGGTACCACCTCTTTGTCGTCCACCTTGCTGACTGCTGACTGAAGCTCGCTCCTGCCGAAACCTTGGGCAATTCCTCCTAAAATGCCCCATCTCTCCACACTTCAAACATTTTCCTTGCTTACTCCAACACTTGTCTTCAGAGTGACCCATCTTCTTGCAAAACTCACAAATCATCCCATACTGCTTGGGTATTGGCCTAGACGAAGAAGCTACCATATGTTCCCCTCTCTTTTTCCCTGAAGCTGAAGTCCTTGGTTGTCCTCTAGTGATTTTGAATCCTTGTCCTACATACTTTGGTTTGTTCCCAATCCCACTTCCGGATCTTCCACTATTTTCCTCAATGTCCCTTTCGATCTTATATGCCCTATCTATGGCGTCGATAATCGATGGAACCATCAATCCATAATTCCTTCCTAAACTCACTCCTCAAACACATTACAAACTTCAACCCTTTTCACTTCATGCGATACCAAATGAGGGCAACACTTAGCTAATTCCTCAAACCGGACTGAATACTGATTCACCGTCCTGTTCCCTTGTTTTAGTCTTAAGAATTCAATCTCCTTCTTATCCCTTGTAACCATAGAAACGAAATAGTCCTCGAACCGTTGAGTGAAATTATCCCAAGTCTGGGGCGTGTGATCCCGCTCCCAACTTCCCTTCACATTCTGCCACCACTGATCAGCTAAACCTTCAAGTTTGAACACGGCATACCTAACTTTCTCTTCGTTGGGACTTTCCATAACCTCGAAAATCCTATTCATTCTTTCTAACCAATTTTCTGCCTTTAACGGATTCGGATATCCATTAAAACTCGATGGATTCATCTTCACAAACCTTTCCCATCCATCACTTTGACATCCCTCGGGTTGATTCGGAACCGATCCTAAAGTCTTCATATTCTCGTACAAACATCCCGAATAATTTCATCATTTCTTCATTACGTATTCCACCTATACTCGTATCCTCTTCAATTCCTAGAACCTTCCGCCGATCATCCTTGCTTAGGCCATTAGAACGAACTCCTGCATTAAACACTCGGCGTCAATTTCCACACATTCCCCCTTAGTTTAGACATCTACCCTTGACCTCTAAACTAAGCTCTGATACCAACTGTGGGCACCCCAACCCGGGACCTAACACGTGTCCCGAGCTAAGGGAGCTCAAACTAAGAAATTCCATCTAAATTTTAAAACATTTGTTTGCCTTTAAAAGAAAACCACCTTTCAAACTTCAAAATAAAAATCAATTGATAATATCTCTACTTAGAGGAAATCCAACCACAACTTTACTAAACCGTAATATGATCAATTACATTGGAAACCTTAATTAACATTTGTTTAACAAAAGGGTTTTCCATACAAATTATAAAAGAAGATTACTTAATAAATACTCCTAACAACCGAATCCTATACTTAACTTGTCAAGCCCCAAAAGCAAAGTCCACAATGAAATCCCCGGCCTCATTTGGTTCGGGTCACGTCTCGGAATCTAAAACAGTAAAGGGAGAGGGGTGAGAATAAATCTCAATGAGCTATTATGATATGCAGCAAGATGCCAAACAAAGTGCAACACATAGCATGGTAGCACATAACACATTATAAAAGCGGTAAACACCTTACGTTACCTCATTTTACCTTTTCCCGTCTCGAACAATAAGTCGTACAACGTGGGAGTAAAACTCCACTCTTTGGTGAATTGCCTCCAGCACATTCACCTCTTATAGGACTCATACCCCAGACCATCCATATAAGAAAGGATACCTATTTTAGAATATCCAAAAATAATATCGTCCCTCCTTACAACGATCGCAACAGTGCAGTAAAGCTTTTTGGGTCAATACGGTCGTTAGCACGGCCCCGCCCGTGGCCACAGAGTGGGGAAAGGTCACGGTATGATGTACCTTCAATCACTTATAGAACAAATCCATAATTGATTGGCATCCATCATACCCACCCGAACATAAACACGCTCGAAGCACATGATAGATACTTGAGATAATCCACCAAACGGGATAATAATATAACAATACCAAGTAATCCACAAAGGGGATAAATACTATAGCAACATGGTAAAATATACTCATGTTCAACCAACATCATAATGCAACATTTAAGTAATACACTATGCATCATATCACCAAATGAATATGAGTTCACTTAAGGTAACAATATAACCACATAATCCACCGGGAACAATGAAATCAACATGCCAAGTAATCCACAACCGGAATACAATACTAGCAACATACCAGAGAATCCACAACGGGAATACGACACAACCATATACCAAATAATCCACAATTGGGATAATCATGCTACAGTGATATATATACATTAAATACAATAGTGTGGCCTATGGTTTTAAACATGATTCAAGCTAACTACACCGAGTATGGGCAAGTAAGGTCACCAAGTATCATAAACCAACCCTACGAAGTCATTACTCAACCTTGAATAATCTTAATAAAAGTGCAAGACCTACTTCTCAAGTTTGGACCACTTCCCGAACAATATTTAGCTACTCCTACACTTCCACTTTGACTAAATAAAGGTCATGGCCAAGCCAAGGTATCCTACTCTAACCTAGGTTAAAGAGGATCAATTTGTATCCGGGTTGATTAGGTTCTACTAATTGTTATTGGGTGGGAGTCACCATTTATGAGTGGCCAAACAAACTTGTTAATGATCCTAGTTCAATTTAAGAAAGGTTGGTTCAGGGTCATGGGCGACCGCCCATACCACTTGGGCGACCGCCCAAGTGGGTTTCCAAAGATGTTAAATGTTCACCTTGACATGGGCGACCGCCCTCACCACATGGGCGACCGCCCAAGTGGATTTTCCAAGCCAATTAACCTATCGCCATCATGGGCGGCCGCTCGGCCCCCTTGGGCGACCGCCCAAGCCTCCAAACCCCAATTCGGATTTTAACCCTAGTTCTTCTTTCCCTCTACCATTGATTATTCAAGAACACTCAAGAACACCTTCATTTTTCCAAGTCCCAAACAAACATGTAAACTCCAAAACCAAGTAACCCTAGATTATTTATCACTACCATTTCTACCCATTTCAACCCTTTTAAATCATCTTCATTGAACCCTAACTTCAACAAATTCGAATTCCATCCATTCCTTAAAATCTAACTCAACCCCCATGAACCACTCATCTTTTTAAGTCATTAATCCATTTTCTAACTCCAAGAAGATTCCCAAAACATATAACAACAATTACAACACCAAGAACAACAATAGATAGTTCATGAGCACATAGATGAAAGGAGGTCATAACAACTCACCTTAGGATTTTATAAGGAAGATTGATCTTTCTAACTTGATGGCTTCCTCTAGGTGATCCAACTTCAAGGATGTTCTTGGACTTGGATTTGATGGAGGATTTGCTTGGCTTCAACACTTGGTGCTTGGAGTTTCCATGGGAGATTTCTTAGATTTCTCTAGGGACGTAAGAATGAAATGAAGGAGGGAGAAGGAGAGTGAGGAGGAAGATGTAGGGGAGGGGGCCGGTTAAGGGGAGTAAGAGGAGGGGTTTTGGGAAGGACACTTGTCAAGCTCGTGGGAGAGCAAGAATAATTGGCCCCCCCATAAAAATCTAAAACAAAGGCTTCCACTCTCATTAAAATAAATCTTTATCCCATTAATTCATCCTACTCATTTAACCTTCCTATACTATTTATCATATTTCCAATTTTATTATTTCTTCAAGTTTCTTTATTTAATGTCTAATAATTTCTCAAAAGATTCTAAATTTACTTCTTACCCAATTTATCTTAATTTAAGAAATTTAAAGACATAATTGAACACATAAAGATAACATGAATATTAAAAGCGAGATAATTTAATATTTAAAATGAGTGCCTAGGATTGGGGTCGTTACACTCACTCCTCCTTAAAGAAAATTCGTCCCGAATTTGATTGTCACTTACCCTAAGGTTCAATAGCCAAGGTTACCTTTCACACATTCTAACTTAATATTTTCAATTAGACTCTTCAAGGCAAGATTCTACTATACATTCTCACAACCCGAGTACTCTAGAACTTCACTTCCCAATTAGTCTCTTCACTTCTATGATTCTTCCCAAGATTTCTAATTTCATCAATAACGCGATTTTATGACGCAACACCCCAAGAATACCATACAATTATTACTACCCGAAATTCCACGACCTCAAGAAAGTATAATTAAATAAAAGTATTGCAACTTAAGTCACCAAATATATCAAGATATTATATTTTAAAACTTCAAATATTCTATAAGTTGATCCAAGTCGGTCTATAAGTCAAATCATAAATCTTTTCTAGAACTTCAAATGGATTAACAAACTTTGGCGCTAAATTACCTTAGGCCTAACTTTACTAATTTCATCCCAATAAATTGGAGATCGATAATATCTTCTGAACCAAGCTCCATACGGTTCCATCTCAATGCTAGAATGTAAACTTGCTAAGGTTACTTAAACTTCTCAAGTTGAAAGGAAAATCCGTCACACAACACACCCTATTCTTCCGTAATTTGGATAGTCTTCAAACTTCTTCCTTTCGGCTAACTAAATCCTCCAACTCTTAGGATCGGTAACCGACCCCAAAGAGGGTGCTTCAAAAGATAAGATTCCATTTAAATCACACAACCAATTGTAACCATTCTCGATAAATGATAAGAAAATTTCCGCTTTACCTAAGTTAGCTTCCTCGAACATACGCTATCACCTTCCCATTTTGTATAACACTACACCTTGATCTTCCGGTAATACATACTTAAAACTTCACGAGATCCTCACATCCACTAGGTAAAGTAAGGATCGGGTTCAAAGCTAACCTATTCTCCATTACTAACCACATGATTCATCCTTATTACATCCTACACCATTTATACATCCTTTAAATTTAATTAAAGCAACGATCTTTACATTTCTTAAGAATTCCTTAAATCTCTTCGATAGCATTTGCCAACTCAAAGATCACGGACTCAATCCTCACAAGATCCTTGGTAACATCCGAGTTTAAGACTATAGAACCCAAAATTTGAAATCCTCTCGAGCCAACTCATACTAACCAAACTTTGCATACGGGGACTCCTCACGAGGACATCATTAACCCAACTCTCAAATTATTTTCACAATCTTCCCGAAACTTAAATTAACAAAGAGATCATCAATTCTAGTTACCACTAAAGCCATCAAAATAAGGATTACAATTCTGCTTATCATACTCGGTAACCAACACATGAAATATACCGACGGAGCACATTTACCATTTACTCACAATTAGCACATACAATTTTTGAAAAGGCTTCTTATGCAAGTCTAACATATACTAATTACCCTTCACATCTTTAATTCAAATGTTTCACCTTAAATATTCACATATAACAAGAATTTCACATTAAGGTTTACCTATAACAAATACCAATATAAGCAATCTAGGCATGGAAAAAGGAGACACTTATTATGATAGTCTATCATTATACACAACAACTACTTAACCCTCCAGGTCAAGTATATCTCAAAATCATAAGTTAATAATCATACCAAACCAGCGGCAATACATGCTCGGTCGTAACCACATCACCATCGTGGTAAACCAAAGAAGGGTTCGAGGTATTCTCTCATAAGAGCAGAATCCTCTAACAATAAAACAAATTCTCAACAATGTATGTCACATAGAGCAAAACACTATGCCACACAAAATGATATGCAACAGGATCTATAAAATATGACCCCTAACTTCTGAGACAGGGAATTTACCTCTATTGACCTCGGAGAGATCCATCTCTCCTGGACCCGAAACACACACTCGACCACAGACTCTCTCTTTCGGTTCCCCTTCGTTATCTCTTTTGGTACCACCTCTTTGTCGTCCACCTTGCTGACTGCTGACTGAAGCTCGCTCCTGCCGAAACCTTGGGCAATTCCTCCTAAAATGCCCCATCTCTCCACACTTCAAACATTTTCCTTGCTTACTCCAACACTTGTCTTCAGAGTGACCCATCTTCTTGCAAAACTCACAAATCATCCCATACTGCTTGGGTATTGGCCTAGACGAAGAAGCTACCATATGTTCCCCTCTCTTTTTCCCTGAAGCTGAAGTCCTTGGTTGTCCTCTAGTGATTTTGAATCCTTGTCCTACATACTTTGGTTTGTTCCCAATCCCACTTCCGGATCTTCCACTATTTTCCTCAATGTCCCTTTCGATCTTATATGCCCTATCTATGACTGTCTGATAATCGATGGAACCATCAATCCATAATTCCTTCCTAAACTCACTCCTCAAACCTGTTACAAACTTCTGAACCCTTTTCACTTCATGCGATACCAAATGAGGGCAACACTTAGCTAATTCCTCAAACCGGACTGAATACTGATTCACCGTCCTGTTCCCTTGTTTTAGTCTTAAGAATTCAATCTCCTTCTTATCCCTTGTAACCATAGAAACGAAATAGTCCTCGAACCGTTGAGTGAAATTATCCCAAGTCTGGGGCGTATGATCCCGCTCCCAACTTCCCTTCAAATTCTGCCACCACTGATCAGCTAAACCTTCAAGTTTGAACACGGCATACCTAACTTTCTCTTCGTTGCGACTTTCCATAACCTCGAAAATTTTGTTCATTCTTTCTAACCAATTTTACGCCTTTAGCGGATTCGGATATCCATTAAAACTCGATGGATTCATCTTCACAAACCTTTCCCATCCATCACTTTGACATCCCTCGGGTTGATTCGGAACCGATCCTAAAGTCTCCATATTCTGTATAAACATCCCGAATAATTTCATCATCTCTTCATTACGTATTCCACCTATACCCATATCTCCTTCATTTTCCTAGAACCTCCGCCGATCATCCTTGCTTAGGCCATTAGAACGAACTCCTGCATTAAACACTCGGCGTCAATTTCCACACATTCCCCCTTAGTTTAGACATCTACCCTTGACCTCTAAACTAAGCTCGATACCAACTGGGCACCCCAACCCGGGACCTAACACGTGTCCCGAGCTAAGGAGCTCAAACTAAGAAATTCCATCTAAATTTTAAAACATTTGTTTGCCTTTAAAAGAAAACCACCTTTCAAACTTCAAAATAAAAATCAATTGATAATATCTCTACTTAGAGGAAATCCAACCACAACTTTACTAAACCGTAATATGATCAATTACATTGGAAACCTTAATTAACATTTGTTTAACAAAAGGGTTTTCCATACAAATTATAAAAGAAGATTACTTAATAGATACTCCTAACAACCGAATCCTATACTTAACTTGTCAAGCCCCAAAAGCAAAGTCCACAATGAAATCCCCGGCCTCACTGGTTCGGGTCACACGTCTCGGAATCTAAAACAAGAAGGGAAAGGGGTGAGAATAAATCTCAATGAGCTATTATGATATGCAAAGCAAGATGCCAAACAAAGTGCAACACATAGCATGGTAGCACATAACACATTATAAAGCGGTAAACACCTTACGTTACCTCATTTTACCTTTTTCCCGTCTCGAACAATAAGTCGTACAACGTGGGAGTAAAACTCCACTCTTTGGTGAATTGCCTCCAGACATTCACCTCTTATAGGACTCATACCCCCGGACCATCCATATAAGAAAGGATACCTATTTTAGAATATCCAAAAATAATATCGTCCCTCCTTACAACGATCGCAACAGTGCGTAAAGCTTTTTGGGTCAATACGGTCGTTAGCACGGCCCACCCCGTGGCCACGGAGTGGGGAAAGGTCACCGGTATGATGTACCTTCAATCACTTATAGAACAAATCCATAATTGATTGGCATCCATCATACCCACCCGAACATAAACACGCTCAAGCACATGATAAATACTTGAGATAATCCACCAAACGGGATAATAATATAACAATACCAAGTAATCCACAAAGGGGATAAATACTATAGCAACATGGTAAAATATACTCATGTTCAACCAACATCATAATGCAACATTTAAGTAATACACTATGCATCATATCACCAAATGAATATGAGTTCACTTAAGGTAACAATATAACCACATAATCCACACCGGGAACAATGAAATCAACATGCCAAGTAATCCACAACCTAATACAATACTAGCAACATACCGGAGAATCCACAACGGAAATACGACACAACCATATAACAAATAATCCACAATTGGGATAATCATGCTACATTGATATATATACATTAAATACAATAGTGTGGCCTATGGTTTTAAACATGATTCAAGCTAACTACACCGAGTATGGGCAAGTAAGGTCACCAAGTATCATAAACCAACCCTACGAAGTCATTACTCAACCTTGAATAATCTTAATAAAAGTGCAAGACCTACTTCTCAAGTTTGGACCACTTCCCGAACAATATTTAGCTACTCCTACACTTCCACTTTGACTAAATAAAGGTCATGGCCAAGCCAAGGTATCCTACTCTAACCTAGGTTAAAGAGGATCAATTTGTATCCGGGTTGATTAGGTTCTACTAATTGTTATTGGGTGGGAGTCACCATTTATGAGTGGCCAAACAAACTTGTTAATGATCCTAGTTCAATTTAAGAAAGGTTGGTTCGAGTGGTCAGCGGGCGACCGCCCATACCACTGGGCGACCGCCCAAGTGGATTTCCAAAGATGTTAAATGTTCCACCAACATGGGCGACCGCCCTCACCACATGGGCGACCGCCCAGTGGATTTTCCAAGCCAATTAACCTCTTTGCCATCATGGGCGGCCGCTCGGCCCCCCCGCAGGCGGCCGCCCAAGCCTCCACCCAATTCGATTTTAACCCTAGTTCTTCTTTCCCTCTACCATTGATTATTCAAGAACACTCAAGAACACCTTCATTTTTCCAAGTCCCAAACAAACATGTAAACTCCAAAACCAAGTAACCCTAGATTATTTATCACTACCATTTCTACCCATTTCAACCCTTTTAAATCATCTTCATTGAACCCTAACTTCAACAAATTCGAATTCCATCCATTCCTTAAAATCTAACTCAACCCCCATGAACCACTCATCTTTTTAAGTCATTAATCCATTTTCTAACTCCAAGAAGATTCCCAAAACATATAACAACAATTACAACACCAAGAACAACAATAGATAGTTCATGAGCACATAGATGAAAGGAGGTCATAACAACTCACCTTGGATTTTATAAGGAAAGATTGATCTTTCTAACTTGATGGCTTCCTCTAGGTGATCCAACTTCAAGGATGTTCTTGGACTTGGATTTGGTGGAGGATTTGCTTGGCTTCAACACTTGGTGCTTGGAGTTTCCATGGGAGATTTCTTAGATTTCTCTAGGGAAGTAAGAATGAAATGAAGGAGGGAGAAGGAGAGTGAGGAGGAAGATGTAGGGGGAGGGGGCCGGTTAAGGGGAGTAAGAGGAGGGGTTTTGGGAAGGACACTTGTCAAGCTCATGGGAGAGCAAGAATAATTGCCCCCCCCCCATAAAAATCTAAAACAAAGGCTTCCACTCTCATTAAAATAAATCTTTATCCCATTAATTCATCCTACTCATTTAACCTTCCTATACTATTTATCATATTTCCAATTTTATTATTTCTTCAAGTTTCTTTATTTAATGTCTAATAATTTCTCAAAAGATTCTAAATTTACTTCTTACCCAATTTATCTTAATTTAAGAAATTTAAAGACATAATTGAACACATAAAGATAACATGAATATTAAAAGCAGATAATTTAATATTTAAAATGAGTGCCTAGGATTGGGGTCGTTACACTCACTCCTCCTTAAAGAAAATTCGTCCCGAATTTGATTGTCACTTACCCTAAGGTTCAATAGCCAAGGTTACCTTTCACACATTCTAACTTAATATTTTCAATTAGACTCTTCAAGGCAAGATTCTACTATACATTCTCACAACCCGAGTACTCTAG
Source organism: Adenophora triphylla var. japonica (assembly GCA_022495995.1). Taxonomy (NCBI): domain Eukaryota; kingdom Viridiplantae; phylum Streptophyta; class Magnoliopsida; order Asterales; family Campanulaceae; genus Adenophora; species Adenophora triphylla. The sequence continues at coordinate 132,879 of JAFEMH010000192.1, forward strand.
AACTTCACTTCCCAATTAGTCTCTTCACTTCTATGATTCTTCCCAAGATTTCTAATTTCATCAATAACGCGATTTTATGACGCAACACCCCAAGAATACCATACAATTATTACTACCCGAAATTCCACGACCTCAAGAAAGTATAATTAAATAAAAGTATTGCAACTTAAGTCACCAAATATATCAAGATATTATATTTTAAAACTTCAAATATTCTATAAGTTGATCCAAGTCGGTCTATAAGTCAAATCATAAATCTTTTCTAGAACTTCAAATGGATTAACAAACTTTGGCGCTAAATTACCTTAGGCCTAACTTTACTAATTTCATCCCAATAAATTGGAGATCGATAATATCTTCCTGAACCAAACTCCATACGGTTCCATCTCAATGCTAGAATGTAAACTTGCTAAGGTTACTTAAACTTCTCAAGTTGAAAGGAAAATCCGTCACACAACACACCCTAGGATTGGGGTCGTTACATTTAGAATCTAGAAAAAAATTAAAAAAAAATAAACGAGCTAGCCTTATACCATTTTTGGCAAGATCGGGACACAGAAAACCCTAAACACCCTAAATAATGGCAAAAATTTGTAACTCAATCTCCATTTGGATTTTGAGGAAACTCATGTAGATGAAAAACATTTTAAATGTCATTTAGAATGTAGAAAAAAATTAAAAAAAAATAAACGAGGTAGCCGTATACCATTTTTGGCAAGATCGGGAACACATAAAACCCTAAACACCCTAAATAATGGCACATATTTGTAACTCAATCTCCATTTGGATTTTGAGGAAACTAATGTAGATGAAAAACACTTTAAATGTCATTTAGAATCTAGAAAAAAATAAAAAAAAAATTAAACGAGGTAGGCGTATACCATTTTTGGCAAGATCGGGACACAGAAAACCCTAAACACCCTAAATAATGGCAAAAATTTGTAACTCAATATCCATTTGGATTTTGAGGAAACTCATGTATATGAAAAACATTTTAAATGTAATTTAGAATCTCGAAAAAAATTAAAAAAAATTAAACGAGGTAGGCGTATACCATTTTTGGCAGGATCGGGACACAGAAAACCCTAAACACCCTAAATAATGGCAAAAATTTGTAACTCAATCTCCATTTGGATTTTGAGGAAACTCATGTAGTTGAAAAACATTTTAAATGTCATTTAGAATCTAGAAAAAAATTAAAAAAAAATAAACGAGCTAGCCTTATACCATTTTTGGCAAGATCGGGACACAGAAAACCCTAAACACCCTAAATAATGGCAAAAAATTGTAACTCAATCTCCATTTGGATTTTGAGGAAACTCATGTAGATGAAAAAAATTTTAAATGTCATTTAGAATCTAGAAAAAAATTAAAAAAAAAATAAACGAGGTAGGCGTATACCATTTTTGGCAAGATCGGGACACAGAAAACCCTAAAAACCCTAAATAATGGCAAAAATTTGTAACTCAATCTCCATTTGGATTTTGAGGAAACTCATGTAGATGAAAAACATTTTAAATGTCATTTAGAATCTAGAAAAAAATTAAAAAAAAATAAACGAGGTAGGCGTATATCATTTTTGGCAAGATCGGGACACAGAAAACCCTAAACACCCTAAATAATAGCAAAAATTTGTAACTTAATTTCCATTTGGATTTTGAGGAAACTCATGTAGATGAAAAACATTTTAAATGTCATTTATAATGTAGAAAAAAATTAAAAAAAAATAAACGAGGTAGCCGTATACCATTTCTGGCAAGATCGGGAACACATAAAACCCTAAACACCCTAAATAATGGCACATATTTGTAACTCAATCTCCATTTGGATTTTGAGGAAACTCATGTAGATGAAAAACACTTTAAATGTCATTTAGAATCTATAAAAAAATTAAAAAAAATTAAACGAGGTAGGCGTATACCATTTTTGGCAAGATCGGGACACAGAAAACCCTAAACACCCTAAATAATGACAAAAATTTGTAACTCAATATCCATTTGGATTTTGAGAAAACTCATGTAGATGAAAAACATTTTAAATGTCATTTAGAATCTAGAAAAAAATTTAAAAAAATTAAACGAGGTAGGCGTATACCATTTTTGGCAAGATCGGGACACAGAAAACCCTAAAAACCCTAAATAATGACAAAAATTTGTAACTCAATCTCCATTTGTATTTTGAGGAAACTCATGTAGATGAAAAACATTTTAAATGTCATTTAGAATCTAGAAAAAAATTATAAAAAAATAAACGAGCTAGCCTTATACCATTTTTGGCAAGATCGGGACACAGAAAACCCTAAACACCCTAAATAATGGCAAAAATTTGTAACTCAATATCCATTTGGATTTTGAGGAAACTCATGCAGATGAAAAACATTTTAAATGTCATTTAGAATCTAGAAAAAAATTAAAAAAAATTAAACGAGATAGGTGTATACCATTTTTGGCAAGATCGGGACACAGAAAACCCTAAAAACCCTAAATAATGGCAAAAATTTGTAACTCAATCTCCATTTGGATTTTGAGGAAACTCATGTAGATGAAAAACATTTTAAATGTCATTTAGAATGTATAAAAAAATTAAAAAAAAATAAACGAGGTAGCCGTATACCATTTTTGGCAAGATCGGGAACACATAAAACCCTAAACACCCTAAATAATGGCACATATTTGTAACTCAATCTCCATTTGGATTTTGAGGAAACTCATGTAGATGAAAAACACTTTAAATGTCATTTAGAATCTAGAAAAAAATTAAAAAAAATTAAACGAGGTAGGCGTATACCATTTTTGGCAAGATCGGGACACGTAAAACCACTAAACACCCTAAATAATGGCAAAAATTTGTAACTCAATATCCATTTGGATTTTGAGGAAACTCATATAGATGAAAAACATTTTAAATGTCATTTAGAATCTAGAAAAAAATTAAAAAAAAAAAAATTAAACGAGGTAGGCGTATACCATTTTTGGCAAGATCGGGACACGAAAACCACTAAACACCCTAAATAATGGCAAAATTTGTAACTCAATCTCCATTTGGATTTTGAGGAAACTCATGTAGATGAAAAACATTTTTAAATGTCATTTAGAATCTAGAAAAAAATTAAAAAAAAATAAACGAGCTAGCCTTATACCATTTTTGGCAAGATCGGGACACGAAAAACCACTAAACACCACTAAATAATGGCAAAAAATTGTAACTCAATCTCCATTTGGATTTTGAGGAAACTCATGTAGATGAAAAACATTTTAAATGTCATTTAGAATCTAGAAAAAAATTAAAAAAATAAACGAGGTAGGCGTATACCATTTTTGGCAAGATCGGGACACATAAAACCCTAAACACCCTAAATAATGGCAAAAGTTTGTAACTCAATCTCCATTTGGATTTTGAGGAAACTCATATAGATGAAAAACATTTTAAATGTCATTTAGAATCTAGAAAAAAATTAAAAAAAAAATAAACGAGCTAGGCGTATACCATTTTTGGCAAGATCGGGACACGAGTAAAACCACTAAACACCACTAAATAATGGCAAAAAATTGTAACTCAATCTCCATTTGGATTTTGAGGAAACTCATGTAGATGAAAAACATTTTAAATGTCATTTAGAATGTAGAAAAAAATTAAAAAAAAATAAACGAGGTAGCCGTATACCATTTTTGGCAAGATCGGGAACACATAAAACCCTAAACACCCTAAATAATGACACATATTTGTAACTCAATCTCCATTTGGATTTTGAGGAAACTCATGTAGATGAAAAACACTTTAAATGTCATTTAGAATCTAGAAAAAAATTAAAAAAAATTAAACGAGGTAGGCGTATACCATTTTTGGAAGAAGTTGGACATTGAAGTAGACAACCCTCCATCTGAGCCTTCAATAAATAAAGACAATTTTCAAGCTATGTTGAATAAATTTGAGAAAGCACCTGAACCGGTAAGGAGAAAGTTATTCAAAACGATGGAAGAAGGGCTAAATCACCAAACAAGAGATGCTTACGAGCCAAATCATATTTCAAAGGCGAATAAACCCGGACCGGAAGTTCCGGAGGAACCGTCGGATTGGGAGCATACTAACAACTTTTTTCGAGTCCCCGTTACACCATCCTCGACTAGCAAAGGGTATAGATCTTCATTCATTTGTGGCTCACATTTCAATTAAGTTCTTGATGTATTTGATTTGCATGTTGATAGTATGAATGCTTCTCACTCTTTTCTTTGCCCTATTTCAGTCTAGATGCGCATTCATTGCATCAACCCAAGCGAGTTCGGAGTCCACGCACATATGGAAATCAGCTTGAGACCCCACACCATCTACCCCTGCGAGTACTCCTACGTCTCAGCCACCACTAGCTGCTTCCGGACGTGGGAGAGGACGGGGTCGAGGCGAGGTCGAGGGCGAGGTCGAGGGCGAGGACGGGATCGGGGGTCGGGGGTCGTGGAGAGGGAAATGGACAACCCAATCACACTAGTATATACAGCTCTAAGTATTTGACGTCTTTTCCACCTTTCATTATCACATATATTGGAGGCATCACAGATGTGGCATCTGATGGACATTGTGGCTATAGAGCCGTAGCAGCACAGATATTCGGAGATGTGGGCTCGAGTGCGCTCAGACTGTTACCATGAGGTGCATGCTCGCCAAGACCTTTATCAAAGAGTTCTAACTTGGATAAATGTAGATGAACTCTTACGTAGGATTGCTTGCTATGTCTGGCCGACGGACGATACTTATTGGATGGACCTTCCGGATCTTGGGCACATCATTGCCACGAGGTATAATGTGGCATTCATTTCGTACTCGGCTAGCGGCGGCTTATGTCTTCCGGTGAGCTGTACCGGCGGGAGTAGGACCACCGATAAACACAGGTTGTGGTGGGACAAGTGAGAAACCATTTTATATTGGTATGATACTTAAGCTGTCTCATCTATATTTGTAATATTTAAGTGTCTTACTTAAATTCGTTGTATTTAACTGTTATTACTTTTGCATTTTGCACATGTCGAGGCAATGATTACCCAATTCCACCACCACCGAACACTTGGAGAGAACACTGTGATCCAAGCGCAAGTCAACTGATCCTCCAATACCGAGATAGGATAGCAGCATTTAATAAACTCTATGATCAGGATACCCATGCAAGAAGAGAAAGATTACGTAGGGGATAGTATATGTGTAATGGTTTTTGAATTATAAAGTTTGTATGAATGTTTGGATGTTTGAATTATATGCTTATCCTTGTTAACACTTTTATTTCGTATACAATTTTTCATCAGTATGACTTTGGTCTTTGTTGTTATTCTTGATGTGTCTCGTATGGATCCACACGAGACACATCTCGTGTGGATATACACGAGACACAACTGTGTTGTTACTGATGTGTCTCGTGTATATCCACACGAGACACATCTCGTGTGGATTTACACGAGATGTGTCTCGTGTGGATCTACACGAGATGTGTTTCGTGTGGATCCATACGAGACACATCAGCAACAGCACCAACACCAAGTAAACAACAACACCAAATAAACAACAGCAACAACACAATCAGACACAACAGCAACTATCCATTTCATACTCGCATCTGTCAATACCAAATAAACAACACCAAATAAACAACAGCAACAAATCCATAACTCCATATTCAGTACTAAAAATCCATAACTCCATAAACAACAACAATACAATCAGTATACCATTACAACAACAACTATCCATTTCCTACAGAAAATAAATCCAACTCCATAATCAGTACTACAAATATACCAAAACTCCATAATCAACAATACATAAATGCGACCTCCTACATGAGACGACCTAAACCCTCGTGTGCCCGTCTAAGTATATCTCTGGCGTACTCGGGGAGACTCGCATCTGTCACTAATGGAAGTATGAGATCTGCGATCGCTGCAACCCCAGGCTGCGGTGGAACATCAACTGGGGGAGGTGGGGGAGGTGGAATGTCAACGGGAGGATCGTGTATCGGATTAGATATCCGAACATGACTCCTAGCCAGAAACCACTCCATATAATCATCAGTCACGGGAGAAGATGTAGTATCTAGTGGTGGCCCCCATCGGGAACGGGCACTGAACTCATGCATGTCGTACTCCACCCACGCGTCCCAAAAATCATCTCCGTCACCATACTCCTTTTGGTATCCCTTCTGACCCTTTGACAAAATACATCTCGTGGGAGTCACGGGGGCCGTGCAGGGATCCTCTGCTATACCCGAACCGCCCGTAACACGATCGGGCATATACGCCTCGGTGATGTCACAAAAGCGTATAACCCCCTGAAGTGTGAAACCGGAAGAATCGAGTCCGCTCCGATACCATAAGGAGTCCAAACAACTGTGAGTAGACTTTGTTAGGCGAGTCTACATAATAACTGAGTGATTGTAACAATTTGAAACAGGTTTTAATATGAATAACTCACCCTATCAACATGCATCCTGTCGAGAGTGCGGCGATACCGCACTAGATGATCTAATCCCCTCCCATGTATCGGCACGTGACCATCTACGGGCTCTCATTTGCCCCTGCTTTGCCCGGTGCGGGTCGAGAAAGTCGCCGGAAATCCGGGAAGTACTCGTATATCCACCCTTGAGATGTATGTAAAAAAGTATTCAATACTAATCAAATGCAACATGTAATTACGAGAGGGGGAGTCGACAGAGTAAAAGAAAATGAGTATAGTAAGATGTACCTCTAGCGGTGTCGCACAACCACCCATCTGCTTGCATCCGGATGCTGGACGCCTTCCCAACTCGCGGTATAAATATGCCAATGTAGCTGATCCCCAGGAGAGAGTGGGGAGTCTCTCAAGATCCATGCATAGAAGAAAGGTAGTGAGGGCACCTTATCTCGACTCTTGTCCACGAACATCGTGGAACCCAAGAGGTGCGGGATATACGCAGTGGCTCTGTGGGCATCGGTCATGTGGCGTATACGGGAAGAAAAGAGACGCCTGACATCCTTCAATAAGTACCGGTGCCTCCCAAAACGAGGTGTCTAGTGATGCGGATAGGTCGAGCATTGGATCCAGGATATCGAATAGGTGCACCTACAGGTGATACCGTAAATTGAAGATGAAATAACACATTTTAGTACAAGAGATGAATGTAGATAGTATAGTCTTGAAATTGATAATATATAACAACATACCCAGGATATGAAATACGTCGTGTAACGTAATGGTCATCTCCCCCCACGGCATGTGGAACGAGTTAGTCTCAGGAGACCACCGTTCCAAAAATGCCGTCATCAGCGCATGATTAGGCCTCTGAATGGTGGCATCGTGCAGCTGCTGGATGCCCGATGCATCAACGAGGGTCGACCCAGCTCTATCGGTAGCCTCCGGATCATCACGCTTGAACCTGTTTATTCCAAACAAAAAATATAATCAACACTCGAGATCGAGAAAAGTACGAGATGTATAATTAATGGAATATTTAGAGTGTGTGCCAAACAACTTTAAGATTTTAATAAATTCATATAAATGATTATCTTACTTTTGCAGATGTAGCAGTCTCGTATGAAAAGTCACCACTGACTCACTAGTGGCATCCCTCCAAATCTCTCGAGCACTGTGATCACCAAAGCCGTATATAAGTGAAACATTCTCTGGGCCGCCACCTGGGTCACTCTGAATCTGCCATGATGGTGGCTCCTCCCCACCCGCACCCTGCCTCCTCTGTCCCTGCCCTCTAGCCACATCCCTCCCCCTCCCCCTCCCATGCCTCAAAGGTCTAACATCATGTACCTCCTCCTCCTCCTCCTCCTCCTCATCATCATCATCATCATCATCATCATTATCATCATCATCATCATCCCCACCCTCCTGCTCCGCCTCCTCATCCCCCTCACCACTATCATCAAAATCAGAAGATCCATCATCATCTCCTACATCCTCCTCACTACTATCATCAGAATCAGAAGATGCCTCATCATCTCCTACATCCTCCTCAATCGCATGCTCAAACCCAGTATCGAGGTGCTCGATCTGCTCGAGCTCACGCAAAGTCCTATCATGATCATCTCCTACATCCTGCTCAATCCCAAGCTCAGACCCACGCACGATAGTCCTATCATGTATCCTTTTGCTGCGTTTATCTACCTTAGGTGCCGTCTCGGCCTTCCTCTTTCTATTGGACGCGGTCATACGTTCACGTGCCTACAAAAAAACAAATAAGAGACAATAAATTAGCTATTTAGCATTTATAACTGAATACGAACGATGTAAAGAAAAAGAGTGGACACTGGGCACAACTCGTGTAAAATCACACGAGATGCATCTCGTGTGAGTTTACACGAGATTTATCTCGTGTGAACTCACACGAGATGCATTCTCCAGTTTGGTTAATATCAAAGAAAGAAAAATTACACGAGATGCATAAAAAGAAAGAAAAATGAACGATGTAAAGAAAAAGACGTCGAAATCAATTGAAGCAACCAGTTCATGAAAGACGTCCAAATCAATTGAAGCAATCAAACAAAAATTAGACATTGGGAATGTAAAATTAGGTTTAAATTACGTTCAAATTGCATTACCTTCTTTACGGGCACGGTGGTAGAAGCGGAGGCGGCGGCGATAGCAGTGGTTGTAGCGGCGGCGGAAGCTCCAGCAGGGACGGCCGGAATTTTTACTCGAGCCATTCTTCGTCGTCGTGGTGTGTCGTCCGTCCGTCCGTTGAGAACGAAAAATAAGGAATAATGTTATTAAAATAAGTGTTGTGAGTGGGAGGAGAGAGAATGAGTGGAGAGAATAGTAAATTTGAAAAGTGTTGTGAGAATGACAAGTGGGTCCCATGAATAAAGAAGTATTAAAAATTTTCCTTTTTAGGAAAGTGAAACTTTAAAATGGGACGCCCAAAATAGTAAAAGGGGTAATGTTTTATGGAACGGAGGAAGTATATATATATAGGTCTGACTTGTTAGGCTTGACAGTTTTCACCCATTACTCACTAATCCGTGCGGCCTAATCCTCTAATTACCTGATTCAATTCAACTCATTTAAAATATCGGGTTGAAACGGGCTACTTATCGTAGTCCAGCTTAACGGATTGATTCGGTCCGACCCGACTTGTTTCCACCCGTTTAATCTGCGAATACAAATAGACATGATTAATAAATTTAAGGTACACAGGATGAAAAAATAAATGGGTTGATCCGTCTCAACCTGCCAACTCGGCCCGTTTCAATCCGACTCATTTGATCCGTTAACTTAAACGAGTTGTAGCGGGTCGACCCGTTTCAACCCTCTGACCCGCCACAATCCAACACAAACCAAACCAACTCAACCGGAATAATTAACAAGTCTGCTTGTTGTTGTTGTAAGTGATGTAATTGACATATCGATCGGATTAATCTTTTTTCGAGACGAATGTGTTGGAATGTGTTATACTCCTTCCGTTCTAAAATGTTTGTCCCATTTGATCTTTTTGTTGAACTTTGACCACAAATATATGACAACTTAATTATGTTCATGAAATTCTAAAAATTCCTATTAATTCACCATTAATAATATTATCAACAACAACTTTTAGAATTTCATGAATATGATTAATCTCTCATATATTTGTGGTCAAAGTTCAATAAAAAATGTCAAATGGGACAAACATTTTGGGGCGGAGGGAGTATTTATTTGTATATTGCTCAGATAGTATATTACTTTTGTTTGATTTTAAACAAAGAATTGATTTTTTGAAAATTAAGAAAAAAAATATCCTCAACATAATGTATCGTGAATATAGATAGTGGAATAGTAATTATTAGTAGTATACAAAATAGTAAGTGATAAGTATTATAAGTGATTTCTATTGGCACTATAAAACTTTCCATTTTAATTTAAGCTTTTACAATTTAAGTGATACAAATAAAATTACAAATTTTACAATTTGATAAGGGATGAAGGGAATATAAAATTGTACTAAAACTATTTTCATTTAGAAACATAACATTTTGTAGATGAACATAAAGAAAATTATACATTTAGGGGCCGTTTGGTAGCCCTTCTTAAGCTGGATAGGATTATTAATTCAATAAGTTTGGTGTTTGATACATTAAATGCAAATACTGTATTATTTCTAACAACCTGAATAATAACCTCTTATCCGCTCTTATCCCCTTCTTATTAGAGCAAGTTTTGGGAGAAACTAGTTTCTCCATAAATTATAAAAAGTTCACTTTTTTTCTACTTGCAAGTAGTTAGCGAATATTTAGGAACAGTTTATAAAACAGGACTTTCTATAACTTAAGGAGAAACTAGTTTCTCCCAAAATCTTGTGTTCTTATTAATCCCAAAAAATAGGTGGTATTATTAATCCCCTGATTAATAATTTCCTCACTATTAATACAGGCTAATCCTATCGGCCTACCAAACGAGCCCTTATTATGGAACATATGGAGTAAAATCAATGGTTGAATGTAGACATGTCAATTGTGCGGGTTGGGTTAATAGGTCGAATCGCTACAACTCGTGTACATTAACGGGTCAAATGAATCGATTTGAAACGGGTTAGGTTGACAGGTTTATGCGGGTTGACCCATTATTTTTTCAGACTAAATACCTTAAATTTATTAATTATTGCCGTTTGTGTTCACGGGTTAAAGATGTTGAAACGGGTCGGTTGGTCGGGCCGACCCGTTGAGAATAACAAGATGTTGTGACGGGTAAACCGTTAACTAAAACGAGTTGTGTTGGGTCGAATAATTAATGGGTTGGGTAGTACGAATTAGTGAATAAAGGGTCAAAATTTGACTGATCTAATTGAATCAGCCGTTTTGGTTGTGATCGCTGATGAATGCAAACTCCCCAACACAGACATGAATCATGCCAAATGTTGTAGGCGACAAGAAAATACACTCAACTTGAGCAAGCTTCACAAGGTCAAACCTCCTACTGTAATTGCCAAGCATGGAGTTTGTAGACAAGGTGTTTGATAAAATGACAAACATGAAATTATAGGATTTCCCACGTTTTAAGTGGTTTTGTAAGAGGGAGGTGAAAAATGGGGGATTAAAGTTGAAGGGAGTGTGTTGTTGCATGTGAATTTTGCGATATCTCGTCTTTGGTCTGATTTTCTAGGGCTTGGTCGTTTAATTTGTGCTAGAGTTCGGAGAGTGGTATGCGATATCTCGTCTTTGGTCTGATTTTCTAGGGCTTGGAGCTAGTTATGGAAGTGGTGGAGAGTGGTATGCGAGTGTGGGTGTATGCGGTGGGTTGTGAAGGTGTTGGTGCTTAAGAGGAGGCGGATGTGCTGCATTTCCGCTCTCAAAATTAATGACTAAGATTTATTGAATCTTACGTGATACTTATATCGAGTTGAACTAATCTCAACTTTCAAAATATGGGTTGTGATTGTATTTGCACCGTAGTCGTTCAACAACGAATACTAAACTGAAACAGTTTCATTTTTCGCACTTCATCAACGATGGCCATGAATTCTTAGAAAATTGAAATTTTTAGCTAGCATATCAACATTGATCATGATATTCCCTTCATCCCATTATTGAGGTCGCGGTCCTCTCAAAATAAATGTTATATTTCTAAAAATCAGAAGTGTTTTAGTGGATTCTGTCATTGTATAAGCATGTACAAACAAATAAAACACATTTATTTAAAACATTTCTTAAGAATATTGACAAGTTAAACGCGAGTTAAACACTAAATTTATTATGAATGAAGATACCGTACTAGCTTTTAGACCCAAAATTGCCCCTCCCTTTAACAAACATCGTGAACTCCTGTGGTGCCTCTAATAATTTTGACTCGGATGCCCCCTATATTATACTACCTCTGTCTCACTTCAAGAGTCCTATTTTCCATTTTGGTTCGTCTCAGACTAAGAGTCCTACTTTGCTTTATTCTCAAAATGGCAAATAATGAATAGTGTTTTGGGCATTTATATCCACTTCTTTTCATAGAACTACAAATAAATCAATACTTACTACACTACTTTGTATCCACTTGAATTATAAATATTATTTTGGACAATTATACCCCCAATTCACTTGTCATTGTTTACTTATTTCTTAGTATTTTCTTAATAGCGTGCAAACAATTAGTACTCTTGATCGGGAACGGAGGCAAGGCAGTATAACAAAAAAAAGGAAAATGGGGATGTTTCGTGCTTAGACTGCCGCATTATAAAGAAGAAGAAAACTTCACAGAGGCGCCAAGTGTTGGTCAGAAATTAGTACCCCAATATTTTGTTTAAGGCAATACAAAAGAGAGAGATGAATGATAAGAATAATCAAGACGTGGATGACGTTTTTCTTAGTCAAAGATTCTAAGTTCGACAAACGGTAAACATGCTTAATTATTTATTTTCTAGCTTACGCATAATTTAATGATGAAGACATTATTATGCCATGACTACAACTATAAGTACATGATTCGCATGGTATTATTTAACGATGATTTCATTATTCAGTAGGTTTGTTTAAACCTGTCAAAAATATGCGGGTTGAATTGGATATAGGTCGTTGGTGATAGATTGATACGGATAAAACTCGTTATAACCCATTTAATTTACGGGTTAAACGAGTCGGGTAAGCAGTTGGCGGGTCAACTCGTTAATTTTATTTTCATGAATGATTACTTTCATGATTTATTTTGGTGTCTTTTTAAATGGGTCGTGTGTCAGCACTAGCAGGTCGACCCGTGAACTAAACGGTTAAACGGGTCGACTCATTAAAACCCAATTATATTAACAAGTCGAGGGTCAGGTAATTAAGAAGTCGAGACGAGCGGGTAAATGGATAATAAGTAGAAATTGATTGGCCTAGTATACCTTAAACCTTAAATCAAAATCATATACTCCCTCCGTCTCATAAAATCTTACCCACTTTGTCATTCACTACAAGAAAAATAGGTTTTAGCGACGGAAAATCCGTCGCTAAAAGCCAAAAATCCGTTGCTAAAGGAATTTAGCGACGGATTAGCGACGGAAATTTTCCGTCCTTAAAACCTTTGTCGCTAAATTACAGTGACAGATTTTTGAGCCGTCGTTAAATTAACAACGGATTATTCCGTCGTTAAAGTCAAAAAATCCGTCGCTAATGTTGAGAAAGGGCTGACAAATTTTGATTGTATTAGCGACAGATGTAACGACGGAAATTTCCGTCACTAAAATTTATTGCATATTTTCACAATTTTATTAATTTTCTTTTTTCAATATTTTTTATTTTTGATATACCAAATTACCGACAAACAAGATAGCCATTTCACCAAACAAAGCTAAGCAGCAAAAAAAAAATTACATTTCATTTGAGTATACTCAAAAAAAAAGTTTATAATGATGCAATCCATCACACCAATGAAGAAAATGAAGATTATTATAGACATTAAGAATATATCTAAAAAAATAATCAATCAAAGCTTCAGAAAACAAAGTAAAAAAAAAAAAAACCTCTGACAATCCTTAGATTCTTCTTCCTGACAATCACATTGGCGTAGCAGACGGACGTTGTTTGAGTCCACTCATCATCTTCATCATCCACTCACTTGACTGTACAACAACAGATTTCCAGCTTTTCAATGGAGAAACCAATCTACTTGCCAATTGACGGCGAAAAAGATCTTCTTAGCTTCTCCCCAGTAGACATTTTCGGTGATTTCTTGCCAAACCTTATTGGTCTTGTGGGAGATAATGTGATGCAGGAGACAATCCAGGAGCTGAGGTTGAGGATCCTTCGCTTGAAGGGTTCTTGTGATTAGTGCGCTAATCACGAAATTTATCGGCTTCCGTGCTGCGTCAGTTGGTATCAGAGCAGGCTTAACCTGTCTTTTCATCACTGATTGATTATGGGGGACCAAGTAACAAGGGAGGAATTCGATAGGCTAACCACAACCATGGCTGCGTTATCAACGCAGATGGAGGCGTTCATGGCTGCTCAACGGAACGCTCGTGATAATCGCAATCGTGGTGGCGAGAGAGACAGGGGTATTGAACAGGGCCGACGCCCTAGGAGGGTCGAAAATAATGATGAAGAAGATTCCAGTTCCGATGATGTGATTGATAGTGATGATGAACCGGAGCAGGGTGGTAATCGGCACCACCAAGATTATAGGATTAAGGCGGATATTCCATTATTCTATGGAACCATAGGAATCGAAGATTTCCTTGATTGACAGAATGACGTTGATCGTTTCTTCGAGGTTATGGAGGTGCCTACGAACAAACAGGTCAAGATGGTGGCGATTAGATTGAAGAGAACTGCTGCGGTTTGGTGGGAGAAGCTTATTGCGCAGAGGCGACGACAAGGGAAGGGGCCAATCAAAATCTGGAGGCGTATGAAGCAGTTGATTTCGGAACGATTATTACCGGCATATTATGAGCAGACTTTGTACAAATTGTATCTCAATTGTGTGCAGGGTAAAAGGACCGTTGATGAGTACACTACAGAATTTCAGAGGTATACTGCGCGGGTTAGGGTTGAGGAGACCGAAGATCAGAAGATTGCTCGTTATATCAATGGGTTGAAGGGTTCGATCCAAGAGAAGATGGGGTTGCATCATACGTGGACTCTGACGGATGCTACCACTCTGGCGTTAAAGGCTGAACTTATGGAGAAGTCGAGTTCGAAGGATTTTGCTCCTTTTCGCAGTTTTCCTCTGCAGGGGAGTTCTGACGCAGTAGCTGATAAAGACCCAACTCCGAAGGCCAAGAATACAGTCAACGCTAGTAGTAGCACAGTGAACAAGGCTCCGATACAGAAACAGCGAATACTTACGCCAAGCCAGCAGGAGATAAGTGTTATCGTTGTCAGGGATATGGCCACAGATCGAATGTTTGCCCCACCCGGAGGACTGCTGCAGTTTTGCATGAGTACGAAGAGGATGAGCCTGAGGTCAATGAGTATGAAGGCTTTGAGTTGGCGGAAGAGGAGTCCGGTGAGAGGGTTGGGTGCGTGCTTCAACAGATGTTACTTTCTCCCAAGGGCGAGGGCCAACGGAAGAATCTGCTGCGAGCACACTGTTCTGTCAAGAATAAGGTATGTAACTTGATTGTTGATATTGGTTGTACTGAAAATATTGTTTCCCAGAAGTTGGTTGAGTTTTTAGGATTAAATACTGAACCCCATAAAGGACCTTATAGTTTGGGGTGGGTGAATAAGGGCTCAGAACTCAGGATATCACAGACTTGCAGGGTCCCTATTTCCATTGGCAAGCATTATAAGGAAGAGGTTGTTTGTGACATTCTGAATATGGACATCTGTCATATCTTGCTTGGTCGTCCTTGGCAGTATGATCATGACATTACGTATCGGGGAAGAGATAATGTGCTTATGTTCACTTGGGATAAACATAAAATTGCTATAGCTCCTGTACTGCGTTTTGAGGAGAAGGTCGAGAAAGGAAAGTCGGTCGTGATGTTTATACAGAACGAGAAAGATCTGACAGCCACTATTGAAGGAACAGGGTATGTTTGTCCGACAGTGATTGAGGGGTTGTTGGGTTCAGGTAGTGTGCAGCTGGGGATACCGAGGAATATGGAAGGACTTACTTCAGGGGTGCAAGAGTTGACCTCTGACGAGCGACCTATTGAGCTCCCTTCTATGAGGGACATTCCGCATCAGATTGACAAAAGGAGACGGAGGGAGCATTTTCCTGTAAGTAATTACAACCACACGGATAGAGTTCTTTATCATAATGGGAACTCGGGGTCGAGTTCTTTGGAGGTGGAGGAGACTGATGCAGGAGACAATCCAGGAGCTGAGGTTGAGGCGGCCGCCCAATCTTCCCCCAGGCGTGCGCCTCAAGATGACTCAATAGCGGGGCTCTTTTCTGTTGATCAGGCGTGTGCCTCGCTCTCCACCAAGCGCCCACCTCAAGTTGGATCGCAGATGGAGTTACGTTCGGTGTTCTAGGCGGCCGCCCCATGATGATCCATGCGCCCGCCTCAAGGTGATGGCACGACGGGGAAAGGGACTGCATTCCAGGCGCTCGCATGGCCAAGAACCAGGCGCTCGCCTCGCGTCAATTGGGAATTTCGTATTTACGTTTTTTATTCCTATTTACTGAGTTTTAGACAATTAAACTTGGGGTATTTTAGTCATTTGGTTTGTTATTTGTTCTTAGGGTTTAGGGAGTATTTAAACAACTTTTGAGACATGTTTTAAGCAGCTTTTGATTAATTGAATTTCAAAGAGTTTTCTCTTTTTCCTGATGGATTTCAGATTACTGCTGGTGAATTCCAGTATTGTGTTTGAGGATCCTTCGCTTGAAGGGTTCTTGTGATTAGTGCGCTAATCACGAAATCTATCGGCTTCCGTGCTGCGTCATAATGAAAGTGGGTGATTTGGTGGAGGGCGACAGCGGTGGTGGGTAGAAGGGGTAGGGATGGCCGTTTTCTCAGCCTCGATCGGTTAATTTCCAGTTTCGGGCTCCAAATCAACGCCGGCCGGTTGGGGAGAGAGAGAAGAAGACGGCGTTGTGGGAGATAGTATTGAATTATTTTAATCTCCAGATATTTGAATTATTTTACTCCCTCCGTCCCAATCTAAATGTCTCAACTTTTCTTTTTGAGCGTCTCATTTAAAATGTCTCAACCCAAAAAAAGAAAGTTTTTTTTACTATTCCACCCACTCATTCTCTCTTCTATTTTACTTTTACACTCACAACATTCTCTCTCCTAACTATTCCTCCCACTCATTCTCTCTCTTATTTAATTTTTCATACTCACAACATTTAAATTTTTTCTCTTTCTTACACATCACTTTCCTTAATTCTTATACCGAACTCATTTTGAGACATTTAGATTTGGACGGAGGGAGTATTAAGTTAAGTGGGCTTTACTTGTACTAAAATAAGTTGCCCAAGTTTGAAACATAAAAGTCATAATCAATCCCATTCAATCTTGTACAGTTATTATCGCAGTCAATTTGGGATCCCCGTGACGTTTTGTCCTGTCATATAAATGAGATAGAATGAGATAGTATATTCTAATCTCGTATAAAAGCGGACCTATTTAAAACATTCCATTTGGAATGCGGGACAAGTCGGGACGGGACGTCCCGCATTTTATAATTTTAATTTTAATTACGTCAAGATATTTTAGCACTTAATTCTTATTTTTTTTTCAACTATTCATTGTTTTTTTTTTTTGTATTGATTAAGTTATTTTATGAATTTAACAAGTTTTTATATTGTTAGACTGCGAAAAATTAATCTTCTTGGAATCATTTCAGTTAGATTTTAGTTTTATAATATTAGCGTCTTCTTATCCCGCATTGTCCCGTATTATCCCGTGTCCCGAGGTGGGATGAGACGAGACTAGAATTTTCTGTCCCACGAAGAATTAGGGATGTCCCGTCCCATCACGTAAAATTGTGGAATTTCATAATTCCGTAATGTCTCATTCCGTATTTTCAAATTGACAGCTATAACAATTATGTCTAGTATACGTATTGCTCAATTATTTTATTTTATTTTATTTTATAAATTTTTAACTGTGAGTACAAGTATGCTATAGTGATTCAATACGTGACTAGTTAGCTTAGTTAATTGAATTCAATGAAGATTATTTTATAATAGTGGACTTTACTTTTATTAATATGAATTATTAATATGAATTGCCCAAGTTTCAAAATATAA
The DNA here is from genome assembly GCA_022495995.1 of Adenophora triphylla var. japonica. Taxonomy (NCBI): domain Eukaryota; kingdom Viridiplantae; phylum Streptophyta; class Magnoliopsida; order Asterales; family Campanulaceae; genus Adenophora; species Adenophora triphylla. Next base: position 150,495 of record JAFEMH010000192.1, read on the forward strand.
ATGTCAAAAGCCCAATAAATTTTATATAAGTGGACTTTACTTTTATTAAAATAAATTGCCCGAATTTAATAAAAAAGTCAAAATTCCTTTCAAATATTCATAAGTTTGTACTCAAAAGAAAAAAATTGTCAACCTAATTTAAAAGAGAAAATAAATCCTAACTTAGAACTACAAAGTGACGGAAGAACAAATTGAGGGAGGAAGAGAACGGCATGCAAATGGCCGTAAAAGAAAAGTGGGAAAGGGGAAGGGGGGGGACGTCACACTTTAATTTGCAAAAAAAAAAAAAAAAAAAAAAAGTTCGTCACGACAGAGAAATTAAGAAGTACTCCCTCTGTTCCAAATCTATGTGCACACTTGAGTTTTTATGCGTAGATTAAGGAAAAAAAAGTAAAATAGAAGAGAGAATGAGCGAAGAAAATAGTAAAATTGATTGGTGTTATGAGTATAAAAGTAAAATAGGAGAGAGAATGAGCGGAGGGAATAGTAAAAATTTTTGCCATTTTAAAAAATGTGCACGTAGATTTGGGACGGCCAAAATGACAAAATGTGCACGTAGATTTGAAACGGATGGACTATATAATAGCATGAACGTGTTATGAGTGTGGATTATAATAGGGTAGAAGAGAGAAACTGAAATATAAAATATTAAGTAAATAATTATTGTAAGTATAATAAATGAGTCCCTATATATATTAAATAATAAAAAAATCCATTTTTGAATTTCGCAAAATTAAATGGGATACTAAAATAAGTTTTTGTTGGAAATGGGTAACGGAAAGTTAAGTTTGACTTAACGTTGACCTAGGTTTCTAACGAAAGTTCGTTATTTGTTAACGAAACTAGTTACAAATGGTAATCTACATTTGTTGTAGATTATATAACTCATTTAATGTCTCAAACCCATTTTCGGGTGAATGAGAAATTAATGACAAAGTTTTGTAACTTAACGAGAGTTAATTAAAGGGTGTTTAGTTTTGTTTGATGTGCTCGGCCGAGCAGAGTCCTTGACTCGGCCGAGCAGAGCACATAAATTGGCCAAAGTCTCTGGACAAGTTTGCTCGGGCGAGGCTTATGCCTGCTCGGCCCCGATGTGATTTGCACGGCCGTGCAAGTCTCTTGACTCGGCCGTCTTTGCTTGGTGCTCGGCCGTGCGAGTTCATTGACTCGGCCGAGCAGATCCTGAACAGGCACTATTTCAAACAGAAAGTTGTGTCTCTTCGTGGAAAAAGACACAAACCCCTTGACTCTCTATATATACCTTCCCCTCCGAATTTCAATTCACATATACTGTATTTCTACCCTTCCTACCCTTTAGTAAGATAGATTAATATACCCAAATCATTGCATATTGTTGCATTCAATCCTTCAAAGTCCAAGGTTCAAAACAAAGTGTTGTTCGTTAGAGTAATTGATTTGGAGTGCTCCTATCATTTACTTGTAAGTCGTTTTATCTTACTAGAAGATTGCCATATAAACCGTAAGCACCTGTGCGGGGCAATAACTTCTTACGGAGATTGTATTTAATACAAGACTCGACTTGTTTTATTGTTCTTTCAATCTCCGTTATCTTTTCTGTTAAGTTTCTAGTTAAGTTCTTGAGAAGCCTACACAATTTTGTCCAACAATCGTAAGAAGTTATTTACGCTTCTTCAAGATCTTCAAGAGATGGCAACCGAGAAAGACACCACCGCTTCCAGTCAAGGGAATGGAACGCCTCCTTCTCAAGGTGACGCTGCGTTCAACAATGTTGCACCCGCTACTACACCATCTCACTCGGTTCATGGTAAGAAACCTTCTTCTGGTACAACCTCAAGGGTTGCACCTCATAATGCTCTCCCTCCGTCTCATGTGTTCGTACATGCGAAAAAACCGGGTATTCTTACCGGGATGAACTTTAAGAGGTGGCAACAGAAAATGTTGGTCTATTTGACAACATTAAAATTGGTGCAATTTCTTTGGGAATATCCACCATTGATATCCGACGAGGATGAATCCAAAGCAAAGAATGATTTGGATACATGGAATCACAGCGATTTCTTGTGTCGCAATTATATTCTTAATGGCTTGGATTATGCACAATACAAGGTGTGTTGTGGCATAAAAACCGCGAGAGAACTTTGGGATTTTCTCGAGATGCACAATACTATGTGTATTGTGACTAAAAGACCGCAAGTGAACTTGGTGGAAACAAGTACCGGAAACAAGAGAAAGAACACCGAAAAAGTGAAGAGGACCGCCAAGAAGGTCAAAGGTAGTTGTTTTAATTGTGGCAAACCCGGGCATATGGCTAGGGAATGTCGACATCCTAGAATCAACAACCAAGATGGAAACCCTCTTCAAGCCAATGTGACTAAAGATCGATATGTTCCATTGGACTTTGATCAACTTAGCCTAGGAGCATAAGCTTGAATTGACCAAATGTGGTTATTGTGTTAGTAAAGGGTACCTTGTTGAAGGACTCCTTAACTTGAATTATAAATATTTTATCCGCCTAAGTGCGAAGAATAAAATTTCAAATTTTATTTACGTGGTTTGAAGTGTTCCAATTGTTATGGCGTGTTCAATTAGGTCGTGTAAATTTAAATTTACTAAGTCGACGAGTTAATTTAAAATTACTACCTAAGATGAAGTTTGATTCGCAAATCAATTGTGATTTCTTTTGTAGAAATCAGTTCAAACCAGAGATAGTAAATAGATAGTTCACTACTTCTATTATTGATTGCAATAGATAATGCAAAATACATCTTTTGAAAAAGTAAAGATGAAACCTTAGAGTTTTAAGTAGACAAAAGGTTTGTGATTCGTCTTAATTAACAATTAGGAATTTTCGTAAGTGATAGAGGTGGAGAGTATGTAGTATCGTTTGAAAAATAATTGCTGGGACGCTGACACTTATTTATCAAACAAATGCTCCTTACACACTCAAATCAATTGAATCACAGAAAAAGGAAAGATAGAACTTTTAAGGAAATGTTGAACTCCTTATTGATAAGTTCCGTCTTATGTGGGTATGCCTAACAAAGGTAGAAATATCTAAACCTAAAGAGGTTAAGATAGGTCCCAAAACCATGGATTACGTTTCCATTGACAATGCGGTATTCTTCGAAACCAAAGGATTGAAGAGACCAAGGTTGAAGAGACCTCACTTGAACATAGTTATGACTTTGTTGTCAGGAGATAACATGGTTATTACAATTAAATGACTCCACATAAAGAAAAATATTAAATATGAATTAGGATATTCATAAAATGTTTGATATGTGGAGGTACACCTCAAGTGTGAGGGTACAAGCTAAATACATAAGTTCTATTGATATGAACTTCTAGTATTAATGTAAACCGTTAAATTGTTAACGCTAAAAGAATGGATCATCATATATTTGGAAGTTATTTGATGATAAAAACTCCTAACGAATTTGAAGTATTCGTAAGTTGTTTTATAAATACCTAAACTGTGGGGGTATTCGGCTAAAAGTAGTAATACTTAAGCAAGACACGTTATATTCTTTAAGAATATACTTTCTTGAAATGATAGGATCTAGACGTAGTAAAAGGGCAAGAGTGGAAAAGTCTTTTGGTCCTGATTTTCTATCATTTATGTTGGAAAACGAACCAACAACTGTTATGGAAGCGTTATCTGATCCGGATAGTTCGTTCTGGAAAGAGGCTATTAACAGTGAGACAAAATCCATAATGCTTAATAATACTTGGGAAGTGGTAGATCTCCCTCCAGGTTGCAAACCATTAGGTTGCAAATGGATCCTTAAAAGGAAGTATAAGGCGGATGGATCAATCGAAAAGTACAAAGCTAGGCTAGTTGTCAAAGGCTTTAGACAGAAAGAGGGATATGATTTCTTCGATACAAACTCCCCTGTCACAAGGATCACATCAATTCGTGTTCTCATAGCTATTACAGTAGTGCATAATCTTGAGATACACCAAATGGATGTGAAGACTGCTTTCCTAAATGGAGAACTTGATGAAGAAATTTACATGGAACAACCCGAAGGGTTTGTGGTTCCTGGTAAAGAAAGGAAGGTGTGTAAACTCGTAAAGTCCTTGTATGGACTAAAACAAGCACCTAAACAATGGCATGAGAAGTTCGATAGAACCATGTTATCGAATGGATTCAAGATCAATGAATGTGACAAATATGTCTACATTAAAGGAACATCTGAATCATTCGTTATCGTTTGTCTTTATGTAGACGACATGCTCATAATGAAAAGTAATCATGATTTGATCATGAATACCAAAGGCATGTTAAAGAAGAACTTTGACATGAAAGACATGGGATTAGCTGATGTAATATTAGGGATAAAGATCTCTAGAACATCTGAAGGATTAGTTCTTTCACAATCCCATTACCTAGAGAATGTTCTTCGGAAATTCAATGTCTTTGATGACCCTCCGGCTAAGACACCTGTAGACTTGGCTCTACATTTAGCCAAGAACAAAGGGGAACCAGTTTCTCAACTGGAATATGCAAGAATAATTGGTAGTCTGATGTACTTAACGAATTGTACACGTCCAGACATTGCATATTCAGTAAGCAAACTAAGTAGGTTCACAAGCAATCCTAGTACTGATCATTGGAAAGCACTAATGAGAGTACTAAGATATTTAAAGTATACATTAAACCATGGGATACTTTACAAGAAATATCCAGCAGTATTAGAAGGATACTGTGATGCCAATTGGATATCGGACACGAAAGACTCTAAATCCACGAGTGGATATGTATTCACAATAGGTGGAGGAGCAGTGTTATGAAAATCCTCCAAACAGACATGCATAGCCAGATCCACGATGGAGTCTGAGTTTATCGCATTAGATAAAGCTGGGGAAGAAGCAGAATGGCTTAAGAACTTCCTGGAGGATATTCCTTGTTGGAGCAAACATTACTGCTGTACTAATCCATTGTGATAGTCAATCAGCAATTGGAAGGGCACAGAATAGTATGTACAATGGTAAGTTTAGACATATTCGTCGTAGACACAATACTATTAGACAGTTGATCAAGAATGGCGTTATCACTATTGATTATATGAAATCATGTGATAACTTAGCGGATCCATTTACCAAAGGTATAAATCGAGATCAACTGTATAAACTGTTAAGGGGAATGGGTTTAAAACCCACAACAAAAGAACTTATATGACACTCAACCTTGAGAAATGGAGATCCCAGGCCCTTTGTTCAATGAGACAACCAAGTTATAAGTTCTAGTAGAGTTACTTGGACACAACAACTCGGTTTGTTAACCTGGAGATGTTGAATACTCATTCCCGTAACATCCAAGTACTAGCACATGCAAAGGTGGTAAGGATAAGTTGAGAAAACTTTTAATGATTTCTATACCTACGGGTGGAGTAGTGCATGATACTCCTTATAGTGAGAATCACCTATATAAGCGAGAGGTAATTAGGCCGCCTCTAATTGAACGCTTATGAATGAGATACGGTCCAGGGCCAAAATGGACAAAACATGAGAACAACAATTGTTAGAGCTGTTATTATGTGAGTATTATTGTCTTGGTATACACCCGACAGTCACTGGTTCAAAGCGACTCGCTATCAAATGGCTAGTATATCTGATAATATTTCACTAGGGAGGATTCAAGGCCACAAGCTATATATTCCGATGTAATAATAGTTCGCCGGAACTTTGGACGAAATTGCATTCATGCATTAATTGTCATTCATGTGGGAGATTGTTGGAAATGGATAACGGAAAGTTAAGTTTGACTTAACGTTGACCTAGGTTTCTAACGAAAGTTCGTTATTTGTTAACGAAACTAGTTACAAATGATAATCTACATTTGTTGTAGATTATATAACTCATTTAATGTCTCAAAACCATTTCCGGGTGAATGAGAAATTAATGACAAAATTTTATAACTTAACGAGAGTTAATTAAAGGGTGTTTAGTTTTGTTTGATGTGCTCGGCCGAGCAGAGTCCTTGACTCGGCCGAGCAGAGCACATAAATTGGCCAAAGTCTCTGGACAAGTTTGCTCGGGCGAGGCTTATGCCTGCTCGGCCGAGCAGTGTGATTTGCACGGCCGTGCAAGTCTCTTGACTCGGCCGTGCTGCTTGGTGCTCGGCTGTGCGAGTTCATTGACTCGGCCGAACAGATCCTGAACATGCACTATTTCAAACAGAAAGTAGTGCCTCTTCGTGGAAAAAGACACAAACCCCTTGACTCTCTATATATACATTCCCCTCCGAATTTCAATTCACATATACTGTATTTCTACCCTTTCTACCCTCTAGTAAGATAGATTAACATACCCAAATCATTGCATATTGTTGCATTCAATCCTTCAAAGTTCAAGGTTCAAAATAAAGTGTTGTTCGTTAGAGTAATTGATTTGGAGTGCTCCTATCATTTACTTGTAAGTCGTTTTATCTTACTAGAAGATTGCCATATAAACCGTAAGCACTTGTGCGAGGCAATAACTTCTTACGGAGATTGTATTTAATACAAGACTCGACTTATTTTATTGTTCTTTCAATCTCCGTTATCTTTTCTGTTAAGTTTCTAGTTAAGTTCTTGAAAAGTCTATACAATTTTGTCCAACAGTTTTGTAAGTAGAGGTGGGGCTAAGAAAATATTCTTTTTTCTAGTAAATGAGTAGATATATACAAAACACCAACTTTTACAACTATAATAGTATCAGAATAAACGAAAATACGTCCGGATACATAAAAAGACAACACGTACAATCCCCCCACACAAAAAAATAAGGTACAAAAGTGGGGAGGGGATAAGAAAATTGCTTTTAAAGACTTTTCGATTTCGCTGCTACTCTGGCTATGATATTTCGGATATGAACCTGGTTAAAAAAAATATAGAAAGACATGAATGGTCTAAAATATATACTCCCTCCGTCCCAGAGCTTAATTCACAAACACTGTTTGCACGGGTTTTAAGAAGGGAGTATTATATTGAAAATGTTGTGAGTGTGAAAATAAAATAGGAGAGAGAATGAGTGGAGGGAATAGTAAATTATAATGGTGTTGTGAGTATTAAAATAATGTAGGAGAGAGAATGAGTGGAGGGAATAGTAAAGATTCCTTTCCATTTTAGGTAAGTTTTAAATATGTGAAGTAAGTTTTGGGACGCCCAAAAGGGAAAGTGTGAAGATTGTTCTGGGACGGAGGGAGTACTTGTTTATGTTGGATTTTTGATCAGTGAAAAGGTGATAAAAGGTAATGGGGGATAATATGAAGTTGATTGTGATTGGAGATGGCCAAACGGGCATGGGCCGTCCCGACCTGGTCCGTACGAATATGTCCGTGGACGGGACGGATCCAAGTCCGTCAGTCCGTGTGGCCAAACGGGCCTAAACCCGGCCCGTTCAGTCACATTTTTCATGCACAAGCCTGCCGTTTGGCCCGCATCTGAAGATCCACAGGCTAAACGAGTTTTCCATTTTTTTATTTTTTTATTTAAAAGAAAACAGAAAAAATATGAAAAAAACATAAATAAAAAGTAATTTAGTACTAATAAGATAATTTTTAAAATATAAAATCATTTAGACATAAGAAAATTAGTTGTTTTAAATGTTAAAAAAGATAGAAAATAACTAAACAAATAAAAGTATATAAAAGAAAAGAGGGACGGACTATCCTTTATTTGTATTTAATTTTTTAATTTTTTTATTGACTAGAAAATAATATTTTAGACTTTGTTTATTAATATTTTTTTTACAAAAAGATATATAAAAAAAGATAGAAAAAAATTAAACAAATGAACGTATATAGAAGAAAAGAGGGACATACTACCCTATATTTATTTTTTATTTTATTTTAATTTTTATTGACTAGAAAATAATATTTTAGACTTTGTTTATTAGTGATTTTTTTTACAAAAAGGTATATAAAAAAAGATAGAAAATAACTAAACAAATGAAAATATATAAAAGAAAAAAGGGACGGACTACCCTTTATTTTTATTTAATTTTTTAAATTTTTTATTGACTAGAAAATAATATTTTAGACTTTGTTTATTAGTGATTTTTTTTACAAAAAGGTATATAAAAAAGATAGAAAAAAACTAAACAAATGAAAGTATATAGAAGAAAAGAGGGACGGACTACCCTATATTTATTTTTTATTTTATTTTATTTTTTATTGACTAAAAAATAATATTTTAGACTTTGTTTATTGGTGAATTTTTTTACAATAAGGTATATAAAAAAGATAGAAATAACTAAACAAATAAAAGTATATAAAAGAAGAGAGTGACGGACTACCCTTTATTTTTATTTAATTTTTTAAAATTTTTATTGACTAAGAAATAATATTTTAGACTTTGTTTATTAGTGATTTTTTTTTACAAAAAGGTATATAAAAAATGATAGAAAAAAACTAAACAATTGAAAGTATATAGAAGAAAAGAGGGACATACTACCCTATATTTATTTTTTATTTCATTTTAATTTTTTAGTGACTATGAAATAATATTTTAGACTTTGTTTATTAGTGTTTTTTTTTACAAAAAGGTATATAAAAAAAGATAGAAAATAACTAAACAAATGAAAGTATATAAAAGAAGAGAGGGATGGACTACCCTTTATTTTTTTTTAATTTTTTATTGATTAGGGAATAATATTTTAGACTTTGTTTATTAGTGATTTTTTTTTTTACAAAAAGGTATATAAAAAAAAGATAGAAAAAAATTAAACAAATGAAAGTATGAAATTGTCTATGGCTTAGAACAAGTGAGGTGAAACTCACAAGGTGAGACGAAACTCACAAGTGTTGTCTTTAGTGTTGGCAACACTAACAGCAACACATACATCAATTCTAGAAAAACACAAATCAATAGAAATAAATATAATTTGCAGCGGAAGAATTAAAGCAATACACAAGAATATAATTTTTATCAAGTTATATAAATATATAATTTGATGGGTGTCATAAGGCAAAGACCTTTCTATTAATAATATGAATTAAATACAAGGTCGAAGAAGTTCCTTAATGATAAACGAACCCTGATATAAGGAACAACATATACACGAATTCTCTCTGAAAATAAATACTCAAAATCTCACAAAAATATAAAAATCTATATGAAATTCTCGAGTGTTGGATTGAGTGTTGCCGACACTTGAATGGCAACACTTGAGAGCAGAATTCTACTTTTTGTGCAGATTTGCGTTTTCTGAATTGGATGATCTTCAATGAAGATTCACTGCACTATTTATAGGCCACAAAGTCTTGGAGCCTACTCAAAATGATCAGCAACAGCTTGGAGTTTGTTTCCTCCATTTTAGTCACTCGCCTCATATGTAGGAGACCTAGTCTTCTCTTGCTTCTCTTGCTTGTACCTCTAAGCTTTGGATGCCTTGTACTCTGACTTGTTCTCCCCCAGAATAGCTGAATAAAATATCTCTTTGCTTGGTCATTAATTAAACAAATAAACACATATTTATTTGTTAATTTCTTCTTCTCGTAACTCTCGCCTGAGCAGTTTCTGTTGCTCTTTTCAAGCTCATTTTAAGGTGACTAACTACTGTTATATAAATATTAATTTACACATTAATATTTGTGAAAAATACAGTAACTAACTCAGTGTTGCCAATTCCAAATGGCAACACTTGTGGCAATACCAGTGGCAACACTGGTTTGCAACACTTGGGACAACATTCATGGCAACACATGATTTTAACATTAACAATCTCCCCCTTAGTTACTGATTTCTTCACAAAATACCAATGTGATGATCTTTTCAAAAACAGTTAGTCAAACTTAACCAAAAAATCAAAAAATGTCACGAGATTTTAATAGAGGCAACACCAATCTTCAGGCAATGTTGAAAATATTTTTCAATCCAAGTATCACACTCACATGAGTGGCAACATCAACCTTCAGGCAAATGAAGTCTCATAATTTCACAAAATCTCCCCCTTAATACGAAATTAATAACTAACCAAAATAATTATTAAAATCATAAAACAATCATCCAACCATTTATCAAAAATCATCCATCTAAGTTTGAAGAAAATTCCAGCCGAAACAAAAAAAAAACAGAAATTGAAATTGTTTAAGCATTACAAACCAAAACAAAAACAAAGGAAATTGTTTTTGTTGCCAAACCACCAAAATCAAGAACCATTCGAACCAACCACCATCAACCTGCATTTTCAGCTCCTTCACCTCCCTCTGATGTACCACTAGGTCCAGCTCCATCTCCAGCTTCATCATCACGCCTTGGTGGCCGATCTCCACCTATTTTGGAAGAAATCATATCCACCATTTTCACCATATCAGTACGCATATCCAACCACCCCTGAATTACTGAGTCAATGTGCTTCACTTGACCATTGAAAAATTAAGAATCATAGCAGCATCAACCATAACAGGAGCAGTGTTGCCAGAAGTGTTGCCAGTTTCAGGGGCGACACCCGTAGCAGGGACAGCCAATGGAGGAGCATCTGTAACCAAAACCCATGGCAAATCTCTGTGCCTATCACCCTCAGTAAAGTGTTTGCTAATTCTGTAATAGACTGGCTGTTCAGAGATAGAATCGGCATTCCAAGGCTTAAGGTTTTGGTACATAAGAATTTTGAAAATAAGGGAAGGGAAAATGAAGGAGGAAGTCTTTTTCTTCTTGGCCCATGCAGCTAGGTAAGCAAATACTAGTCTCCTAAAGTTAACTCTTTGTTTCTTGCCTAGTTTGTATAACAAATTAGCTTGCTCAAATGTTACCGTGTTCTCATTGGCCGTAGGTAGCCAATTTGTTATACATATCTTGTGAAGCACGCTAAACAAAGAAGTGAGATGGGTAGACTTAAAATGATCAGTCCAAATGGTAATTCTCCCTCCAGTTAAAAAGGTTGCTAAGGCATTAGGATCAAATTCTAAACTCTCATCTTCGACATTAGGGAGGCCGAATGCTTTGTTGATGATCAAGGGATTAAAATCATAGATATTGCCCCTAACAAAGATCTTTCCATAATGAGGGGTATTCCTGTCATCAATATTCTCCCTAAGATGAGCATAAAAATTCCTAACCACACTTTCAAAGTAACCGGACACTTTCACAACCGTAGGTAAAAAGTTTCTATCTTCCAAAAACTGATACACTCCTAACTTCTTGAATTGAGTCACATACATATTTCTTTCATTCAGAATTTTCTTATCAGAATCTTGAACAAACTTATGTAAGCTTGAATCACTATAAAATTCCTCAGAAAGAAATGGACGTTCATAATATCCAAAAGACTCATAATCTGACCTGAAATCTTGAGAGGGAGTAGGAGTGTGTATCTCAGGCCATGAAATGGGAGAATACGAAGGAGAACTCGACTGTGCTTTGGACTTGGCAGCAGGTGTTGCCATTGGATTGGCAACACTTGGGGCGACACTGGCAGAAATTTTCTGTTTCTTCACTATCTTGGACTGAGCTTCAGCAAGGGTTTCCTCATCTTCCATCCAAGCTTCTTCATCCTCATCAGAAGATGATGAGGGCTCCTTTGTCTCTTTAAAAATTGGATCCAAATTTTCTTCGGATGAAATGTTGAGCGAAGAACTCGAGCTATCCTCCACATTTACTGGATCATCAGCCGTGTTTGAAGGTATCTTGGACCTGAACAAGGTTTTGATCCTCTCAGATTGACGACGCACTCCACCCCGAAAAGACGAAGAGGCATCAACCGCCTTCCTCTTCTTGATTTTCTTTTGAGGGGAGAAGGTTAGCTCAATGGAGGGGTTAGCTTCTGAAAGGTTTAAAGGAATGGGAATTAGAGATGGATCATAGACAACAATATCTAAAGATGGTGAGGTTGAGGGTGTGGCCGAAAATGTCGCAGGAGATATCTCCATAGAAACGGCGACATTGGAGGCGACACTTGAGGGGGCTAAGGGCAAAATCTCCATGGGAGAAGAAATTTGAGAATAATTTTTAGGTCTTGCCATGGAGGATCGAAGAAGACGAAGAACAGGGGAGAGGGTTTGAGGTTTTCGCCTAGAGAGAGAGGGAAACGGGAAGAGAGAAAGTGAGAGAGGATTTAGTGAGGAGGGGTTTTGTTGAGGAATAATGAGGGTTATTAAGTTGATTTGACAACTTCAAATTAATTTAAAAAAACCTTTTATCCAAAACACATCCCAACAAACTCAGCCATGTTATCCGCCATTTTGAAATATATTTTTTTTTAAATTTTTATAATTTTTAATAATAACTAAACATAATTTTAGTAATATCCATAAAATTGTGTTTTTCAAAATTCAAAGAGATGAATTTTAAAAAATAGATATTATAAAATTACACTTAGTTTGACAAAATAAATATTTTTGCTAAAAACCTTTTAAATTTCACAAACTCTAAATGTAAAAAAAATAGACTTTTGGAAATTTAAAATTTAATTAACAAAAACAAAAATAAGAAAAATAAAAAAAAAATAATGTGGCATCTACTAATGTGTTAATAGCAATGTTGCGTGACAGACAAGGCAACATTTTTAAATAAAATCCCCTTGATATTTTTTCAACATATATGACTTATCATTCCTTAGGCAATTTTTTAAGCAAGCTTTACACATTCTTTATTTACAAGGAAGCATCATAGTAGCGAGCTCCGTGCCCCGAGTTTTTTATAAACGTGTAAAGCAATATGTAGTAAGTTTTATACCTTTCAAGTAGGGTACACTGTAGTAGCGAGCTCCATGTCCCTAATACTTAGTATAAAACAACTATATTATACTCCCTTTGGGAATATTTTAACAAGCTTTGCCTTTTTCAATATCAACACAATATAAGTGACTTTGTCACTTTAAGCACAAAGGAGTATTTTATAAAAAAAAATGTTAATCTTAAGAATGTACACATACTAGAACAAAAAGGTCAGTAAATACCCCCCATTTGGGATTAAACTAAGTAAATTTTTTTATTTTTTTTTAAATAATATACAACAATTACAGAGTGTTGCTGACAGTGTTGGCAACACTGACGACAACACTTGAAACAACAGATTTATAGAAAACATAAATCAAGAGATTTTTTCAAACTTGAAAATCTCTCATGGTCTAAGGCTTTGATCAAAATATCAGCAAGTTGATGTTTTGTATCAATATGCTCTATTTGGATCAATTCCTTTTCTACTAAATTTCTTAAAAAATGATGGCGGATATCAATGTGCTTAGTGCGTGAGTGTTGTACAGGATTTTTGGAAATATTTATAGCACTCAAATTGTCACAATACATGGTCAAGATATTACTATCAAGACCGTAGTCGTCAAACATGTGTTTCAACCATATTAGTTGTGAACAACAACTTTCGGCTGCCACATATTCAGATTCAGCAGTCGAGAGAGAGACACAGTTTTGCTTGCGACTGTACCATGACACTAGATTATTACCCAAGAAAAAACAACCCCCACTAGTGCTCTTTCTATCATCTATATCCCCTGCCCAATCAGAGTCACTAAAACCAACTAAGTTGGTATTAGTGTCTTTGGTGAACCAGATTCCCAATTTACTTGTCCCAGACACATACTTGATGATTTTCTTGACAGCATTTAGGTGAGAAATTTTAGGAGCGGATTGATATCTAGCACATACACCTACGCTGAACATAATATCGGGACGACTGGCAGTAAGATAAAGAAGACTACCTATCATGGATCTATACAGAGTTGGGTCAACATCCTCCCCAGCCTGATCTTTGGTTACCTTAAGAGATGATCCCATAGGTATCTTAGAACTCTTGGCACTCTCCAATCCAAATCTTTTTACCAGACTCTTAGCATACTTGCTCTGAGTGATAAAGATTCCATCATTTGACTGTTTCACCTGCAATCCTAATAAATAATTAAGTTCTCCTATCATGCTCATCTCGAACGTTGATGTCATAGCTTCCACAAAATTTTGTAAACATGTTTTAGATGTGGAACCATAAACTATGTCATCAACATAGATCTGAGCAATGACAAGCTCTTTATTTTCCCTAAGAATAAATAATGTCCTATCGGCTTTTCCTCTAACAAATCCATATTCAAGCAGGAAACTTGTTATACACCCATACCATGCACGAGAAGCTTGCTTCAAGCCATATAAGGCTTTATCAAGTCTGTATACATGGTCTGGGTGGAATGGGTCTTCAAACCCTTTAGGTTGCTCAACATAGATCTCTTTATCTAAGTACCCATTCAAGAAAGCCGCTTTGACATCCATTTGGTGCAATGTGATTTTGAGATAACATGCTATAACAAGAAGAAGTCTTATTGACTCAATTCTAGCCACAGGTGCAAAGGTCTCGTCAAAGTCAATTCCTTCCACTTGTGTATAGCCTTGAGCTACAAGACGAGCTTTATTATGAACAATATTACCCAATTCATCAGATTTGTTTTTGTAAATCCATTTAGTTCCAATAATGTTAGTATTTAAAGGACGTGGAACTAAACACCAAACCTCGTTACGGGTAAATTGTTCAAGCTCTTCTTGCATAGCTTGAATCCAGATTTTATCATTTAAGGCCTCAATCACATTTTTTGGTTCAAGAGAGGAAACGAAACAGGAGTATTTTACCTGAGAGTATGTGGAGGACATACACACATACCTAACCATATCTCTGTAGTCTACTGGCTCCTTATTTCTTGTTTGAACCCCTTCATTAACATCACCAATTACTTGAGTAATGGGATGATAATTTCTAATACGAGCTGGGGGATCTCTCCTACCTTGATGGTACACCAATCCATCTTCTTCTTCTGAGTCACTGTTCTCAGAATTTCCAGCCACTGTTCTGTTTTCCTGTGTTGCCTCAGGTGTTGCCATTTCAGGGGCAACACTCGGGGCAACACTTGAATCTGTGGCTGCACTGGCCGAATCCGGTATTCCAGCCCTCTGTTCGACTTCTTCCAAAGAAGGTCGAGGTATATCATCACCGGTTCTCTCAGTAGCACTCAAGTAATCGTTAAATTCAATATTTACAGATTCTTGAATCACTTTTAACCTCAAATTATAGACACGATAAGCATGACTGTTTTGAGAGTAGCCCAGAAAGATGGCTTTGTCACTCTTAGAATCAAGTTTTTCTAAGTATTCCCGATCATTTAAAATGTAGCACAAACACCCAAACACATGAAAATAGTGAACCGTATGTTTCTTTCCATTTAAAATCTCATAGGGTGTCATAGTTGTACCGGGTCTTAAGAAAACTCTATTCGCAGTGTGACAAGCTGTGTTTAATGCTTCGGCCCAAAAACCTTTAGAAATATTTCTAGCAATTAGCATAACACGAGCCATCTCCATTAAAGTTCTATTTTTCCTTTCAGCAACACCATTTTGTTGTGGTGTTTTGGGTGCTGAAAATTCTTGGTGTATCCCCTTTTTACTACAAAATGTAGCAAAGGAGATGTTTTCAAACTCTCTAGCATGATCTGACCTTATTCAAAAAATAGGAGAATAAAACATGTTTTTGATTTTAGAGACTAAGTGAGTAAATTTATCAAAAATTTCAGATTTTTCTCTTAAGAAATACATCCATGTAAACCTAGAAAAATCATCAACTATCACATAAACATACTTCTTATCTCCCAAGCTTTCTACCTCAATAGGACCCATCAAGTTCATATGTAGAAGCTGAAAACAATGTGTTGTTCCTGAGTGTTGCTCATTGTGTTGTTCAACACTGTGAGCAACACGAGTTTGCTTACCCTTTTGACAGTCACCACACATCACGGTGTCTTTGAGGTTTAGTTTAGGAACACCTTTGACGGCATTATGTTTGATAATCTTCTCAAGATTCCTATAATGAGAATGACCTAACTTTTGATGCCATAACCTTATATCATCAAGTTTTGTAAAATTGCACACTGATTTATTACCAACCAGATAGCAATTATCACTTGATCTTATTCCAGTCATGACACAAAAGTTAGTGTTATCAAACACTTCACAGGTATTTTTATTGAATTTTATCTCCAAATTGTCATCACATAGTTGGCTAATGCTAATTAAATTAGCAAGTAAACCATCTACGTGCAAGACATTTTTCAAAGGAGGAAAATCAACAATATCCAGTGTTCCTTTACCAACTATTTCACTCTTGCCACCACCACCATAAGTCACTGAGCCTCCTTGAATAGGTTGGTACTCTGTTAGGAATGATTTTATACCCGTCATATGACGTGAACAACCACTATCAAAGTACCAAGTTCCTGCAATGTTAGTCCTTAAAGCTGTGTAAACAACATAGCATTTCAGTTTTTCCTTGGGTAACCAACCCTTTTTTGAAAATCTGAATTTCTGTTCACCAGTGTTGCCATGAGTGTTGTCCTGAGAAATTGGCGACACTTGAGGCAACACTTGAAGACTGGACATTTTCTTTTGAAGAAAAAAGCAATCTGATTTTAAATGTCCAGCTTTGTGACAGTATCCACATTCATTGGTTTGATCAGGAGTATCACTAGGAGTGCTACCCTTTTTCTTGACACGCTCTTTTACAAAACAATTTTTAGTTTCAACATTAAACAAGGAAGAGGTAATACTTTCAAGTGATTCTTGGAACCCAAGACCAGCTTTCAGAGGCTTACCCAAATTGAGTATTTCATCTAATTTGGATGAACTCGTGTTGAGTTTTTTGAAGGTGGATTCGGCTAGGTTGAGTTTGGCCTTGATTTTATCAAGATCCAAGTCTCTCCTACTGAGTTGAGCTTCTAGCCGAGTCAAGGAGTTCTTAAGATCCTGATTTTCCTTTTTCAAGAAAACCACCATCTTGTTCTCCTTTTTCCATTCCACGAGGAGGGATTTATAGAGGTTTTGTAATTCACAAATGAGCTCATCTTTATCAAGATCATCCTCTATAAACTCCTCTGAATTTAAATCAGTAGAACCATGCAAATTAAGATCATTTAAAGAATCATACCTGCTGAGTGTTGTGCCAAGTGTTGCCAATTCCTGAACTACACTTGGGGCAACACTTTCTGAAGAAGTCACCAATGTTGTGTCAAGTGTTGTCAAATCTGGAACAACACTTGAAGTAACATTTTCTATCGAAGGTAGCTCCTCTATCGTGGCCATCATGACCACTTGATCCGTCTTTTCTTCTTTCTCCGTTCCTTCCTCCTCTCCATCACTAAGAGATACCCACAAATTTTTGCCCGCCTTTCTCAAGGTGTTAGCACATTCATTGGCATAGTGACCCCAACCGGAACAAGCATGACATTGAATAGATTCAATGTACTTAGGATCGGACCGGATATTTTCCGAGGATGCACGCCTAGGTGGGGTATCCTTCTGATTTGGAGGAGGACCTCTCCATGGCACAAAACTAGAGGTTTTGACCGTTTGGTCCTTAGCTTTTACCTGCACTTTGTTAAATTTTCTAACCATAGAATTATATCTCTTTGCAAGTAAAGTTACACTAGTATTTTCATCTAACTCCTCGAAGACTTCATCTTCATCATCC
The DNA here is from genome assembly GCA_022495995.1 of Adenophora triphylla var. japonica. Taxonomy (NCBI): domain Eukaryota; kingdom Viridiplantae; phylum Streptophyta; class Magnoliopsida; order Asterales; family Campanulaceae; genus Adenophora; species Adenophora triphylla. Next base: position 167,915 of record JAFEMH010000192.1, read on the forward strand.
ACACATGTGTCCGAAGATTCGACTTTTAAGGCAATATTCTTGCCTTTAGAAGCCTCCGTTTGTTCATTGAGATTCAACTCAAAGTTTTTCAATATACTCATTAAGGAGTTAATGTCCATTGTTGAAAGATTATGGGCCTCTTCAATAGCTGAAACTTTAATATTAAAACGTTCGGGAAGAGTACGAATAGCTTTTGAAACAAGTTGTTTATTTGTAAAAGGCTCCCCTAATACTTGACAAGCATTTGAAATATCAATCAACTTTTCAAAATAAGACGAGATGTATTCGTTTTCACCCATTCTTAATCTTTCAAATCTACTAGTGAGACCTCTAAGCTTTGTTTCTCGGATACTGCCATCTCCTTCACAAAATCTTTGTAAAGTATCCCAAGCATCTTTTGCAGAGGGACTATTTTGAATGAGTTTGAACATATGCATGTCAACCCATTCATAGATGGCATTTAGTGCCTTTTCATTGAAACTAGCAAGATTATTCTCTTCAATTGTCCACTCGAATTCAGGTTTGACTTGAACGTCACCATCGTCATCCGGAGGAAGCATTGGAACAGAATAACCATTTAAAATAGATCGCCAAGCCCGAAGATCAATTGATTTGATATGCGAGCGTAGGCGAATCTTCCAATAAACATAATTAGATCCGTCTAAAACCGATAATCTCTTTTGATTAGGGTTTGCAGGATCATAAGCCATGACAAAAGGATCTAAACACTTAGTATATCAAGTGCTAGGCTCTGATACCAATTGAAATTGTCTATGACTTAGAACAAGCACTACAAGAAACAGAGTTATTAGGGTCGGCTCTTTCCCGTCCCAAATAGTCATTTTGCCGTCCTTAATACTATTTAGGTCGGCGTTTAGGTCGGGAAACAAGGGTCCTAAATAACATGCGACTCTAAAAGTTTTAGGACCCCGTCACCGTCTCAAATGCTATATTTAGGACGAGATTTAGCCGACCCTAATAAAAAGTAATTTCTTTTTTTTTCCGGGAATTTTTTGGAGCCAAATAGTTTTTGGTACCCGTTGTTAGGGACGAGATTGCCGACCCTAATATTAATTTAGCGCCAATTTATTTTTTTCCCGGGAAATTATTAGGGACAAAGGTTACGGACAGAAATGTAATTTTTCTAAAAAAAAAAAAAACTATATAACACCAAATTATAAAATATTCACCATTAATTACTCAAATTATTTCTCAATTTACAAGATCCTCATATACAAACACAAACAGATATACAAATAGATATACTGCTATAACCTTGATCACTATAATGTGACAATAACAAGAAATTAAGGTATTACAAGGTTAAAATACTCTTATCTAAAACTAGTTCTACTTATCCACATTGCATATGCAGTATTCCCAAAAATGTCTTCCCCCAAAAATTGCTTCTTGAAATCTCCTCCATTGAGCTCTTCACTGAAACTCTTAAATAACAAGTGAAACCTGATAAGAAAAAAAATATACGTTAAATAACCAAAACCCCATGCCAAATAACAATAAACAAATCAGTGTAATTTGACTATGAATGTTCTCCAACTATAAGACATTAATTCATTCATAAAGAGATTGCACAGTCATAACTACATGAGAAAAAAAATAGGTAACACTGCACACAATTCTCTATCTTATAATATAATCACTAAACTAAACTTAGTGTTCACAAAGACAAGTATCTAGCTCAAGCTTTACTAGCAAAAGAGAACGAATGAGTGTAGAATAAAAGTCATCCTTCCATTATTTTCATTATATACTCCATCTGTTCCAAAAAAATATTGTGTTCTAAAAAAAAAAGAAAAAGAAATGAGTGGTGTTCTTAAGAGATAAAAAAAAGAGGACAGAGAAATATCATCACAGAGATCAATTAAATCAAACGAAGAAAAAAATTTGGACCATAATCTGTTTAAAAGTCAGCCTATACATTAGGAATATAAATCTTATAACCAGTGATAAGGTTCCTTAGTTAATACCTGTCTTGCTCCATTATTTCGAACTTGGCAGCAACATGTCAAACACAGCCATCCGTACCATTGTTGAGACATACCAATGGGGTTTTACCAATCAACTGCACAAAAACAAACAAAAACCAGTCAAAATCTTTAATCCAACACTCTATCCAAGAATAAAGGTTAAAAACATATTAACACAATCAATCATAAGCGAACTTACTTCAGTAACATTCTTAGCAATTCCATATCTTTTCTTGAGCCATTCTTTTTTTTCTTCATAAGATCGCTTAAGCCATTCTTTCCCATTAATCACAAATATCAAAACGAAAGACAATTAGATAGTAATTAGACTATCAGGTTCACTATTACTGAACAAATTATAGCAATTTATACAAAACTTCGACCGTACATTGGATCTAGATCACCTTTATAACATTGGAATCTAGATCATCTAAAAGGAGTGAGCAGATATGAATGTAGGAACCCAGAATAAAAGGGAAGCTTACATTTTGTTAGAATCAGCACCAGTGAAGCCAGTTGTCTTTGCTATTGGAATTAACACCTATGCATCACCAAAACAAAGAAGAGCCTAAAAATTACTACAGAATAAATAAAACCCCAAGAATGGAATTTTTTTTTGCATATAATTGGAATAATGTAATGCATTATTACCAACCATGTTGTACAAATTAGGCGTAGACCTGTAATCTAAGTAGAAGGGGTTTCATCTCGACTTCAGCTTCCATCAGCCGTATGCCTCTCTTTGTCAAGCATAGACTATTTCATTGTCAAATTGAACACCAATTAATGAAATTTTAACAAAATCAGAAATAATTTGCTCAAAAAAAAAAAACAAAATCAGAAATCAGGATTATTATTTAACAATTTCACTATCAATTTCAACTCCAATAAATGAAATTGTAACATACCAATTAGCCGTTTTTTTATATATATTCGAAACTAAGTATAACTTACAGAATTGTGCTGAGCTCACCGAGGATGAGATCTAGGGCTTCTTCGGCATCCTTGAAATGGCTAAGGAAGTAATTGATATCAGTTAGGTTCTACTTTTAGTGAAGCATATAGAGGATCTCAGGGTTAAAACAAACTACAGATCTAACTGCTAATGAAATCGAAAGAGAGAGCGACTAAGAGGAGAGGAATTGAACCACTCGATAAAATCAAATAGACGCTTAGATTTGTTAGGGTTTAGGGCGGCTAGTGAAATCGATCGAGAGAGAGGGAGGAGGAAATGAGCGGAGTGGAAGGAGTGGGAGAGGAAGAGGCCGAGTAGAAAAGGGTTTTCGGTTACTCATTATTTTATTTTTTATTTTTCATTTTTAGCTCATAAATTTTTGGCTATTTTTAAAGACCCACATTGCCGTCCCAATGCGCGACCGTAAATAAAATTCATGGGCCGGCTACTTTACAAGTGCGTAATAGCGTCCGACCAATTTCCACGTCCCAAAAAACGTTGTCCCTAAAAATAACTTTTTTTGTAGTGAAGTGAGGTGAAACTCACAAGGTGAGACGAAACTCACAAGTGTTGTCTTTAGTGTTGGCAACACTAACAACAACACATACACCAATTCTAGAGAAACACAAATCAATAGAAATAAATATAATTTGCATCGGAAGAATTAAAGCAATACACAAGAATATAATTTTTATCAAGTTATATAAATATATAACTTGATGGGTGCCATAAGACAAAGACCTTTCTATTAATAATATGAATTAAATAAAAGGTCGAAGAAGTTCCTTAATGATAAACGAACCCTGATATAAGGAACAACATATACACGAATTCTCTCTGAAAATAAACACTCAAAACCTCACAAAAATATAAAAATCTATATGAAATTCTCGAGTGTTGGATTGAGTGTTGTCGACACTTGAATGGCAACACTTGAGAGCAGAATTCTACTTCTTGTGCAGATTTGCGTTTTCTGAATTGGATGATCTTCAATGAAGATCCACTGCACTATTTATAGGCCACAAAGTCTTGGAGCCTACTCAAAATGATCAGCAACAGCTTGGAGTTTGTTTTCTCCATTTTAGCCACTCGCCTCATATGTAGGAGACCTAGTCTTCTCTTGCTTCTCTTGCTTGTACCTCTCAGCTTTGGATGCCTTGTACTCTGACTTGTTCTCCCCCAGAATAGCTGAATAAAATATCTCTTTGCTTGGTCATTAATTAAACAAATAAACACATGTTTATTTGTTAATTTCTTCTTCTCGTAACTCTCGCCTGGGCAGTTTCTGTTGCTCTTTTCAAGCTCATTTTAAGGTGACTAACTACTGTTATATAAACATTAATTTACACATTAATATTTGTGAAAAATACAGTAACTAACTCAATGTTGCCAATTCCAAATGGCAACACTTGTGGCAACACCAGTGGCAACACTGGTTTGCAACACTTGGGACAACATTCATGGCAACACATGATTTTAACATTAACAAAGTATATAGAAGAAAAGAGGGGCAGACTGCCCTATATTTATTTTATTTTAATTTTTTATTGACTAAGAAATAATAATTTAGACTTAGTTTATCAGTTATTTTTTTTTCAAAAAGGTATATAAAAAAAGATATGGGGTATAGAGGGTTTAGAATATAGAATTTAGGGTTTAGAATTCAAACAGTCCCGTGCGGACCTCTTTGATAACGGGCCATACAAGCCACAGACCAAACGGATCTTTTGATCCGCGGGCAAAAGCCCGATCCGTGCGAATTTTTTGATCCAAGCCCGTCCAGTATGAAAAGCGGGTTGGATTGGTTACGGGCCACGTGCCAAACGGGTCCGGGCCAAACGGGCCACGAACAACGGTCCGTGCGGACCTCTCACGGATTTTGGCCCTTTTGGCCATTTCCATTTGTGATTCAAATGGAGATTCAAAACAAAACTAAATCTTGAATTTTCAGCATTGTACATGACCACCCCATGATTCATTCCATGGCCATGGTTTTTTCATGAAGCTCTAGGAATTTTCAGCATTTTCAGATTTTTTGTTACAACTTTGTCGATCCGCCCAGAAAGTTCTAGAAATGGAAATAAGACTTATAATATGTTTTCGGAAAGCTACATGTGTCTAGTTTCCAACAGGCGAAAAGGATCCTTAATCGGAAGTCTTTAGAAAAAGTTATGACTGAATTACTCAAGGGTGGTCCTACTAGACGGGAATTGACAAGTTTTGAATTTTGTTTCATTTTCTAGTATGTTCATTCTAGATGTTCATTCCCTTTGTTGATTATACATTTATCGCATGAAAGAAAAAGTGTAGACACACCAATAGAATTTCCTATACATTTATTATTATGTATATCGTCTTTGTTTTAAGCACTATATAAACTCAAGTACTTCTTTATTTTGTAATGATCCAACTTTGAAATAATATATAAGAGTTGTCCTTTTGTTCTTTAAACTTTGAACTCATCAAGATTGTATTACTTTTTGTGTTTAAGTACGACTTATCAAACAGATCACCACCACCGTTTATGGCGTCATTCACCTAATCTAAGGTTGTCACTGCTTGTGAGTGAAGGTATTGGTTACATCAATTAAGTCCTTGGTATGCGTCTTTTGGGGGCGTTGGGTTAAGGCATTCGCCAATTTTCAACGATTCTTTCAATTAAAACGATCTATGGTTCCCATTTGTATCGTTGGGTCTTGTCGTTACGGGCAAGGTTCATATCATTTGGTATCAGAGCATTGGTTTAATTGGGGTTTTATCTATCCTTTTTATTTGTCTATATATCTTACAGTCTATCTTCTACCATTGAAAAACAAATATAAAAAAAAAACTTTCGTCTATCGTCTCATTCGTCTTGTATAAGAAAAGTTTCTTGTCATTGAAATTTTCAAAATCTTCTTGTTATTATCGAATCTTTGTTATTATCAATACCTTATTTTCATCTATTCTTTATTTTTATCAATTCTTGTTTCTATAAAATTTTCTTATTGAAAATATGTCTCAAAATTTGAAAATCCACATGGAGAAATTCTTGAATGAGATGCGAAGCGAGTTGAAATTTCAAATGAGTCTCTTTTATAGGAGGCTTGATAGGATCGAAACAATATTATCATAAATATCCCAACATGTAATACATGAGAAGAAAAGAGAAGGTCACACCATCACGAGATAAGTTGAGGAATGAATTTGCGATAAGCAATGTAATACAAAAATTGAAAATATTTTTCGAGACTTTGAGAGAAAATTTAAAAGAATCAAAAGAGACAAAAAAAATATTGAGAAAAAGGAGAGTGAGAGGTAGAGATTGAAAGTAAAGAAGGGCATGAGGCAAAAGAGGAGATTGTGCGAAAATAAGAAAAGAAAGTGAGTGAAAAAAAATGTGAGAGAAAAGAAAATGAGCAGAATGTGGCATGTGAGAGTGAAAAAGAAAAAGAATTTGAGAAAGTTGAAGTTGTTGAGGGTAAAATAGTAAGTGTAAAAATAGATGAGAAGACTAAAATAGAAAGCACTAATGGGAGTGTGTTAGAAATGGAGAAAGAGTTTGGGGATAAGGAATGCGAAGAGTTAGTTGTAGTTGAGGAGGAGGAAGAAGGAAAACAAAATGAAGGAGAAAACATGGATGCAAAAGATTATGGGTTGATTGAACTTGATAACATCAAGTCAAATCCTTGTGGTTATAAGAACCTATTCGACATTACAAGTCCGAGAAATTCACCATCTTCGTTCATCAATAAATTGATCATTGATCATTTTATTGCCACTCGATGGACTGATTGGATGGACATTGTTACAAGCTGCATCAATTACAAGGTTCGTGGAGCTTGTAATTTGATGTTTCGTAATATTCTATCTCGCATGTTCGTTTTTAAGGCATTACTTAAAATTCGAGAACGAATTTCCTTTAAAACTGAGGGAATGATACGAACCCGGTGAAAGAAAAATAGAGAGGCATGGATGGTTCAAAATATACATTATTTATGTTGGATTTTCAATCAATGAAAAGGTGTTCAAAGACAATGGAGATAATATGGAGTTATTGTGGTTCAAATGGAGGTTCAAAAACAAAACTAAATCTTGAATTTTCAGCCCGTTCATGGCCACCCCATGATTCATTCCATGGCCATGTTTTTTTTTTTTTTGACTTTTTTTCATGAAACTCTAGAAATTTTCAGCAATTTCAGATTTTTTGTTACAACTTTGTCGAGCAGCTCAGAAAGTTCTAGAAATTAAAATAAGGCTTATAATATGTTTTTGGAAAGCCACATGTGTCTATTTTTCAACGGGCCAAACAGATCCTTAATCGAAAGTCTATAGAAGAAGTTATGACTGAATTACTCAAGGGCAGTACTCCTAGATGGTAATTGACAAGTTTTGAATTTTGTTTTATTTTCTAGTATGTTCATTCTAGATGTTCATTCCATTTGTTAATTATACATTTATCACATGAAAGAATAAGTGTAGACACACCCTTAGAATTTCATATGCATTTATTATGATGTATATCCTCTTTGTTTTAAACACTGTATAAAATCAAGTGTTTCTTCATTTGTAATGATCCAACTTTGAAATAATATATGAGAGTTTTCTATTTGTTCTTTAAACTTTAAACTCATTAAGAATGCATTACTTTTTGTGTTAAAGTTCGACTTATCAAACGGATCATCACCACAGTTTGTGGCGTCATTCACCTAGTGCAAGGTTGTCAATACTTGGGAGTGAAGGTATTGGTTTTATCATTCAATTCAAATCACTTAAATCCTTGGTTTGCCTCTTTTGGGGCGTTGGGTAAAGGTATCTATCAATTTTCAACGATTATTTCAATTAGAACGATTTAGGATTCCCATTTGAATCGTTGGATCTTGTTGTTATGGGCAACGTTTACATCAATTTGTGACTTCATTTCTTTCCATATAAGGAAAAGTGCACAATTTACAACCAGAAAGTAAGACCCACAATCTTGTCAGAGGCAGCACGTTCCTGCTCAACAAATTAAAAGTCACTCGAGAATCGGGATTCAAATGAATTTTTGTGATGGTTAGAGGTTGAGTAGCCGGATTGACCAAAGCTCAACTATCATATTTGACATATTTGACGTAATTCTAATGGATATGCTGAAACCCGTCACACATTTGACCCAAAGAGTTTCTAAGAGCAACTCCAATAGGAGAAGTTAGTGGAAGATACCAAAATTAAATTTTGGTACCTTACAAGCATTATTAATAGGGTATTACATTTTCATTTTCAATGGAAGGAGTTAGCAAATTAATTATTTTTCCATATTGAGTAACTTTTGTGAAAAACTAGTTTTTTTTTTAAATATTATAAAAAAACTAGTTTTTAGAACAGTTCATCATTCTTATTAGTTAGACTTAGTGCTTTAAAACTAGTTGTTTTCTTATGTTACAAAAAAACTAGTTTTTTGCAAGATTTTGACTTTCATATTTTAAATTTTATTTCACATTTAAAATATTTTATTTAATTGAAAATACATTTTGATAATTAAAATAAATATTTTTAAATATTTATATAAAAAATATTTTTTTAAAAAATAATTATTTAATTTTTTTAAAAAATAATTTTTAATTTTTTAAAAAATAATAATTATTTATTTTTTTTTAAAAAATAATTATTTAATTAAAAAAAAAAAGTCACGAATTTACAAACTGAACAAAACAAAAAAATAAAAAAAAAGGAATAGGAAAGGAAAGAGTTAGCCAAGGTATCAAATTTGATACCTTGATTAACTCCTTATCTAATTTTGGTACTTCAAATCTTATCTATAAGAGTTGCTTGCCCTAATGATAACCCTTACCCTTGTGGGCCCGATTTTCTTTAGATGCTACATTTTTATTGTATTAATTTTAAACTCAGTGAATTTGAATGGAGACTGTTGAGTGTTAGGGGGCGTTTGTTTTTAGTTTTTAAGCCTTATTTGTCTCTTAACACTTATTCATTAAGAGGATTAGAGAAATAAGTGTGTTTGTTTTTTTTTTAAAATAAGGCTTGTTAGGCTCTTAAAGTCCTCTTAATTTTAAGTGGTTAAAATGTTGCTGAATTGCCTCTGAAAGCCACTGTTTCATATTTGATTTTGGTTAAAAAAAAATTTAAACTGTTTACTGTTTCATATTTGATTTTGACGAATTTTTTTTATTTTTTTTTAACTGTTTCAGAAAATGAATTCAGATAGAAAATCAAACAACTTATCCAATTCAGAATTCAGTTTTCAGTTGCTGCCTCTTAATCATTCAGCCATTTTCAGAACTGAAATCAGATTTCAGCACTTATCACTTAAAAAAAACAAAAACCCCATTAATGGATATTTTTGGGGGTAAGTAAGGGATATTTTGAAAAGAAAATGTTAAAATGTAATAGCAAAACTCATAATTTTGTTGTACTCCTTCCCTTCTTCCTAAAAATAAAATAAACTCCCTCCGTTCCATCCGAAAAAATACAAATTTTTATTTTGTGTGTCCCATTTAAAAAGACACTTCCAAAATGAAAGTTTTTTTAATATTTATTTATCCGTGAGACCCACTTATCATACTCACAATAACTATCAACTAACTATTTCCTACTTCACTTTCTCTCTCCTACCTCACTTTTAATACTCACAACATTTACTCCACTATATACTCTTCTTAATTTCCGTACAAAACAAACTTTGTACCTTTTCGAGTAGGACGAAAATATTATTGTTTTAAATAATATTACAAAAGGATTTTACAAAGTTTTGTTTATAAACAATGTTGAAAAAATAGTTGGATGTTGTATTTGTAGTATCCACTATTCATTAAATTAACATTCAATTTTTTCTAAATTTTAATCAAGAATAAATTTAAAATTTTGTTGGACATTCATTTTGTGTGACGGAGGGAGTAACATGTTTTAGTAACCCTACAACATTACTCATTTAAAGAGAGTTACTATTTAAACCCCAAAAAACTATGAGTAAACCCCATTACTAATATCACCCCAAATAAATTGCACACACCCCTTTACTTTTCCTTTATACCCTTAATGTCATTTATTTAGGTTTTAAATTTATCATCTTCCAATCTTCACCCACCCCCATTTGACCGGCCTATAGAGAGAGAGAAGAAGAAGAAAGATTTTGATGAGAGAGAAGAAGAATTCTGATTTATAGAGAGAGAGAGAGAGTGAGAGAGAAGAAGAAGAACAAGAAGAACATTCAACAACAACAACAACAATAATGCCAAGCTTTGGTGGAAAAGGTAAGCACAAATTTCTTTTTAGGTTTTCGTTTTTTGTAATATCGTTACAAATTTAGTCAAATTGTTTAGTTGTCATGCTTGATTTCATGGAAATATTGTTGGTATAAGCTCAATTTGTAAATCCTTGGTCGAAATCTGGATCTTACGTGGGTCGGCCAGTGCCTGCCGACTCTGGGTAGATAGTCGGCCAGATACGGCCGACTCTGGGCAAAAATTCCTCAAACCCTGGCCGACTTTTGCCTCATTTTTCAGTCACACCCGACCTACTTTTCTGTATAAAATCAACTGGTTCCTGTCGACCCTCTCATTTTTTATTTTTTATTTTTTTTTGTGTTTAGAAAGACTATGTATATGATTTTTGTCTCTCATTTTTTATTTTTTTATTTTATTTTTTTGTGTTTAGAAAGACTATGTATATGATTTTTGTTAATTTAGTTCTTCATTTTTGATTTTAGAAATTTTGATAATTGGCTTAGAATTGATTATTCATTTGATGTTTATTGCAGTTAAACAATTGATTAGAGAAAAAAAGACCACTGCCTCTGCCAGAAGGAAACGGGTAGAGAGGGAACGGGAAGAGAGGGAACGAGAAGAGAGGTTGCGTAAGGAGATGTTGCTTCGAGGAGATAGTTCAAATGCTAGACAATTTGAGCAGGATGGTGATTCTGAAACTGAGGATGAAGGTGAGAATCAGGATAGAATGGAAACATCTCCACCAAATACTAATGAAAATCAAATGACATATGTACCGGAACGAGAAGAAGAAAATGAGGATGAAGAAGAAGCAGATGCGGGTTTTCCTGGTGGCCCGGTGTGTAAAGATTTATTATTATCATATGAAAATCATGTGGCGGGGATGATATGGCAAGGACGTGATGTGCGCAACTTCAAATGTATTAACCATGTGGCGAAGTTGAAACAATGGGAGTTGGATTTTGAGAATATGACTGCACCGGTTACAGAAATTCTAGGTAATTCAAATCTTCTTTTAGTAGTAAATGGAGTCCATGATCATTTGGACAAGACGTTGATTCGTGCATTCTCGGATCGATGGCACTTGGAAACTAATAGTTTCCATTTGCCATTTGGGGAAATGACGATCTCCCTTGAAGATGTCTTTTGCTTGACGGGGCTCCCGGTTACTGGGCAACCACTATTGGAGAATCCTTCGTACTGTGGATTTGTTTTTCGGAAATTGCGCTCTTAAGCCACATAATATATCCTTCGGTCGGCTATTTGCATTAGACATTGCTATCACATAATCCTCCTCATCCTTTTTTAATCTTCCCGCATACGAATGACCAAGCATAGAGTCATAAATTGGATGATTGTGAACGCCGCATATCACTTTCAATTTCCATTGACCATCTTCATTCACTTGTCTAGCATTCAACTGAAACTTACAATCACATTTCTTTGTTCCACTTTTTCGTTTTCCTTTCTTTTTGCCTTTAAATTCATTTTCAATCGATTCTTGAGACGATAGCGAGATTGGCTTGTCTTTGTATGTCCCCCAACGTTCGCATACGAGCGTCATTCGAGGGTACGATCTACGGCTTCCAGGATTATCTGACCGGCCTATAATTATAACAAATCCATACTCTTCTCCCTTTTTACGTACCCAATCGAAACACGTTTCCCGATTGGAAAAATATGTAGGTACCGAGAACTCTTCGGTGTAATCTCTTAAAATAGCCTCGAAATCAATAGATTCATAGTTGTCATCATCTAATGAACATTGAAATTAAATAAATAAAACAATTAGGGAGGTTTTGTGGAAAAAATTTGGGGTCGGCCAAAGGTGACTTATTTTTTGCTACAAAGTCGGCCGGGTGTGGCGGAAAAATTTAAAAAAGTCGGCCAACAGTGGTGGAAATTTGATCTTAAAGTCGGCCGGGTATGGCGGTAAATATTGAATATAGTCGGCCGGGTGTGGATGTATTCTTATCCAGAGTCAGCCAGAGGTGACCGAATTTAAGCCCAGAATCGGCCACTCAGAGCCGACCCCGTCAAAAATCATTTTTTTTTTAAAAAAAAACTAAATGCATTAAAATGTAAATAAAGAGATAGTGTAAAGAAGATTACATTATTATTTGCTTGGATTGCCATTTCATTCATGAACTTTTGATTGAAAGAGGAGGATGGTAGTTGGGTGAAGAGGAGGATGGTAGTTGGTATAGAGGGAAAATGAAGTTGTAAAAATGTGGAAGTGTGTGTGTGGGAGTGGTAAATGGTGGAGTGGTGAAAGAGTTAATGGAAGAGAGGAGGATGGTAGTTGGGTGAAAGTTAATGGAGGAATAGGGGAAGATGAAGATAGGGGTAAAGAAGTAATTAATCTCAATGGCATTTTTGCAATTATTTTCATTTGGGGTTTACTCATAGTTTTTTGGGGTTTAAATAGTAACTCTCCATTTAAATCGGTAAGTTGAAACCCGAAATCAAATGGGAGATTATAAAGCGGGCCCAACCAATCGGAACACAGGTTCGGCCCATTTGCGAGAAGGCCAGGACAAATAGAACGGAAATGCGCTTCTATTTCTTCGTCTTCTTCATTACCGTTGCTACTTCTGTAGCTCAAAGGAAGGGCGGGAAAATCATGAACCCTACCGACGCCTATCGCAAGGATCTTCGCTAGAGGGAACTCAAACGGGTATTCGATTCCCCTCTTCTTCTTTTTTCTTGATTAAATTATTGTTGTATGTGTATATATTATCCACTCTAGCTTTTCAAGTCATCATTGCCCTAATGCCCAAATTCATGCTCACTTAGGGTTTCGAATTGACCTCTATATATTGTCCAGTTGTTGATCAATGGGTAATGTAGCAGTGGCGGAGCTTTGATTTTTTCTATAAAGGGGCAAAAATTCCTTGACCATTTAGACAATACCACATTTTAAAGGGGGTAAATTTTGTCATAATTAACAATGGTGATAAGATTGTTCATACTCAACATTGGAAGAGAGACTAGATCTCAACATTGTGAGAGAAATAATTGGGGAATCTTCTGTGTTTGAATTGAATCATCAACTGAACTTGCGATTACAATAAGAGCAATACATTGTTTATATACTAAGGCTAACATGCACTGCTCTAACTAACTGATTCAGGCTAACATGCACTTCTCTAACTACTGATACAGGCTAACATGCACATTATTACAGTTGTAAACTAACTGTACAAATAACAAACTAACAACCAATCTAACTGATTAACAAAGTCTAGTTAACTCTTGTCCTTCGTTTGTGTGCACTGATCCTTCGTTATGTCATCAAGCTTGGTTGTTACCACCTCATCACCTGTGATAACGTTAACACCCCTCTTCAAGTTGGTAGTGGAAAACAGGTTGAACACTCCCAACTTGGACAATAAATGTAGAAGATGATGAGAGGCTTGAGTACCAAGTTTGTCCTTAACAACATGACAATCTATTTCTTTATGCTTGGTTCTCTTAGGGTTACCTGCAATATGTAGAGCTGCTTGATTGTAACAGAATAGGGAAGCATGGGTAAGACAAGAATCTTGGAAATCTTTGAGCAAAGAGACTAACAAACAGCAGGCCTGTGCCATAAACCTATATTCTGTCTCTGTTGTGGATCTAGCTACAACAAGCTATTTCTTACACTTCCAAGAGAGCAAAGAATCACCCAGGAGAACACAAAATAGTAGGGCAAGCAGCCCAGCCAACAACACAAAACACTTTAAGCTTCAGAGGACTTAATATGGAAAGAAGTAACCCCTGACCAGAAGTGGATTTGAGATATCTTACCAACTTGTGTGCGCTGATCTTTCTTCTTGTCAACAAGCTTGGTTGTTACCACCTCATCACATGTGATAACCTTAACAAATTATAGTATACTTATTTTTTTTCCTTGGAGAAAGGGGGGCAAATATTTTTTTTTTTACACCAAAGTTCTTAATTTCAAATAGAATAAAAATATACTACCATGTGATAACCTAATGAGGGAAGCTGCCCCCGTAAGAGACAATTTAGCTCCACCAGTGTAATGTAGGTGAATTGAAATAAAATAAACTGGTTACAATGTTTAGTTGTTGCTATAATTCTCTCTTTTTATGTAATCAGAGAACAGTGTTATTACAATGATATCAAGTATATATTGATTTCATTTGAATTGATGGCCAAGTAATCTTTATTGTTAAGGTCTAACAGGTCTATATGTTACTGATGCAATTGGTTGATTGCTTTAATGCGCTTTTGTGTACACTTGAATTACTACAGATCGTTGCTAATTATGCTTCTAGTTGATTAGCGGTTCATGTCCTACTAAAACCAAGTCTAAATTTCTTATGATATTATTGGTCCTATGCATAGTTTCTTTTACTATTTTGTCCTTTGTATGGCATCATTAGCCTTTTTGGTTTCTGTCAATCTTCTTTCACCTTGCCTCACTTAATATCTTTGTCATTCACAGAACAAGAATGAAAGGAAGAAAGTTAGGGAGGTGGGAATTTTAAAGAAGGACACTTAAGGATCAGATTGAGAAGTTGGAAGCCATGAGTAAGTTACCTGATCTGAAGGCAAATATTCTTGTGAAATTCTTTTTTTGTTATACGATGATCATATCTTGTATCCTTAAATAACCGTAACAGAGACCTAAAGTAAATGGAACCTTTTATGCCTGTACCATGCAGATATTCCCTTTGTGTATCTTGTTATTCTTAACAAAAAGGCTATATCCACATAATCTAATTATGTGCTACTGGAAAACTGTCAATTCATTGGCCAGCTGTACTTTATAACACCTTTATGCTTCTATCGATGAATTTTGTGGATGTAGTACAACTCTGTTGGCATTTTTGGGGGTACATCATGCATGCTTGCATTTACTTCTGTAGTGGTAGTATATAGATTTTCGTTACTCTAAAGTTTTTTTTTTTTTCTGACAATCAATGAAGAGGCAGATGGTGCTTTGGAAAAAACAAGAAAACACAAGAAGAGACAACTGGAGGATACATTGAACCTTGTTATCAAGAAAAGGAAGGTAATATGCAAAACGTTCATACTACTAGTAATTGATGAGGGCTCATATCTTCTTTACATGTATGAAAGGAATGGGACATCCCATATTTTCCGAGCTGTGACTTGTAGTATAGTCTTTGGTACTTACTGACCTTGGCAAGAAAAGCCAATTAGCTTCCTTAAAAATCAAGGAGGAAAAAAGCGAGGACTGGTAGAGAGGGTTAGTAGGTCAGTTCGCGGAAAAAAAATCAAGCAAAATTTTTTAAAGAAGAAGAAAAAGAAAAAGATCAAAAACAAGCAATCCACTCCAGTCCTGCCAAATTGAAGGGTTAAATATAAACACTTTTGTCAAAGTGTAGAAAATATGTTCTTTATAACAAATAAAAATGTGATGCACCAAGAAAAATAATTTGTGCATCACGTGTGCTATTTGACTGGTCTAAAAAAAAGCAATAGCTTTTTATAGTATTTAGAGCATGAACTTGTGTTCATGGTGATTACTAATACACTATGTGTTATGATCCACTAAAGGGAAATTTCTATATTATTTTTCTCAATCTTTTCATCTCATTTGGAGGTTTCCCGGTTACTCTAAGCCAATGCATATACCCTCGACACTCTGAGTAAATCACAAATGAGTTCGAAGTTTGAACAACTTACTCTACTACCTTTCTGCTCCATCCATATTGATTAAGGTTATCTAAACTTCTAACTAACCCCCATTTTTTGAAATTTTATTTGAGTTAGAGGGGTGAGTCAACAGTCTCAATATTCATGGGTAATTTGAGTGAATAACCATTTGGGGATTCATATTAATGTGTGAAAGTGTCTCGTAGATTTAGTAAGCTCTGTGCTCGGGTAGCTGTTTAACAAGATCATGATGTCAAATCCCTTGAGATGGTTCAGAGTCTTCAGACACATACACCTTAGAGCAGTGAGTATGGTTAGTGGTAAAGAATATCAACTATAATGTAAGAGGTAGAGAAAGGCCAGATCAAATGACAGTATTTGTTAATACGAATATCAGTAAATGTGGTTGGATCATATGACTAAGCATAGGATTAAAAAATGGTTCATGAAGTCAATCGTTAGCGACTGGGATATAAATTTGAGCGAAATTGAATTGTTTGCTGAAAATATGCTAAGTAACGACTATTGTTAAAATTGAAGATATCGGAGGTAAAGATGGTGAAGGTCACTAGAGATAGTTTTTACAAAATGAGCGTTTTGTACATCAAAACATGTAATAGCTTATAGGTATGTCAGTGCTTGATATTTGTTTGTTTGGGATATCACAAATTCAGAAAATTGAAGATATTCGAGTTAAAGATGGTGAAAGTTGGAGAGAGTATATTTCAAAATATACCATCTAAATCTTCAAGAATTTTGGCCTCTAAGCGTGTATCAAAGTATGTATAGGCAAATAGGTATGTCAGTGTTTGATCTTCGGTTGTTTGATATATCTAAAAATGAATGTCTTTTTGAATTGATTATTGATCAGAAGAATATAAACTACCAATTTAAAGTTATGATTTCCACATCTAGTTTATGTTTCAACTAGGTTCCAATAGTAAATATTGTCACTTATAAATGTTACATAGTAGTTCACCCCATCTTCTCTTCCTATTCTAAGAATCTTGTACTCTTTGCTAGGAACCACTTGGACCAACTTGGTAAGCTGTCTTTCATTTTCTGTGATGTTACGTTGAATGGAAGGGTTATTTTTCCCGGGTTTACTCATTCCTCTTTCTTAATACTTCATATAGCTTTATCTTTTATTTGATCTTGACTATGTAAATGAAAATGTGTGCTTAACTAAAAGACCAACTCACTTGTGCAAACCCATCCTAAGGGGCAGATTGTTCCACTACCACTCATTCCTTCCCAGTATTCTGCTCCATGGGTTCTGCACTGGTAAGGACATTTGTTGTTTCTTTGTCTTCCTAATTGACATTTCCCATTTGTCCTTTTTTTCTGACATTACCCATTACTTTCTGTGTAACTTCATTTCGGATAAAGCTTTGAGGTGCACCATGTCCTGACAAAAGCCATGAGATTTATGAAACTGACTTTGTAATCTCAAGAAAGATCATGGCTCTACGATTAGTGAAGAGAGCTCATGTCCCTTGTCAGGTGGCGTTGCTCATATGTAATTCATTCACTATTAGTTACTCACTCCGTCCCAAATTGAATGTTCTTTTTTGTCCCAAAATGAATGACCTTTTGAAATTTTTCCTTCAAATAACTTTGTTCCTAATGATTTTTTTTCAATCTCTTTTTTCATAGTTCATTATATTTTTGCAAAACAAAAATTTTGAAAGGGCAAAACCCATATTTTCGTCACTAAACTTTAGCTTTTTTCAAAATGTTCTCATTGAACTATTATTTTTCAAAATGTTCTCACTGAACTTTCACAGTTTTCAAAATGTGCTCACTCCGTTAACATATTCACTAAAAATCTAAAGAAATTTAGTAATGTGACTTTACGTGAATAATGTTCGTTAAGTTTTCAACCAATATGTTAACATTGTTGACATGTATGATGAAGACTACAATAATTTTTTAAATGTAAAATGTCATTACTCATTAGCACATAGTTTATAAGAAATATTACAAATTAATTCCCCAAAAAAACCATTTATCCTTTATCGTATTTAACAAAACTAGTCATATGAGGTCATGTGGCAAAATTTCATTAAATTTTAAGCGAATTTGTTGACGGAGTGAGCACATTTTGAAAAATGTAAAAGTTCAGTGAGAACATTTTGAAAATAAATAGTTCAGTGAGAACATTTTGAAAAATGCTATAGTTCAATGATGAAAATATGGTTTTTGCCTTTTGAAAGTGAATAGCAAAGTATTTATGATTGTTTTCTATTAAAAACAACCTTTTCAAAATGACTCTTAAATCCCAAATGGACATTCATTTTGGGACGGAGGGAGTAATAAATAGTAAAGTAAGAGGTGTCTTAGAATTGATTCTTAATACATAATACTTTGCACTCAAAAAGGGTAAGCATTATAGGTGTTGACTCTCTTTATATGGTTATAATTGGTTGATACGTTTTTTGAAATTTCGATGGGACGTTTTGAATATTTTAGATTTTGGTTTTTGTTTCTCTTTCTGTTTTGAGGCGTTGATTGAAAACTTGTCCTGTTACTGTCTAAATTTTCATGATGGTGGAGTTGCTTTAGTTTTTATATGGACATCTATGTTCAACCATGATTTTTACAGCCTATTTTACCTTCCTGGGCAGGAATATGAAGATAAAATGAAGGAAAAGGGATAAGCACCAGTAATGTTCAGGTGAGGGTTGTGTCTCTCTTGGGTAAGGGATAGCATATGCTCTGTTTATAAGTTTAATATTTACTCAGCAAACTGGTGTTTTATTTCTTCTGCTGCAGTCATCTGGACCTCCTCAAAGACGGACAACAGCGGAAGAAGACGAGAGTCAAGCACCCACAACCCTAGGTTATCCTTCACCTGGTTTTATAAAGCACAACATTTTTTATATATATATTTTTACCCTATTGCTTATCTTTTTAGCAATTTGTTGCAGGATTCTGTGTACTATCACCCTTCATTGAATCCCACTGGTGCTCCTCCACCTGAAAAGCCTTCAATGCTCAAGTCATCACTAGGTTTGTTTAGTTTGTGTTCTGCTCTCTTCACTAAATATATTTGCACGTCGTTTCTAAGTTTGGTTGTTTTGCTTTGAATTGCAGGACCAAGAATACCCTTATCAGAAGCTTCATCCAGAAGGGCTGCTGCTTTATCAATTGCAGAATCTGATGATGTTGCTTTATCAGCTCCTCCTCCACCTCCACCACCCCTCATCCGCCCCAAAGTGGTGATGAGGACTCTAAAGATAATGTTATACCTCCATCTTTGCCTTTACCACCTCTGCCTCCAATGCCGTCTGTAGGACGTAGGTTCTAAAGAGGATTTGAGCGGTAGAGCTTTCAGTAGGCGTTACACACGAACCACCAAAGAGGAATGAGAAGGAGGAGCGAAAGTAGGGACAAGTCGGGAAGGAGAGAACAAGTATTGCGGGAGCGATAAGGCATGTACGTCACTGTTGCTGACATCGATATCTGAGCCAGGTATTTATAGTGGTCAGAGCTTGACAGCTCCGTACCACGCACATGACAGATCACGTGCTCTCCGTACCGCGAGGTGTCGAACCTTTATTCGTCGGGTTCGTACAGAGCGGTATAACGATGCCGCGTGTCCCTCGTGGGGACCAGTCCCGCAATTCCCCTTTTTGTCCTGACTAGGCCACGTGGAGTCCCTCAATTGGGCCACGTGGCAAATTCCGCTATTCTATCCTCCAATCCACAACTCCTTGATGATTCCCAAAATAAGCGGTAGAAGAGTCCCCATTGACCTTGTTCAATCAACGGAACTAGCTTCCGCTATGCTTGCAGAAGGCGATGTTACGTTTCCTTAACAATTATATAATCAGAAGTATAAGGCCAATTCCACCTGCTTGATTAAGAGAGAGTGACCTTCACGTGCGGTAGCACATGCACAAATTTAGCGGAACATGTCCTACATTAGTCCCTCTGTGCGGGAGATTTCTCTAGAAATTTCCCGGACATATTAGTAGCTTCACAAATTTTTATTTTTGCGGAACATCTTTATGAGTTCATATGATATGTTGCGTAGATTACTTCCGCAAAGCCTTGGGAACTGTACCCGTGCATTTAATGCGAAACAGTTGTAATCATTACTGTGTCATGCGGAACTGTCCTTTCATATTCCCCACTATATATATGAGCGCTCCGCTCTTTATTTACTACTTTTAGCCTTTGAGACAAACTGAGGGTTGATAGATCGAGTTTGCGGTTGAGTTTTTACGGTGAATTTGGTTTGTTTATTCCTATGACTGCTTGTCTTTTTTGTTCCGCACAATGTCTCTGGTTGAGAGCAACCGTAGGGGTGAGGAAGGAGATTCGTCTGCAGAGGGAGAAAAAGAATCTGATTCCGCAATGATTTCTTCTCCCGGTTCGGACAAATCTGGAAGTTCAAGCAGCAGCGGGGAAATTGAAACCCCTACTCCAGAGGGTAAAGCCTCTATATGGAGACCTTATGGTTCCGCAAATGATGTAGGTGTAGAGTTAATCAATACTAGGACCCATGAAGTTCCGCTATCCCCTCCCGCTAATTTATTCAAGATGGCTCCTTTCTTTGGTCCCGCAGATATGTTCTGGGATGAGGCCATGTCCTGGTCCGGCCCGCATTTTAACCATGGTAAAACCACAGGGATTGTTAAGGAGGTTTCTTTAAAGGATTTCAAAAAGGTAGGTTATCGTAAGCTTTTACGATTGAAAGTAGAAAGAGGGGATATTCCATGGTCCGCTGGTATCATTGTTTGCGGTTCCGCAAAGGTAGCTCAGTGGGCGGACTGGACTAGGGATGTCTTAGGGAATGAGGGCTACGTTTCAATTCTTAAAAGCAGTGGCATATACAAATGTGTAAGGGCCTGCCAAAATTTAACCGTGGCCAAGAACTTTGACCATTTGTGGACCTTACTTTCTCGTTGGGATACGAAGAACCATACCTTTATTGCAAGCTGGGGTGAGTTCACTATAACTCTGGAGGATGTGGCTGCCTTGTACTGCTTAGAGGATCTTGGAGATGAACCTCTTGAAAAATTTATGTCTGCGGAGGAGGGACTAAGGGTAGAAGCTCCGGAGGATATCCGAAAGATTTGCGGAAAAGAGATTAAGGGGCGCAAAAATGATTGGAAAGGGTGGATCTTAACTTGGTTTGGTGTTTTTGATAAAGCTGGTACATTTACTCCCGCAGATAAGAAGGATTCGGAGCATTATCTAGAAGCCTACTTATCTATGTTCTTGACTTTATTTCTTTTTCCTGGAAAACCTCATGACGGCCCGTATGAAAGGAATTTCGTGTATGCTGTGAAGCTAGCTGCGGGTAAAAAGCTGCCTATGGGCCCTTTGTTTTTGGGGAATCTATATGCCCGATTCGATAATCTTGCGGAGGCAGTAAGCAAGTCTGTTGGAAGGTATTATGTCCATGCGTTCTTACCTGTTCCGTTTCTACATATGTTCCTTCTTGAGCATTTCAAAAAATTAGGTGTGCGGGAGGAGGTTTATGCTGGGCCGGGGGGGACGTTAGTACCTCAGTCCTGGACTTGGATGAATGTGAAATTGAACGTTGGTCTCTTGGAGCTTATTGACCGTGAGGATGAGTTTTGTTTCCGTCCCTATGGAAAGGTTCCACTAAATACAATTTCTCTAAATTGGTACCGCACTGTTGGTCAGCATATGGAAGTATTTGAATTTAAAAATGGGGTACTGCAGAAGGGTAAAGAGAGTGAATACCCTATTATTGCGAACATCCTTCCAGCTTGTCTCCCCGCACTAAATGAACTGGAAGTTGGGTCTGTAAGATATAGCCCTGAACGATGTGCTTTGCAATGCGGTTATGATTTAGTTTGTGCTGGGTTGTCTGATGATGTATACTTGGATTTTAATGATTCTTGCAAGCGGTTTTGCTATCCTGGTGGCTTTTCACAAGTACTGGAGAACATGGGAGTAAAAGTTATTCCTGATGCAGTGTGGGTGGGTTCAAGGACTACGCAAGCGCGGGATTTTTGGGTGCATAGTCTGAAGCTGATGCGGGAATTTATGAATGAAGCGCTTCATGTTCTTGTGGAAGAACAGATTTGGAGAAATGATTTTTATCTCAGCTGTTGTGGTGTTGTTTATTCTGGTCCCCTGTCCTCATACATTGAAGGAGGCTCGTTGAAAATTCCGCAGTCTGGTTGCTTGGAGGAATGCAAGAAACGTCCCGAACTAAAGCTTGGAAAACCAAAAAGGAAGGTTGGTAAAGGGGTTATGAAGGATGCAGGTAAAGAAAAAATGGACCAAGCCGCGGAGGAAGAAGCTCCTGTTGGGGCTGAAAAAATAGTGAAGGTACTGTGCTTCCCGCTATAGACTTGAGATATCTTTTGGGTGTTAAGTGATTCACACTTTTCTTTTCTGCCTTGCCCAATTTAGGGGAAGCAACAAGCAAATAAGAATTTGGCTGAAAAACATGCGGAAGAGAGTGATCATGAGGTATATCTAGGCTTCATACTTTTTCTTTCTTGAAGAGAAAATATTATGCCTTCGAAAAATTACTCTCGTCTCTTTTTTTTTTAATTTTATTTTCAGAAAGAGGAAGCTGAAAGTCAAAAGAAAAGAAAAAAGAAAAGAAAGGAACGGATTACGGAAGGGAATATTGGCAGGAATGAAGATGCTACTATTGAAAGTGCAGGAGGAAAGAATGAAAAAAGAAAAAATGAAGAAGGGGGATAGAACGGTGCAGAGGGTTGACCGTCTAGATAGTTGTGCTCATTCTCAGTTTGTATGATGGGCTGAATGAAAAATAATATTACTATATCTCCTTCTTTCCACTTTTCTCCTTACTGATTGAGTGCCATATATTTTTTATTTATTTATTTTTTAAAAAAAAAACTATGGCAAAAAGTGGTAAAAAGGAAAAGGAAGGTTGATGAAGGAACTGCGGAAGCTTCAACCCCTGCGGGGAAGAAGAAAAAGAAGGATATGGCGGAAGCTTCAATCCCTGCGGGGAAGAAGAAAAAGAAGGATACCGCTATTAAGTAAAGAAAAACTCCCCTGAGGCAATCTCAAAGACTCCGGAAGGTGAGTTCTTTCTTTATGAATTTTCTGTGCGCGTTTAAGGGTTTGGTGCTAAGACATTTTTTTTTTTTGCATACATGTATGGAACATCGTTCATTTGTGGTGAGGTATAGTGGAGTTGGTGTTTCAAGCGAAATACCTATTGATTTAGCGGGAGATGATGAAGAAGTGAATGTTAGTCCTATCCCTGCTGCGGGTCTTGGTACTCCGAATGCGCCCTTGGGTAAGATGTTTTTGAGTACGATTTCTCCGCAGCTTCCCCCTTCCTTTCCGGAAGTTTCCATGCGTCCTATTTACCTATCTGAATGCGGAGTGTGGATTGACCCACGAACTTCTTTGTCCATATCTACTCCTGCAGATGCTACCACTATTTTAAAGGAGAAGGGCCAAGCTGCGGTATATGGCCAGGCTGGTAATCCGGTTAGTGGAGTAGCGGAAGAGAGTTTGATGGGCAATGTTACCCACAATATTATTGACCAGCGGTTACAAAAGAGTAGTTTGATGGAGTTGTTTGAAGCCGCATCATCTAAGCGTCGTCCTTCCGCAGGACTTAATGAGTATGGTAGCATGATAGCAGACCGCGACGTCATAAAGGACTTTGATCAATCGCAGAGTCTTGGTGAAGCGGTTAGGCTTGGAGATGATGCGGAGGAAATTGAACCTAGCCTTGTGAAGTCACTACGTCATAAGCCTAATGTTGAAGTTGACAAAGTTGTTTTAAGTGAAGCCACCATGGAGCTGGATAATGTTGAAGTTGAAAACGTTCACGTTTTACCTGCGGAAGATGTTGAGGTTGCGGATATGCAAGATTCTGAAAACTTTGTGGGAAATGAGCATGATACCAATGCTGGTGCTCAAATTGCGGTTGTGGATGAGCATGATACCAATGTTGGTGCTCAAACTGATGTTTTGGTTAATGTGCTTGTGCAGCCTGAGGAAAATGCAGGAATTGCGGATATGCAAGATCCTAGCAATTCTGAAATTGCGGGACATGATACCATGGCTGGTGATCAATCCGCAGGTTTAGGCGGACTAGTGCTGTCCAATATTGAGATTGAGATTGAGGATATGGGAGATCCCACCAACCCTACGGGTGCTGAGCATGATATCAGAGTTGATGATCACACTGCAGGCTTAAACGAAGGACTTAAGCTGTCGCAACGTGCTGAAGGAAAATCAAATGTGCAAGCTTGCAGCCATCCCACATGTGCGGTTGTTGTGGAAAGCTCATCTGACTCAGGTAACAAAGTTGGTGATGCGGCAGTGGAAATAGTTGAAGAAACTTCATGTGATGAAGAAATTAATTCGACTTTTGCGGATAAGGTTGTTTCTTCTCTTGCTACTACGCAAAATGAACAAAAGGAAGACAACCAACTTGCGGTTGTAGAAGAAAAAGGGAAAGAACTTATTGATTACAGGAGGAAAGGTATTGCAGGAGTTGAAAGTGCATTTGGTACGAAGGTGGTTACTGCGGAATTTGTTCCCCTGTCTGCGGGAGATGGTGAGACTTGGCGTGGTTTTCATGTAGGTCAAGAAAATGCGGAGCGTTTGAGAGGTTTGCAGAAAATTATTCCAGACTTTTTCTCTAATGTATGCTGCGCTTCTTCTAAACGAGTGGTTCATAATCTGGGCTTATTAGCATCGAATTTGGTTTATTTTGAAAACGGTCAATTGAATCAAATGGAAGCTGAACTGCTCCGCATGATGAAAGATGAATTTAAAGATTTGGAACGTGATGGTTTTTTGGTTGACTGGGCTTTTGAAGAAATTGACCGTGCTCTTAAGTTTCCTATAGAGCAGGAAATGAATCGACTTGCGAAAAAGGAACGTGGCCTTGAGGGAGAAGTAAAAAAGCTTCGTATTGCTGTTACTGGTTTTAAAGAAGAGATAGAAGATTGTAAATCTCGGATTGCGGTGTGCAATCAACAACTTGTTTTTGCGGAAGAAGAACTTCTCGGGAAGGAAGTTGAACTTAATCAACTTAGATCAGAGTTGGAGCTGCGGTCCCGCATGCTGCTTGATGCATGAGAATAGTTGTAATGCTATGGGAATGAAGCATTGTCTTTTATGGTGAATGTGATCTCAAAACTTCTTTTGTGATATGTCTTTTGAACAACTTGTTTTTATGTAATCGATAATGCTATAAACATTTATGTAATCGATGATGCGATAAAATGTTTACATGTTTTTCGCATGGTGTTTTCCCCCCCTTTTTTTTATATGTGCAAATGCGGGTAACAATTCTTTTTGAAGTATGATAGTATATATAAAAAATTAAAAAAAAAAACTTTTGAGGGAATTTCATGCATATATTAATTGCGGAAACAAAATATTGAGTACAAGGCTGTAAACTCAACATTGCTTTTCATAAGATTGATGCCAGCAATGAAAGTTCTGGCACAATACAGTTTTAGGGAAAGAGAAAATGCTTTAAGTAACAGAAATGCTTCTTCATAACGAAAGTTGGAGTCACTATACGTAGAATAGCGATCTTAGGAATAAAACTGTTTGAGCCATTTTGCATTTAGGGGCGGGAGCAGCTTGCCTTCCATTGTTGCAATTCTATAATATCCCGACTCATTGGCTTCTTCTACCTTGTATGGGCCTTCCCATTTCGGGGCAAATTTGGGAACAGAACCTCCGCGAATGATTTGAGGGGCTGCCTTTAATACTAGGTCTCCTACCTCAAACGTTCTTGGCTTCACCATCATATCATATGCGCGAGAAATCTGGCGGGAGTACGTCTGGAAATTCTTGCGCGCTACGTCCCTCCTTTCATCCAATAATTCCAACTGAATTGGCCTGATGTCTTGTACCAAACCTTGCTGTAAAGGCAACACGAGTTGAAGGAACGGTCAATTCCGCGGGTAATATTGCTTCAGCGCCATAAACTAATGAAAAAGGAGTATGTCCTGTAGCCTTCCTTTTGCTCGTTCTGTATGCCCATAACGCTTCCGGAATCTTATCATCCCATGCACCAGGAAAATCCTCCCGCAATTTACTTAGGATTTTGATGAGGGTTTTGTTGGTAGCCTCTGCCTGCCCGTTACCTTGGGGATATGAAAGTGTGGAGAAATGGTGATGAATCCCATATTTTAGCGTAAATGTTGAGACTTGGCTGTTTGAAAATGGTGTTCCATTATCCGAAATGATTTGTTTCTGAATACCGAACCTGCACACAATGTACTCCCGTATAAAGTTAACAACTGCCCCTGCGGTAGCGTTTTTTTCAATGGGATGGTCTCACTCCATTTAGTGAACAATTCCGTGGCTACTAGGATCCATATTCTTCCCCTAGAATGAGCACAACTATCTAGACGGTCAACCCTCTGCACCGTTCTATTCCCCTTCTTCATTTTTTCTTTTTCATTCTTTCCTCCTTCACTTTCAATAGTAGCATCTTCATTCCTGCCAATATTTCCTTCCGCAATCCGTTCCTTTCTTTTCTTTTGACTTTCAGCTTCCTCTTTCTGAAAATAAAAAAGAAAAAAAAGAAAAAAAAAGAGGGGAGTATTTTTTAGAAGGCATAATATTTTCTCTTCAAGAAAGAAAAAGTATGAAGCCTAGATATACCTCATGATCACTCTCTTCCGCATGTTTTTCAGCCAAATTCTTATTTGCTTGTTGCTTCCCCTAAATTGGGCAAGGCAGAAAAGAAAAGTGTGAATCACTTAACACCCAAAAGATATCTCAAGTCTATAGCGGGAAGCACAGTACCTTCACTATTTTTTTAGCCCCAACAGGAGCTTCTTCCTCCGCGGCTTGGTCCATTTTTTCTTTACCTGCATCCTTCGTAACCTCTTTACCAACCTTCCTTTTTGGTTTTCCAAGCTTTAGTTCGGGACGTTTCTTGCATTCCTCTAAGCAACCAAACTGCAGAATTTTCAACGAGCCTCCTTCAATGTACGAGGACAGGGGACCAGAATAAACAACACCACAACAGCTGAGATAAAAATCATTTCTCCAAATCTGTTCTTCCACAAGAACATGAGGCGCTTCATTCATAAATTCCCGCATCAGCTTCAGACTATGCACCCAAAAATCCCGCGCTTGCGTAGTCCTTGAACCCACCCACACTGCATCAGGAATAACTTTTACTCCCATGTTCTCCGGTACTTGTGAAAAGCCACCAGGATAGCAAAACCGCTTGCAAGAATCATTAAAATCCAAGTATACGTCATCGAACTGACCAGCCTGAACTAAATCATAACCGCATTGCAAAGCACATCGTTCAGGGCTATATCTTACCGACCCAACCTCCAGTTCATTCAGTGCGGGGAGACAAGCTGGAAGGATGTTCGCAATAATGGGGTATTCACTCTCTTTACCCTTCCACAGTACCCCATCTTTAAATTCAAATACTTCCATATCTTTGACCGACGGTGCGGTACCGATTTAGAGAAATTGTATTTAGTGGAACCTTTCCGTAGGGACGGAAACAAAACTTCGTCCTCGCGGTCGATAAGCTCCGAGAGACCAGCGTTCAATTTCACATTCATCGAGTCCGGGGCGAGGTACTAACGTCCCCGGCCCGGCGTAAACCTCCTCCCGCACACCTAATTTTTTGAAATGCTCGAAGGAACATATGTAGAAAGCGGAGCAGTAAGAACGCGTGGACATAATACCTTCCAGCCAGACTTGCTTCTTGCCTCCGCAAGATTATCGAATCGGGCGTATAGATTTCCCCAAAAACAAAGGGCCCATAGGCGGCTTTTTACCGCGGCTAACCAAAGCATACACGAAATTCCTTTAAATACGGGCCGTCGTGAGGTTTTCCGGGAAAAAGAAATAAAGTCAAGAACATAGATAAGTAGGCTTCTAGATAATGC
Organism: Adenophora triphylla var. japonica; assembly: GCA_022495995.1. Classification (NCBI taxonomy): domain Eukaryota; kingdom Viridiplantae; phylum Streptophyta; class Magnoliopsida; order Asterales; family Campanulaceae; genus Adenophora; species Adenophora triphylla. Next base: position 195,570 of record JAFEMH010000192.1, read on the forward strand.
TCCGAATCCTTCTTATCTGCGGGAGTAAATGTACCAGCTTTATCAAAAACACCAAACCAAGTTAAGATCCACCCTTTCCAATCATTTTTGCGCCCCTTAATCTCTTTTCCGCAAATCTTTCGAATATCCTCCAGAGCTTCTACCCTTATTCCCTCCTCCGCAGACATAAATTTTTCAAGAGGTTCATCTCCAAGAACCTCTAAGCTGTACAAGGCAGCCACATCCTCCAGAGTTATAGTGAACTCACCCCAACTTGCAATAAAGGTATGGTTCTTCGTATCCCAACGAGAAAGCAAGGTCCACAAATGGTCAAAGTTCTTGGTCACGGTTAGATTTTGGCAGGCCCTTACACATTCATATATGCCACTGCTTTTAAGAATTGAAACGTAGCCCTCATTCCCTAAGACATCCCTAGTCCAGTCCGCCCAATGAGCTACCTTTGCGGAACCGCAAACAATGGTACCAGTGGACCATGGAATATCCCCTCTTTCTACTTTCAATCGTAAAAGCTTACGATAACCTACCTTTTTGGAATCCTTTAAAGAAACCTCCTTAACAATCCCTGTGGTTTTACCATGGTTAGAATGCGGGCCGGACCAGGACATAGCCTCATCCCAGAACATATCTTCGGGACCAAAGAAAGGAGCCATCTTGAATAAATTAGCGGAAGGGGGTAGCGGAACTTCATGGGTCCTAGTATTGATTAACTCTACACCTACATCATTTGCGGAAACATAGGGTCTTCATATAGAGGCTTTACCCTTTGGAGTAGGGGTTTCAATTTCCCTGCTGCTGCTTGAACTTCCAGATTTATCCGAAACGGGAGAAGAAATCATTGCGGAATCAGATTCTTTTTCTCCCTCTGCAGACGAATCTCCTTCCTCACCCCTACGGTTGCTCTCAACCAGAGACATTGTGCGGAACAAAAAAGACAAGCAGTCAAAGGAATAAACAAACCAAATTCACCTTAAAAACTCAACCGCAAACTCGATCTATCAACCCGCAGTTTGTCTCAAAGGCTAAAAGTAGTAAATAAAGAGCGGAGCGCTCATATATATAGTGGGGAATATGAAAGGACAGTTCCGCCTGACACAGCAGTGATTACAACTGTTTCGCATTAAATGCACGGGTACGGTTCCCAAGGCTTTGCGGAAGTAATCTACGCAACATATCATATGAACTCATAAAGATGTTCCGCAAAAATAAAAATTTGTGAAGCTACTAATATGTTCGGGAAATTTCTAGAGAAATCTCCTGCACAGAGGGACTAATGTAGGACATGTTCCGCTAAATTTGTGCACGTGCTACCGCACGTGAAGGTCTCTCTCTTAATCAAGCAGGTGGAATTGGCCTTATACTTCTTCCATGACTATCCTGGATCCCAAGGTTGCTAGAGCATTCGGATGTCTATTGCTGGTTCGGGGCTGTTTTTCGATTGTCACTTCTTCAAAATAATCAATCAACTGTTGCACCATAGTGCGGTATGGGGCTAAGTTGATGTGCTGCAAACTGAATTCTCCGCTTACTTGCTTGACTATTAAATTGGAATCTCCCTTAATGGTTAGCTTGCACGCTCCCCTTTTTCTCGCTTCAATCAATCCCAACACTAGTGCCTCATATTCAGCTTCGTTGTTCGAACATGGGAAAGCTAACTTATAGGCTCTTGCATAAACCAGTCCCTCAGGGGAAGTAAGGACTACACCCGCGCCTCCGTCCTTCGCGGTAGCTGATCCGTCAAACTCCAGTGTCCACCATTCCTGTTCGTCGTAAACTTCCGCATTCTCGCTTTCCCACGGCAACTCCTGAATTGGGAGCTCATAACTTCCACTTGGGAAAAAGGATAATAAGTCAGCTAAAGCTTGGCTTTTTACCGCTTTTGGGGTAGTGCATCTGATATCATATTCTGACAGAATTAGGAACCACTTTGCTGCTCTTCCAACTAGTACTGACTTGGACAATAAGAAACGGATAGGGTCGCAACCAGTGATTATTTCTACCGGAAATGCCAAGAAATAGTGCCGCAACTTTTGGACCACGAAGATTAATGCCAAGCAATGCCTTTCCAGTTGGTTATACCGAACTTCCGCGCCTGAAATTACTCTGCTCAAATAGTAAATTGGCTTTTCCCCTTCTTGATCTTGTGCCAACAAAGCTCCAATGGACCTTGTGGTGGAAGCTAAATACAGTAGGAGCGGGGAACCTGGCTGTGGTGCTACCATGGTGTTGACAGAACTAAAAGCTTGTTTGACTTTTTCAAAAGCTTCCTGATGCCGCCTTTCCCATCTGAAACTTGCCCGGACCTTTAATAACTCCATTAAAGGATGTCCAACTTCCGCAAGTACGGGAATGAACCGCCTCATATAGGATACCTTGCCCAAGAAAATCTCAAGCTGCTTTTGATTTCTTGGTGCTGGCATTGAGAGAACTGCTCTCTGCTTTTCCGCATCTACATGGATACCACTTCGATCAACTACATGACCCAAAAACTTTCCTTTAGTGACCCCGAAAACACATTTTCTTGGGTTTAATTTCAGCCGATACCTCCTGCACCTGGTGAAAACTTTCCGCAAATCCTCCAAATGCGAGGATTCCTTCCGGGATTTTACCACCAAATCATCCATATAAAATTCTACTACGTCGAGGTGCATGTCATGGAAAATAGCCGTCATCGTTCGCTGATATGTGGCACCCGCGTTTTTTAACCCGAATGGCATAACCGTGAAATAAAAATTACCAAATGGAGTCCTGAAAGCTGTCTTTTCAGCATCCGCAGGATCCATTTTGATTTGATTATAACCCTTATAGCCATCACACATTGAATACATCTCATGCCCCGCCGTGGCATCAATCAAGGCATCAATCGAAGGAAGCGGGAATTCATACTTAGGGCAGGCCTTATTAAGGTCATGAAAATCTTGGCAGATACGAATCTCTTCCGCTTGTCTCTTGCTGACGATAACCATGTTGCACAACCAAGTTGGATGTTCAATAGGCCTGATTATTCCCGCAGCGATCATATGCTCCAACTCCGCTTTGATTTTAATTTCCAGCTCCGGTTTGTAAATGCGGGATTGTTGCCTTATAGGCTTTGCCATTGGGTGCACATGCAGCTTGTGTGTTACTACCGCTGTATCCAAACCAGTCATTTCATCGTAACTCCATGCAAAGACGTCTTTGAACTCAGTCAAAAGTCAAAAGGGCAATGAACTGCTCTTGCTGCGGCAAGCTTAAATCATTTGATATCAAGATAGGCTGATAGGCATCTTTTCCCAAGTTTACTTCCTTCAGCTTTTGAACTTGAGGACGCGGCTCATCTCTTAATTCAACGGGCTCATCTTTAATTATGTCAAAGCTCTCTTCATTTCCTTGCTTAATCATAACATAACATTCGTGGGGTCATCCCCCGCAAACGTGGGGAATTCCCCCGCACACCGTCATAAATTGACTGTATACATTACTCGGCCGTCTGGCATGCAAACCCGCTTACTGGTTCCCATTGTTGATTGGTCTGCCTTTCTCTTGGTAGCACCTGACTTTGCGGTTATCTGGAGAGAATTGAGATCTGCGAGGCAACCTTCCGCAAATTCATCATAAAATAATGCGTCCGCTAAGTGGGCCTCCATTCGTGAAAAAGGCCGGATGGAAGGCTCTAAAGTGATCTGTTTACCCCCAACAATTCCCTTTGCATACTGATGTAGAATTGATGGAATAATTTTATGCTGATGAAGCCAAGCCCTTCCGATCAACAACTGATAGGTAGTATCCGCATCAATAACGTGAAACTTTGTTGAAGTCCGCAAACTCCCCATGCTCAAAGGGATGACGACGGACCCAATGGTATTAAATATGTTTGCCCCGAAGCCTGTTATGGCTATGCTATGTCTTTGCAAATCTTTTTCCCCAAACCCAGCTTTCTTGAAAGTGGCATATGGGATGACGTTCACCGCGGACCCGTTATCAATGAGCGCCCGTCTAAATTCTACCCCATGTATTTCCGCAGTAACATAAAGAGGCCTATTATGTGGATGTTCAACCCTCATATCAGCGTCTGTAAAAACGATTTCGGAAGCCAACTCCTTCCACTTCCTGTTCAAGGAACCCCCTTCCCGTAAACATGGCTGATCGTTGTCTTTGGCTACCTTTATTAGAGCTTTTGTTGCCTCCAGGTGAGCTGCTGCGTCAAACCCAAACTGGTCAAAGAAAATGCGAAACTTTGGAGTAAACTGTAGTGATTCCGCCATGGCTGCGTCATCTGCGGGTGGTTCAGAGCTACTAGGCAATAATGCAGTTTCCTGAGCAGCGATTGGCAATTCAAACACAAATGCCATGTTAATGGACTTTTGCTTTGTCATGAGAAGGTAAAGGGTTAGTCCGTACACTATTATTTCCTCCCTCTACAGTCAAGGCTCCTTTTTCCACAAATCGGTTAATCACTTTTTTCAACTGATTACAATCTCTGGAAGGATGGGTAACCCTTCTGTGATAATGGCAATAGTCCTTGTGCTTCAACATTGCTGCGGTAGGCTCATGATTTACCGGAGGCAACTTTACATCCCCACTGTGCACCATGTTCCGCAACGTGTCCAATACTTGCGGCATCGGAAAGGGGAAATCAGGGGCTTCTTGGAACCGCTGTTTAGTCATTCTGTCATCTACTACTGAAGGAGTATTTTGCCTGGGGGATTCTGCTACTGCCACTTCCGCTGGCCTCTTGTTAAACCTTTGATATTTCGAGTTGTCCCCCCTATACTGCCCCGCGGTAGACCAAGAGGTACGTGGCTCCACTACGGTTTTGAGTACCAAATTGCTGGCGGCATCCGCTAACTCCTGAAACGTCTTAAACTTGTGAATGGCCAAAAATTGGCGGTAGGTCTCATCCATTGCTTGGACGCAATGCTGGACAAATTCATCTTCGGGCGCCGTAGAACCAGTCAGACCTTGCAGAAAATCTCTTAACGAAATCCACGGGCTTTTCTCCTGGCTTCTGAATCTCACGGGCCAACTTAAACATAGTGAGGTCTTCTTGGGCATAAAAGAACTTTGCATAGAAATGTCGGGTCAGCTCATTGAAATCGTAAATGTCATCTTTATGCAAACGGTAAAATCAGGTGTATGCTTTTCCGGTGAGGGAGGTGGGAAACTCCCGCAAACACAAACTGCTGTTGCTAGCATGCGGCCCCAATGTCTCTAAATATCGCTGGACGTGCTCATGTGGGTTAGACTCTTCCCTCGTATATTTGGTAAACTCACGGTGCTTGTATTTCTCAGGGTAAGGTTGACAAGTAATGCATCTTTGGATATGGTTTTCCAATGAATGGTCGGACGATCGGCCAGATTCTTTGCGGGACGAGAAGAGTGTTCTCGCTTGTTCGAATGTTAACAACCCGGATGATGGGGTGTTTACTTGCGGGGGAATAGTACGGTTCTCCAGGGGGTCTTTACTTTGGCTTTTAACTGCATCGTCATCATCAATGCAAATAGGCTCAGGGCCGAGCTTAGCTTTTCCTTTTGCTGCCTCTCTTGCGTCTGCGGCTTCCTTCGTAGCTTGGGCTTTTTCCCTTTCTAGAGTCTCGATCCGCTCTAGAAGTGCCTTTTGGTTATCATAGAGTAACTGAAAGTCAGCTTGGGTAATGGGAAGATTAGGTTGGATTAGGGGGGTGCTTTCGTCTGATTCCGTTTCGACAATGGGTGCATCACCATTAGTTGGGTCTACTTGCGGTTCAGGTGGGGGTTGGGTTGCTCTGGAATCGCCGCCTGCTTCCGCATTCCTGGCTGCGGCTTTCTTTGATGGTGCCATGTGAATGAATACCTCCCACTGTGGTCACCAAATGTAGGACGTAGGTTCTAAAGAGGATTTGAGCTGTAGAGCTTTCAGTAGGCGTTATACACGAACCACCAAAGAGGAATGAGAAGGAGGAGCGAAAGAAGGGACAAGTCGGGAAGGAGAGAACAAGTATTGCGGGAGCGATAAGGCATGTACGTCACTGTTGCTGACATCGATATCTGAGCCAGGTATTTATAGTGGTCAGAGCTTGACAGCTCCGTACCACGCACATGACAGATCACGTGCTCTCCGTACCGCGAGGTGTCGAGCCCTTATTCGCCGGGTTCGTACAGAGCGGTATAACGATGCCGCGTGTCCCTCGTGGGGATCAGTCCCGCAATTCCCCTTTTTGTCCTGACTAGGCCACGTGGAGTTCCTCAATTGGGCCATGTGGCAAATTCCGCTACTCTATCCTCCAATTCACAACTCCTTGATGATTCCCAAAATAAGCGGTAGAAGAGTCCCCATTGACCTTGTTCAATTAACGGAACTAGCTTCCGCTATGCTTGCGGAAGGCGATGTTACGTTTCCTTAACAATTATATAATCAGAAGTATAAGGCCAATTCCACCTGCTTGATTAAGAAAGAGTGACCTTCACATGCGGTAGCACGTGCACAAATTTAGCGGAACATGTCCTACACCGTCAAAGCCTACTGTGGTGGATTTAGGTACTTTGTTGCCTCTGCCACCTTTGCTGCCTCCACCTTCTGGCCCCCCACCTAAAGAAGAATTTGCTACTCACCCCTCACTTCCTCCACAGCCCCACCTCCTCCTGGCACTGGTGGAATCGAAAGGGATAAAAGTCTGCCTGAAAAATCTGATGACCCAGCATTAAGAGGACCAATTCAGGTACTCGTTACTTCACTTTTTGTTACTCCTTCAAGGATATGCTTCTTTGACATGAATAAGAATGTCATAATCATTCCACTGATTATCTCTCTTTCTATCTCTCAGGAATCTTTCAAGCTTCCTCTACCGCTACCGCCGCCAAGGTTGCCACCGAAGTTGGCCAGTAATCAGTCTGAAGTAGCTTCATCCGAGTCTGAATACAAAAATGCCTTGGAAATAAGGAATTTACAAAAATGGTTCCACCTCTTCCACCTGGACCACCTCCAAGGCAACGACCTCTAGTTCCCGGTCCTGGTTTGGTCCCAGGTTTGCAACCTGATGTACTACCACCAGGAATCTCACGGTTCCCACCACCTCCACCCTCACCGGATATGCGGCCACCATTATCTGCTCTAGGAATTCCTGGCCAACCTCCTCCCCCTGGAATGATGGTTCCTCTGCTTCCAAGGCCACCTTTTGGACTTCCTCCTGGCCCCCCTCCTTTTCTCCATGATGCTCATGGTGCCAGACCAACTGTCCCTCAAAAGCCCTCATATATCATATCAGCTGCATCTACAGTTGTTAAGAGACCTCTGGCTCAACATAGTCCACAACTTACATCTATGGTGAGCTTGTGTTATTATATCAGGGCTTACTCATATTACTAGATATTATTGAAATATTCTGGTCAAGCATTCATTTGTAGCTAAAAGTTATCTCAAGTCTAACAAGCTAGTCATGCCCCCAAGGATGCGTAACTTTTAACTTTTAGGTATTGTGGTATCTCATAGTGTTATTGATATATTGATATCTGCTTCATTGTTTAGTGGTCTTTCTCTCCATATTACAGTCATATTTAGCAAACCATGTTTTACTGCAGTGCACAAGACATATTTCTTTAATGTCTTGATTTCAAATTTTTTTTTTTTTTTTAAATTGAGCTAGTAATTTCATTCAATGCAGTTTCATTTTCATCATTGATTTGTTGAAATCTCGTTCAATGAGAATCATGTTAATTTCTCTCTATGTATTCTGAGCAGTGAGGCTTTAATACTACTAGGTTGTGAGAGAGCATAGAGACATGCTGCATATTTCATGAACCTAATCTTTTTTACGAGCACCCACCTGTCTAATTTAGTTATTATTAAGTACAGTAATTAATCAGTTTTATGGACATTTATACTCCGTACTAGTTGCCTCTCTCATTTTGGTTAGCTGCAGGGTTCCTTGACTTCTTGAACCTTCCATCTGTCTGTACTTTTGTATCTCTTACCTAATTCGTTCATGGATTTACAGGTCCCTGCGTCAGTGCAAGTGGGAAGAGAGCCTGTTGCTCTGAAGGGGAGACCAAAGCCGTCAGTTTCATTTGTGACAGCTGCCCCTAAGCCAATCGCAGCTCCAGCTGTTGTGAAACAAGAGTCTTTTAGCTTGTCATCTTCAGGAAAGCCAAAGAGTATAGTTGATTCATACACGGCCTTCTTGGAGGACATGAAGGCACTTGGCGCTCTCGACAGTCGAGATTCAATTTGCCCATGAGTCATGTGATGAAGGGAACTGGGAAATGTACAGGCTTTTCATTGTTGTCGGAAGCTGCCTTTCTTTTTGGTGCTGTCCTCTTACCATCATTAAGAATTACTCCCTCTGTCCTGTCCCTAAATATTTTCCAATTCAAGAAAATTTTGTCCCAAAATGAATGTCATTTTTTGCAAAAACTTTGTCCCTAAATGTTTTTTTTACCAATTTGTTTTTTGCTATTAATTTTATTATCATTAAACTAAATGTTTAGAAAGTGAATATTTATGGATCTTTGCCGTTAAAATGTATAAAAAGCACACATTTTCAGAATGTCCCTTAAAATGAAATTTGGATAGGAGAGAGAGAGAGAGTATTTTTATTTTTTTTTGCCAAATGTGTAATCTCAAATCTTCTTTCTTTAGTCCCTAGTTTGTGCTAGATAAGTGTTGTGACTACTTGAGGAACTAGGAGCTACTCTGTACTTTGAATTTTGAAGAATTTTATTACATTTCACATTTACCCCCCCCCCCCACTCTCTCTCTCTCTCTCCCCCTCCCTCCTTCATGGGTTGTGGTGCTTGGCTCTGTGGATGTCTGTTAAGATTGAAAAATGTCAGTTTGTATGTTGCAAACTGCATCTCCTATATGTGGAGTTTGATCTCTTTGTGAATCCTAATTATAAAGACTTCCCCACTCAAGATTGTTTCTATAGCCAAACATGTATAATCTCTTGATGTTATGATTTGAAAGTCATGCTCATGCCTTCTGCAAAAAGATTTTCCGCTCCATGCAGAAATGAGTGTTCATTTTTTCCATAAAAATTGTTATCCTAAAAGTAGGTGTGCTCTTTTGAGGCACAGTGACGGAAAACTGCACGTCGGGGGAATAAAGTTTTCTTTTACACATGGCGAAGGTTGTCAATAAACTAGTTGTTCTGTCCTTGCAGTGTCTTGGCCATAGCAGGCACGGACTGGAAGGTTGTCTATAAACTAGTTGTTCTGTCCTTGCAGTGTCTTGGCCATAGCAGGCACGGACTGGTAAAGTTAACGAAAGCCTTCGTTGGTTTCTCTGCCAAGTTATATTATTATTACCGGCCACTGGTTTTAAATAATGTTTCCTAGGATCAGAATTTGCGTGAAGTTTACTTGGAATTGCAGCTAGTTCATTTAACCAGTTTCCACCAGTACATTTTTCCCTTGATTATCTCAAATAAATATGCTTAAAAACATTTTAAAGTTGTCTGCTCGTAATCTTGATGCGGGCAATCAACTGATACAGAGCTGACGATTGAGCTAGCGGTCTTGGCACGGGCCATGTCACAATGCCTAACAGGAATGACTATGAAAAACTGATTGCTTGAAGTGATGATTGGAGTTACTGAGATTATGTTGCTGTTTCATTTCGTGTTGTTTTTTACTCCATCTCACTCTTCAGCATATTCTCTGTGCCCCGGCTCAAGTCTCTCTCTCTCTCTCTCTCTCTCTCTGTGTGTGTGTGTGTGTTTGTGTTTGGATTTGTGCTTTAGAGTTCCTTTTAATTGTTTTCAAGAAAAGTCTTGAAATTGGTTTGCGTTTGATGGAAAACAGGATCAAACAGCAGTTTCTGCAAAACATTTGGTAATTCTCTTCTATGTTCAAATGGCGAGATGGCTTCATTTACTACTTCCCAAGCTTCAAACTCTCCAACTGGTCTGTGTCTCGAGAAAATCAGCAATGACTCTTATATAAATGTGGTTCCACATCCTGATGGTTCGAACCGTGTTTTCATGTCTAATCAACAAGGTCAGATCTGGTTAGCGACTGTTCCTGAGGTGGGGTCCGCAAAAGTTTTGGGGATCAATGAATCGACCCTTTTCGTGGACTTATCAGATCAAGTGTTGGACGGAGCTGAATTTGGTGTTATGGGAATGGCATTCCATCCAAAGTTTGCAACAAATGGTAGATTCTTTGTATCCTTCAACTGTGATAAGCTTCAACAGCCAGGATGTCAAGGAAGATGCTCATGCAATACTGACGTAAACTGTGATCCGGCCAAGCTTACTACTGATAATGGAGTTGAGCCTTGTCAGTATCACAGTGCTATTGGCGAGTTTACTGCCAATGCTACTGCTTCAAAGAACTTTCTGGTAACTATACCATGCTTCCTTTTCTTATAATATGTGATTTTGCAAAATATTTTGTCTCAGAAATTGAATGAAAATTCTTACACAGGGAAAAAGGGCTAATCCGGTTGAAGTTAGGAGGATATTCACCATCGGACTTCCATATAGGGGCACTCATGCTGGGCAGATTCTTTTTGGCCCAGCAGACGGATTTATGTATTTTATGACAGGAGATGGTTCACGTAGAGATGATCGATCCGTACAATTTTGCACAGAACAAGAAATCTTTGCTTGGAAAGATATTTGAGGCTAGACATAGATATGATACCAAGTAAGTGAAGTGTACTTCAAATTTTCTTTAGGCGTAATTTTATGTGGGTCCGACCCTTCCCTGTACGCTGTACCCCACTCATATTGGCAGCTCTTGTAGCACCAGGTTGCCCTTTTACATTTTTTTTTTTTTTTAAAGAAAGAATAAGTAGCTGCTGTCTGCTGATTTGGAGTTGTCCTGGTCTGTTTGTTGCCATAACAGCAGAAGTGAAAAGGCGGGGACGATGGGGAAACTATTCTATACCGAAAGATAATCCGTATACTACTGACAAGGATTTGGAACCCGAGATTTGGGCTATGGGTTTTAGAAACCCGTGGCGTTGTAGTTTTGATTCAGAAAGGCCTTCGTACTTTATGTGTGGAGATTGTGGCCAGGTATCAGCATTGGCACCTACATTTGGCTCTTTTGCCTGTGTTTTTGCTTATGATCTGTTTTTCAGCAAACATTTCTCATTTCCCATTTTGTCCTTCCGTGTACAGGATCAATACGAAGAGATTGATTTGATCAAAAAGGGAGGTAACTATGGATGGCGCGTATATGAGGGCTCCTATCCTTATAATGGAGCTTATTCTCAAGGTAGTTATACTACCTCCCCAAGCTCCATAAACCCCATATTCCCAGTGACAGGATATAACCATACCAATGCAGATCATAAAAATGGAGCCGCCTCAATAACTGGTGGTTTTTTCTATCGTTCTAACACTGATCCATGTGTGTATGGAAGGTTAGTCCAATATCATACACCCTCCGTCCCAAAATGAATTTCCATTTTTGTTCTTGATAAATCAAATTTTTCGTTCATCTATAGTCTTTCATCTGATCGCTGAACGTTCTTTTTATGGGATTTTTCAGCTATTTATATACAGATTTGTATAGTTATGATATATGGGCAGCAACTGAAAGCCCGGAAAACAGTGGAAACTTCACGAGTTCTAGTATTCCTTTTACCTGTGCGCATGATTCTCCGATTCCATGTAGTGTGAAACAAGGAGAAGGAGGAGGCGGGTCGCCTGCTTTGGGATATATATTCTCACTAGCAGAGGATAACCGGAAAGATGTTTACTTTCTGACTAGCAGTGGTGTTTATAGAGTTGCTAGGCCAAGCCGGTGCAATTACAAGTGTTCCAAGGAAACTGCTCCAATTAAGGAAAATCGTTCCGGTCCGTCTACTGTCAAATCTGGAACCTTAAACAAGAAGAACGCAGAGTTTTTGACATGCTTCGTTTATTTGGTTTTGTTGTTTTTCTGAATGTTGTAGGGTGATTGTTCCAAATGAATGCTGTTTGTTTGTAACTTGGGGTGAAGCATGTCTGTTTGTTTGATAGTTCCCTCTCCCAACCCCCGCTTGGCGGAGAGCGCTTGGCGCACCGGGGTTTGCCCTTGTAACTGCAAATATTGTTCAGTCTTGATGAGCAGCATGTGATGACTGACCTACAACATTTCTATATTGGGGAAAGGTCAGAAGTCATCCATAAAAGAATAGTTTTTTTTTTTATATTTTATATTTTGTATTATATGATTATATGTCATAATCAAAGGTTGAATATCTGTGCTTGTTACATTTTCTTATAATAATAACTCGCTCATCTTTTGTTAGATTTTCTGAATGTTTTTATTATTGTGGGATCAGTTCACATACTAAGATCCATACAGTCTGGGTATTTAATTTTAATACAAGAACAGTTCTGTGTTTTTTTCCCTCCCCCAACCACCCTTATAAATTTGCATTTAACAATAAATGAAGCAAAGTCAATTTTGTAGACTTCCCACTTCCCACTTGACCATGATCCCCATTTGACAAAATAGATGTCAAATGCTCCAAATCTGTGACTGAAAACAGACATCTACTTTGTTAGATATATATTCCAATCTTGTATTCTGCTGAAAATTTGGGATATGTCTGGCCTTCTTAAAGTCACATGAACTAGATAAATTCCAGAGCTTTCATTTTAGCCGGAATCTGTCTCCGGTGAACTTGTTCCATGGCTGCTGATCATTTGTTCATCCTTCTCTTCTTGTGTTTGTTGCAGTTCCTTGGTCCTTTGACTTCGCTGCCCTTGTGTACCAATTCAAGTAGGCTTCTTTTTTATTGTGCTGCCACCTACTATATATTACTAGTTTTGTTTGTTGTCTGTGCTGAATTTTCTGAAATTCTAATGATTATTACATATGTTGTTGTGATGCAGGGGGACCTTTTACGCCTACGACTCCTCTGTCTTTTTGTCCTTACAATAAAACTTCATGCTGCGATTCTGCAGATGATTTGGGCCTAAGGAGACAATTTGAAGGAATGAACATTTCATCTCCTGCCTGTGCTTCTCTTGTCAAGTCAATCCTTTGCTCGGTAAGGATCTCTCGTTTAGTTTTTTTTTTTCAAATTTTGAATCATCAAGTTAATATCTTTACGTTCTTGTTCACCTTTTAATTAGCAGCAGTCCAAAATTTTAGTTTTATTATTGCAAATAAGGACTCAAGAGCAAATTTGATTTTTTTTTTGGACATTCATTTTGGGACGGAGCGGAGGTAGTGTAAACATCCTTTGAGTTTTGTTATTTATCATTTTCAGAGATGCGACCCATTTTCAGCAGATCTTTTTCAAGTCAAATCTGTTTCTCGACAAGTTCCATTGCTTTGCAACTCCACAAATAATCAAGGACGAAACAACTTTTGTGCACAAGTTTGGGATACATGTCAAAATGTATCAGTAGTCAACTCACCCTTTGCTGCTCCTTTACAAGGTCAAACCACAACACGAGTCAACTCATCTACCACACTCAACGATTCTTGGCAGTCAAGAACTGATTTCTGTACTTCATTTGGGGGAGCTTCAGTTGAAACCTCTGTCTGCTTTGATGGCAAACCTGTTGTACTTAACAGTTCCCAAACCTTAAACGCCCCAAGTGGTATGTGCCTCGAGAAAATAGGAAACGATTCTTACCTTAATATGGCAACTGTTCCAGATGGGTCTAACCGTGCCTTCTTCTCAAACCAACGTGGTCAAATTTGGTTGGCGACTATTCCCCAGCAGGGCTCAGGAGGCACGTTGGAGCTCGATGAATCCAGACCGTTGTTAGATCTAACGGATGAGGTTCATTTCGACACTGAATTTGGGTTGATGGGTATTGCGGTCCATCCAAACTTTGCACAAAACGGACGTTTATTTGCTTCGTTTAATTGTGATAAGTCCAAGTGGCCTGGATGTGGAGGAAGATGTGCGTGTAACTCTGACGTGAATTGCGATCCTTCAAAAGTAGGTCCCGATAATGGTGCAGATCCTTGTCAGTATCAGAGTGTTATAGCAGAATACACTGTTAATGGTTCTTCACCATCAGCTTCATCCCGAACTTCCATGGTACTAACAATTCTGTATTTAATATTACTCCGTAAGGCTTAGTAATTGTTTTACTAGGTGTTTATAGCTGATAAATTTTATAGGTTGCAAGTGCTAATCCGGTTGAAGTGAGACGGATATTTACCATGGGGCTTCCTTTTACGTCTCATCATGGGGGTCAGATTCTTTTTGGACCAGCAGATGGTTATCTGTACTTCATGATGGGCGATGGTGGAGGATTGGGTGATCCATACAATTTTGCACAGAACAAAAAGTCATTGCTTGGGAAAATAATGAGGTTTGATGTCGATAACATACCAAGTAAGTATTAGCATATGCTGTCGCACGTATTATCTTGTCCGTTCATTTTGTTTGTAATATTGGCTCGTCGTGGATTCTCAGGTGAAGCTGAGGTTACTAGGCTTGGTCTATGGGGAAACTACTCAGTTCCTAGTGACAACCCATTTGCAGAAGACAAAGATTTGCAACCTGAAATCTGGGCTGTCGGGTTAAGAAATCCTTGGCGCTGCAGTTTTGATTCTGCAAGGCCTTCTTATTTCATGTGTGCAGATGTCGGTCAGGTAACTCATTTTCTCTCAAATACTCCCTCCCCCCGTCCCAAAAAAGTCACATTTGACTTGTGAATGTTCTAAGGTGTTTTACTAGCTTGTACATTGCTTGTACAATGATAAGATTGCACCAAGTCCCATCCTTATTTAGAAACTTCTGTTATGTTGAATAGGATATATACGAGGAAGTAGATATAATCACCAAGGGTGGGAACTATGGATGGCGGGTATACGAGGGACCCTATCTCAATATTCCTAAACAATCTCCGGGAGGAAATACATCCTTGAACTCCATAAGACCAATTCCTCCGGTGATGGGATATAACCACTCTGATATCAACAAGAACGAAGGGTCTGCTTCAATCACTGGCGGCTACTTTTATCGCTCCACCACTGATCCATGCTTGTATGGAAGGTATATAAGCCATTCATTTGAACCATTTCACATTAATTATTTCTTAACAAAAAGACCAAAACTTTAATATTTGGTTCATTTCACTAATGTATCGAACTCTTTTTTTTGTTTTTTCCAGTTATTTGTATGGAGATCTGTATGCAAGTGCGATTTGGACAGGGTTTGAGACACCTGAAAATAGTGGGATTTTTAACGCGACAAAAATATCTTTCAGTTGTGCTCGTGATTCTCCTATACAATGTGATAATGTGCCTGGAAGTCGGCTGGCCGCTTTGGGATACGTTTTCTCGTTTGGGGAAGATAATAATAAAGATGTGTTTCTGCTAGCGAGTAGTGGTGTGTATAGAGTTGTTCGTCCTAGTAGGTGCGGTTATACTTGTGCGAGAGAAAATGCGACGGCTGGGTCGACCCCGGGTACGGGTCCCACATCTCCGGCTCGGCCTTCAAGTGGTGTTGTGTTAAGAGGAGAATATAAGAGTCTGTTGGTTTCTCTGTTGTTGGTTTTGCTAGGTTTGTTTTAGCAGTGCTACATGTCTGTGTTATATAGAGGAATGACTTCAAGATATGTCCATGTATATTAAAGTGTTGTTGGTTTTGCTAGGTTTGTTTTTCTCATCTTGACTATGAGAAATATAACTATTTTTGTCCTACATTAAATAATCTCTTAGAACATTTTTTTTTTTTCAAAATACTTCATTTCTAAATGATATTTTACCAAATTTTTTTTTTAATTATTCATTATATATTTGCAATACTAAAAATATGAAACTGAATATCAAGAATATTCATGCTTTAATCTATTTCTTATATTTTTTTTTTTAAAATGGAGGGTCTATCAGAAAAATCCTCTACCCACTATTGGTTTCAATGTTCATGATTGAATATAGAAGGGAATTTTTCCATCAAATTCCTTTTTTGACATACTCCATCCCACTAAGTTCCTTATTTTATTGAAATGACTAGGAAGTTTCTTTTTCACATAAACTTTCTATATTACCCCTGTTATAGTCCTCCCTTCTTTCCCGTTTCTTCTCTGCGATGCAATTTCTCAACTGCGTCCCCTGCGGCAATTTTCCAATTCAGCGATCATGAGCTAAATCCAATTCCAATACGTAATCAGATTCCTAGGGTTTTGATCATTCTGCGAATTATAAGCTTTCGATTGAGATCAAATTCCTAGGATTTTGACCGGATTCAATTTGACTCTGGAAACATGTCTTCTTCATCAAGTTCTATGCTACATTTACAAGGTAATACCTATATTTTGCGTTAGATTCGATTTTTTTTAGTTTAAGATATGAAGTATTTTAGGTATTGAATTGAAATCAGATTCAATTCAAATCATCAGTATAATACAACATGTTGTAATATCTATTTGATATACAATATTTGAAGCTTATTAAGTTGAGTTAGTGACCCATAAGTTCCTTTTTTACAAATTAGTGACCACTAAGTTTCTTTTGTTAGGCCCATTAATATTTTGTTCCGTTTGAACAAAAATGTCCTTCTGAACTTCTTGATATTACATCCATGCCATCAACACTCACTTTTTCAAATCATTTCAACATCTTCTTTTCCCCAAATCAATTCAACGATCATTTTCCCCAAAACCAATTCCAACAAAAATCCAAACTACAACATCAAAACTTCTTCAGCGATTCCTTGGAGGCGATAGAGATGAGTTCATGTTGATAGATCCGATTTCAAGTGACAATCGAAATACTACATCAACGAGAAACACTTTCAAGGTATTTTAAACCACTTTCAAAAATCAAACCTATGTTTCGAGATGTTGTATTTTCGGAATCTCAAATCCTAGGTTTTGAGCTGTTGTATTTTCGAAATCTCAAACCCTAGGGTTTTGAGATGTTGTATTTTCGAAATTCAAATTCTAGGGTTTTGAGATGTTGTATTTTCAAAATCTCAAACATTAGGTTTTGAGATATATCTTCTACAATGAATCACTGATGCAGCATTGTTGAATCGTTGATGCAGTGTTTTTAATTTAGATGCATGTTGTATAATTTTGGTTGGTAAATGTTGTATCATTTACTCAGATCTGATATGCAGTATTTTGAATTAAGATGTTGTATTTTGAAATACAGTATTGTGTGATATTATTTTTCTAAATACTACAGCATTCATGAATGTTGTAGGGATATAGTTATATACAGAGAACGTTATATACAGGAAACGAAATATTCCAACGCTACCCTTGCCCGTCTCGTGTAATTATACACGAGATGTAATCTATAATCTCGTGTATATGTACACGTGATGACTCATGTACGCACACGAGATGTCTCGTGTACATATACACGAGATTATAGATTACATCTCGTGTATATGTACACGTGATGACTCGTGTACGCACACGAGATGTCTCGTGTACATATACACGAGATTATAGATGATATCTCGTGTATACTTACACGAAATAGTGTCTGAACCTGCATTTTCACAACAGCAACAGCAAAAGAAACAAGAAACAGAACTAGAACTGAAATTTGATTCTTAATATGATAGCACATCTCCACAAAACAGTGGGAGGGACCAATAGACCATTACACATATACTATCGCCAAATTGTATACGAAATAAAAGTGTTAACAAGGCTTATGCATATAATTAAAACATCAAAACATCCAAACATTCATACAAACTTGATAATTCAAAAACCATTACACATATACTATCCCCTACGTAATCTTTCTCTAAAACCATTACACATATACTATCTCCTACGTAATCTTTCTCTTCTTGCATCGTTATCCTGATCATAGAGTTCATTGAATGTTGCTATCCTATCTCGGTATTGGAGGATCAGTTGACTTGCGCTTGGATCACAGTGTTCCCTCCAAGTCCTCGGTGGTGGTGGTATTGGGTAATCATTGCCTGACATGTGCAACTGCAAAAGTAATAACAGTTAAATACAACGAATTTAAGTAAAACAATTAAATATAACTAATATAAATGAGACAGTTAAGTATAACGAATTTAAATAATATTGTTAAATTTAACGAATTAAAGTATCATACCAATATAAAATGGTTTGTCACTTGTCCCACCACAACTGTGTTTATCGATGGTCCTACTCCTGCTGGTACAGTCACTGGAAGGCATAAGTTTCCACCGCTAGCCGAGTACGAAATGAACGCCACATTATACCTCGTGGCAATGATGTGCCCAAGATCTGGGAGGTCCATCCAATAAGTATTGTCCGGCGTCGGTCGGACATAAATAGCAATCCTACGTAAGAGTTCCTTTACATTTATCCAAGTTAGAACTCTTTGATAAAGGTCTTGGCGAGTATGTACCTCATTGTAACATTCTATGCGCACTCGAGCCCACATCTCCTCATTTCCGTATATCTGTGCTGCTACGACACTATAGCCACAATGTCCATCAGATGCCACATCTGTGATGCCTCCAATAAATGGGATAATGAAAGGCGGAAAAGACGTCATATACGGAGAGTTGTATATACTAGTGTGATTGGGCTGTCCATTTCCCTCTCCACGACCCTGACCCTGATCCCGTCCTCGTCCTCGACCTCGCCCTCGACCCCGTCCTCTCCCACGACCGGAAGCAACTAGTAGTGGATGAGTCGTAGGAGTACAAGCAGGGGTAGATGGTGTGGGTTCTGAAAGCTGGTTTGCATTTGTGCGTGGACTCCGAACTCGCTTGGGTTGATGCAATGAATGCAGATCTAGACCTGAAATAGAGCAAAGAAAAGAGTGAGAAGCATTCATACTATCAACATGCAAATCAAATACATCAAGAACGTAAAGTGTGAGCCAAAAATGAATGAAGATCTATACCCTTTGCTAGTCGAGGATGGTGTAGCGGGTACTCAAAAAAATTTGTTAGTATGCTCCCAATCTGACGGTTCTCTGGAACTTCCGGTCCGGGGTTTATTCGCCTTTGAAATATGATTTGGCTCGTAAGCATCTCTCGTACGGTGATTAAGCCCTTCTTCCATCTTTTTGAATAACTTTCTCCTTACCGGTTCAGGTGCTTTCTCAACTTTATTCAACATAGCTTGAAAATTGTCTTTATTTATTGAAGTCTCAGACGGAGGGTTGTCTACTTCAATGTCCAACTTCTTCCAAAAATCATGAATCGAGGACAGCTCAATCCGTTCCCCACAGTCCTCTATCCGTGCAATCTCGTGACTACATGGAAGTTCATGTGTTTGCCTGTAGTAACACCCGTAGGCAGCCTCAGTAATGACATTACCCCCATTACGACCCCACTGGTTTTTAATGATTTTCTGAATACGAGTCCGCTCTTGTCTGATATTGCGCAAGGCTTCCGTTGACACTTTAGTCAATATGTTGTGATACAGATTACGGGTCCTCAAATCAATTGGAGTTCTGGTCTTTGATCTATTCATACTCTGTTTGATATTTTTTAGTTTGATATCCAAGATCTTATGAGCCTTTTTGAAGATTGTGTCAAAAGTAGAAGAAGCACTCCCCAATGCCTTCTTCAACCTGTTATGCTCACCCTCAGTCCTGTTTGTGGTATGGGTCCCGAAGTGTGGTAACACATCCGTGTGCATAGACAGAATATTCTGAGAGTATGGAGTAATCCATGTATCGCGGAGGTAATCCAATAATACAGGATAAGATTTGAAACGGTCACAAAGCCCTTGCCAACGTGACCATCTACGGGCTCTCTACTGCCCCTGCTGCCAGTGCGGGTCAGAAACTCGCCAAAAATCCGGAAAGTACTCGTATATCCAGCCCTGAGATGTATGTAAAAAAGTATTAAATACTAATCAAATGCAACATGTAATTACAGAGGGGGGGGAGTCGACAGAGTAAAAAGAAAGTGAATAGAGTAAGATGTACCTCTAGCAGAGTCGCACAACCACCCATCTGCTTGCATCCGGATCTGGACGCCTTTCCCAACTCTCGGTATAAGTATGCCAACGTAGCTGATCCCCATGAGAGAGTGGGGAGTCTCTCAAGATCCATGCACAGGGGAAGGTAGGCTGCGGGCACCTTATCCTGACTCTTGTCCACGAACATCGTGGAACCCAAGAGGTGCAGGATATATGCAGAAGCACGCTGGGCATCTGTCATGCGCCCTATACGGTAAGAAAAGATTCGCCGAACATCCTTTAATAAGTACCCAGTGCCGATCAAATTGAGGTGTACGCTGATGTCGGATAGGTCAGGCACTGGATCCGGATACCGAACAGGTGCACCTACACAGCTGATACCCGTAAATTGAAGATGAAATAACACACTTTAGTACAAGAGATGAATGTAGATAGTTCATATAGTCTAGAAATTGATAATATATAACAACATACCCAAGATATGAAAGACGTCATGTAATGTAATCGTCATCTCCCCCCACGGCATGTGGAACGAGTTAGTCTCAGGAGACCACCGTTCCAAAAATGCCGTTAGCAGCGCATGGTTAGGCCTCTGAATGGTGGCATCGTGCAGCTGCTGGATGCCCGATGCATCAACAAGGGTCAGCCAGGCTCTATCAGTAGCCTCCAATTCATCACGCTTGAACCTGTTTATTCCAAACAAAAAATATAATCAATACTCGAGATCGAGAAAAACATGGGATGATAATTAATGAAATATTTAGAGTGTGTGCCAAATAACTTCAAGATTTTAATAGTTTCACATTAATGATTATCTTACTTGTGCAGATGCAGCAGTCTCGTATGGAAAGTCACCGCTGACTCACTAGTGGCGTCCCTCCAAATCTCCCGGGCTCTGTGATCACCAAACCCGTATAAAAGTGAAACAACCTCTGGGCCGCCACCTGGGTCACTCTGAATCTGCCATGATGGTGCCTCCTCCTCACCCGCATCCTGTCTCCTCCTCCGTCCCTGCCCTCTAGCCACAATCTGACCCCGCTGTGAATGTGTGCCCAAAATTTTGTTTATTGGAATTCACGCGAGTTTGAAGACATCCGAGTTATTTGAAAAACGGAGTCGCCACGCCATTTTGATTACCTCAAAACTTTGAAAAAAAGGTTTTATGGGTTCGGAGGTTAAGTTACCCCTTGGGAAGAACGTTTGGCGTTCACCCAAAGTGCCTTGCCGGAGCAAGTCTCCCTAGATTTCATTAATCGTGTTTGCTTGCGTGCTTTCTTTGTGTGCATGTGTTTGAAAATAAAGGGGGGAATGTCCCAAGTTGTCTTCCGGACGTACAAACCATTTGTTGGTTGTCGCTCGGGATTCCTTGGAATTTTATGTATTTGGGATTATGATCCCGTCCTCATCTTATGACTTATGATCATCGCATTTTAAACCTCGGGACCCTCGGGACTTGCGTGATCGAGAGAATGACTCTCTTTTGGGTCAAAGATGAGGTTCTTTAGGAAGGAATGTCCTTAGCCCATCAATCCTACGCTTTAAGACGGTCGAGCTCGTATAGAGGCTTCATACTCATTCTTAAGCGATAATCGGAGATATAGGGTTCAAGGTTATCCTTTTCCTAAAGAAATCATGAACCTTTAATGGAAGGAACGATGCAAAGATGAGAACTTTTACACCGGTCCGTTCCAAGGTTGGGGGAAAGGGGAAATGCATGATGAAAAAATGAATCTTTAATGAAAAGATGACATTTTTAGGTTGCAAATGATGCTTTTTGATTGATAGAAATGATCTTTATGCAAATGATGCATAAAGATTTGATTTTTATGCAAATGATGCATTGAAAAAGGGGGTTTTGATGCAAAGGATGCATTTTTATTGAAAAAGATTTGATCTTTATATGCAAATGATGCATAAAGATAACATTTTTATTGGAAAATAGGGATTTTAGGTGCAAAGGATGCACCTTTATGGAAAAAGACTACATTTTTATGACAAATGAGGTCTTAATGCATGCAAAGGGGGAAGGGGATGATAAAGATGTGATCTTTAAGCTACCAAGTCCCAAGCAATATAAAGACAATGCAATGAGCAATTTATAAAGCAATTAGGATGCAAGGATAGGGCGTGCGAGGTTACCAATGACTTCCTTTGCTTCTCGGGACGGAGCTAGGAGGAGAGGTCGATCTTTGGTCTTCAAGGAGGAGGGATGTAGCTTCTTGGCCTTCCTTCTTCTTCTTCTTGAATTCCCAGCAGTTTCTTCACGTCTTTCAGAGTGGATTGAGTATTTTTCTCATATCTTGTGTCTTGAAATGGGTAGAGGAGGGCTCTATTTATAGGCAGTCTGGATAAGGCTAATGAAGCCGTGCGGCTGCAGGCTCTTTGCAAATGAGGCCGTGCGGTCTTATCCATTATGACTCAGCATTCTAGAACCATGCAAGGTGGCATCATTCTAGAAGCTTCCCCCTAATTAAGAAAAACGTGTTTTCTTAATTAGGAAGGCTCCTTACAGCCCTAATTTAGATTTGGACTGTTCCAGGACATTTCCTAACACTAGGAAGGTCCGGAATTACCGGAAATTTACCGAAATGTCGGGAAAATTAACCTAAGGCATGAGCCGATTTGGGTACTTACAGAAGCCCTCGGCAACGTCACTTGCAAGGCGAGTGGGGTTGTCGATAGAAAAGGATCCGATCTGGCGAATGCCGAGACGGATTGGGAGACCAAGGTGGTCGAGTGGCTGAACCTTTTGGAAGGCTACCTACGTATCCCGGAGGAATCAAGCCAGGCCGTAGTTCGGAATTAGGATCCGCTGGGGGAGGAAGAAGAGAAACTGATCTCTTGCTGAGAAAATGACCTAGGAGGTCAAGCACATGATCCTACTGGGGATATGCTAGGAGTGACCCAGGTGGTCGAATATTTGAACTTTTATGAGGGGGTGCTTTATCACTGAGGAGTGACAAAGAAACAGGGTGACCAAAGTGGTCGAATGGCTGGACCTTTTATAAAAGGCTACCTACGTATCCCGGAGGAATCAAGCCTTGATCGTAGTTCAAGCATCACTAGATAGTTAGGAACGATGTCTAGGATCCTTGAGATTTTGACAATTCGGAGGCTGTCACCTGAGGAAGCTAGAGCTTACGGCACTATCTCTTTATGACGGGGATAGAGGTAACTTAAGTTGGGAAACTTGAGCGTACGTAACTATTCGCGGATAGAGGTAGCACAAGTTGGAATGATTTGGGCATACGCCACTATTCGCGGATAGTGGTAGCACAATTTGAAATGATTTGGGCATTCGTCACTATTCGCGGATAGTGGTAGCGCAATTTGAAATGACTTGGGCATTCGTCACTATTCGCGGATAGTGGTAGCACAATTTGAAATGACTTGGGCATTCGTCACTATTCGCGGATAGTGGTAGCACAATTTGGAATGACTTGGGCATACGTCACTATTCGCGGATAGTGGTAGCACAATTTGGAATGACTTGGGCATACTTCACTATTCGCGGATAGAGGTAGCACAAGTTGAAATGACTTGGGCATACTTCACTATTCGCGGATAGAGGTAGCACAAGTTGGAATGACTTGGGCATACTTCACTATTCGCGGATAGTGGTAGCGCAATTTGGAATGACTTGGGCATACTTCACTATTCGCGGATAGAGGTAGCACAAGTTGAAATGACTTGGGCATACTTCACTATTCGCGGATAGAGGTAGCACAAGTTGGAATGACTTGGGCATACTTCACTATTCGCGGATAGAGGTAGCACAAGTTTAGAGTTCTGACAATTCGGAGGTTGTCACCTAGTGTTGTCCCGTTATAACGGAATTAACGGAGGCGACTGGGAATGAAGCTTGATTGCTAAAGAGATAAGGGATATTTTCTGAAAAGATGTTATCTTGGTTAAAAGATAACGAAAATTGCATGCCCAAGTGGAAGGTCCAGGGGCAGGATTGTAATTTCTGCTCAGAGCAAATGAAGCCGCCCGGCATGAGATGGAGAAAAAGAAGCCGTACGGCTAGAAACCTGTTTTTTCCAGATTATTTAAAATCAGGTTTTGAACGGGCATTGGGCACCATTGCCGCCCACTTCAGCCGAGAGAGAGAGAAGAGAATTTTCGAAATTCTTCAACCCTTTTTTGCTTCCCTTTAATTTGAAATGGATCCGGAGGGCAATCCCATACCAAGGCAAGCGAGGAGAAACATCTCGGCGGCCGCGAGAAGGAGGAGGAAGGAGCTCGTGAGGACGGAGAGGAAGTATGACTTCCTTACGCCTCCATCGGAGCTTTATCCGG
The DNA here is from genome assembly GCA_022495995.1 of Adenophora triphylla var. japonica. Classification (NCBI taxonomy): domain Eukaryota; kingdom Viridiplantae; phylum Streptophyta; class Magnoliopsida; order Asterales; family Campanulaceae; genus Adenophora; species Adenophora triphylla. Next base: position 219,635 of record JAFEMH010000192.1, read on the forward strand.
GGAGAAGGGAGCACAAATCAACGAACCCGCGATCAGTTGGGGTAAGCATTCTCATTTTGCTCAAATCCGATGATTTTGCTTGATTTTTGAATGATTTAGGGCTTGACCCGAATTTTAGGATTTTGAATGATTTTTTTGAATGATTTTGAGATGCATGAACAACCTATGAGGCTAAGAATGTGCAAGGTGCAATTTTATTTGATGAAAAAAATATGAGAATGACTCATTTTTTTTTCTCGCAATATGAAATAAGAATTTTTTTTTCAAAATATGAGACGGAGTTCTTGCCTTGTGCTAGAACTAGGTCAAAATTCTGATTTTCAATGAGAAAATATGATTTTGGAAGATGAAAATGATTCATGCATGCCATTTTTTTTTTTTTTTGAAAAATAATGCTTATGTGCAAAAAATTGTGATTTTGTGCTTTAGGAAAGCAATGACGCGTTTCAAGTGATGAAAGACACGTTTTTTGATGCAAAAGTTATGCTAGAAAAACTTTTATGAATGCTTTTCTTTTGAAAATATGTGCACTTTTGAATATATGCATGCTTTTGAAATGATATGAAGGACTGACGCTTCTTTTGATGTGCTTGTCTACAGGAGAACAAGTCTAGAGGACCGTCGGAGATAGCGGTCAAGCTGCGCAGGATGCCGATTTTGAGAAGGATGGGGCAAATCCCAAGCAACGGTGAGGGCTACCGGCTTGGATGCATTTGTAGAGGCTATCTGGGCAGGGGTGTCCACATCACCTCTAAGAGCAAGGGCTTGGTCCAGCCCTATCTCGAGTTCCGGTGGGACAAGACACATAGCTTTCACCGAGCCGGGAGAGCCGACAGGACTCCCGCCGATTTCACCGCTATTACGGGCTTACAGCTTCACCGGGAGGCCCTTGACTTGGAGGGACCATATTACCGCCGAGGAGTTTCGTGCTTTGGTCGGGTTTGAGCCGATTCCGAAGGGCCGGGGGATGGAGACACGGAATGTCGAGGTGGCACCGCACTTCCATACGTAATTTTGCCGCTAATGATGTGACTCGCCCAGCCAACTCGGCTAGAGCATTCATATGGTTGATGCTATCGGTCACCATTTTTGCTAATTCTCGGGACGATAGCTATGACTTGCCTCCTCGACTCTCCGGAGGATGTAGATGGGATAGGGACGGTCCCTTGGGGAGAGGCCGGATTGGCGAGCTCTACTTCTCGTTGGATATGTACAATGTAACAAGGCCGCTCCATGGACCGCTTTCTCATTTGCCCTTGAGGTAGTCTCCTTTTTTTTTTTTTCTTTTCCCGTCTTGAGACTTTTATGAGAGAGAGAATGACCTTTTGATGTTTTGAACATGCAGCCTGGTTTTGCGAGGTGATCGGGTTCTTCCCTTGGAACCAAGCAGAGTGATGTCACCATCTTCCCCGCTATGGTTCGCCGGAGGGGAGATGCGAGAGATAAGTTCACGGGGAAGACCCGGATCACCTTCGACTACAAAATGGTGAGGCCGGTCATCAACAGGGATGGGCACGACGGAGCGGACTTCTACCCCGGGGCAGTATCCAGAGATCTTGGCCGGGAGATGCTATAGAGGTGACGAGGCGCAGGAGGTGGCTCACGTGGCCGACATGTGATGTCATTTATCTGGGACCGCTTCTCGAGGCAAAGCATGGTCATGTTCCCCCACTAGATGCCATTACTCCTTCTCGACCCTCCAAAGACGGATGCCGCAGCCTGTGGATCGGCCGAGGATGAGATTGCTAGGTACCAGTGTGCGCGTGCCGCGAGGAGTACTTTGATATGGACACCCCTACGCCGTGTTTGTGGAGCAGCGCCCGAGGACGCCACGTAAGCTTGAGTGAAGCCGGCGGTCACTCAGTGGATACGTGGGGAGGATGAGCCCATCGACCCGCCGATCCCTCCCGCGCATCCGTCCTACGTGGTCCATGGAGTGCCGAGGAGGATGAGGATACCGTCCCCGATGCTAGGGAGCCCCAAGACACCTTGCCGCCCGATAGCACCGTAAGTGTACTCTTAGGGTCTTATTCCCTTTTAGCTTTCGCATTTTCTCGTTTGCAATTTTCCGAGATTTTCGAGATTTTTCTCTTTTTTCTCGTGTTCCAATTTCGCACTTACGATAGGGCCGGTCGTGCATAAGGGCCGGAAGGACATGTGCCGGTCTCTTCGAGGAAGCCGGCTCGCGCTTCGAAGGCGGCAATGGATGCACAGGAGCTCGGGCGCAAGAGACGGCACGTCTGGGGCACAAACGCCTACCTCATCGGCCTCTGAGTACTCTTCCAAAGGCTATGCCTCGGGGCGGGACCCAACGCCGACATTCTCGAGCAAACTGGCCGAGTATGGGCACGATAATGTCCATCTATCTCGATGTGAGTGACTGTGGAGGACTCGATGAGGGAGGCTAGCATTTACGAGCCGAGCAAATGATGAAGATGAAGAAGAATCGGAGGCCTAGGAGGTCTCTAGAATAGATTTGGAACAAAAACAAACAATTTACAATTTTTATGCACACTTTGTTTATTTTTTGTTTTATTTGGGCGCCGATGGGGCGAAAACATTGTATTTACATTTTAATTGCTTTTCTAATTCATGCTTTTTCAATTTGCATATTATCTGAGCCTTGGGGCGACTTTTTTGCTTGGAATCAATAAAATGGGCCAAAATGATTTATAATGGTGTATAAATGCTTGAATGGCTTCGGATATGTTTTTGTACGTGTTTTGGTTGAAAAAGTGGGGTGAAAACTCCCTTGGGCAGCAATCTTGGTTGCCGCAGAATTTTTTTCTCGCAGAGGGCTAATGTAGCCGTGCGGCATGGCCTCGAGGGCAAATGTAGCCGTGCGGCTTACGCCCGTCTCGAACCGGTTATTTTCTCGAATAAAAGCAAGGCTTGGCCATTTCATTTCATTTTCACTCTAGACTTGCCCCAATTGTTCCCGTGAGCATATTTTGGACCTAAAAGCACCATCTTTGATCATTTTGCGATGGAGAATCCCGTTAGATTGCAAAGGGGGAGACGAGACCATTTTCTATCCGGTCTTCAATCTTGGGCGAGATATAACTTCCAAAATCACAAGGGGCTGCTTGATTCTTCCTTCAAGATCAAGTCTTTATGGCATTTGAGGGATCTCCCGCCCGATTGGGATCCGTTGAGAGCCGCAAAGAAAGTTTTGGGATGTCCGGAGACATGTTTACTGTTTCTCTTACAACGAAATTGTCCCAACGCACGAAGACTTCAGAGCCTTGATTGGGGGTCCCGAGATTGAGGCTATATCTATTCCGCTGATCGGAGACGTGCCGGTGACGGTAAAGCTTGCATCTTTTCTGCAGATTCCTTTGGGAGAGGCCGAGAGGATGATGGTAGCCCTGGATAGGATTGACCTTTCGATATCCCTAGGCAGGGTTTGGGTTTCCAGATACGGCCGCGACCACAGTGGCTATGGATGCTTTCATTCTCTCGCATATTCTCTATTTTGTTCACCGCCGAGTCCGTGGGGATCTGTCATAGTGGCCTCTTGGACATGGTCGAGACTCGCAGTGGCCGGGAAGGATATTGTCCCGCCGGGTTTTGGGAGAGACATTTCATGGGATCGACAGATGGCTCTGGGAGACCGTTTCATGAGGTCCGGGAGTCCGGCTATGTTGACTTTGTGGCCGCAGAGAGGCTCTGGGCTTTGCCTCGGGCTTTGCCGACTCCGCCCTCGGGTGATTTCTGAGAGGTGCACCTAGGCAACAGAACAGTGGTAGCCGGAGCCGATGATGGCTAGGCTATCCACTTCGGACATCCGTTGGTGGATACCACATGGAGGTTGCGCACTGTGAGGATATTTCAGAGTCTTATGCCGCGAGGGTTCCAGTGATTCTCGCCGGTCGTCCTTCTACATACCCCGCTTGGTATCCAGGCAGTTTGGGGCTTTACAGAGCCATTGAAAGTGATCGGGAGGACATCCGGACCATGGAGGTGGTGTCATTGGACATGAGAGATCCAAAACCTTCTCTTTCTTCTCGAGGGCTTGGACACATGCCGCTTTCCCACCTGTGGCTATCTTCGGGAGCAGGAAGAGTACCATCTCGACCACCGTCTACTTGACCGGTATGAGAGGGAGACGGGAGCGACTCAGTTATCTTGGAGGATAGACGTCGAGCTTTATTGGGAGCCGACCGTGACTCGAGTAGGACTCGAGGGAGACCGAGGCTAAGGCGAGTTGCCATAACCAATCGTGTGACTTGGTCGTGGATATGGAGGCTCGGTACAAGAGATTGTCCGAGGTCGCTCCTTTCGACCGAGGCTCGAGGGGAGGAGGTGCGGACTCGTGCTCGTATAGAGAGAGCGCTCATTGACACGGGGTTGGTAGAGGCTCCAGCGAGGATACCGCAGGTCGGGATGAGGGATACCGACATTATTGAGAAGAAAAGGAAGAAGACTCGACGAGGCCGAGGAAAAGGGAAGAAGACCGAAGAAGACTCAATAATGACGACCGACAAGTCTTTTCTCAAGATCCTCTTATTGCCATTTGCAAACACATTAGTTTATTTAGGCATTTTATTGTATTTTAGGTCTTTTTAGCAGGTTAGCAGAGTTAAGAGGTAGACCGTGCTTGAACTCATCAAGAAGTTTTTAACTTGTAATGAACAAGAAATATTATTTTAAAAATTAATCAAGACACATTTCATGGAAATTCAAATGTCTTTATTGATTGGGACCCGTTTTATGAAAACTGAAATACCCTTTACTATTTTTTAGGACGCACTTCATGGAAGCTTGATTGTCCTTTTTTTTTTGTTTAGGACACATTTCATGGAAACTTAATCGTCCTTTTTATTGTTTAGACCGAACCATATATGGCTGCCTACGTTCCCCTTTTACAAGAAAGGCTAAGGGGCTCAGGTCTTCGTAGTTCATTCTGGTGAACTAAAAATTTTTTCATGTGCACTCGTTTTTGCCTAGACCGCCCTTTTTGGGGTCTTCACTTAGCCGGGCATTACTCTTTTGCACTAAGATTTTTTTTTTTTTTTTTTTATATGTGCAACTCGTCTTTTGCCTAGACCGCCCTTTTTGGGGTTTTCAAATTTAGCCGGGCATTACTCTTTTTGCACTTTTTTTTTCTTTTTTTTTTTTTTTTTTTTTATTTTTTTTTATCGACATAGTATCTTCTGAGTTTATCACCGTTGACCGGGTGGACAAAAGGGTTGCCATCCAAGTCTCGCAAGCTTCATTGCTCCTCCCGACGCATTTTCTCGCACCACATAAGTGGCCGATCCAGACGGGTTCCCATTTTCCTGTGGGGTTGTCTCTCGGTAGGGGCTTCACTTTCAACACTAAGTCACCCTTTGATGTCTCCGGCCTTGACCTTTTTATCAAATGCTCGCCATTCGCCTCTCGGTAGGCTCGGGTGTGTTCCATGGCTTTTAGCCTTCTCTCGTCAAGCTGTGGCTAACTCATCATGCCGGCCGCGCAACCATTCCACTTCATTGACACTGCTTTTCCAGAGGACCCTTAATGACGGGATTTCCAACTCCACCGGTAACACCGCTTCCATCCCATAAGTTAGTGGCAAAAGGAGTTTCTCCCGTGGCCGTTTCCGACAGACGTTCGTAGCCCTGCAGTGCTAGGTGCAGCCTTTTCGGGCCAATCACGACCACGGGTGGCCATCTTCCGGATGATCCGCTCGAGTGTCTTATTAGCAGCCTTCCACGGCTCCATTGGTTTGAGGTCCGTACGGATGACTTGTGGCGAGTAACTCAATTCTCGACAGCTAGCCTATCGCAGCCTCCTTCGAAGTGTGACCCATTATCGAAATGATCTCGCTGGGCACCCCATATCTCGCACATTATGTTTTCTTTGATGAACCGGGCCACTTTTCTCGGAAGTGAGGACCTTGTAGGACTTGGCCTCTACCCACTTGGTGAAGTAGTCAATGGCCACCAACACAAACTCGTGCCCATTGCTTCCCGCCGGGATATTTTCCCTATCACGTCAATGCCCCAAGTTGCAAACGGCCAAGGAGTCGTCATGCAAGACATGTGTCATGAGGTGGGAGATGGTTGAGGTTGGCAAACCGCCGGCATTTGTCGCAGTTCTGACGTGCCGAACGCACCGTTTCCATGGAGATCCAAGAGTAACCCATTCTCGAGGATTACTTGCATCGTGGCTCGGCATTCATGTGAGGACCGCAGGACCATTGTGGACTTCGGTCATCAACTCTCCGGCTCTTTCTTGAGTGACACATAAGAGGAGTGGTCCTTGATACCGCTTCTTGTATAGGTTGCCTCCTAGAATGACATAATGAGAAGCCAACCTTTTCAGGGCTTGCAAGCTTTTGGCTCGACTCCTTCTTTTGGTCTACCTTCTTCGTCTCTGAAAGCCGACTCTCCGTCTTTGAGGAATTGGTAACTGATTGTACCAAGGTTCCTTTATAGGCTCGGGTCCTGTGTCCACTTCACAACAGAGAAGTCGGGGCTTCTCTTCTACCCACTCGAAGGGCTTTATGGCTTTTCCCTGGGATCTCTACCAATGAGGCTAGAGTAGCTAGAGCATCTCGCGAACTGCTCTTTTCCCTCGGCAAGTAGTGGAAAGTTACTTCTCGGAACTGTCCAAATAACTCCTCCATACGGGCATGATACCGTTGCGAGATTAGGGTCTACAGCCTTCCACTTGTTGGAGACTTGGTTGATGATCGTGGCCGAGTCTCCGTAAACTTCGAGCTCCTTGACATTTCTTTCTAAGGCGGCCTCCAAACCAAAGCAATGCGTGCTTCATACTCGGCGACATTGTTCGTGGCAGAAAGTTCAACTTGAGGGCTATGGGGGTATGCTCATCTTTCGGATCGACCAATAGCATTCCTACACCATTTCCTCTTTTGTTAGCGGCTCCGTCAAAGAACAATTGCCATCTATTTTCGTGCTCAACCGCAAAGATCCCTTCATCTCGGAAATTGGGGTTCAGCCCTCTCGTCTTCATTACCGGGGAAATTCGCTAGGTGATCGACAATGCTTGACCCTTGATGGCCTTTCCGGTCACATAGTTGATGTCGTATTCTGCAAGAAGAAGGACCACTTCGCTAGACGCATCGATAGGGAAGGCTTGTCAAAGATGTACTTAATGGGGTCCATTTTCGAGACCAAGTTCACAGGTGGGCTTCGCATATAATGCTTCAACTTGCCGACTACCCGCACTCGATCCCGCACAGGTCTTTTCACATGCCGAGTAATTGAGCTCACTCCCTTGTAGCTTCCGCCGACAAAGTAAATGGCATTCTCTACCCGAGAGTCTTTCTTCTCTTGAGCAAGCATAGCCCCAACCGCCGTGTTCGCGACGAGGATGAGCGAAGAGGCTTCGTCTATGTGGGGGCATAGTGCACGGGATGCACTAAGTATGCCTTGATCTGGTCAAAGGCGTCTTGGCATTCTTCGGTCCATTCTCAGGTCCACATTCTTCTTCATGAGCTTGAAGATGGGCTCGCACATAGTGGTCAACCGATTGACAAAACGGCCGATGTACCGCAATTTTCCCATGAAGCTTTTGACTTCTGTCAGGTTTGAGGTGGCCTCATATCCATGATAGCTTTGATCTTTCGGGGTCAACTTCTATACCTCGCTCCGTGATCATGTACCCAAGCACTTTTCCCCTTGTCACTCCGAAGGTGCATTTGGCAGGGTTTAGTCTCATGGAATCTTTGTCTCAGCCTCTCAAAGAATTTTCGTAGGTCAACAAAGTGCCGCCCACCTTCTCCTTTGGAGTGGATTATCATGTCATCTACGTAGACCTCAATCTCCTTGTGGATCATGTCATGAAAAAGCGCGGTCGCTGCCCTTTGGTAAGTAGCCCCGGCATTCTTGAGCCCGAATGGCATTACCGTATAACAGTAGGTTCCCCACGGTGTGGTGAAGGATGTCTTTTCTTGGTACTCCTCGGCCATCTTGATCTGGTTGTAGCCTGCAAAACCATCAACGAAGGATTTGACTTCGTAGTTGGCAGTGGAGTCCACCAGATGTCTATGTTTGGCGTAGGGTAGTCGTCTTTGGGGCCGGCCTTGTTCAGATCTCTGAAATCCACACAAAGGCTAGCCGCACCTTCCCATTGGCCTTGGTTACTGGTCACGATGTTGGACAACCATGTCGGGTATTCAATGACTCGATGAATCCTACCCGCAAAGAGCTTCCTCAATTTCTTCTTTGACCTGTAGAGACCATTCCGGGCTTGATCTTTCTAGTTTTTGCTTTAACGGCTCGGGCATCCGGTGCTGAGGGATTCTCGCTCTACTATCGAACCTGTCTAGCCCCGGCATATCTTTGTATGACCATGCAAACACGTCGACGTATTCTCTCGAAAGCAAACTCAATCAATCCGTCCCTTTCAACCCCCTGGAAGAAGCTTCCAATCTGTGTCTCTTTAGGTTCCTCAATAGTACCCAAGTTCACACTCATCAAAACCTCCTCGGCAATGGGCCCTAGGTTTTCCTCTTTTTCTGAAACCCGCTTAAAGATTTCTTTAATGTATTGTTCGTTTAGTGTGTTTGCATCTTGTTCAAATGATTCATTATTAACTGTTGTTAAGTTTTGAAGTTAATTTATCATTTGTTAAAAGTTGGCAATAAGAGGATAATCGTAAAGATTTGTCATTTCATTCAAGATAAGGGGAAAGATGACATCGATTACATTTTCATAATCCTCGGGCGTGAGGCCTTCGGACGACTCGAGGGCTGGAATTCGAAGATTCCCGACTCAACCGAATAGACAACACCGACTCTGGACCCTACACTACTTATTGACTCGAGGGGAACTTGACAAGGGTTGGACCGGGATCTCACTCCTTCTTGCTGTTGCCCGGGAGTAGCAGCCTTGCGTCAGTTGTCATTTGATTGTGCACTCGTGATCATTATTGCCTTTGTCGATGCCAATTCCATAGGGAAGTACTCAGCTGATTTGTGAGAATCTCCTTTCGAACTTAACTTCATCCATTTGTACCTCAGGGCGTAGGACCGGTTGTGCTTTCGGCATCCGAGATACAACTCTCTTCATCCCAAAAGTCTTCTCGGCTTGTTCACTCTTCTCTCTACCTTTTCCCCAAACAGGGGGTTGGGAATGATCCTCGGGAGTAGTAAGAGCCATTACAAACACATTATGCTCGTCATGGGTAATGAAGGGTTGGAGAGACTTTCATTAACATGGCTTCGCTTTACTTCAAACTCGCAGCCTTCATAAGTGAGCCTTTCTTCGTAATCTTGACCATGGTTACTGGTTCGATGTCGTAGAGAAAGAGGCCGAGCTCGACAACATTAACGAAATCGGTTCCGACGATGGGTCCAAACCGTCCCTCCACGGCGGCGGCATTAATCGATCTTTCCATTTCCCTTGTAATTCGGATAAGGAACATTGAATTTCGGGATATCTATGACCGCTGGATTTCCAAAACCATTTCCATTTGTTCCTTCGAACTCGATCATGTTGACTCGGTTGTTGGCGGGAAGAGGATTCTTGACCACATTGGGACCCCGAGGTGGTTCTAACTTGCCTTCTTCAACTAGGCGAGAGATCGGGAGCTTCGTGTAGGTGCAATCATTAGTGTTATGGCCATGATAATTGTGAAAGCGGCGGTGTTTGGTCTCATCCATTACGATACTGGGGTTTTCGGGTTTCCGGTTTTCCAAAGGTCGATGAGTCCTTGGGCTACCAAACCGTCGAAGACCTTTTCTAGTGGCATTCCGAAATCTTCACGGTATAGAAAGGGAGCTTTGGCTTTGCAGCGGCTTGGCACATTGCATCCCGCTTTCTCATTCTCAATGTAATTAACGGCGCCAATCACTTCTTTTCCTTTTACGGTGACAAAGTGGGGCATTTGACACCGGTGCTTTGTAGCGATAAGAACTCGGTCACATTCCTGTGGCCTGTGGGCCATATTGAAGGCATTCTCAAACTTGGTGCCGGCATTTACCATTGCCGAAGGTCGGGATAGTAGTAATTGCCAATTTGAACTCTTAGTTGAGGTTTCGAGGGCAAGATTGGAAGATCTCCATCTGTTCCTCTTCATTGAGTGGGGTCATCATTTCACCGAGCTTCCAATTCCATCTCTTGTAGAATTCACTTACCGGCTCATCCGAACGTTGTAGGGTACCCTGTAGATCATTCCAGCTGGTTTCCCAATTCAAATTGGCTTTATACTTTTCTAGGAACGCTTCTTTGATCTGGTCCCAAGTAGCTCGGGCCTCTGGTTTCACATGCGGGAACCACCTAAGATGAACCTTTTAATGATAGCCGAAAATGATCGGCCATTTGTTGCTGTGTACAATCTTTTAGCTCTCATGGCTAGAATGTAGCTTTCAATGTGAGTCAGGGGACAATCGGTGCCGTTGAACTTTTCAATTTCGGCATTCGGAATTTTGGAGGAGAGGGACAACTTTGTTGGGATCGGTGATCTGGTATGCTTTGTCCTCTTGGTGTCTATTTCCCCAAACTTCTCTTGCATGGACTTAACTTGTTCCCTTAGCCAAGCCATGTCGAGTCGGGGATGGTTTAGGATTGCTCGATTCCTAGAAGGCTTATCGACTTGGGTGGAAGGACGGTGGGTGGCACGGTGGTAGGCTGGTACCCAAGGCTTGGGGATCTTTGGAGGGGAAGTAAGTGTAAACTTGACCAGTCCCGTGTTCCCGTGAGACTGGCCGGAGGCATAGGAATTAGGCTCATAATTTCCGAAGTAGGAAAAAGGATACGGAACCTCCTGGGGTCCTGTGGGCAAAGTTGGAGGCGGAAGATCTGCTGTGGCAGGACATGAATTGAGAGGGTCATTGAGCTGATTTTGAGGCCTAGGAAATGCAGGATGGCCCATACCGAGGAGAGGGAGTGAATCCCATGGGGTAATGCGTAGGCTGCGTAACCGGGATAGCCGAGGCGTTTGCTTTCGTTGGTAGGGGACAAAGCTAGGTCTCACTTGAGGAGGTGAGGGTGTTGGGATCCCCGATGGCTTCGAGATGTTGGAAAGGGTGAAGAGGGGTAATCCTGGATAAGGGATCGTATGAGGATGGAGGAGGGCATTGGTTATAGGTGTATGGAGCTGAGATGGCTGCTTCTGGAGGCTCATCTTCTATCATCACCAAGGAACCGTTGGGCTCGACCACTATTTGAACTCCATGACGACGAAGCGCTTCGATGAGCGTGGCTTGCTGTTCCTCATGGGCCTTACGACTGTTTTCCAGGGCTAAGGTTAGCTCTTCTTCCCTAGTCATCTGGTTACCCAAACCCGGCCTTTGTTTCTGTCAAATCGGTCATTCGACTCTCGGCCCGAGGAAACCGGGATTACAGCGAGGCCCATGCGAGAATTACGCGCTAACAAGTCGGCGGCCGGTGTTCTCACCCACTTCTTTCTCGGCTGCGGGAAAGGGATAGGAAAGGTTTAGACTCGGGGTAGGTGTTTAGAATTTGAAGGCTCGGGCAATATGCAAATTAGAATCTTCAAGTTTACTTAAAACGAGTGTCTTTTATTAATATCTATTTGGTTGGAAAAGGGGTTACGCCCTTCTTTTTCGCAACTACTCTAGATCCTGGATCAGTGGGTTCCGTCACTACGTCTATAAGCCCCTCGTATTCCACCTGTATTTCGACCTCCCAGGGTGGACAGCCCCGGGCGAGGGTCCTATAGGGCACGCGGATCCCACCGACCGAGAGTAAAGAACGCTCCTATCGGGTCTAGCGGGTCATAGGACCTTTCAACGCACGAGCGATGCGGATTATAGTCAAGGCAATACCGGGAAAGTCTCGTCTCTCTGCCTTGACGGATCTTTGACAGAGTTTCGCTTGAGCGAATGACGGTTTTTTTGACTTTCGGTAATGTCCGAGAATATAATAGGCATGGGTCGGGCGGCAAAAGCCGGATGACACAGTGTCACATTGAACTTCGTTGCATACGCAGTGCGCGAGTCGGAATCGAAGTCAATGCCGGTCAAGATCTTGCCAATTTTTCCTTGTCGGAATTTTGGCAGAGCTTCGCTTGAGCGAAAGATCTTTTATTTTGGCAAAGACTTGGTCTTGACTTTTACGCATTCCGTGCGGGTCAAGGTCAATAGTCAATGTCGGAGTCAAGATCCCACCGATTTTTCCTTGTCGGAATTTTGGCAGAATTTCGCTTGAGCGAAAATCTTGGTTTCCGTTATGAGCTAAGGCTTGACCTTTACGTGGGTATGCAACTGGGCTATATGACACGGACTAGACCAAAAACCAACCAAAAGTCACGGATTTTTGAAACGTGTGACACGAACCGTGCATGGTCGACACCGGGCCGCCATGGGGAGGTTGGGATGATTCCGTGCGCGCCGGGAGCATCGTAAGGCTGTCCGTGGATCAGTGGAACCACCCTCGGGTTTGAGGGACGTGCGTGCAAAAGTGTACAGGATATATCAAAAAGTGCCAGTAGTGTGCGGTCTCCTAAAAATGTTCCTTTTTGAAGTTAAAACAGAGATTTTCATAAATGTGTTTTAAAGGAATGATTTTCGGGACGGGGAAAATGCAACACATAAGCACGTAAATTTTTTCGGGAGCCCCGGTCAGTCATGGAGCTGAATAGCCCCAAGCTGCTAGGGCTGCCAGATTAACCATGATTTTCTGGTGGAATTGCCACTGAGGTCGTATGGTCGAATCCTATGAGGATTAGCCGTACGACCGCATGGATCAATTTTCCGGGTTCCACTCCTTTTGCTATTTTTCGGGTTGTTTCCCGTTCAAAGTATGCACAGATTCCAAGATGCAAATGATGCAATGCATGGTAAAGAAAGCAAGCACGATTAATGAAATCGGCGATGGGAGTCTAACCCGCTCAAAGTGGAAAAGCTTTCTTCTATATTTTTTTCTTAAAATTATTTTTTCGAAAAGGGATGCTGGTACGTGGGATTGTTAAACCACCTTGTTATCCCAAGCCCCGGGTTAGGGAGCGATACGGGAAGGGTAAGTGGGGTCCACCTATATACCAAGTATCGACTTTTGTTTTGAAAATAAAGCTTTTCTCCTTTGGGATGATCCCAGGCGAGTCGCCAAACCGTGAATGTGTGCCCAAAATTTTGTTTATTGGAATTCACGCGAGTTTGAAGACATCCGAGTTATTTGAAAAACGGAGTCGCCACGCCATTTTGATTACCTCAAAACTTTGAAAAAAAGGTTTTATGGGTTCGGAGGTTAAGTTACCCCTTGGGAAGAACGTTTGGCGTTCACCCAAAGTGCCTTGCCGGAGCAAGTCTCCCTAGATTTCATTAATCGTGTTTGCTTGCGTGCTTTCTTTGTGTGCATGTGTTTGAAAATAAAGGGGGGGGGGGGAATGTCTCAAGTTGTCTTCCGGACGTACAAACCATTTGTTGGTTGTCGCTCGGGATTCCTTGGAATTTTATGTATTTGGGATTATGATCCCGTCCTCATCTTATGACTTATGATCATCGCATTTTAAACCTCGGGACCCTCGGGACTTGCGTGATCGAGAGAATGACTCTCTTTTGGGTCAAAGATGAGGTTCTTTAGGAAGGAATGTCCTTAGCCCATCAATCCTACGCTTTAAGACGGTCGAGCTCGTATAGAGGCTTCATACTCATTCTTAAGCGATAATCGGAGATATAGGGTTCAAGGTTATCCTTTTCTTAAAGAAATCATGAACCTTTAATGGAAGGAACGATGCAAAGATGAGAACTTTTACACCGGTCCGTTCCAAGGTTGGGGGAAAGGGGAAATGCATGATGAAAAAATGAATCTTTAATGAAAAGATGACATTTTTAGGTTGCAAATGATGCTTTTTGATTGATAGAAATGATCTTTATGCAAATGATGCATAAAGATTTGATTTTTATGCAAATGATGCATTGAAAAGGGGGTTTTGATGCAAAGGATGCATTTTTATTGAAAAGATTTGATCTTTATATGCAAATGATGCATAAAGATAACATTCTTATTGGAAAATAGGGATTTTAGGTGCGAAGGATGCACCTTTATGGAAAAAGACTACATTTTTATGACAAATGAGGTCTTAATGCATGCAAAAGGGAAGGGGATGATAAAGATGTGATCTTTAAGCTACCAAGTCCCAAGCAATATAAAGACAATGCAATGAGCAATTTATAAAGCAATTAGGATGCAAGGATAGGGCGTGCGAGGTTACCAATGACTTCCTTTGCTTCTCGGGACGGAGCTAGGAGGAGAGGTCGATCTTTGGTCTTCAAGGAGGAGGGATGTAGCTTCTTGGCCTTCCTTCTTCTTCTTCTTGAATTCCCAGCAGTTTCTTCACGTCTTTCAGAGTGGATTGAGTATTTTTCTCATATCTTGTGTCTTGAAATGGGTAGAGGAGGGCTCTATTTATAGGCAGTCTGGATAAGGCTAATGAAGCCGTGCGGCTGCAGGCTCTTTGCAAATGAGGCCGTGCGGTCTTATCCATTATGACTCAGCATTCTAGAACCATGCAAGGTGGCATCATTCTAGAAGCTTCCCCCTAATTAAGAAAAACGTGTTTTCTTAATTAGGAAGGCTCCTTACAGCCCTAATTTAGATTTGGACTGTTCCAGGACATTTCCGGAACACTAGGAAGGTCCGGGGAATTACCGGGAAATTTACCGAAATGTCGGGAAAATTAACCGGAAGGCATGAGCCAGATTTGGGTACTTACACCCGCCTTCTCCCATGCCTCAATGGTCTAACCTCTATCTCCTCCTCCTCCTCCTCCTCCTGCTCCTCCTCCCCATCCTCACTATCCCCCTCCTCCTCCTCCTCCTCATTATCCCCCTCCTCCTCTTCACTATCCCCCTCCTCCTCCTGAACGTCATCAGATGCTATCGCCTCCTCCTCCCTCTCCTCCTGCTCCTCCTCAGTTGTGGCTTTCTTGTCATTCTTAGACTTGCTCCGCTTTTCTTTTCTCTCCGGATGCTGTTCAGCCTTCCTCTTTCTATTAGACGCGGTCATACGCTCACGTGCCTACAAAAAACAAATAAGAGACAATAAATTATCTATTTAGCATCTGGCAAATATGAACAATGTAAAGAAAAAGAGTGGACACTGGGAGTCTCGTATGAACTCACACGAGACACATCTCGTGTGAGTTCAAACGAGACTCATCTCGTATGAACTCACACGAGACACATCTCGTGTGAGTTCATACGAGACTCATCTCGTGTGAACTCACACGAGACACATCTCGTGTAAGTTCATACGAGACTCCAATTCTAAACATTGGATTTTGATTTTGAAGAACAAAATATGTTTCAGTTACTTCAAATTGTTCTCTTAGATGGTAATATCAAAACAAACATTTCCCCATAATATAAGTGAAATAATGAATATTATTCCTCTTGATAGTTTCTTCTGTTTTTTCATCTTTTCTGTTTTGAATAAAAAGTTGTATATTTTTTTTTTCTTGAAGAAGAAATTAAAATGGTAAGTGAATCAAATATTTTCAGCTGAGTCTCGTATGAACTCACACGAGACACATCTCGTGTGAGTTCATACGAGATGAGTCTCGAATGAACTCACACGAGATGTGTCTCGTGTGAGTTCATACGATGGCGATGGCATCAATCAGTGACAATCCCACCCACGGCGGCTTTCCCAACGACGACAACCATTATTCCGATTTCCTTCCACTGGCGACCTATTAGAGCCTTGGGTTTGCACATTTCGATTTCAATTTTTGATTTTATTCAGGCCTTAGGTTTAAATTACCTTCTTTACGGGCACGGTGCTAGAAGAAGCTCCGACGGTGATGGCAGTGTCGGTAGCGGCGGCGCTAGCTCCGGCGGGGACCTTTGGAATTTTTAATCTAACCATTTTTGTCTTCGTATTCGTCAATCTTCGTCTAGGTCTGAGAGTGAACTGAGGGAGACGGTGAACAAGTTTGAGCGATTAGAGAGAGGAGGGAAAATTGAATTTATAAATGGGTATTTTGGTAATTTACTTATTCCCTGGAAATAACCTTATCTGTATTTAGTATTCACATGTTGTAGTTTCTTAATGCATTCATTAATGTTGTATCGTTTAAGATTAAACAACATGAATGATTTATTTTGAAACTACTACATTTCAGAATACTACATCTAATAATTTTTCTTATACTATAACGTTGTATCATTTAGATTATACAACATGAATGATGTATTTCTTATACTACAACATTTATGAAATGCAGTAGTATACAATATTAAAATATTCATTGATAAAAAAGTTTTAAAATAATGCATACAGTATTGTGTGATATTGTTTTAATGAATGTTTTAGATTTCTCAAAAGTGCATTTAAAAAATTATGAAATGATGGTTATAAATGTGGTATTTTGAAATTAGATGAAATGTTGTATGAATGCAGTGATGCTGCAGGAATTGTGCTTATCAGTAATCCTCCACGTGGCAGGACTAATCACCTGGCTCCTTGACCTGAAATCAGAACCCACGACTAGCCGGATGTGTCTCCGGCGAAGACGCTCGGGCGTGAGAGTAAGATAACGGTTGTATATAGCTCAAAATGTATTGAATAATGAATTCAGATAACAAAATGGCAGTTACCTTTGCACCGTTGGTAGTGATGATGTATTTATAGGTGTTGTCCGTTGTATTTTTGGTGGTGCTACATAAGCTCCGAGATTTTAGCGACAGTTACAAGTAATGTGAACGTGTCTGGTAACGGCTCCTGATTTGTAGGGAACCGGTTATGGAAAGGTTTGACTCATGTGTGTTCAATCTGTTAGGTCGACACTTAATGATTAGGTCGAGGTCGCCATTTGTGGAATGGTCGACCTGACTGACGGGTAGAGCATGGATCGTACCCGTATTAGAGTCTAGATTGTAAGGTCGGACTAAGTTAGGTCGGGACCTAATAGGTCGGACGTTGGGCTTAGTCGACTGATATTTGGTACGGGCTTTGGGCCTTGCATTGATTGGGCCTGGCTCCCTTGATACGTTGGGGCAATGGTTGCCTTGTGGATTGGGCTTTGCTTACTTGGCCCAACTCGACACTTTCGGTATGTTCAGTGGCCCCCAACTTTCGAGTTGACTTTGTCGACTTGGAAGTTAAGGAGATCTTTGATGAGATTTGCTTTACTCGCAGTCGCTACTAGTTCGAGATTTAGTCGACCCAAGATGACGTGGCACAATCACAGGCGTTGGCGATGAACGAGAGGAGATGAAGGAGCGCCATTTTTCGTCATCGCATCTTGTTTTGACGCTTGGTGTGCTTTCTCGAAAACCGCTTCGTAATTTAATTACGGAAAATCAATTTTGAATTTCTTTTCCCCTTTCCAAATTTGGGAAAATATAAATACCCAAAATCCCCTTCTGATTCGAATTCTTACCGTCTTCAAACTCTTCTTCCTCGGCGATACTTGCGGAATTGCAAAGCAGGATTTAACCTGTGTTTTCGGCTTTGGCAACGAATTCCCTTTTGCGATCAATCAAGGTATTTCCCTTGTACATTTGCTTTAGGGTTTGCAATTCATGCTCGTTTTTGTTTTCGCTATGGCTAGAACCTTCTGTAGTGAACCAGGAGCTTGGTATGGGTATTGCACTGTTAACCGTAGAGTGTATAAGAACGTGAATGGTGAGTGGAGAGAGATGTCTTTGAATGAATGTGCTTCCATCTTGACCAGGTGGGAATTGAATTTTAGTGAGATAGGTTTGCCCATTGTAGGAGACGTTGAAAGCCTAGTAGTCGATGATTCGAATATCGTCACTTTTCATCTATTTCACGAACTGCTCGACCATATCACCTTATTTTACGTTAGGGATGTCCATAAACCTTCCTTCCTTAGAAATAGAATAGGTTTTCCGGGGGAGTCTAGGTCCCCCTTAGGTAGGTCGACTGAATGTGATCGTAGGACTGACTCCCCTGCTTCCTCTTTTGTTTGTACAGATATGACGACTCAAGGTGGAGCTACAGCCTCAACTTCCTCAAGTCCCAGAATAGTGGATGCATTTGGCTCCTCCGTCGTACCAGGGAAAAATGAGAGAGGATACATACCCCCTAGGCCTCTGCGAGGGAATAAAAATATGGAGTCCCGTTACTCCATGGTCTATGAATTTTGCGGAGTAAATAGGGCAGATTATAGGGTGACTATCTTCAATAGGGCAGATTTCATGGCTAAGCATCGTGCCACCTTCACCACTGATGCCACTAGGGTTGCCTTTTTCTACGGTCAGTTTGAGGCGGGCTTAAGGTTGCCCTTAGATCCGTTTATTAATGAATTTCTGGAGTGCATGGATGCTCTTCCCCTTCAGCTTGGGGCCAACACTTGCAGGGTACTAGTGTGCTTTGCCATGGTATGTAGATTTCTAGGCCATGAGCCTTGCATGAGAGTCTTCAAGGAATTTTTTGCTCCAAAGCTCGACAAGGCTGATTGGGGGATTAGTACTCCTTCCAAACCCAATTCTCCAAAGTTGTTTGCCAGTCTTCCCAATAAACATAGCAGCTGGAATTCATATGTGGTTTTTGTAGAGAGTAGGTTGGGATGGGAATTTCCTTTGCCAAATAGTGAATCTGACGTGATTAGTGAGGAGAATTATTGGGAGCCTCCTTGGCATCAAACTTTGTATTGGAAGATGTGTGCTTTGGTTAAGAACGGACCCATCAGCTGGGAGTCATTAGGGATGACCAAATACAACTATATCCAAGCTTGGATGATGCCTGGAGATGGGGTAGTGGAGCCTCTTGTCCCAGTACTGAGGGGTCAGGTATACCCTGATTGGGTTACTCACTCTTTGGGTAGTCTAGAGGAGAATTGCCAATTTTGCCAGAAGAAAGCTGGCTATTGCAAAGATAATGGAGAACACATTGGTGGTAAGGTTTTACTCGTCTTTATTCATTAGCTCGTCGCTTGCCTGCTCGTGTGTAGAACTATCTAGCTCGTACATAGAACTATTTTGACTTGCATTTCTTTATTCATCAAATTGCCTGCTCGTATGTAGAATCAGTTAATTCGTACATAGAACTGCTTTGAATTGTATCAATTAGCTCGCCAATTGTTTGCTCGTATGTAGAACTATCTAGCTCGTACATAGAACTATTTTGAATTGCCGAGCTAACACTTGGTTACTTTGATGTCGTGCAGTTTTGACTCCCGAACAAGAAGCTGCCATGGTTCGAATAGTGGGAGCATCGGATAAGAAGAAAGCTAAGAAAGCCCATGGGGTGGTCAATGCTAGGGCGAGCAGAGAGAGGGAAGCTGCTGCGAGGAACAATCTGCTCCCAAAGGATGTCGCTGGGATGATCCCAATGGAAGAGGTCGAGCTGGAAGACCTTTTGCAGAGTGGTACCCAATCCAATGACGCTAATGAAGGGGGTGACGAGTCCCACAGGTCAGTTAGGGCAAGTCTGAGCTCCGACCCAATTCAAGATGCCAATGTGGAGACCTCTGGAGCTAGGATGGCGGGGGCTAGCCCTGTACAGGTTGTCAATGTTGATGATGACGACATGGAGGAAGATGATGACGATCGTCCTCTGAGCACGAAGAAGAGGTCTCGATCTGAGAAGGGAAAGTCTGTGTCTTCGAGTCAATTGCCTCCACCAACCTCTTCTCCCCCTAGCAAAGAGTCCCTTGATGAAAAGATGAGGAGGTTGAGTGATGTGCCTCCTCTCGATGGGGTTAATAGTTTGAGTCGCCGCTATCCCGATATGAGCTTGGGCCAGGTCGTGGTTAGGAGGGCCATTGATGTTGACCTCCTGGCTCACTTTGCTGATAAGGGGATTACCCCTGAAGAGTTCTCAGCTCGCTCTGGGATGGTACACAGTGAGGTATACCTTCATCTTTCCTTTCTGTCTTGTTGCTTATTCCTTTAGCCTGTCAGTTTGACTTCCGAGCTAACTCTTCTCTGATTTCCTTTGATGCAGAATCTTACTATGGTCGAGCAAGTTAAATGTTCTTGGAGGGCCTCCATTGAGAGGGAGAGGCAAGCTCTTAAGGACTTATCCAAGAAGTCCCAAGAACTGGCTGAGCTAAGAGAGAAATTCAATGACTTGGATAACTCGTATGACGCCATGGAGATGGTCAAGAAGAAAGCCCTGGTAGACCTTGAAGCTGCTGAGTCCAAGCTCAAGGAGGCGGAGGTAGAGAGAGATGCCGAGAAGAAGGAGCTGGAAAAAACCAAGACGGAGCCGCAACAGCTTCCAAACTTCAAGGAGAAGGATACCTTCCCGGTCGAGCTACATGAAGAACATCGACTAGACCGGGTAAAATGGCAAGAAGATCTCCGTATCATCGCTAAAAATGTCGCTAAAGCCGCCGTCGACGAATTCAAAGAGGGAGATGAATATTATAATACCATCGTGGCCAAGGCACAGACTTTCTCGGGAGGTAGGCAAAAGACATATGGCGCGTCGAGCACTGGTGGATTCAACAGCTACAGTTACCATCGAGCAATTAGCTCGTTGGTTCTCTGACTCCCAGTACGACATGGCAGCTCATAGGGGTCATTCACTCGTTCCTTATCTTGAGAACGACTTAGCCTTCATCGCTCAAGAAGACAAAGAGGATGGTTGTGAACCGTGCGGCCCCCGAGATTGTTGACAAACTTCGATGTCGTCTTGCAAGAGCTCGAAGATGCCGACCTTATGGAAGAAGAACTCCGAGCAAGCTTATATTTAGAGTCGTAAACCTTTAGACCCCCAAAGAACAAGGAGATGATGGGGAAGGTCGAAGCTACGCGACGACCAAACCGATGCTGGCCTGGTCTCTTGACTTATTTGGTTGAATTGTAATGAACAAGTCCCAAACAATATTTTGCTTTTTTGTTTTTGAAATTATCTGAATGCCTTGGCCCAGTTTTTGGGAGGCATAGAAACATGTAATCATCTTTTTTGCAAGTCTCAAATTTCACTTTTGGGAGACTTATAATCGTAGCCAACTTTGATCTCTGAATGTTGTATGTTTTCCATCTCAGCGTGTGTGTGTCGAGCTAGATGTAGTAGGAAGAGTCGACCTAAGCCTTGTAAGAATTCAGAAATGAGGTTGACTCAAGGTCTAACCTGTTTAGAGATGGCATAGGGTAGAGCTCATTGGAACGAAATCGACCTTGGATCGGACTTGTTATGAGACCAAAGCTGACTAAGAGTCGAGCTAATTTGGACGAAGTCGACGATGAGTCGGACTTGTTAAAGGAACAAAGCTGATTAAGAATCGAGCTCATTAAAACGAAGTCGACTATGAGTCGGACTTGTTAAAGAACAAAGCTGATTAAGAATCAAGCTCATTAGAACGAAGTCGACTATGAGTCGGACTTGTTAAAAGAACAAAGCTGATTAAGAATCGAGCTCATTAGAACGAAGTCGACTATGAGTCGGACTTGTTAAAAGAACAAAGCTGATTAAGAATCGAGCTCGTTCAATCTAAGCTGACTGAGAGTCGAGCTAGTTAAAACTGGTGTTGTACAACATTTGGTCGAATGAAACAGCATTTTTATTGAAGTACGAACACGCTTACATTAATCTGAAAACTAGAAATAAGACAAGCTTGAACTTGGAAGCTGAAAACTAGAAGTAGTATTTGATGAGGTGAGTAGCATGCCATGGGTGCTTCAGCTCTTCACCATCAGGATGAGCAATCATGTAAGTCCCCTCTTTGACAACTCGAGTAACTATGTAAGGACCTTCCCAATTAGGAGATAGCTTGTTCTGCTGGGTCCTTCTCCCCGTTGCCTCGATCTTCCTCAACACGTAATCTCCCATTTGGAATGATCTTGCTTTCACCTTCTTGTCATGGTAACTTTTAGTTCGCTGCTTGTAGTTAACCATTCGGAGGTGAGCCGTATCTCGCTTCTCGTCGATCAGATCCAGGTCGATTAATCTGTTGCTATCATTCTCGCTCCCGATTGAAGAAAGTCACTCTAAGCGATGGAAATCCGAGCTCTAAGCAGTGCCACGGCCTCTCGATCCATATGTGAGAGCAAAGGGGTTTCCCGTAGGCCCCAGTGGTCTGTACGAACCGCCCAAAGAGCAAGGGGGAGTTCGTCCAACCAGCTTATTGCGCCGACTCTACGAGACTCCGTCTTGAGTGAAGATAGCACAAGTTTATTCGCCGCCTCGCCTTGCCCATTACCTTGAGGACGGGCGACAGAAGATTGCCGGTGCTTGATACCAACTCGGTTCATTTCTCGCTTCAAAAGCTCTTGAGAATTGCAGCCCCGCTGTTCGATACTATGGCTCGAGGAAAACCAAACCGACACCAAATGAAATCATGAATGAAGTTGATGGCATTCTCTTCTCATGGATGCGAGCTAATGGTTTGGCCTCAACCCACTTGGTGAAATAATCGATGGCGACGATCACATACTTGCAATTTCCCCGGGCGGGAGGGAAGGGTCCAATCAAGTCGACACCCCACATATCAAATGGCCAAGCAGCGATCACAGGAGTCTGCTCCGTTGTAGGCGTATGAGGAAGGTTGGCAAACCTTTGGCATTGATCACATTGCTGAACAAAGTTGTGAGTGTCAGCTCTCATGTGTGGCCAGTAGTATCTCAAGGTAATCAACTTGTCGGCTAGTGGTCCCGGCCCCCGGTGTCCACCACAAATCCCACTGTGTACTTCATGTATCAATAGGGCGACCTCTTGAGGGTGTATGCACTTTAGCAATGGTCGAGTGTAGGATCTTCTGAACAGATCGCCTCCTTGAATGACGTATCTCGGAGCTTTATTTTTGATAGCTCGAGCTTTCTTCTCGTCATCAGGCAGCTCGCCGCTTTCTAGGTATGCCTTCATTTCTTCGATCCAGCACTTCTCATAAACCCAATTTCTCGAGGGATTATCTATGCATTGAATTTTTACCCTTTCATAAGTTGGGCTCTCAAGGTAGGAGATTGGCTCTTCGTGTGGCTCATCTGAAGTGGCTAATTTCGAGAGGAGGTCGGCTAGCTCGTTGTCTTCCCGTCCAATTCTCTGAATCTCCCAGAATTCCAAATCCTTTATCGCCTCCTTCACCAGGTCGCAAGATTTGATCGTAGTGGAACTAAGCACTTCGTACTCGCTCTAACTTGGTTGACCACCGCTGAGAATCACAATAAGCCATAATTTTCGTTGCTCCAAAACATTTGGCGTACTCTATGGCTGCTATCAAGGCTTCGTATTCAGCCTGGTTGTTGGAAGCATCAAACTTGAACCTTAGTGACTCCTCGTACACTGTCCCAGATTCTGGTTCAATTAGCACTATCCCAGCTCCACTGATATTCTTGGTCGCTGACCCATCTGAATAGACCTTCCAACAATCGTCGGGTAGGCTGATGGCGACCTGGGACTCTGGCTCTTTCCCTTTAGTTTTCTCTTTTGGAGCTCGCTGTTCGCTGTCTTCCTTGGTGAACGTAAGCTCGACCAAGAAATCTGCTAGAGCTTGAGCCTTCAGAGCCTTTCGAGGTCTATACTCAATGTCAAATTCGCAAGGGCAATTGACCAATTGAGCGCCGACCTGAACTCTCCGGCTTGTGTAATATTTTTCTCAAGGGTGCATTAGTCAGTACTACGATAGGGTGAGCCAAGAAATAAGCTCGCAGCTTCCTTGAAGTTACGACTAGAGCATAGACGACCTTCTCAGCATTGTAATACCTGCTCTCCACATTTGATAAGGCTTTGCTGGTGTAGTATACTGGCTTTTGAAGCCCTTCCTCTTCTCTAATCAAGACCGCTGCAACTGACTTGTCTCCCACAGATAGATACACAAACAGGGTCTCACCGGTGGTCGGGCTACTCAGAAGAGGTGGAGTAGCGAGGTAATCCTTCAGCTGTTGGAACGACGAATGACATTCGGTCGTCAATTCAAAATTTTTCGTCCCCCTCAACGTCTTGAAGAAGGGGAGAGACCTCTCTGCTGACTTAGATATGAAATGACCAAGAGCTGCTACTCTTCCATTAAGTCGCTGCATCTCCTTTATACTGGTCGGCTCTTTCATGTCGACTAGAGCCTTGATCTTCTCCGGGTTAGCTTCTATACCTCGCTGAGATACCATAAATCCAAGGAACTTTCCAAATAGCCTACACCAAAGACACACTTGCTAGGGTTGAGCTTCATGTCGTTTGCTCGCAGATTGGCGAATGTTTCTCTTAGGTCGACTACGTGACGTCCGGCCTTAGTTTTGATGACCATATCATCGACGTAAGCCTCCATATTTCGGCCAATTTGTGAGGCAAAGACCTTGTTCACCATTCTCTGATAAGTTGCACCTGCATTCTTCAATCCAAACGGCATCATGTTGTAGCAGTAGATGCCTCCAGCCGCTTGAAATGCCGTCTTTATTATGTCGTCCTCATGCATCTTAATCTGGTGGTAACCTGAGTAAGCGTCGAGGAAGCTGAGTGTGGAGTGACCAGCAATGGAATCAACTAGTTTGTCGATTCTAGGAAGAGGATAGTTGTCCTTCGGGCAAGCAAGATTTAGAGTGGTGAAGTCGACACACATCCGCCATTTGCCATTTGATTTCTTCACCATGACCACATTGGCCAACCACGTTGTATGAGTGGCCTCCTTGATTATCCCTGCACTTAAAAGTTTTTGTACCTCAGTTTTTATAGCCTCCTCCTTGTCGCGAGCAAAACTTCTCAATTTTTGGGGTCTAGGCTTTATGGTCGGGTTGACTTCAAGTCTGTGAACGGCGACCTCTTCCTTGATTCCCCTCATGTATTCTACTCTCCATGCGAAGACATCATTGCTCCCTTTGAGTAGCTCGATGATTTCTGCTCGCTCCTGGTCTGATAGCTGCTTTCCGATTTGAATTTTTTGGTCGGGGTATGAAGGGTTGGTGATTATTGACTCTAGCTCGTCCACGGCTTCTAGCTCTGGTCCATCCCCGAATTGCGAGTCTCAATGATTATCTCTCGACCCTTTGTCTTTCCTCGACTCCCAAATGTGGAGCTTCCTCGCCTATCATATCATCCAGCCTTATCTCGCAACCTCGCCGGTGGTGGTGCCCCCGAGTTATTGTCGATCCGGGAGGCATAGGTTGCCTATGAGGACTCGTCGACCATAACTACATCTGGATCGACCGTTGTGGTTTCAGAGTGACGTGTCGACTCAATCATGACCTCGTCATTTGAGCGATAAGTCGACTCCTCCACATTGGTGATTGTTGACACTCGAGTAGTTTTGGTGACCGATTGGGACAGCTTTAAATAACCATCTCGCCTCAATCTCTAGCTCTCTCTTCTTTCTTTCCCGAAGAACATGATCTAGGTAGGCTCGAGCTATGCCTTGTACGCACAGCCTACTCCAAAGAAAGGGGAATTTGACTCGCTGATGAGGGATCGATGACATCATCCCAAGAGCGACCTGACCAGGAATACCAAGTATAGCGGCATAGTCACTGTTTACATCAATCACAATAAACTGTACCTTCGATACGACCCTGAGGGGGTGCTGGCCTAGGTCGACATTGAGCTCAATCTGGCCTTTGGCATCAACTCGATGGTTGGTGAAGCCCTCCAACCTGCCATCATATCTTTCAAGCTGCTCGTCATTAAGTCCCATCTCTTTGAAAGTCTTGTAGAACAAAATATCCTTGCAGGCCCCCGTGTCGACTAAGAGTCTGCTCGTCGTACATCCGTCTATGAGACCTGGGATGACGAGAACTTGCTCCCTAGCCGCCATATTAGTTGCCAGCTCATGGGGGTAGAAGCTGATCGCTTCATCTCTGACATCTCTTCTTGGAGGCACATGTGGGGCTTTACTGAGTTGAAAGATCTTGTGCTTGATGGCTGTGTTGCTTGCTTGCTCTGTAATGACCCCCAAGTTCAATCTAGGTTGCCTCGATCCCTGTTGTCCACCTGCAGGCTGCTCGCCTCCACCCGCTGAGGCCTCTTCACGTGTGCGTCGAGTCTTCCCTGTTCGACCATTCTTTGGATAATGCGCTTCAAGCCTAAGCAATCCTCCGTGAGATGACCCGTGTCCTTGTGGTAATCACAGTATTTGCTGTTGTCCCTTCTGAACTTGTTGCCCGGGTTCATTGGGGCAGTGGAGCCAACTCGACCGCATTCAGATTTCGCCCGACTCACCGTTGTGGAGTGAAAGTCTCGGCACCTTCTCTCGTCGCCCTTGTCCCGTTTCTTGCCATTTTTATTGTTTCCTCCATTCTTGTTGGAGTCCTTCTTGTCATCGCAACCTCCACCTTGGGGCTTTTTCCTTTTATCTTTTCCTTCCTTTCCTCGGCTAGTGCGACGTTATAAACTTTTTCGAACAACTCCTGTCGAGTTGTGACTGTACGAACTGTGAGTTCATAATCCATGTCTGCCGAGGAAATACCATTCCTGAAGCAGTTGATAACTTCCCTGTCAGTGAGATCTTCCTCGATCTTATCAACCATCTCCTTGAACTTGGTGAAGTAGCTCATTGAACTTTCATTTTTAGCCTGTACCAAATTACTTAGATCAGTAACTGTTACCTTTCGAGCTCCAGCAGTCGAGAAGCGATCTAAGAACTTTGTCCTGAAACACGTCCAGTGGAGATGCTACCACCGCCAAACCATTGAACCGAGGTTAGTGGCCGCCTGAGTGTGCTTATGAGAGCTTTACACATATTGTCGTCTTCATTGGCGACAAAGCACATTGTGGCTTCCAGATGTGCTATATGACTTTTTGCGTTGGTTGACCCTGAGTACTTCTCTAGAAGGGGCAACCTAAATCCAGCAGGAGGTCGACTGTCTCTCAGTTCCTTGGACAAAGGTTGAAGAGCAAAGTCGATTCGTTCAACCTTTCCAATGTCCTTTTTCTTCTCCTCCTCCCATTGTTCGAACCTCTTTTTCATCATCAGCCATTCCCTAGCGTCGGGTCTTTCATCTCCTGCAGGGGGTACGACATTCGACCTTTGACCCTCACTCCTGGGGGGAGTTACCTGCCTGCTCCTCCTGTCTCGATGAGAATGAGCCCTTTCTGATCGAACTGGAGACTTATGCCTGTCATTCCTTTGGGGCGACCTGCGCCTCTCATCCCTCGATGGCGACCTGCGCCTATTATCTCCAAGTGGCGACCTGCGCCTTTCTTCTCTTATGGGCGACCTGCGCCCATTCCTGTCCCTGTGAGATCCTGATCTTTGTGTCCGGGCAGGGGAACCACGTCGGCTCCTATTGGCCTCTAAATGCGTCCTCAAATCTGATTGAGCCTCCTGCTCCCTATTCCTGGTGAGGCTAGCCCTTAAGTCATTACTCGGAACATGAACAGGTGATTGAGGTCGGACTACCATCCTTTGATCAGCATTTTGACCCACACCCTCATTGGGCCTAGCACTCCTGGCCTGCTGCCTGTTAGAGGTTTGAGAGGGAGCCACCCTCTCTGATCTTATATCCGCCTTCTCAGCCTCCTCTATTGCCAATAGCTCGGCCAGAATCTGGGCTCGCTCCAATAACATTTCCTTCCTGCTCAATGGGTTGGATGAGGGACCTGCCCTATTTCCAACATTCACATGAGCAGTTGGACGCTTAGGGGGAGGTGGAGCTCCTTGTTCGTCCATGTGTCTTTTCCCCCTTCTTGTATCTGGCAATCCTCTGCCATCAACAACACTGGTAGAGCGTGTTGCTCTACCATGAGGGCGATTTGGTGGGGGAGGAGGCAGATTTACGTTTTCAGCATTGGTGTTGAGATCTGCGTTGGTGTTGGCATTCACCTCATTGAGTTCATCAAAAGCTTCTGTCACATGCCCGTCTGGGGTTACCATTATTGTAGGTTGATGAGATCTTCGAGGTCAAGCTAAAGCACAGTTCCCGGCAATGGAACCAAACTGATGTTGCAGGAATTGTGCTTATCAGTAATCCTCCACGTGGCAGGACTAATCACCTGACTCCTTGACCTGAAATCAGAACCCACGACTAGCCGGATGTGTCTCCGGCGAAGACGCTCGGGCGTGAGAGTAAGATAACGGTTGTATATAACTCAAAATGTATTGAATAATGAATTGAGATAACAAAATAGCAGTTACCTTTGCACCGTTGGTAGTGATGATGTATTTATAGGTGTTGTCCGTTGTATTTTTGGTGGTGCTACATAAGCTCCGAGATTTTAGCGACAATTACAAGTAATGTGAACGTGTCTGGTAACGGCTCCTGATTTGTAGGGAACCGGTTATGGAAAGGTTTGACTCATGTGTGTTCAATCTGTTAGGTCGACACTTAATGATTAGGTCGAGGTCGCCATTTGTGGAATGGTCGACCTGACTGACATGTAGAGCATGGATTGTACCCGTATTAGAGTCTGGATTGTAAGATCGGACTAAGTTAGGTCGGGACCTAATAGGTCGGACGTTGGGCTTAGTCGACTGATATTTGGTACGGGCTTTGGGCCTTGCATTGATTGGGCCTGGCTCCCTTGATACGTTGGGGCAATGGTTGCCTTGTGGATTGGGCTTTGCTTACTTGGCCCAACTCGACACTTTCGGTATGTTCATGCAGTATTATCAATTATATGAAAAAATGCAGTATATCAATTAGATGCAGTAGTTTATAAATGTTGTATGCATGACGTATGAATGCTATATGAAATGCAGTATTATCAAATTAGATGCATGTTGTATCATTTTGATTGGTTAATATTGTATTATTTTGAAATTAAATGCAGTATTTTGAAAATGTTGTATTATTTTATTATAATATTGTACCATACTACTACATACTACTATTGTATGTATATATGTAATCAAATGAATATGATATTGTATGACTTAGGTGTTTGCATGTTGTATTGTTTTATTTATATTACAACATCTAATTATACTAGAATGTTATTTGAATGTGTAGATGTCTAACAATGTACAAACAAGGAGTGCAACTAAAACGAAGAATGAAATACTGGAATGTCCAAGGTATGTTGGCCCTGCCAAAGGTAGGTGGAATTATGGATCATCATTAGAGGGAATTTCAAAATTGATGACAACAATTGCAAGAAAGGAAAAACATTTTGAGGAGCTTAAGAAGACACCGTTCTACTTTTTGGTTGAATCCATTAAGAGGACGTACGATAGTAAAAATCAAAAAGATCGATTTGGATTGAGGAAATCAGATTTGGTAACATATGATATTTTGACAATGTACAACATAGAGAAGGATGCATTTATTATTGGAGGAAAGCTCTTAAAGATATCAGAAAAAGATATAGAACTCATATTTGGTGCAAGAAGTGGGACTAAAAATATTGTGTTGACATCGACTGTCAATTTAGAAAATTCTTCATTGTGCATGAGAAGATTCAAAGGTTTGGAAAGTCGCATATCAAAGAATGCTTTGAAAGGTGCAGTTATAGCAAGTGCAAATAGGAACAAAGCTATTGATCGGGCTGATTTTGCTAAGCTTGTATCCTTGTACTTGTTAACTACACTTTTTTGTAAAACTAAGTCTGACATAATATCAAATGAATGGTTGGAATATGTTGAAAATTTGGATTTAATGAAGGAGTACAACTGGTCCGGATATATACTACAAATGCTAATGAGTTCAGTCAATAACACAATGGAAAATCCAACAAAAGCTATTGGATGTCTGAGTTTGCTATCGGTAATACAACATATGCTATAAAATATTTCATTTAAATTTATTTTGTATAGTTGAAATATTAATTAATACTACTATATTCTTTCAGTATTGGCTTGCTGAACATACAAGTTGTAAGTTGCATGCAATAAATCGAAGGAAAAATGATATATTTCCACGATGCCTGAAATGGTATCTAGGTAAAAGGGTTGCAACCTTCGGGACATCGTGGAAATATATCATTTTTCCTTCGATTTATTGCATGCAACTTACAACTTGTATGTTCAGCAAGCCAATACTGAAAGAATATAGTAGTATTAATTAATATTTCAACTATACAATATAAATTTAAATGAAATATTTTATAGCATATGTTGTATTACCGATAGCAAACTCAGACATCCAATAGCTTTTGTTGGATTTTCCACTGTGTCCTTGACTGAACTCATGAGCATTTGTAGTATATATCCGACCGGTTGTACTCCTTCGTTAAATCCAAATTTTCAACATATTCCAACCATCCATTTGATATTATGTCAGACTTAGTTTTACAAAAAAGTGTAGTTAACAAGTACAAGGATACAAGCTTAGCAAAATCAGCCCGGTCAATAGCTTTGTTCCCATTTGCACTTGCTATAACTGCACCTTTCAAAGCATTCTTTGATATGCGACTTTTCAAACATTTGAATCTTCTTATGCACAATGAAGAATTTTCTAAATTGACAGTCGATGTCAACACAATATTTTTAGTCCCACTTCTTACACCAAATATGAGTTTTATATTTTTTTCTGATATCTTTAAGAGCTTTCCTCCAATAATAAATGCATTCTTCTCTATGTGGTAATATAAATAAAACAATACAACATGCAAACACCTAAGTCATACAATATCATATTCATTTGATTAAATATATACATACAATAGTAGTATGTAGTAGTATGGTACAGTATTATAATAAAATAATACAACATTTTCAAAATACTGCATTTAATTTCAAAATAATACAACATTAACCAATCAAAAATGATACAACATGCATCTAATTTGATAATACTGCATTTCATATAACATTCATATAACATTCATACGTCATGCATACAACAAGCATACAACATTTATAAACTACTGCATCTAATTGATGCTACTGCATTTCTGCATCTAATTGATAATACTGCATTCATACAACATTGCATCTAATTTCAAAATACCACATTTATAACCATCATTTCATAATTTTTAAAATGCACTTTTGAGAAATCTAAAACATTCATTAAAACAATATCACACAATACTGTATGCATTATTTTAAAACTTTTTTATCAATGAATATTTTAATACTGTATACTACTGCATTTCATAAATGTTGTAGTATAAGATATACATCATTCATGTTGTATAATCTAAATGATGCAGCATTATAGTATAAGAAAAATTTTTAGATGTAGTATTCTGAAATGTAGTAGTTTCAAAATACATCATTCATGTTGTTTAATCTTAAACGATACAACATTAATGAATCATTAAGAAACTACAACATTCATGAATGTTGTAGTATTTAGAAAAATAATATCACACAATACTGTATTTCAAAATACAACATCTTAATTCAAAATACTGCATATCAGATCTGAGAAAATGATACAACATTTACCAACCAAAATTATATAACATGCATCTAAATTAAAAATACTGCATCAACGATTCAACAATACTGCATCAGTGATTCATTGTAGAAGATATATCTCAAAACCTAATGTTTGAGATTTTGAAAATACAACATCTCAAAACCTTAGGGTTTGAGATTTCGAAAATACAACATCTCAAAACCCTAGGGTTTGAGATTTCGAAAATACAACAGCTCAAAACCTAGGATTTGAGATTCCGAAAATACAACATCTCGAAACATAGGTTTGATTTTTGAAAGTGGTTTAAAATACCTTGAAAGTGTTTCTCGTTGATTTAGTATTTCGATTGTCACTTGAAATCGGATCTATCAACATGAACTCATCTCTATCGCCTCCAAGGAATCGCTGAAGAAGTTTTGATGTTGTAGTTTGGATTTTTGTTGGAATTGATTTTGGGGAAAATGATCGTTGAATTGATTTGGGGAAAAGAAGATGTTGAAATGATTTGGAAAATTGAGTGTTGATGGCATGGATGTAATATCAAGAAGTTCAGAAGGGCATTTTTGTTCAAACGGAACAAAATATTAAAGGGTCTAACAAAAGGAACTTAGTGGTCACTAATTTATAAAAAAGGAACTTATGAGTCACTAACTCAATATAGAAACACGAGTTTTACAAGTCAAAATTTGGATTTCTTTAGCTTAGATTCCCTCAAACAGAAACATAATTTCATAATTGGTTAATTTTATAGATATTGGACATTTTCTATGCCAACATCATTCGTTAGATTTTGGTCCCCTCTATTGGCGGGATTTATAAATATTAAAAATCCCGTTAGTCAAAGAGCCATCACACGGATAAAATTTGTTAAATAATTTGATGAAATTTGTTATTCCCGCCATCCCATCCCATAATAATCTTCTTACTATTTTGTGTATAAATGAAAGAAATTTGGATAATACTAATAATGACATTATATATTTTTTGAATTAATTGTCTTTCAAATTTATTTTCTTTAATTAATCTTCATAACTTTATAGCTTTAGACACATTCTTTGATTTATTTAAATTTTTTGTTAAAGTATCTTGTCGTGCGTTTCACACGCAAGGGTGTTACACTAATTTTAATTAATAATAGCAGTAATTTAAAATTATTTGTTTTTTATCGATAAGTTCTGAGATAGGGTAAAATTACCTTCCTTTAACGACCACGCTCCAACGACCTCGTCGCCGGCGATCACCACCAGAATCACCTGAAACCCCAACTGAAAATCAGTTCTCGCCGCCATTGCGAGATCGGTCAATCCAGATATGTCTGTCACCGATTCCGGTATATCTCCAGTGAGTAGGTTTCCCGAGATGTTTAGCACCTGAAGTGATGGGAAATGACCGAAGGTGTACGGAATTCGACCGGTAAAGTTGTTACCGGTGAGATCGAGTACAGTCAAGTTGAAAAACACCGTCCCAAACTCCGGCAATTCGCCGACAAAGTAGTTATTGGAAATGTCAACTAAACGGAGATGAGAACACAAAGAGATATTACCGGAGGAAACACTTCCATTAAAGCTATTATCACCGATAATCAGGCTCCGTAGCGTCGGAATCCGGCAAAAGTCAGCGGGAAAACCGCCGGCGAGAGAAATGAAACTAGTGAAGTCAATTGAAACGACGGCGTTTGTCACAGGATCACAAGTAACCCCAGTCCGGCCGCAAGGAGCCTTGGGAGCTTTCTGTACCTAGTCGTTGAGCAGACCATCTGATCTGGGAATGCGATCAGGGGCGGAGCCAGGAATTGCCCCGGGGGCAAGATTTCACGGGGGTTCGGGGTAGGGGTGTCAACGGTTCGGTTCAAACCGCGGTTTGAGACCGAACCGAATCAAACCACGTGGTTTGGTTTGGTTTTTATGCCTTTGCGGTTCAGCTCGGTTTCAAAAATCCATAAACCATGCGGTTCGGTTTGGTTTGCGGTCTGACTCCTCCAAACCAAACCAAACCGAACCAAACCGAACCATTTCGAGCTAAACCGCCAAATCGAACCACCGAGCTGAACTGCCAAATCGAACCACCGAGCTGAACCGCCAAACCAAACCACCGAGCTGAACCACCCAAACCATCATATTAATCATTGATTATTTTTTATTTAATCTCCACCCTTAGATTTTGAAACCCTAATCTAATAATCAGCTTACAAAATATAAATATCCTAAAGTTATAAACCCTTTCCATTTTCTTCCTTTTCAATTTCACGCCGCAGCGCTTCTCAGTTCTCTCTCAATCTCCGCCATTTCCGATTTGCCTCATCAACGAAGACGAAGGCTTTCCCTCTTACTCTTTTTCCTTCGTCCTCGTCCTCGTCCACGGCGCAACGCTTCTCAGTTCTCTCTCAATCTCCGCCATTTCCGATTTGCCTCATCAACGAAGACGAAGGCTTTCCCTCTTACTCTTCTTCCTTCGTCCTCGTCCTCGTCCTCACCTCACGGCTAACCCTTCATCTCCGGCCTCGTCCTCTTCTTCCTTTTGATACAATTATGTATGTTGGTAGTTTGATTTTGTTTGGTGTGAATGTGATACACCTGCCTGATACCGATGAGGCGATGAATATGTGGTTTTGTAATTTAAGACTTAAGTTGTGGTTTTGTAATTTTAATATGTCTTTTACATAAATAGGTAACATTTTGAGTTTGTACAGGTTTGTGGTTCGAACCGTGGTTTAGACCGCAGTTCGGACCGCGGTTTGAACCGTTTAATGGAACCGCGGTTTGAGACCAAACCGAACCAAACCGAGATGGTTCGGTTCGATTCGGTTTGAAATTTTTCATGGTTCGGTTTGGTTTGGGATTTTTCCAAACCGAGTACTAGCGGTTTGGTCTCTAAATTTGTCCAAACCGAACCATTTACACCCCTAGTTCGGGGGCATCGCCCCCGAAAATTTTTTTTCAGGTCGGACAAGTAAAAAATGGGTCGAATTCATGAAATACAATGTATTTTAGTTAAAATGTAAAGAATTAAGAAATGGGAAAAGCCTAACTAATTAATTAAGATTGAAAAAATGTGAGAAAATTAGGAGAAAGAGAAAAACAAAACTGTTAAGAAAAAGAAATGGATGGAGAGAAAAAGAGAATAGCAAAGATGGAGGACAAATAAAATTAATTGAAAATGTAGGTAGCAGGGCTCGAACATGGATTTGAAAGGAAACACCAAAGGCTTTAACTTCACCCCTTCTACCGCTGAACCACACCACTCACTGGTATTAATCTTGAAGTTAATTATATATATACATATATAAAAAAAATATGGGGGGGCAAAAAAAATTTTTTTCCACTGCATTTCCGCCGCTGGGGGGGCGAGTGCTCCCCCATGCCCCCTGGCTCCGCCCCTGAATGCGATGAATAGCGATCAAATGATTAAAAAAATGATTAAAAAAATGACGAGATAAGCAAAATGATCAAAATGTCATTAATGAAGGGCGAAAATGGCAGTCGTCTATATGCAAATGGACAGCCGAGCTTGTAATTATACATCTGTGAAATCAGAATAACTAGAGATGTAAAAAATTGATAAATGAATATCTCAGTTTTATATAAGTGTGAAAAATAGATAGTGAATATTTCAGTATTACACAACTGTGAAATCACAACATTGTGAAATACACAACTATCGAATCACACAAATATAAAAACAATTGAATAATAACTTTACAAGTGAAAATGAAAGGAAAAAATATCAGAAACTCTCTCTAAAAAACATTCATATCCAAAAAACCCAACAAATAATTCTCTTATTTAAAAAACCCTAAAATTATATATTCAATACCGAAAAACCCAAAATTTAACGATTTAACTTTTTCTTTAAGTTTGAAGCTTTTATGTAGATTTTTTTTTTAAGTTGTGACATGTTAAGAATGTAAAATTTATCATATATTGATAAATAATTATAAATAATAATAATATAAAATATTATTTTTGTTATAAGATAAGAAATAATAAAAAGATAAATTTATGATACCATGTCTAATTATTTTTAGAAAAATCATGCTTATATAATGTAATTATTAAATTTCGTAATAAAATTATAAAATAATAGATAAAAATATGATTACAAAATCTAAAAATTATCGCTATCATTATTATTTTTTAGAATTACTATTGAAATTATACTTTGTTAGTCCTATAATTTTATTAATTTTAAAAGTGTTATTTTTTGAATATTTATTCTATAATTGCTTAAGATGGATAAATTTATCTTTGTAATCTCATAATTGAAATAAAAATCATGTTTGAAGTAATCTGAATTCTCAAATCTAATAATATTGGCTAAACCGTTAAATTTTATACTTTTTGGTATTGAATATCTAATATTAGGATTTTTTTGATATGAGAATTATTTGTTGGGTTTTTTGAATTTGAAATTTTTTAATATGGGGTTTTGGGTATTTTTCTCAAAATGAAAAATGACACAACTGTGTAATTATACAACTGTGAAATTACACAACTGTGAAATCAACTGAGAAACTATTTTACAAGTGAAAATAAAAAAATGACACAAGTGAAATCAAACAACTGTGAAATGATTTTACAAGTGAAAAATGAAAAATAACACAATTGTGTAATCATACTACTGTGAAATCACACAACTGTGATATCAATTGAGAAATAATTTTACAAGTGAAAAATGAAAAATGACACAATTGTGTGATCATATAACTGTGAAATCAAACAACTGTAAAATCACACAACTATAAAATCATTGGAAATTGAAAAACGATTTTTTTTAATAAAAAATGAAATTCTTATTTTTAAAATCTGAATCATATTTTGAATGTACTTGTTTGAATCATTTTGATGATACAATTAATAAGGTGGTTTCAAATTATTTTTTTGATTTCTATATTTTAAGATATTACACTTTAAAATTTTGAGGAGAAATTAATTTATTATAATTGTGAAATTAAATAATTATGAAATCACATAACTGTGTAATTACACAACTGTGAAATCAAATAACTGTGAAATTACACAAATGTGAAAAATATAGTGACATGAACAAAATGGTTTAGGAATTTATTAACGAGATTTGAAAATGTCAATCATTAAAAATAGTATTCATTTGGCCAAAGAGTTTATTGGTCAAAGTCTCTTTAATTATTTTACTAAAAAGTAAAAGATAGTTATTTGTATTATTCCATTGAATTTTGATTTTGTAAGAAGTTCAATTCAAGTAAGATTTAAGATTTAAGAATTAAAAACGAGAGTACGAAAATAGCAAATGAACTGCAATCTGATTGCAAGAACTTTTAGGACGCTGATTGCATGCGAGGTAAATAAAAATAATGATATACTCCCTTCATTTCGTTTATAGTTTCACGATTTAAGTATGACACGCAAATTAAAAAAAAAGGTTAGTGAAAAAAGTGTTGTGAATATAAAAATAAAATAGGAGAGAGAATGAGTGGAAAAAATAGTAAAGTTGATTGGTGTTATGAGTATAAAAGTAAAGTAGGAGAGGGAATTAGTGGGTGAAATAGTAAAAATTCTTTGTCATTTTAGAAAATGTGAAGCTTTTAACGAGACACCCATTTTGACAAAAAGTGAAACTTCCAATGGGAAGGAGGGAGTATACAAGATGAACTTAATATCTAAAATATCAAAACCTTCTAAATATATAAACTTAGGACTTGTTTGGTAACCCGATTAAGTTCTTAATTTGAAACACTTTTAAGAAATTAAAAAGTTAAGCATATTTGGTAAGGTAAATTGCAATTACTTAATTAATTAAAATTGCCCTAAAAAAGATTATTAATTTTAAGTTGAAAACGAGTAGCTTAAGCAATTAAAAGGGAGAAAGAAAGAGTTAAAAATGGAATGAGTTCAAATTCATCCATCAACTATTTTATTTATATATTAAATGATACTTTATTTTGTTGAAATATTTTAACTTTTCATATAAATTATATTTGATCTAGTATTAAGATGTAATTTTATTTATATTAAACTATTGATATTAATAATATTTTAATAGAGTATCATAATTAATTATTTTTTTCATTTTTTGTTAAAGTTTAGACAAATTTATCAAAATAATTAACAAGATAAATTATATTATGGGTCAAAGAAAGTACTAATAAAAAATATTTAAATATTATAAAATATAATCTAATTATAATAATAGTGACATATACTGTTGAAGACTTTATTTTATTATACACTCATTAAGATTATTCAAATAATTTTTTAAACTTTAAGTTCAAACTTTAAATAAATTCAGATATAAATGAATTATCATTACCAAACAAACTGAATTTTTAAAATTCAGCAACTTAATAATTTCAGCTTTATATTTTCAGAACTTAATTTTCAATTTTACCAAATACAGGCCCTTAATGGCAGAGAGATTACACGTACTAACGGCAAATTCTAAATACAGGGAGTGTTAAATACAGGGATTAAGGGAAATTACTCATTTGCCCCTTTATATACCCATTTTTTTTTTTTATCCTTCATTTCAAACACTCTCTCTCTCAGACTCTCCCTCTTCTCTGTGAACGAACGAGAAACACTCTCTCTCTCAGGCGATTTCAATCGACTCGCAACAATGGTGAGAGTAAAAATCCCGGCGTCCCAACCCCGCCGCACTGGAGCCGACGCTACCGCCAAAGTAATCGTCGCCGGAGCGTCATCTTCGACCGTGCCCGTAAAGAAGGTAAACTTAAACCTAATTTAATGGGACATCTCGAGTGAAACCACTCGAGATGCATCTCGAGTGGGTTTATACGAGATGTCTCGTATAAACCCACTCGAGATGCATCTCGAGTGGTTTCACTCGAGAAAGGAGCGGTCTCGAATTCAGACACTCAAGTATGGTCGTACTCCGGGTTATGTCATCAATGAGGCTGATTGCGGGTGTTACATCAAAGTGCGACACACGGACTTCCCCGTTCCCTACGAGATTTCACATATAGAGGAGCGTGGGGGACGGATTGAGCTTTCCATGATTGATGAGTTCTGGAAGAAGTTGGACATTGAAGTGGACACCCGTTCATCTGAGGATCCCTCTATAGATATCGACAGTTTTCGAGATGTGTTGGCTAGAGTTGAGACAGCACCTGAACCGGTAAGGAGAAGGTTATTATGGCATATGGAAGAAGGGCTTAATCACCACGCGATGGTTGCTTCCGAGCCAGATCATACTTCAAAGGCGAATCAACCCCGACCCGGAAGTTCAAGAGAACCGTCGAATTGGGAGCATACAAACAACTTTTATGGAGTCCCCGCTACACCGCCCTCGACTAGAAAAGGGTATGTATTTTCATGCAAATTATGCCTCAAATCTTTGGGTGTTTGTTGTACATTTGACACTGCTTCTCACACTTCTTTTTATTTTTTCCTGCTTCAAGTCTAGATGTGCATTCATGGCATCAACCCAAGTGGAGTTTCGATTCCACGCGCAAACGGAAATCACCTACCAAACCCACACCATCAACCCCTGCTAGTACTCCTACGTCTCATCCACCGCTAGCTCCTTCCGGTCGTGGGAGAGGACGGGGTCGAGGTCGAGGTCGAGGTCGAGGACGGGGTCGAGGACGGGATCATGGTCAGGGACGTGGAGAGGGAAATGGACATCCCAATCACACTAGTATATACGACTCCGCGTACTTGGCGTATTTTCCGCCTTTCATTATCCCTTATATTGGAGGCATCACCAACGTCAAAGGAGATGGTCATTGTGGCTATAGAGCCGTAGCATTACAAATATACTGAGATGAGGAGTCGTGGGGCCGAGTTCGCTCGTAATGTTACACGAGGTGCGTGATCACCAAGAGCTTTATGAGAGAGTTCTATCTTGGATACCCCAGACGGAGCCGTTACGTAAGCTTGCTTGTTATGAACCGCGGGCGCCCGACTATTATTGGATGACGCTCCCGCAGGTTGGGCACATCATTGCCACGAGGTATAACGTGGCGTTTATTTCGCACGGATCTAGCGGTGGCAACTTATGCCTTAGGTGACCGTACGTGCGGGAGTACAACCACCGACGGACACAGGTTGTCTTGGGACAAGTCCCCACCCATTTTATAGCGGTATGATACTTTACTTTATCATCTATATTATATTAGTTATATTTTGTTGTCCTACTTATAGTCGTTATATTTGATGGCCTTGTATTTAATCGTTAATGCTTTTGCAGCTTCACATGTTAGGCAACGATTACCCCATTCCACCAACACCGCTCCCTTGGAGGTCCCAATGTGATCCAAGCGCAAGGCAACCGCACCTCCCATACCAAGATAGGACATCGAGTACAATCGACTATATGAGGAGGACGATACGCAAGAAGACAAAGATTACATTTGGGATAGTATATGTGTTATGGTTTTTTATTTATTCACTTTGTATGAATGTTTGAATTAATTGCTTTCGTTTCGTAAACACTTTCATTTCGTAAACAATTTGGCGATACTATACGTGTAATGGTATATTCATCCCTCCCATGGTTTTTGTGGAGATGTCCTATCACATTCACAATCAAATTTTATTCCAAGTTCGCTCTTGTTAGCTTTTCCTGTTCGAAGTGAAACATTATCCCATCTTGTTTTTTTAAACTGTACAGGGACATCTCGGGTAAATACCTCGAGATGCATCTCGAGTGAGTTTACTCGAGATGTGTCTCGTGTAATATTACTCGAGATGTGTCTCGAGTGGATATACCCGAGATACATGCTGGATCCCGGAAACCGGCGATACTATTGTATTTGTATTTTGCGGGGTTCCTACCCTGACATCGCTGATGAATTAACTACATCACAAACATTTCAAACTCTGGCCGAGCTTTTCCCGTCCAAGTGAAACATTAGCCTTCGATGCATATCTCGTGCCGGTACCCGAGATGTCCTCTTCGTATCTCTAGACTTACACGACATAAATCTCGTGTAAATGTACCCGAGATATGTCGTGTAAGTCTACCCGAGATGTAAGAGGACATCTCGGGTAGACTTACACGAGACGGGCAGGGGCAGCGATGGAATAAATTAGATCCCTGTATTTAAGATCCCTGTATATAAATATATCCCGTACTAACCCAAGATCATTTACGGTAATAGTATTACGACCTCTCCTCGGCGACGCCGTCGTTTTCAGTAAGAAGATCATTTGACCACCTCCTCTCTCCTCCCTGTCCCCTCAAAACCTCACCTTAACAGAATTGGTTTTCTTTGCCCTAATTTCCTTCTTCTTCCTTCCTTCCTTCAAAATTTATTCTAACCCAAAAATTAAAATTAAAAATCAAATCATTTTCTTCATCCTCATCAATTAACTCCAAAAAATCCCTAATTTACCAAAACACTTAAATTATTTACCCTTTTTTTTTGACCCCCAAATTTCCAAATTTGCGTTGATTCTCTCTCCTCACCTCCCAATCCTAGAGAGAGAAAGCAGCCATGGCAGGAATGTTTTAGAAAGCTTTAACTCTCACCCGACAGTTCTGTTCGTTGATTCCGTTGAATGCGACTCCGTGATCTCTTCAATGGACCTCCAGTAGAGGATTCCCGCCCCCGATCCCCTCACTATGTCCGACGACCAACCTTCTACTCCGATCCATTCCGGTGGCTCTTCTCCCGAGGTCCACCAGAATGATAATCACGCCACCACTAGTACTAGCAACAACAATGGCTCCGGTGCCGGCGATGTTGCTAATAATAATGTTGTAGCTAGAAGAGAGAGGCCTTCGCGTGCTTGCACTGCTCGCTCCGCCGCTCGCCTTCATGCTGCGGCTGCTGCTGAGGCGGCTGTTGTTGCTGCTGCGCGGAAGCAGAAACCTAGTAGGAAGGAGCGGCATCCTCCTCCACCACTTGAGGAAGAGGAGGAGATTCCCCCTTCTCCGCCGCATCCTTATAGTAAGGCTGTGACTTCTTTGGTGGGAGAGCCACCTCCTTCGCAGTTGCCTCGGTGGAGCATTCGGTCTATGTGGGAGTTGGCTTCCATTCTTAATTTTTTAAATGTGAGCTGACATGAACTTCAGAACTGGGAAAGTTATGGTCTTTGAAGTTTGTGGTTTTGTTGTTGTTGAGGCTAATGTGGATTTTTGTTTTGTAGGTTTTTAGGCATCTTTTGAATATTAAGGTTGAATTTTCAGTGGAAGAGTTCGAGACTGCTTTGATTACGCCGAATAACACGCTGGCGGACATTCATATTCCTTTGTTGAAGGTTGGTTTTTCAATCTTTTGAGAAAAATATTATTTCATCCCCAGCTGCAATTATACTTCTGCAATGCATGCAAACATCTATCTCTTCTTTTCAATATTCATGGTTGTAGAGGGCAATGCATTTAGTTCATATGTTTCAACACACACCAAACGCCATCTTAGGCTCCTAGAATTATGACAAGTACTTGTATTTCTATGCGACATGGACTTGTCTTGTTTTCATTTCCTTTCTAGTGCATGCACATTTATACGTAGATACATTTATGATAGCTTTCTTTTCTATTACGTAGCAACCTGAGTTATAGCTCTCTAAGGTGTATCCCATTACAAGTGTACAAGGAAAGCGTCAACGAGCTTTTTGTTCGTATATAATTGTTTGCCAATTTCAAGGAAGGCCTCTAGTGTTGTTGCCTTCACTTACTCATGCCTGTAGGGTATGTTCTGCAGCTCCTTCGTGAGGTTTATCAAAGGACATGAAGTTGAGTACTTGTATGTAGTATGTGAAATGTGAGCATAGTTGCAATTCCGATGATCAAAATATCATTGCTCAGTTAAAATTTAATTTGGTCTTATGAGCCAGATTCGTAAAGGTTTGGTGTCTCAGTTGATGTTGTAGAGCATGCGTTTGATGGGTATGGTGTAGTTCCTTGTACTCTGAGAATGGTAAATAATCTTTCAAAATTGGTTGTTGCCCAAGCAAGGTAGAACCTAAAACAAACCATGATTCGTTGGCCTAATATCTATCTCCTTATAAGAAAGGTCGAATATTCGAGGTTTCCACATGCAAAAGTAGGTATTGTGTCAATGAACCTCTGTAACTTTCTTCTGCCTTGGATTTTTTATTCAACACAGGCAATTCCTCCAGTTGCACGGATGGCACTAGGACAAAATACTTGGGTTACTGTACTGTGCAGGAAGTTGAGGCAATGGTGGCATTGGGTAACCTGATTACCCTTTTTGTAGAATTTTCACTTTGACACTGGGATATATGGACTGTGAACTAACAGGTGTACCTGGTTTATTGCATTGCAGGTGGCTGAAGGCGATCTACCTATAGTTGCATCACATGGGTATGTTATGGTATGTTATGAAGTTATTGTATGATCTTACATGTCTCTTACACTCTGTTCCGTTTCTTAGAGCTGAAGTT
This sequence comes from Adenophora triphylla var. japonica, assembly GCA_022495995.1. Lineage (NCBI taxonomy): Eukaryota > Viridiplantae > Streptophyta > Magnoliopsida > Asterales > Campanulaceae > Adenophora > Adenophora triphylla. The sequence continues at coordinate 262,040 of JAFEMH010000192.1, forward strand.
GAAGCATATAACATGCTTGATCCTGGCATACGTGTGGTGATTTTGAAAGCTTTGTGTGATATTCGTGTAGAGGTATCATACCTTTCTCCTGAATGGTTTCTTCTCATAACTTCTTGCTGCCTACTTTCTTCTCAATCCCTCCATAGTCATATGATAATTCTAATTCTGTGTATGCTCTTGATAGTCTTAGATTTAGGTTCTTTTTTTATGCTCCTAGTAGCGGTAAAAATTAGATCCTGTTTGTGCTCTGGATATCCCTTCAATGACTGGCTTGGTGGAGGGTCCTCCGTTGATGCCATGTTGGTATGTGCACTCTACGAATTTTAGCTTAAATCCGGAAAATTTAGTTAAAAGCAGCACTTTGGAACCTAACCAGATATCACAGCTGAGCATTTTTTTTATATAAAAAAGAGAAGATCAAGTTATGTTGCTCAGTAAATTGTGATGTTTTAGTTAATTTGGTTTTCGACAAAAGAAACATATAGAGTGGTTGTGTATTAGCATGTTGACACCTAGCTATGTCAATGCTTATAGCCTTATACTTGGTTGTTTTCCCAATGAAATGGATCTGTGCAAGGCTGTGCACTTAACTGCTTATTCCACTGTACAGGAAATAGACTTTTCAGGAGATTGGGGTGGAATGTTGAGATAAGAAAATTATCTCCCCACCCTTTTTCTATAGATTGACTGATAAAGAAATCTTTTGATGAAGATAATGATTAGCATGCAAAGTAAAGAGGTACTTGAGAAAATGTTGAAAAAATAAAATAAGAATAACAAGAACGGGCTAAAACATCATGTAGGGGAGCCCTTTAGCCAATATAAATTTGAATTAACAGTACCCTGAATAAACCATTGACAAAAGGACATAAAAATATTGCTAGATGACCCATTCTTTCAACAAATCCAAAGGAAAAGAATGATCCCAGAAAGTTTTGCCGTTCCCTTTCTCCAAAATGTATCACGAATAGCAAACACCCCTGAGAAACAGTATGCTGTGAAAATCTTGTTATGACCAAATCTACGATAAAAGGCAAAAATCATCACTTTAATAGTCAAGGATGAGGCGGGAAGAGAAAAGTTTCATAGCTGAAGTCCAACCATCACAAAGCAGACCATAGAATGAGCTCTCATGAAGGCTCATAGCCGTAGGCTTTTTTTTTTTTTTTATCTCATATTAAAGTCTCAATACAAGATATTTTAGTTGTTGTTATTGTCTTCCCTCTGTCTCGAGATGAGTGGATTTATTTAGTAACATTTACATGGGTTGTACAAGGCAATATTGACTCTTTAGGCATTTTCCTAAACACTTTCAAATATCCTTATGCATTAACGAATCAACAGATTCTGGTTTATTTTCAACCACATTACTAGGGCATTATAGTCAATTGACGTGGAAAACTTTTCAGAGAGGAGATACTGATTTTGGGGCGTCACGAGTGGGATAGGGGATGCCTGTTCCTGGACAGGACTGGCTTTATTTGTGTTTATATATTCTTATATTTAGATATATATATATATATATATATATATATATATATATATATAGAGAGAGAGAGAGAGAGAGAGACGAAAGCTTTTAACAGATTTTGTTGTTCGCTTTTGGTTTTTAACTAAATCTAGTTGAGCATGTGGCGATATTTTTTTTCCAATAAAAGATAGTACAAGAGTGTCTTTTGAAGGTCCAATTATAATTTCTTAGCCTTGTTTGTTGAATTGTAAGCAGTGTATTTTCAAGCAAACGGTATTTCTTTTTTCCAAATGACGGTAAAGCTTTAAGTTTCTTAACTATGCTGCCTTTTCAAATTTTTAGTTTCATTCTTTTAGATCACGGCGCTCTATATTTTTCGAAGCTCCTTCGCACAATATGTACACGCTGGGTAGACCCCTAAGTGATTTCTTGTGACTTCTTTACTTGTTACAATTTACAAACAAAAGAAGGTTTTTCCTTCATTTAATTATGTCGCCCCTTCAAACCTAGTAACTGAAAATGGATTTTCATGTTGCAGCAAGAAGATATTCGTAACTATATTGACGATTCTATAAAACATGGCGTTCCTCCCTCAGCATTTCGTAAGGAGCGCACTGGTGGTGATTCTTATGGAATTTCTTACTGGTAATTTTTTTTGTGCTTTGTTGGTGATTAGATGTCACTAGTGTAATCTTTGGATGGTCTTACTCATCGCTTCCATATAGGCTATAATAGGAAGTTAATATTTCTGCTTTCTTAATATATTGGTTTTCTTTTTGTCACTAAAAAGGTATGAAGATGATCCTATGATTGGTCAGAGGTTGTACCGGGAGATTAGGAAAGTGGAGGTGAAGAAAGGAAAAGGGAAGAGTGTACCGCCAGTTTCCAATTCTTGTTACCAGTGGGAAACAGTTGCTACTAACTTGGATGAATTTCAGAATGTATCTGTAAGTTATTATGAGTTATCTTTCATCTCCAATTAATGCTATTATCTAATATCCCCAATGTGATAGTGATTTCCTCGATTTTCTATCCCGTGACCACCCTCAAAATACCTCAACCATCAAGTTTCAATGGATTGTGAATGTAAACCTAAAATCAGTTTTTGGAACGAGTATGTCATTTATTATAGCATTATTATTGGTTAATTCACAAATAATAGACTCAACCGCTCAACCTTTCGTTTCTACATAATTCTGTACAGAACAAATTGGCCAAGGAAAAACAGAAAAAATATTCCTATTTATTAATTATGGCTACTTGAGGATAAATAGATATTGGTAAATTTAAATATAGAGAATTCATCCCTGCACTCATTTTTCCTTTTCTTTTTTTTTTTTCTGTTAATAATTTCTTAGATCTTCGTTGGTCATTATTATATTGGTCATTATTATATATATACTTTTAGCTTGTGTTGCTTGTGCTTTTCCTGTGAGGTGGTATATAAGATTGGTCTAATTGAGTAATTAGTGTTTCTCTAACTTGAATGCATTTTATCCGATCAGTTTGGTCAAATAACAAACTCCCATGTCCCACATCTTTTATAGTTGTGAGTCCAGCCTAATTGATATACTTACATATACAAAGGGCTTAAACTTGTGAGATAATCCTGCTAGCAAATAATCTGATAAGTTTTGATGCAGATCGACGACAGATTCTGGAATTATTATTTAGGAATTATTATTTACTTATCTTTTATTATTTTCTTTGTATTTTCGGAATTATTATTAGATAGGTAATATTTTGATGTTTTAGAATAGATTTAGGAGATATTTTGTTATTTTTGAGTCCTATTATGTTACCATATAGCTTAGAGGTAATTTTAGTAGGTTTTGACTTGTTTTTCAAGTCGTAGGAGTCATATAAAATAGGGTCATATGTTAAATCCGAAAATTAGACTTGTTGATTATTGAATAAAGAAAATAAAGGAAAAGCTGAGGCTTTCTTTATCTAGGGTTTGTAACCCGTTGTTTCTGGTTCTTTCCGTTCGGTATCAATCTCAAGGCTTCATTCGACATCATTTGGTATCAGAGCCTGGACAGTGTATCGATATTGATGGCCGAACGAGGGCGTAGTGTTCGTGGCGGAAAAGATGTTCGTGGAAGGAACCGTGGAGCGGATTCCAGTCAAGACGTTCATCATCGCAAACGTGGCATTCGTGATATTGAGGTAGACGAAGTGCGAAAGCAGATTCAACAACTCCAGAACTTTCAGGCGCGTGTGGAGCATCCACCGATGGGTTCAGATTTAGATTTATCATCCGAGGACATGGAGTTTCATGAAGGGGTCACTCCCTTCAACCAGGGTCACGAAATTGGGTCCAAGAATACGGCAGATTCTTCAAGGGATATTGAGGCAGAAATCGAGAGTCCGGAGATTGAAGGTATGGCATACCCAGATGTATTTCACGTCCCATTAACTATCGTTACCGTTGAAAGGGTTTTTGATGATCAATCGTCACCTTTTGTTTTATTAGACAGTTTTGATCAGTTTGTTGATTGGTCAAAATCTCCGATTTTTGACCTGTGTGACTGTGATATTTGTCAATTGGAAAGGTCATACTCGGTTGATCGAAAAACACATTGTTCAAAATTTCCGTCAGAAGAATTGTCGAGGAATTTTGGGTTCGTTGAGTGTTTTTATCCGTATGAAGATCCTTTCGATTGGTTGTTCTCCGGTCAAATTTGTCATCAGACTGTCAAGAAATTGTTATTTGAAGATTGTGTTACATATTTTTGGGCGGATTGGATGGATTTAGTGAAAAGCAATCGTAAGTATACAATGCGTCAACGATTTAAGGATAAATTTCTAGATGTATTTCCTAAAGCAACATGTCAAATTCGAGGACGAATTTTTTCTAAGAAGGGAAGAATGATGCAGATCGACGGCAGATTCTGGAATTATTATTTACTTATCTTTTATTATTTTCTTTGTATTTTCTTAATTATTATTAGATAGTTAATATTTTGATGTTTTAGAATAGATTTAGGAGATATTTGTTATTTTTGAGTCCCATTATGTTACCATATAGCTTTGGGGTAATTTTAGTAGGTTTTGACTTGTTTTCCAAGTCGTAGGAGTCATATAAAATAGGGTCATATGTTAAATCCGAAAATTAGACTTGTTGATTATTGAATAAAGAAAATAAAGGAAAAGCTGAGGCTTTCTTTATCTAGGGTTTGTAACCCGTTGTTTCTGGTTTTTTCCGTTCGGTATCAATCTCAAGGCTTCATTCGACATCAAGTTTGCATGCATGCATGTATGGAAGCAAGGGAGGAGGGCATATGGGGTTGTTAGCGAGAAAAAAAGGAATTAAGTGGCTGTTATTGAATTCTGTTGGCTGAGCAATATGATAAGTTTTAATGCAACCTATGGAAGTAAGCTAGGACATGATATCATCATTTGGGTTTGTCAAAAAGGAGTAGATAAGGCTGTGAATTAGAGTGTTACAACCATAAGTCAAGAAGCTTCCTGGGCACCTGGTTCTGGAAACCTGTAGGAGCAATTGTTAGCTGCTAGAACTAGCCTATGTGAGGCAGAGACTTAAATATGGTGAGGTATCAGGTATTCCTTCCCTCACCTCGTAAGGAGCATTATTCCAATTTCCATCTGGTTTTGGCCTTAGGATTTGAATATGCAATGACTTGCCTACTTGAATATGTCGAGTTCTGCCTACCCTGAACTCAAGTGTTACTAAAACATCATTGAATGAATCCCTTGCTTAGAATGAGATGCATACGGAGTGAAAATTTCCAAATTTATGAAACCTTCTCCTGCTGGGGCTGAAACTATTTTGACATGGATATCTTGGCCAAGGGTCATTCATGAATGCTACAGAATTTTGTGGTGTTGATATGGAGGTCTCTGATTCTGGCTTACACGCGGTTGTTGGTATTTGCTTCTTATATTCTTGGGTAACCACTAAGCAGTAGATAGTGTTTAATGGACAGCGGTGCTTTTCCACTATATGTTCAATATCAGGTCCTACTCCTTTATAAATTGCTACTTCATAGTTTTTGATAATGTTTGCTGGGTGCCCTTTAACCTTGATGAAATGACTTTATCTGCTTTTAGAACTACCTTGATTGGGCAACCGCTGGATCTGAGATTTTAAACTTGACACCTAGAATTGAAAGATTTGCAGTTTCATATTTTCTGCACAGTTTTCTCTTTTTCTTTTCCTGAGTTTGCATCTTTGTTTTACAGGAGAAGCTTTCCTTGAGCAAAAATAGAACAGAGGCTTCACTGGGGAAGAAATTGAAAATTGACATGCTTCCTGAAATTGAGAAAGTCCATACGGTAGTCAACTATTTCTTATATACTGCTGATCAATAATGTTAATTTAGTGGTTGTCATGGTAGTTACTTTCTTAATCCATTGATTCCATTCCTGCTTTTCATCCTACATTGGTCTTTTTAAGTAACCATATTTTGATAATCTTTGATACAGAGGAAAGAGAAACAGCTAAAGAAACAACATAGGCAAGCTCTTCTTCTTGATAGTATGATGAATGTGGATGGACTTGGTCCAGGGCGCTCTCTTCGCGGTAGAAAACCAGTCTCCTATACTTTTGGTAAGAGCAGTGTGGTGATCTCTTTCTTTAGCAAATGTGTTTTATCTAGCTGTGCTTATATATGCTTGTGTGAGATTGCTTTGCTGCACTGGTTGGGCTGAGACCCCCACAACCACAAGGATACACACTTTGGTTGGTGGGAACTCGTTTTGTATATTTTTTCAACTGCCTAGGTACATGGTTTTTCACTAAAGGCACATAGTTTGTACTTATAATTTTGTCTACATAGCTTTCTTGGGTCCTTAATGTACCTTTGAAGATCTCATATTTGGCTGATAGCTCACACTACAACTTTTTTCTCTTCATAAATCAGTTCCTCTAAGCTAACCACAGAGCATAATCATTGTAGTTCTAAGTTCATGAAATATATCTTCCTTGATAGATGCAGGATATTAGAATGACTAGACTTAGTGAAAGCTCTGCTCTTCTGTATTCATCATACATAAACATATAATTGCTGGACTTGATTATGTATTTTTTACTCAGATTTTCAGTGGGGGACGGTTCTATACCCTTTTCTTCTTACATACTCATTGGAAATTAGTCTGGAATGATATTTGGAAAAATGTTTGATCGCCGCTAGAATATCTTTTGGGACTATGTAATTTAAGACAATATAGCGCAGGAATGGTATTGTGACAACTGATAAGAACAGTTCCCCATACTGAGGCCAGTGTGCTCTTAATATGGCCAAAAGACCTTTTCACCAAATATTATGGTTGATCATTAACTACTCATTCTTAAAGTTTCCCAGATACTTAACAATGAACTGGTGGGTGCTTGCTTGTTTATTTTTCTTAGAAGTAACTAATGGTCAAATAGGGCTCGTTTGGTAGCCGAGTGGGATTAGCCCGTATTAATAGTGAGGGGATTGTTAATCCTAGGATTAATAATGATGCTTCCTAATAATCCTGATTGAAAATATAAACTTTTGTTTGGTAGAAATTGCATAAAAGAAGACAATGTTCTTTTAAAGACCAAATTACCCGTAACAATTATCAAGACAATCAAGGACACAATTCAAGAAAATTAGCACTTTTTTTTCTAAATTGACAACTTGTTAACATTTTGTATAGAGAAAATTAAATATGGAAGGCCAATCCATTTAATAGTTGACATATATGTTTGGGGTAGTTTTGTCAAAAATATTTTTATCCACCATCTTCTAATACCCTCATTAATAATACCAACCTTCCATTGGGATAAATAAGGAGGGGATAAGAAGATAATCCCGGTGAAGAGGATAATTTGTACTGCTGCCTTTTTTCCTACCAAACAGTCGACTTCGGGATTATTAATCCCATCTAGTGCTAAGACGGGCTACCAAACGGGCAATTAGTGTTTTATTAATAATGAGAGGTATTATGAGGCTCCGAGGCAGAAATCTCCTCTTCATGTCTTTGGTATTTTTGCCCATTTGGTTTCACCAAGAATGGCATTCCCTTGGTCTTAGCTTCTATATGAGTGTTAAATTGTTAATTAAACACAGAAATGGAGTCGTGTCGAATATTGACGATCTTTGGCCTAACTTATCTTTGATAGAATGTAGCCTCTGGAACTTCCCCATTATGGAAGTTTTTGGATCAATTGATGAGAATCATGCTAAACAAGGAATAGAAGTGAGAATGGCAAAATTTATTAAGAGGTTCAACATGTGATATACAGCTTATATGGCGGTCTTCCATCTGTTGGAACTTTTGCATATCTTTTCCCTGAAACTAACTGAGAAGGTTCTTGGTATAGGCATGTGCCTTGTTGGAAATGTCTAAAAAGCTGCCGTTACGTTATTTCGCGTGCTTTTCATTTAAAAGGTTGGCATTTTGGTTATCTCAGAGTGCATTTATGATTGTGCAGATGATTATGACCGATCGATCAATGAGGCTATCAAAATAACCAAGTATGGATTACTAACCTCGCCAATATCAGATAATCTTTCTTATAGAACCATGGATTCTCTTATTATCTTCATAACTAGTAGGAATTGTCTTGACTCATTGCCTTGATTGTTAATCCTGCAACAGAAGGAAACCACCATCGCCTGAACCGACCAGCCGAAGAGATGTTATAAAACATGAAAATGGTAGAGTGGATGATACATCACAAATCCCACAGCAGTTCTCATTCAATGCCCATTCTCCAGATTCACCTGATTATGATGGGACAGATGAAGACCACAAGTCAGATCAATTGGATCGCAGGTACTTATCTCTTATGCCAGGAGTTCTGTTAGTATTATGATTCTTACATAAATTAATTATTATTTTAATGATGCATAGCAATAGACGAAGACAGAGGCCACAGAGGTATTCAGCACGAGAGTTTGTGGAAGCAGTTTCAGAGAACGAAGCAGACTTTGACAGTGATGATGACATAGTCGGCGAAGCTGTCTATGATGAAGAGTACTTACGGAAACGGAAAGAAAGAAGAAAGGTATCTAGTAGCTCTGAAGGAGATGAGGAATATCACGTGGATGGAGAAAATGCTGAAGAAGAAGAAGAGGAAGAAGAGGAGGAGGAAGGAGATGATTCCTCAAGTGCAAGTGACGATAGTGATCAGCCAAGAAGATTCAAGAAACTGCTTGGGCGCACGAGGAGGGGGACTAAATTGAGGTCAGTTGATGACATCCAGTCCGGTCTTAGACGCAGTAAAAGGTCCACTCGGCCCCGTATTGATTATAAAAAGTATGAGTTCTCTGACTCGGAACCTGAGTCAACAAAACCTGAGAAGTCAAATGGATCAGAAAAGCAATCAGATGCAAGTGCAAGTGATACTGCTGGTTTTTCCATGGGAAGTGAAGACAGTGAAGGTAACAAGGATAACGAGGATAACTTGGATGACGAGGATAACATGGATACTGAGGATAACCTGGATACGGAGAAGATGAAAATTGATCAACCTGTTGCTGTAGAGCAACCGGAGATGATAAAGGAAGAGCAAATCCAACCCCCTACCAAAGTGAATAGCCCAGACCAAGATGAATGTGAAGGTGGTTCACAAAAAAGACGGTTTCTTGATCTAAACGAGCTTGCTCCGGGTTCTGGATTTGATGATGGCCCTATGATGAAAGATGATACAGATGACTTCTAAAGCTTCCCTCTTCCCCATAAAAGCAGTAGGTGTAGTTTCTCCGTGGAAAGCTTGGTTGTATGATATGTAAGAAGATATAAAATTTTGCATTAAAGTCCACTCGGCGAAGAGAAGTTCAATATTAGAGTTCTTTAGTGGAAAAATTCAAGCACCCGCCTCCATGCAGTTTGGTTTTTCTGCCAGGGTCGCTGTGATGCAGGAGAATATTGTGTGGGTTGAGTAGTCAATTTATATTATGTCTACACGTGAAAAGAAAAAGGGCAGGCTAATGGGGAATTTGTTGGGAATTCTTTTGTTATTACTCTTGTTGTCAGTGTACCATAAGATTTTACCTAATATTGTGTCTGAAACTGAAGGTGTTCTCCATTAGATATTCATTCGAGAACCCTTGTTTTATTTTTCATAGTCGTTATAAGCGTATGCCTCGTAGAATTTGGGTTGGTTGGATCCGTCGATAATGTCATTCAGATTTCAGAAACGAGTTTGTACTATAACCATCCTCCCTCAAAAGTCAAAAGGTAACTGATTTTTACCCTTGGTATCCCTGTGAACTATCAGTATCTAGTTTTCTTCTGTGTTCATTGAAATACTGTACTGAGACTGGTAGGATGTAATTGACTATGCTTTAGATTTATGGGCCTGATAACTTTGCAGGTTACAAATTCTTTGAATTCAGATTTAATTTGCTAGTGGCACTATTATTTGGGAATCTGATGGTGTTTATTTGAGTTTCTTGCTTATTTCGCAGTTGAAGTGGGTCCCTTTCTCTTTCTCCATCTCTTGCTTCCTCTAGAGCACAAATCAGAGCATCCTTAATTCTGGACTTGGGCATGAGATTCTCAGCAACATCAGCAGGTGTAATCTTGGCCGTCTCCATCAGCTTTAATATTGTGTCAAACAATGGATGTGTCTCCAGTTCCAGGTAATTCTTTGCCAAAACCTTAAATCCCTCGAAGCTACAATAAGAAAGCTCTATATGCATGCCCATACGACCCCTTCTTATAATAGCCGGGTCAAGTTTCTCTACATGATTGGTTGTGAAAATAATTATAGGTTCCCCTCCACTAGAGCCCGTCAATAAAATGCAAGAGCCCTGACAGAGTAACTTTACTGTCACTCTCTAGGAATATCTTCTTTCTTCCCCTTCCGCTCATCTTGTGAAGATTTTTCATTTTTGTTATTTCTTTGACCTGTAAGATGAAGCGAGCAGTCAATATCCTCGATAACAATAATGGATTTACTCTTGGTGTCAATTAAAAGCCTCCTCAGTTCCGTGTTGTCCTTCACAGTCATGAGCTCAAGATCATAAACATTGTAACTCAACAAGTTAGCCATTGCAGCAACCATGGTTGATTTCCCAGTTCCAGGAGGACCATATATTAAATATCCCCGTTTCCATGTCTTTTGGCCGTTTCATGATCATCCATGCTTAATGTTAAGTTTTGACCCCATCTCAGCTTTAAGTCTTTTTTATGTTAATTAAAAAGTGTCACTTATAAGTTATAAGTATTTCTATACAAATGAACTGTCATTTAAAAATCTTATAAACCAACCATGTATAATATCTTTACTAAACCGAGTTAAGGACGATATATTTTTTTTTTTTTTTTTTTGTAATATGAAGCTTTCCCTAACAGATGTCATCGTTTTACATTCTATTCTTGGGGGAAGACCTAAGAAAACAGAAAATGACGGAAAAAAAATAATGAAAGAATTTAAAGAACCTACTGATCTGCCCCCATAATCTCTAACCCACCACTCCAAAGAGAATTTACATATTTTTCCCTATGACTTCAAAACTTCTCTCCCCCCCCCCCCCCACCGTCTCCTTTTATATAGTCTTAGATTGACAACGAGAATACAACAATTGTCATCTCATGTTGCAGCACTGAGGGCGGCCATATTGTTGCAATTTATTCCACATGCAAAGCATTTGCCTGGGTGACTGATAATGTGCTGTGTAATAATCTTCAATGCACCCAAACTGGCAAAACTTTAAGCTGTGTACATATTCCACGGGCCTTGAGTTGTTGAACTGCCCTACCCACATTCCCATACTCACATCTTCCATCTTGAACAACTGCACCAAAGTGGAACCAGTTACATACATTGGAAGGGAACTAGTGCAGTTGGCATAACAAACACACACACACACACACACACAGAGGTGATGTCAGGTACCCTCAGTTTATGCTTCTCAAACTCAGAGACAATGAACTCTGCGATATCTGATGACAGAATGTAACCGGGCCCATTTGCGTAAGGGGGATAATCTGCTTCTGGCCACTCCTAAAGAGAGAAAAGAGTGAGACGTTTAACTAAAAGCGGTTTCCACAGAAAATAGTAAGTATTGGGTAGGGGATAAATCATTAACCAAAATGTGACCAACTAAAAAAGAGAGTAACGCAAGACGACTTGCTACATGGGTCTTAAACAAGCCGCTTAATGCGTATTTTCTTAAATGGACTTTTCTCTTGAAGTGCATCATCAATCAACTATAAGGGTGCTCCATAGTCCATAGTGTTGAAAAGTCTCAATGTATGCATGTATTACCCATGAGTGATATTATAAAGCTCCGGGCAATGAAATGAAAAAAAACAAACAAACAAACTAATTATTAAGATAAAATTGCTGAAGACCAGGCATGAAAATCTGAGAACGGTAACAAAATGGTTGATAACACCAAATGGAAACCTATGACCAAGTCAACAATCAAGAGTTTAGAATAAAACTCCTGATGTACATTAGATGTGAAAATTGTTGAAGATTTGCCTTGAAGCATGAGACATATTTCAAAAATCTTGCATAAAACCCTTTACAATTCTCTTTTTTGGCTCCCAAAATCATTTGATCTCTAACTCCCACACTTCTCATTTTTACCTGAACTCTTAATCAATAACTGATTCAAAGATTCTATCTTGTAAAAAGGGCAAACCCCGGTGCGCCAAGCGCTCCCCGCCAAGCAGGGGTTGGGAGAGGGAACCATTTGCTAGAGCCTTCCCCGCAAAGATTCTATCTTGTCCGGGTAAAAAAATAAAATGAATTTTATCATTACTGATTATCATTGGTAAAGTCAATGATTAGATAGATTTCAAATGAGCTTATTGTTCATTTTTTAAAAAACTTTCTAACTATGTACTAATACACCCCCTCCCACCTTTCCCAAAACACACCTAAAGCCAGTTCCCAACAAATGCAATTCAGTAGTAAATATGTCAGCATATGAAATAGATTACCAAAGAATTGCAATACAAGACACTTCACTCGTACCTCAAATGTCACCGCCCATTTACCATGACGCAGGGGCTTGTGGTAGTAGTTGATGTTGCCAATATACAAGCTTTTACCATCCCCTATTTTATGGGCTTCCTTAATTACTGCATCGACTCTTACAAATGTGTCATCGTCACACTTCATCACATACTTTGCAGATGCTGTCCGAACCTGCAACCAATAGATGCATCATTAATGTAATTTCTAAGCACATTCTAACATCCTTCCCTCTTAAACCTTTGTTCACAACTGACAACTCACCCCATATTCAGAGATCGCAACAGTTTTCAACACAACAAGGTCGTAGTTATCCATGTAAGGCACTATCACGATGTCACCAAAGAACTCTGCTTCTTTCTTTAACTCCACATTAACTTCCTTTCTTCCATGCTGTCCAAGAGAATTGCCAAAATTTCATAAATGCACAGACAAGACTACAAAATAAAATACAAATAGACGCATAACATAAAAAGAAACATCAGGCACACTGCACATTTCATGCAATCGCTACTCACCAATGCAACAAAAAAACGAGCCACAACATCTGAAGATTTGATAAGCTTATGCTGCATCCAAGACTTTCGCACAGCCATCCGCTCAGCAAAATGGTTGCCTGCTGAAAGAATACCAATGAAGAGTTCAATAGGCCCTTCAGGAAGAGGTGGTGCCTTCCACCGGTTCTTCCTCTCAAGAAGTCTTTCGGGAGTGAAATTAGGATGTGTTGTGGGCAAGGAAGCAGCGAAAATGGAATGAACATCAACGTCTCCATTCAGAGACAACCCAGTTGCATCCTCGAGAGCAAACCCCTATAAAGAACAACAACAAAGTTAAATTAGATATACATCCATGAAAAGTCACTCTCCATTCCTTACCCTTATAACTTAGTCATAGAAGATTAGAACCTCATTTAGCGTAGATTACAAACTTGAAATTTGATCAAAAACATAATGATGCTGGATGTTCGGAAATATAACTTACAGTGCGGTATGGAAATGATGTAATATGCCTCCCATCAACATTGACATGATAACCCTCCAGGCCAGCACTCAGAGTTAAAACAAAGAGCTTCTCTTCTGCAAACGGAAAAGGCCAATCAATAGTCACCTTCTTCGTTCGCCCTATCAAACGGTTCAACCACCACGTTGCTTTCGACTCTTCTGAACGATCACCATCATCTCGGATCCATTTCTCACATTTTACCTGATCATCAACTAGATAACACCAACAAAATTACACAGTGAGTGGCCATCTATGACAAATGCTGGGATGAAAATACACAAATAAGAAAATATTCTATTTAATGGAGTGTTATTGCCTAATGCAGAGGCAATAGTGGGGATTTTTGGCATCACTACTAAAATAAGGCCACTCTATCCCTCCTAGCCAACGCTGGTTAACATGTACTCCCTCCGTCCCTAAAAGATTGTCCTATTGTACATTTTGCAATTATTAAGGAAGAGCTTCACCTTCTTGTACCTTAGTAGATTTGCACTACCATTCATGCCTAAGTTTAGAAATGAGACATACTTTTTGGGACAAGTCAAAATGACAAATGGGACAATCTTTCAGGGACGGAGGGAGTACCAAACTAGACAATGACCTCTTCCACAACTACAAATCCAAACTAAATCAATCATAATAACCCAAATTGTCTCACTTTTCACCCTCTTATCCACCAATGAAAACTCGAAATCACAAACTAAACACTCAGCTTTAGCTTATTATTAACAACAATGACTTACTTCTTCTCCCATTAGAAGTAGATAAAACAGTCTCAACTACCTCCCACCCACCCAAAGAAAAAGGAAAAACACAAACCCATTTATGTATTCCCCTATATTAGGCTAAACCAAAGTTTGCAATTTTAATCGAATTACATAAGTAATAATCACAAACAAGTAACTGTTCTTAAACATAATCCACATAACCAATTACTAATTGACTCACCAGTTTCTTCATCAGCCCTGGATTTCCACCCCTCGCACCGATGAGCAGATCCCCATTGCATCCTATAGCAAGTGTTCTGCTCAATAACAGGCTTACCACTCCAATCCCCCTTCAACCTAGGATTAAAATGCAAGATTCTTGGCGGGTCCTCACCATCCACCGTCTTCAAACCCTGCAACTCCATCATAAACTGCGATACCATCAAAACCTGACCTTCTTTCAACAACGATATCTTCGGGTCCTTCTCGGCATGAGCCTGTTTAGGCTTCCCAACAATAGTTATGTGAGACCCCAATGTCATTCCACAAGGCAAAACCAAAATTCTACCCCGATGAACAAATTCAGACCCCCGCAACGTTATTGAATTGGGACAACTCTCCGTTTGATTCCCCTCCTGGACTTTACCCGCGGCCAGCCTCACTTTCCCGGACTGAATTTCTTCCCACAACTTGGCTCCCACCACAAATGCTTCTTTAGCCAAATTCTGAATCCCGGAAAACCCGTCTTTCCCACTACTATTAACAATTTTAGCATTAAAATTCAAGCTCGACAAAGCCCTGTACTCTCGAATTCTCATTTCGGGTCTCGAATAATTTGAAACGTTAGTCATAGGACGAATTGGGGCTTCCTTTCTTTCCAATTCCTCCTCGCTTTCGAGCGGTAAAGGCTTCGGTAAGCTGTCGTAGAAGAAGCCGTTGAAACCCTCTTGACTTACAGTCCTGAAAACAACAGGAATTTCTAAACTGACCAAAAGTATATACAAAAGCCCTATACCCATCAAAATCTGGATCGATCTTTGCCTGCTAAGTGACATGAACAAGTCCAGTTTAACTTTCTTCATTTTCAATTTTCCCCTAAAACCAAAAAACCCTAAAATCAAAACAAAACCCAGATAACAATGTAATTCCTTCTTAAAATCATAAAAAAGAACCGACCCAAGTATCTAGAGAGTGAGACGAATCTCCGGAATCGGAGTTGAAACAAAGATAGCCGGAGCTCTAGGGAGAAAAATAGACACAGAATGAATCGACAAACGCGTTTAGAGAGAGAAAATATACAAGAAAGAGAGAGAGAGAGCGCTTTAACAGCCAACAACACTACAGGTCGGTGGATTCAACCAGGAAGACAGCCAGGGGAATTTATTCACAACTTTTTTGAGAAAATTCAAAATCAAAATGGAAGAAAGAACCGTTTGGTTTGGATTTTTATGGACAGATTATTTACTTTCCCCTTCGATTTGTTGAACTAATCAAATTGGCAAAAAGATTATGGTAATTCAATAACTTTACCTAAATGCCGTTCTTTTCTTTTTAATGTTTCTTTACCAACCCATTTATTATTCATCAACTTTCTAAGCTTTTCTTACGATCCTCACTTTAATAAATGACTCATTATTATTAAAGATGACAACGCAATGAGTTTGAGATAAGTTTAACAATTCCTACTCAAAACAATGAAAATTTCATCTCGTTCCTTGTTAATACTCCCTTAGTCCCTCCTAATGGACAAAGTTTTTGCCTTACACATTACACATGAGAATTAAAAAAAGTGATGTATAAAAAAGAAAAAATGGATATTAGAATAAATGTTGTGCGTATAAAAAGTAATGTGGGAAAGAGAAAGTGAGATAGAGAATAGTTAGTGAATATTTATTGTGAGAGTATGATAAGTGAGCCCCACAAATAAAAAAGTAATAAAAAACTTTTCACTTTTGGATTGTGTCCTTTCAAATGGAACGCCCGAAAAGAAAACTTGTGCCTCCTCTTCGAACGAGGCGAAAGGAGCATATTAAAAGGGAGCATGGGCGATGGCATATGCTGGTCAAGAAATAAATTTTTGATTTAACTACCCGAGACTCGAAATTTTATTCTTACTAAAATAATTGTTAAAATTTATTAGTCTATAACTATATAAAGGTTGAAGTGCAAAACACTTCGACACACCCTTCATTTTCTCGCTCAAACTAGAATCGAGACTAAATAGAGGCCTTAGAGCATTCCCAAGGGAGGAGGCAAATGACAAATTTGTCTCCTCTTTGACACTGTTCATACCCCAATGGAGGAGGCAAATGTGTGGCAAATTTGCCAAACATGAATAGTAAGTGGCAAATTTGCCTCCTCACTATTCATGGGTGACAAATGTCTTTTGTGTATTTTTAATGTGTTTTTTTTGTTAATGTAATAATAAACTATTTTAGTGATATATTATGTGATATATTTTTATGTGATATATTTTTTTGTGATATATTTTTTTTATGAGATACTTTTTTGTGATATATTTTTTAGTTATTACGAATTTTAGTTATTTTTTTATTATATATTCGAAATTTCAATTTATTTAATTTTTAAATATTTAAATAAAATATCATTTATAATTTTAATTATATACAAATATAAAAAAATTAAATGATTACGTGATTAAATTGAGAATATTCTAAGAGAATATTTTTTTTGAGTAAGGATTTGAGTTTGATGGTTGGGGATGATTTTATCATGGGAGGCAAATTTGGGGGTAGGAGGCAAATTTGCCGACCCACGGTTGGGAATGTCCTTAGCATAGTGTTAGGAAATGAAATAATATAAATTTTGGGACATTTGACTCCTTTGTGAACATCAGCCACCAGCTTTTTTGGTGTTGGGCGCGCATAGGTCACGCCTAAGCGCCAAGTTCACGCTTAGGGCGTCTAATCACCGCCAAATGACTCTTTAGCTAAGACTTTTCATAGCTCCTTAATTTCTCAAGAAAGCTTTCCATTTTCGTTTCCCGCTTATAGCCAGTTTTGAAATTGGAAACTTGATCGATTTTGTCATTTCACATTTGTAAGATAGTGACTTGCTATAAAGAAAAAAGGAGAAAAATAAAAGGGATAGATATGTGACGTGCTCTATGTAGAGCAACTTCTCCTTTATTTTTAATTTTCTTTGAAATAGTTTTTTTTATGTGCATTTAACGCACGAATGTAGCACTAGTTAAGTATAAAGTAAATTTATATGATGCTTAATTGTAAATATTACTAGTACTCAAATGCCCGTGCCAACGGCACGGGTCGTTATGCATGGTGGTAAAGTGAAGAAAATTAAAGAACCCTTTTCAATTTTGTCTTTCTCACACGTAAATCCCCATCACAATCAATTTTCCTCTTTTCCACGTCAACCTCGAACCATACATCCATACCTGGTTTCAAACTAAAAAGTTTTATAGTCTATATAGCCAGCAAAAGAAAATAAGTTCTACCATATGTTGATTTCAATTTCTAATAACCAAAAACTAATATATTAAATAGAAACGAATAATACCATTCCTCTAAAATTATTGATTTTTAGCTAAGGACACCATTCAGCAAAAGTACACATATCAATAAAAATTAGTATCATATAATCTCTATATTCAATGTATGTTAGTAACAAATTCAAAACAAAAACCAAAATAAAAATAAAAATGAGCTCTTGACAAATCAACAAACACATGAAGCGCCTTAACAACAATCTCATAACAAACTTATGGTCCTCGGGGGTTGCGACCAAAACATTTAGTAAGAGCAATAAGTTTACGTTATCATGAGGGGAAAAGGTCCAACTTAGATGTGATATATAGCCTTATTAACTGTCCTGGTTTCCAAAAAGCTTACAAACAAAGTGTTAAGATAGCATCTTCAGTTTAATTAAGTACTTTAATTAAGTACTGCCAACTAAAGATACCATGAATAAGATGATAAAGGAAATCCAATACATGAAATATGAAAGGTAAAACCTGAAAATGAGATCAATAATATATACTACCTTTGTCTCAAAATGAATGTCCAAAAAAATTTAAATTTGCTTTGATCAAGAACAAATTTGAAATCTATTTTTTTGGGACGTTGGAGTACTATGATTTTGGTAAATGACATTGAGACATTAGGGAGAAAACATAACAAAGTTTTATTGAAATTTGCTAGATGTTAAGCAAGATAAGCACAAAGAATAATACAACTGAAAGTTTTACCCCATGATACCCTCTCCTGGGGCACTCTTTGTACTCTATGCAATTGATCCACATTATGTCACTTTCGGTATCTACTTGCACATAATATTCTCTCGGTGCTGTTCCAATTCCAATCCGTGCATAATAAAGCCTATAGCATATCAAATTCAGACACCAGTCACTTGAGAAACTAACCAATCATTGTTAATTTTGTGCACAAAATAATCAAAAGATCAGTGCAAATCTGCCCACCTTCCTACCCCTCCCCCTCATCCCACCCTCCCCCCTCAGTCTTTTCATTCCCTTCCCCCTCCTTCTTCCCCTTTCTCTTTTGCGCCTCATCCTCTTCCCATTCTCCTCCATCCCTGCCATCCTCGCCGAGATCGTGACCACCGAGATCCTATCTCACCGCCTCACCCTAACCCACTTCTATCAACCTTGTCCCCCCCTCTGTCCAGTCTGCCCCACCCCTCTCACTCTGACAATCATCTTCTTTTTTAGATCCGAAACCTCTATGGAGGATTTCGACTCCCCCCCCTCCCACACACACACACACACACTTTTTCTCCTTCCTTCTGAACGACCTGTACATATCAACGTTAGCGTCACTATTATAATATAGATATTACTCTATGCACATTGAAATGTTAAGCCTGAGAAACTAATGTCATTTGTACCTTATCTGATTCAAAAATTATTCTTTCGTATAGTACTACTAAACTATTAAAAAATAATAAAAATTAAAATTAAAAACTCAAACTTCAACCCTCCCAAATTGACTTATTCCAATCAATTTATGCAATTTTTTATATCATTTAATAACTCAAATATCATTGTCGATCAGCAATCGAATCTGAAATTCATTAAACAAAGCTAATAATAATATTGTTCTCCCATTCAATCACATTTTAGTTTTTTTGTGTAGTATTTGTCAAATTAACCCTATTTAAATCATTGGATAACTTATTAAACAAATCTTAAATGAATTAGGATTTGCTAAATTGGAAAGCTATAGCTAAATTATAATTCAAAAACTTTACATACAAAATAATTAATCAATACAAAGATAAGAAATTAAAAAAATAAAAATAAAAATGAGCTGCTTTGGGTTCAGAAAGGGTGAACATTTCTGGTTAAGCCGCCACCATGAACATTGGTGAAAAATCCCATGAGCTCCGGCCGGTACGGCAGGTATGATTTACGTCGTTCATCCTCCGTCAATTTACTCCTCATGTATACCTCATGCGGTGATAACGATGTCACCTTTTTCTTCCCTATTTTCTTACTCTTCTCTCCCCCCCCCTCGGTTTTATTGACTTTGACTTCGCCGGTTGTCGATTTCTCCGACGATCCATCGCCGACGGATGACTTATTGGCCGACGATAAAACACCAATTAGACTGCAAACTACAAAATTTGACAGTTGGGTAACCTGCAAGTAATGTTCAATGTTCAATCAATTTGTTTTTATTTCAGAAAATTCATTTAATTTCCCATAATAAAATCAACAAATACACAAAATATTTGCTACACGCAATTGAAAAAGAAAGGGTTAAACAGTAAATTGAAGAAAACCCAACTCAGAATAAAGTCATATGGATCCGTTGTTAGATCGAGGAGTGGCTGTTGGAAGGAGCCACCGTGGGAGGGCTTTACCGGGAGGGGGAATTTGATGCTGAGAAAGGTAGAAAAGAGGGGCGTCGTTGATAAGTGAATGGGGAGGTTAGGGGAGGTTATGGACTATTGAGGGAGGGATGTATCATTATTTTCAGCCGTTGGATCAATTTTCCAAAATTGAATCATAGCCATCACTTATGAAGGGATAAGAGGCGATTATTTCAGTCATCTATTTATTGTATTATAGATAATTCATTTTTAATTGCATTACACAAATGAAGGAATACTTGTTTATTTGAGGAAGGATAACTGTCTCTATCTATCTGGTCCATATTTAAATTGTTTTTTTTTTTTTTTTTTAAAGATCTTTTGCCCTAAAAAGGCAAGATTTATAAATTGTAAAGGACATGTTTGTCTAGCTGTGTGCCACATGTTCTATTTATTCCTATTCTTGTTCTTATTCTTCTCTCCTCCAAAAGAACAAAATCATACAATTAACAATACTACTCTAAATATTCTCCATTCTTGTCCTAATATTTCTCTCTTTCTCCTTGAATTATACTAACTTGCTCCATAATAATTATCAAACTTTTTAATTTATTTTTCATCTCAAAATAAATATTATAATTTTAAGTAAAGAATAAATATTGTAATTCTAAGTAAAGAAAAGAGTTCTTAGTACAATTTTAGTACTAGCAAAGTGTAAACAAATAAAACACTTTTTATAAAAAAGTATAAAAATTCAAATATGATATTTATTACAGATAAAAAGAGTATTCTGCATTTCTTGTTTGATATCTAGATTTAGAGGTGATTTCCTATGAGACTGTCTTACGGACGGGGTTACATTTTTCCTTTGCAACTGTTACATATTAAAAATGTATCACTTTCAAAAGTGTTACATTTTTAAAACGTAACAATTTCAAAGAATAAATGTAACTCCGTCGCACCATTATATGATCTCTCACACAGAAGTTTTTGTCCTAGATTTATAGTTAATAGTTCTGGATTTATTTTTCTCTTTTTTATCAAACAGTCTTAGGTATGACAAAATTTTAATTGTTTTAATTGGATGACACATTCAATGTGAATAATTTAGTGTAAATTTATATAATTGCACCCATGAGAGCTTGGATGAACCAAACTGGCAAAGCTTCTTTACAGCCCAAACATGTCCATTCATTTCAGTGTCTCCCTCGTGGTACTGGTACTGGTACATCTCAATTCACCACCATTTATATGTAGACAAAATTTCCCTCTTTTTTTTCTCCAAAGATTAAATATATACATTTCTGATGATGCCAAAATCGTCAAAACAGCCCAAATCCAAGCGTTGAATGCTCCGGCAATTGCAAGGCCTGAAAATAAGAGAAAACACGTAAACTAAGCCGGGGCGGATCCGGCTAAAGGCCCTCCGGCGTGAGAGTAAGTTCACGGTTGATATTAGAGAAATCAAATTGTGAGTTTCTCCCAATGTAAAAAGTAACGTCTTAGAATAATGAGCCGTGGGGCTTGTATTTATAGGGATGGATTGATAGAATCCATGTTGGAATGAACTTGTAAAGAGATAAGATATAACTCTAATAGAATTATATACGTTAAGGAGTCATTGTTTGACTTGAATTGATGTTGATAAGTATAATCCTGATTGGATAATGATTGTATAATCCTTGTTGAATAAGGATTGTAGCGCTAGCCGAACGCCGAGGAAGGCAAATGTTTTTCCTCGGCCTTTGGCAAATAGGCCGAGGAGAACGATCCCGCTTCCTCGTCACTTGATGAATGGCCGACATGAAAATATGCCGGGAGAATACTTTTGTTTCCTCGGTAATTGGTGACATGCCGAGCAAAGGACTTTTCTCTCCTCGGTAATTGAGACAGTAGGCCCAAGAATGGCGACATAAGGCCAAGGTAAATGTTCCTCGGCATACGAGGAAGATAATGCTCGGCCACTAATACTTGATGAATATACAATATCCATGGCCCAATATAGTTGGGCCCGGAGTTGAGCAAGCCCGTGTTCGTAGCTCGGTTTATACCGTTCGGTGGCCCCCAACTTTCTAGCTCGGCTTAGACGAGTAGAAAGTTAGCTCGTCCTCGGCATACGGGATACGAACGGGTTTTACACGCGTCGTTGGTGGGTATCGGCGGTTACTATTCGATGATGACGTGGGGCCCCCCGATCTTGTCATGCCTCAATAATTGTAATTAGCATTAAATGTTGGGGCGTATTATGCAGGTTGTCACTTTACCCGTAGGTTAACCCGGGTTAAGGAGGTATAAAAATCAAAATCCTTTCATTTCAAATCTTTACAAACCCCTTGTTCGAGAGCAAAGGCGAAAGAGATCTCCGCGAACACAAAGCAATCTTCAAACCCAGTTCCCGGCGAGCTTGATTTTTCCGGCGAAGTTGCTTTCTGCATTGATTCCATTCATTCTTGCAAACTCAGGTATGAAATTTCTCCTTTTCTTACAACTTCCTTTCATGTTCCAGCGTTTTCTAGGGTTTAGGAGTGATTTTGTCCATGCCAAGAACCGCCATTGTTGAAGGTTGAAGCTTTTCTTGATAAAAAACTTTAAAAACTTCAGTTCTTTAATTCTCTTTGCATTTTATATGAAATTTCTGGAATATTGAATGAACTCCCCCTTCGTTTTTGATTCCCCTTAGAAATGGCTCGATCTTGGGACCATTCTCCCCGATTAGATTATGGATATCATACCGGAAATTTGAGGGTCTATCGTAGAGAGAGGGTCCATGGATGATCTTGAACTTGGATGATATAAGCAAGCAGTTGAGGGGTTACGGCCGCTCCCGTTTATTCATTCAATACCCAGACTCCACAAGAATAGATAGGATTGAGTCTGGTTCTCCCAACATCATAGTTTTTGAGGATAGGGCTGAAATGGTGGAGCACATCGAACTGTTCTACCCGGCCTCCCATCGCGAAATGCGTGAGCGTCTGAGAGGTACGGCCCCCTCCTCGGCCTTATGAAATGACGAGGAAGGAGATCTTCCTTCCTCGGCCTTATGGAATGACGAGGAGGGGAATCTTCCTTCCCCGTCATTTAATCGGCCATTGACGAGGTAAATAATTTGGTCTCCTCGTCTTTATGCAGATATGACGGGAAGAGAAGGAGAGCCCTCCTCGTCTACTCAAATAGTTGACGCCTTCGTTGAAGGTGCGCAAGGCGATGCCCGCCTCGTCAGAAGAAGAGGCCGAGGAGCGAGTAGCCGAGGAAAGCAAGTGGAGAGGACACCAAAGCCTGGGGATCCCATGATAGAAAAATTGTACTCCAAGTACAAGGTGAACCGGGATGAGTACAAGTTAACTTATATGGGCAAGATTGAGCCGAAGACGGAGAAGGAGGAGACGGACTTCTACTACAACCAAGATTATGTCCACTTCTATTATAAACAGTTCCAACAGGGGCTTCGTCTTCCTCTGGACCCCTTCATCTGCGAATTTTTGGACGATGTAAAGGCAGTGCCAGCCATGCTAGGAGCCAATGGCACTAGGGTCTTTGGTTAGCTTCATCATCCTCTCGCCGTAGTTTAGGCTATGAGCCGACCATGGGAGCCTTCCATCATTTCTACATTATCCAAGTCATCAAGGAACAATGGCTGGTAGTAATTAGGAGTGCCAATAGGAAACCAAAATTGCTCCTCCCCATGTCTAGTAAAGTTCCAGGCTGGGACCATCACGTTATCCGTGTTGAGAGCCGCCAAGGTTGGGAGTTCCAGTCTCCTTGTGGTGACCCAACATCTTCCTTCGCTGTCCAACAATATGAGTGGACCAAAGCTTTGATCAAACGTCTAGAAGAGTTTGCCAGGGTAGGGGTCCTGGATTGGAAGCAAGTTGAATCCTCGGATCATTTCTATATCCAGGCAGGATTGATGCCGGGGAACGAGGACGGGGTAGCTCCCCTTGTAAATGTTAAAAGAGGTCGTCGCTTCAATGATTGGACGGTACATCCAGGCTTCGTATTTCACGAGGATTGTATTAGGTGCCACGATGAGCGTCCCCGTGACCAATGTATTGGAGCACCTAACATTGTTGGACGTAAACTTTTATCTTACACTTGTAATTTTTTGCATGTCAAATTATTTTGCTCGTACTTGACCTTGAATTCTTTTGCTCGTACTTGACCATTTCTTCCTTGTCTTTACGAGATCTAACCAGTGAGGAAGAAGCGGCCCTTGAAATGGAGAGACTAAGTCCCGGGAGGCGATCAGCGTAAGAGAAAGCGAAGCAAGAAGTACGCTTTGGTGGAGAGGAAGGACGAGGCCAATGCTCGTAACTTGGCTGCTCGGTGTCCGGGGTGATAAGCCCCTACCCCTCAAAGTGCATCGGGATATTAATTCCGAGGACGCGGCATCCGAGGATCAAGTTGAACCCATGCTTGGTGACTTGGGCGGACCATTCTGCGGGTGCCGAGTGAGGCGGGAGCCGAGGAAAGCCGCCTCGTTGCTCGGAAATCGGCTCCAAAAGAGCCCAAGCTTCGAGTGCCGAGGAGCCTGTAACTAAGAAGGCTAATGTTGGTGGGGCTCCCCACGTTGAGGCTCCCCATGCTGAGGCTCCTCCTCCTTTAACCATCCAAAATATTGAGACTATTGAGCAGGCCGACGAGCTGGCCAGAGCATGGCCATCAACGTTCCTCGGCTCAAAGGAATTCCTCTGCAAACTAGGACGGGGCCCTTAGTACGATTGGGCGAGCCCCGGTTCGAGAGATCTATGGACGAGGATGCCTATGATGCTCTTGTCCAGAGGCTCCCAGCGATGATACCTTGCTTTGTCGCAGGGGCTCTTAATTGCCGAGGTGAATATCCTTTCCTTGCTCGTTGATCATTGATTTTGAGAGATGTATAATTAATATGATATTGAACTTTCTTTCGGTTGGCTTCACGGCGTATGAAAATGTTTTGGCCAAGAAGAAGACCAGACGCATGAATGAGGCCAAGGCGACCACAGCAGCGATTACGAGAAGTCTTCCTTGGTTAAACTTCCGAAAGCCAAAGATGCCGAGCTTGAGGCGACAAGGCGAAGGTGGAAGGCGAGGTGAAGAGGGCCGAGGAAGGGAAGGCCAAGGCCGAGGAAGAGAAGGCCAAGGCCGACGAGCTTCTCCGCTTAAAGGAGAGGAGGTGACCAAAGCTCTTACGGATAAGGCCGAGCTTCGGGCAAAGGCCGAGGAAGGCGAGGCCAAATACCAAGGACTGGAGGCGCCGCTTCCGCCAAAGAAAACGAGGCCGTGGCGCGCTTCAAGGAGAGCCGGCATTCAAGGATGCTGTGGTAGGCGGCTCGGTCTTTCAGAGGCCGTGGACGAGCGACGGCCACCATGTTTGAAGATGGTTACCTCCATCTTGCTCGTAGTATCCTGGGTGATCCTTCCACCGGCTTGGATATCAACAAGGTCGCCATGCTAATATGCCGGGATCAATACGGCGAGGAAGTTAGGACCTTCCACAGCTTGGTCCCCTATTCCACAAGCAACTTAGAAATAATAGCAGCTAAGGATGCTAAGGCTTGTAGGGAAGTGTGGAGGCCGGCTCCCGTTGTCCCCGGCAATCTTAAAGACCTGGTGGAGGCGATCCAGGACGATGAAGAGCCTGAGGCCATGGAAACCGAGGAAGGAAGAGGAGCCGAGGAATCTGATGCTCTTACCAATCAAACGGACCTTCCTCCTCCTGGCTCCATTTCTCAAGATTGGCTTGAAAAGCCTTTTGATGATGCTCAAAAATCTTAGAATAGCTTTTTCCTGTTATGCTTTTTGTAATAGATGATAGGATGTGTAATTTCATTTGAATATCAATGAAAAATCCTTTGTTATGATTCTTGTTATTTCAATAACTTGCTCGTATCCTTGCATGCTAGGCAAAGGCACTGGATTTGAGAAGGTGGGATCCAAAGAAGGTCCCTTATTGCTTACTTATTGAACAAGTGGTTTGGCCGAGGAAGTTTCCTCGGTTTTAACTATGCTCGTA
Organism: Adenophora triphylla var. japonica; assembly: GCA_022495995.1. NCBI lineage: Eukaryota > Viridiplantae > Streptophyta > Magnoliopsida > Asterales > Campanulaceae > Adenophora > Adenophora triphylla. The sequence goes on from JAFEMH010000192.1 coordinate 287,950, forward strand.
CGTCATTTAGGCCGAGGAAGTTTTCCTTGGCTTTGAATATGACGTGATCTGGCTGAAGGTGGACCCTTGGTGGGATGTATGGCAAGCCATTAGGCGAGGATGACCTGGTATTGGCCGCTTTGTGTAAGCCATCGTGCCGAGGAGGACCTTGGTCTTAGGTGTTGGCAAGCGTCAGGCGAGGAAGACCCTTGGTCTTGGGCTGTATGGTAAGCCATCGAGGCCAAGGAAGACACTTGGTCTTGGCTGTATGGTAAGCCATCAGGCCAAGGAAGACCCTTGGTCTTGGCTGGTAAGCCATCGGGCGAGGAGGACCTCGTCTTGGGCGTTGGTAAGCCATCGTGCCGAGGACCACTTGGTCTTGGTTTGTTGGTAAGCCATCGGGCCAAGAAAGACCTTGGTCTTGGGCGTATGGTAAGCCGTCGGGCCAAGGAAGATCCTTGGTCTTGGGCTGTATGGTAAGCCATCGTGCCGGTAGTAACCTAGCGATATGATTTTGTCGGCTAAGGTTACGGCCCCGGTGTCCGCCGCAAACACCTTCATGTACTTACGCCGGGAGGTTCTCGGTTTCCTTGGGATAGACACACCTTAGCGGGGCTTCGTGAAAGATCTTCGGTAGAGGACTCCGTTCATCACCACGAATCTTGGAGACCTCTTCTTGATAAGCTTGGCTCGAGCATCATCTTACGGGAGTTTCTCCTTCTCAATGTATTCGATGTAGTCATCGATCCAAAGCATCTCTCTTCCTCGTCCGAAGCATGACTTGTAATCTTTCATACGCAGTTCCTCGGCATAAACTACATATGGGTTGGTCTCCGAAGGAGACACGTCCATGGTGGCTAGTTTGGAGAGAACGCACAGCGACTTGGTTGTCTCCCCTTCCTATGCGCTTGAGCTCGAAAAATTCCATTTTCTTCGTCATATCTAGGACCGAGTCTCTATATTTGGCAAGGGTGACATCTTGAGTGTTATATTCTCCTTTCACTTGTTTGACAACAAGTTGGGAGTCACGAAAGCGACCACCTTAGTTGCTCCATAGAAGGAGGCCAACTCGATGCCAAATATGAGAGCTTCGTATTCAGCCTTGGTTGTTAGAGGCGAGTGAAACCCAGAGCGGATGGCATCTTGTATAGTATATTCTCCTTCCGGGCTTGCTAGTACTACTCCGGCTCCGCTTCTTTCCTTGGTAGCCGATCCATCCGTATACGAGGATCCAACAGGTTGGATGGGAGTTCAATGGGAGAGTCTTTTTCCTCGGCGCGTTTGCTTCGGGAGGTGGGGAGATGCTCACCCATAAAGGCGATCTCGACCATGAAGTCAACCAAAGGTCAAGTGCGCTAGGAGGGTCTTCCTTGGTTGGTAAGTGATATCAAACTCCGTTAGAGCGATTGACCAATTAAGGAGACGTCCTGAGCCGTCCAACTTGTGAAGGATTTTCTTCAATGGTTCATTGGTGTAGACGGTGATAGGGTGTGCAGAAAAATATGCACGCAGCTTCCTTGAAGCAATGACTAGTGCGTATGCTATCTTCTCCACATTAAAATATTTGCTTTCTACATCGGACAGAGCTTTTGAGACATAGTAGACGGGTTTCTGAATTCCTTCATCCTTTCGAACTAAGACAGCTGCGACAGCGTGATCAGTGGCAGCTAGGAAGACGTATAGCATCTCGCCGGTAGTCGGATTGCTAAAGCAAGGAGGGGAACCCAAGTACTCCTTCAACCGGAGGAACGCTTAGAGCATTCGGGAGTCCGGAGAAGCTCTTGGTACCCTTCAATACCTTGAAGAAAGGCGGTGACTTTTCGGCGGACTTGGCGATGAATCTTCCAAGGCTGCAATTCTTCCATTAAGTCTTTGGACCTCCTTGATGGTGGTAGGTTCCTTCATGTCAATGAGCGCCTTGATCTTTTCGGGTTTGCTTCAATCCCCCTTTGGGAAACCATGAAGCCCGGAAATTTCCCTGCGGTAACTCCGAACACGCACTTGCTTGGATTCGGCTTCATGTTGTTGGCTCGGAGGTTGTGAATGGTCTCTTCTAGGTCGGGAACGTGGGCCTTCCTTGGTCTTTATGACCATGTCATCAATATAAGCCTCCATGTTTCTACCTATCGACTTGCAAAAACTTGATTTACCATCCGTTGGTAAGTGGCACCGGCATTCTTGAGCCCAAAAGGCATCATGATGTAGCGAAATTCCCCACGGGTGTTTGAAAGGCGATCTTCTCGATGTCTTCTTTCGCCATTTTTATCGATGATAGCACGAGTAGGCATCTAAGAAGGCGAGAGTTTGGTGTCCGAGAAATGGAGTCCACTAACTTGTCAATGCGGGGAGAGGATAGGCATCCTTGGGGCGAGGCTTTGTTTAGATCGATAAAGTCTATGCACATGCGCCATTTTCCATTTTGCTTCTTCACCATAACGACATTAGCCAACCAAACGGGTATTTGACTTCGCGAATTATTCGGCGGAGTAATTTCTGCACCTCTTCCTTTATAGCTTCCTCCTTGTCCCTTGCAAAATTTCTCCTCGTCTGAGAGATGGTCTTCGCTAAAGGATCAACTTCTAAGCAGTGGAGGGCTACTTCTTCATTGATCCCCCTCATGTCTTCGACTCTCCAAGCAAAGACGTCGAGGCTGCTTTTCAAGAGGGATGTAATTCTTTCTTTCTCTTCCTGTGATAGCCGGCCTCCTAGCTTGATTTTTTGTTCGGGATAGTCGGGATTAATGACTACCTCTTCTAGCTCATCTACGAGCTTCATTTTACGGTCCGTCTCGAAATTCCGGGGATTCGATGATGATCTCTTTGATTCTCCTCCCTTCATTGTCGTTTACATTGAGGCCTTCTTCCTCCATAAGTTTATCGATGTCCGGAAGATCGTTCTTCCCCGAGTCATGGTTGGCCCCGAGTTACGGTCATTGACGAGAATGGGGTCTTCCTCGGAGATGGGTAGAACTATGCCTTGGTCATCCGCAGTTTCTAGGACCATAGGCTCTTCTTCCAGTGTGGGTAGAGTTACGCCTTGGTCATCCACAATTTCTAGGACCATAGGTTCCTCTTCCTCACTTTCCCATACTTCACGGATATAGTTCATTCTAGAGCTAGTTTCCGTGGTCTTCTGTGATTTGGTGATCTTGATGTTCTCCTCGGGCGTATCTATCTCCACGCTTTTTGACTTTTTCCGGCTCTTGACAACATGTTCCAAGAAATCTTTGGGGGTTGCCCTCACGCATCCAATGCCAGCACGAGTGGGAAATTTAACTCGTTGGTGAGGAAGGGAGGCTACCATCCCAAGTTTGGCTTGACTTGGAATGCCAATAATCGCATGATAGTCACTAGTCAAATCCATGACTATGAAAGTGACAGTAGCTGTGGCTCGGAAGGGATGATCGCCGACTTCGAGTTCTAGTTCTACGGTTCCATTTGCTCCAACCTTATGGTTGGTGAATCCTTCAAGCCTTCCATGATATGGCTCTAGCGCTGTGTCTTTCAACCCCATTTGTTGGAAGGCTGAATAGTATAGGATGTCACGGGAGGCCCCCGTATCAACAAGAAGTCTTTCAGATTCAACATTGTCAATTCGGCCCTTGATGACCAATGGCTGTTCACGAGCTGCTCGACTTCCCGCCAACTCATTCGGAGAAAAACTAATGATTTCTTCTGCTTTATGGATCCAAGCAGGGACATGGTATACTTTGCTTAGCTCGTGGATCTGGTCCCTTAGCTTTCTGGTGGAGGTCACCTCTTCACGGATCACATGTAGTTTAGCCCTAGGAGGCCTTCGATCTTCATCCTCACTCTTGGAGTCATCTTCACTCTCCTCTTGCTTCCGCTTTCGTTTGCCATCTTTCTTCATGATATAACGGTCTAACTTTCCCTCGTCAACCCATTGTTGGATTATCTTCTTAAGGGCCCAGCAACCATCAGTGGTGTGCCCGTTGTCCTTGTGAAAATTACAGTATTTGTTCTTGTTGCGGGGATACTTTGGGTTATCAGTCAGCGGACGAGGTGGAGGAAGGTTCACCAGCTGCATGATTTCGGAGATGGGCTTTGTAAGAGGGGTGAACTCCAGCTTCTCAGTGCTTCGGGTTCTATTCTTTCCTTTCTTGCCGTTCCCATTGTCATTCTGTCGGGTGTTAGTTGCTTCAGGTTCCGTCTTGTCAGCTCCCCTTTTCTTTGTCTTATCTTGACCATGGAAATGGCATAAGCCACTTTGTACAATTCGGCCTTGGAGCCGGGTTCCACTGGTGAGAGTTCATAAATGAGGGGGCCGACTTTAACCCGGAGTTGAAGCAGACTATGACCTCCCTATCGAGTGAGGCTTTCTTCGACTTGGTCCGCCATCTTTCGGAACCTATTGTAGTAGCTAAGGGTGGTCTCTCCCTTCCTCCACTTGCTCAATGTTGGCCAAGTCTCTGTTAATCTCATCTTCCTCTTCCCGGTAGTGGCAAAGTGATCTAAGAACATTCTCCTCATGCCCCTCCAGCAATCGATGCAACCTTTCTTGAGCTCACGGAACCAGGTCAAAGGCATTCGGAAAAGGTGCCCGCGAAAGCTTTGCAGAGCAAGTCATCAGCAGTGGTGAGGAGATTCATGGTTTGTTCAAAACTTTACACATGGTCCTTGGCGTCAGTGGTTCCGTTATACTTCTCGAAATTTGGGAGCTTGAGGTTAGGATGGGGAGGTGCAGCAGTTATCCTCAAGGAAAACGGACGGGTGGCCCAATCATAATCGTCATCACTATATTTCTTTCCCCTTTCTATATCATCCAGCCTTTGTTTCAACAGCTCCCATTGCTTTGTTTCTATTTCCTTCTCATTTGCTTGAGCGAGTGCTTCGTTGGGAACTTCGGCGACTTGTCTTTAGGGCGATCATTTGCCCTGCGTGCTCCGCTTCATGTCGGTGGCCATCATGTCTGGAGGGGGCCCTTTCACGTCTTGGTTCCAGGTCTTGTGCGCCAAGTATCATCCTGTAGGGCTCTGGGGTCCTTGGCCTAGCAAATTCTCGATGCCGAGGACGAGGAGAGTCCGGTCGACGAGGACGACGAGAATCTGAACGATGAGGCCGAGGAGAATCTGGTCGACGAGCTCGAGGAGACGTGGGACGCCTAGGTGTCATGATGAGGCGAGCAGGGGATAGGCGCCTATTCAAGCTGAGTCTTGTTCTTAGGTCCTTGGAGTTCACTTCTTCTTCCCTAGGAGTTATTTGGCTTCTCAGGTCGACCACGGGCTCCTTATGCTTCTTGTTATGTCGAGGATGAGGAGAATCCACAGGGAGCGGCAGTAGCTCGGCGGTCTTCGGGGAGGAGCCTGATGCTCTCCCTGTTCCTTTCTCAAAGGTGGGCCCATTGATGGTACAATGAAGGGAGCCATGGAATGATCTGGGTCCATTTGCAACAGAGCAACTTGTGTCTCATACATCCTTTGCAAAGTCTCCATTTGTTTGTGTAACAAAGAGCGTCGGTCAACGGGTTGAGATCCTCCTGCTTGACCGGCGTCGGCATTCTTTGTTTTCTTCCTTCCTGCTTGCTTCCCACGAGCACGAGTAGGACGAGGAAGGTCATTGCCCTCTCCCTCGGCATTTGCACGACCCGTGGAACGAAGAGTCATGGCAAGGGGAGGAATGGCATCGGCTTGAGGTAGAGGAGGAGGAGGAGCGGTGGCTCCTCGGCTCCGAGTGTTTCCCCATTCACTTGGGTGGGATCCTCACTGTAACACTTGTGAATTGTCCGTCCATTATGAATCAACAAGCAGATTATTAACGAAATATCTCAAAATCACAATTTCAATAGAACCAATTTTGAGGTCAAAATTAGGGCAAATTTTGACCACAAACAAAGCGCCGATTGTAATTCTTTTGAAACAAAACGAATTCAAGCCAAGGGGCGGAATTTTAACGCCAAAAATGCCTTCAACGGAATGCGGGTATTTTCCGGTCAAAATATGCGGGTCGGGCGATTTTCAAGAACAAACCCAACGATCCGTAAATTCCGTTCCAAGAAAGAACAATTCCGGCACGAAAATTGGCTTAAGGCGAGCGTCTTCCGAGGCCAAACAATGGGTGTTTGAATCGATTTCCCGGCAATGGAACCAATTGATGATGCCAAAATCGTCAAAACGGCCCAAATCCAAGCGTTGAATGCTCCCGGCAATTGCAAGGCACGAAAATAAGAGAAAACACGTAAACTAAGCCGGGGCGGATCCGGCTAAAGGCCCTCCGGCGTGAGAGTAAGTTCACGGTTGATATTAGAGAAATCAAATTGACAGAGGTTCTCCAATGTAAAAAGTAACGTGCAATAATGAGCCATGGGGCTTGTATTTATAGGGATGGATTGATAGAATCCATGTTGGAATGAACTTGTAAAGAGATAAGATATAACTCTAATAGAATTATATCTGTTAAGAGTCATTGTTTGACTTGAATTGATGTTGATAAGTATAATCCTGATTGGATAATGATTGTATAATCCTTGTTGAATAAGGATTGTAATCAAGTAGCCTAACGCCGAGGAAGGCAAATGTTTTTCCTCGGCCTTTGGCAAATAGGCCGAGGAGAACGATCCTGCTTCCTCGTCACTTGATGAATGGCCGACATGAAAATATGCCGGGGAGAATACTTTTGTTTCCTCGGTAATTGGTGACATGCCGAGCAAAGGACTTTTCTCTCCTCGGTAATTGAGACAGGCCGGCCCAAGAATGGCGACATAAGGCCAAGGTAAATGTTCCTCGGCATACGAGGAAGATAATGCTCGGCCCTAATACTTGATGAATATACAATATCCATGGCCCAATATAGTTGGGCCCAGGTTCGGGCAAGCCCATGTTCGTAGCTCGGTTTATACCGTTCAATTTCCAAAGATTGTGCTTAATGTTTTTCAACTTGGACTATTTTCACAGCTCATTTTCTGGAAAAAAAAAAAAACACTTCCAGGTTGACCAAGAACAAATACCACAAGATGAAGTGGATACCAAACAAAAATGAAAATTAACAAGCAGAGTCCAACAAATGGGTTCGAAGAGAAAGCAGGTTCCGATGGAACATATTGTTGGAGTAGAGAGCTGACAGGAGTTCTATATCGAAGAAAAATTGGGAACGGAGGAGGATTGGGCAATGCGCTCACATAAGGTGAGCGCATAGCAATCGGAGAGGTTGGCTGGCCAAGAAGGCCCTATGCGCCTGCCCTAGATCATGTGAACGCATAGGGAACCCTATGTATATGTCCGGTTTTGCACTTTTCTATTCCAAGTTTCCTCTCCTTAGCAGATTTGATTTTTATTGTACATGAATCTTTATTGACATATCACTAGATTTATTGTGATATAAATACTTGTTTATGATAGCTTATAAATAAATTGTAACATCTTTGAAAATATTAGTTGATATTTTGGATTGATAGTGCTCCCGGTACTCGTTGTTACGACAAATTGGATAAACAATTCTTGTGTATTTATTTTTCGTGTGTATTCTTATTAATCGCTTCATTGCCTTTGATCATCGTTTCGCTGCTTAATAATTGGATATAAATCCTTCACATTGTCTCATAGTCAACTTAGGCTCCGTTTGTTTGAAGGAAAATGTTTTTCGAAAAATATTTTCCCCATTTTCGGTGTTTGTTTAGCACCGAAAAATGGGAAAAATATTTTTCGAAAAATATTTTCCCTAAAGAAGAAGTAAAATGATTTACGAATTTTTCTTAAGTAAAACATTTTCCGAAAAATGGTAACACCCTCACATACACACATACCCCCCACGTTACACCACCCCCCCGTCGAGCAAAAAAAATTATTTTAAATTTATTTTTAACAACTCCTCCTCCAATCCACCCACCCACCACCCCTCCCCCCGCCACCTCACCCCCCACCCCTAGTTGGCTCAAGTATACTTACTTCCCTTTGTCTCATCTAGAGCTGTCAAAATTGAACCCGGCTCATAGGTTCGATCCAGCCTGCCCTAATTTTTAAGGGTCTGGGCCTCAAATTAAAAGACCCGAAAAAAATCGGGCCTCTTTGGCCTGGCCCGATAGACCCGTGGGCTCATGCGACCCGAACATGAAAAGCCCAACCCGTAAAACTAAAACCTAAAATCTAAAAAAACCCTATCTATCTATTTAATTCAAATTTACAAAAACTGCATTTATTGTTCTTCATGCTTGACAATTAAAAGCCTTGTAACTGATTGGAGCTAGTGTTTATTTCATTTTTACAAATGAATGCAACTATGTACTGTATTGAACATATTTAATTAAATGCCACTCCATACTACTGTATATTGTATATTAGTACATGTCCGTGTCCAAGGTCACGTAATTTTTATTTTTTTTAATTTTTTTTTAAAATTTTTTTTTTTAAAGAGCAAAATGGGAAAGAGACAAATGTATGAGGGCAAAATGGGAAATTCCCCCGTCGAAACTGTTCATTCCACTGTTCATAAGGATGGTCTAATTTATACTATAGATTCACAGTAATCTATTTCAATCATATTATACATCCTTTATACTCTTAGTTCTGACTTCATATCATTTTCTGATGTTCTACTGCATTTTAACTTGAATTTTAAAAACGAAAACCTGCCTACTCTGGGTGAATTTTGAACTATAATCATACTAGTTCCTAAATGTTTAATGTTCATGGTTTATGGTACTCAGTTGAACATAAATATGATCTCGAGGAGTAATGTGATGTCTAATAATCAGAACATGTGCAAACAACCATGTCCATGTAGAGCACACATCGTTAGTATTTATGCTGTGACAACAGGCAAGCTTATGTGTTTCTAGAGGGTACTAGGGAATAGGGGAACAAAAAGAAAATCCCTTTTGTAGTAGGATCTACTATTAGTTTGTGTGTGTCTCTGTGTGTATTTCCCAGTTGTTTGTAAACTTTGTGTGCTTCTACCTTAAAGAGATTTCTTCATTTTGGCAGCTGAGAAGGCTCGCTATGCTGCCCGAGACTCGGTCGCAGCCTTAAAGAAGTACTTGATAGAAAACAATCTGGCTACTGAAGCAGATTTGAAGGCCACGGAGAAGAAGATTGATGAGGTGGTAGAGGATTCTGTAGAGTTTTCGGACGCAAGCCCTGTTTCATCAAGAAGCCCTGTTCAAAATTTTCATATACTCATTTAGGCCCCGTCCGGCCCGATGATCACATGGAACGGGCTTGACTTTTACTAGGCCCACTAAAATTTAGGCCCAACCCATTTGACAGCTCTAGACTCATCTTATCTCAAATCGAATCAATTTTTTGGATAAGTGTTCAGATCTACCATGTGGGCAAAAGGAACAGTTGCCCCATTGATAAAAATAAAAATTTACTAGTGCAAAATTTACCAAAAAGTTGGAAATTTATGCAATTTGTTAAAAATTTGACCCTTTAAAATAAAAGAAAGAATACACTAGCTTTTTTTTCCCGTTGATGAAAATACAGTTAAATTTTTTTGTTGGGCAAACTTTTCCCCCGTTTGACGAAAATTTCTAGCTTCGTCAATGGGTCAATGGATACGATGATTAAGAAAAAATAAAGTATGAGAGATGTGTTGTAAGTATGAAAAGTAAAATAAAAAAGAGAATAAGTGAGAGAAATAATATGTTAATTAGTGTTGTCAGTATAAAAGTAAAATATGAGTCAAAATAATAAAAGTTTTTTGTCATTTTGAAAAGTCCGATTTGAGGTAGGGGTGTGTCACGACCCTAATCCTCGATTCTATTTTGAGTCATATTTAATCATATATTGGAGTGCATTTCATATTATTATATGTTGCATTTTATTTATAGAAATTATGTGTTAATTAGTATTTTATGAGTTATATGCTATTCTAATTATGTGAATGAAATAAAAATCATTATTTAATGTATTAATGAAAATATTAGTAGAGTGTAGTTAAAATGGTAACTTTTGAAAATTTAGTATTAACTTGTTATTATCTTTGAGGTACTTGTGTGTAAAAGTATAACATAAATGATTTAATGTGGGAAGGGTTTAATAGGTTAAGGAGGTTAGGTGTTAATTGTTATACTTATCCATGGTAAATGAGAAGCTTCCTCATTTTAGCAAAACCCTTTTCTTTCTCAGCTCATCCATGGTATCAAAATCAAACCCTAACAAATTCTACTTAATAATCTCCCTAAAATTATAAAAAAATCCAATCGGTGATCCATACAAGTAAAGCATATCATGTTCATTTAGCAAAACCCTTTTCTTTCTTGAAATTTCACATTAATAATCTCCCTAAAATTATAAAAAAATCCAATCGGCTGGAGGAGGTAGAGTATTTATATATATGGTAAACTAGGGTTTTAAGTCTTAATGAGACTTAAAAAACTGCTCAAATTCGGCCCAGGAAAATCACAAATCCGTCACAAGCGCGGCCGCCCTTGAGGATGGCGCGACCGCGCTAAACACCAGTGACTTTTGGCGAGTTCACGTCAACCAAGCGCGGCCGCCCTTGCCTTAGCGCGGCCGCCCTCCTTGGCGCACTCCGACGGATTTTTCCCTTTAGCCAAATTCAAGCCACGACGCTCCAAGGTCATGTAGGGCTATGAACTTTCATACCACATATATCAAATATTCCACAATCCCCACAAGTTCATAGAAATATGACGTGTACGGTTGTCCATTGCCATGCTTTCAATAATGGTACCTTCCAGGCTTGAACCACTATCTATGTTATGCAACGCAAACCTCCACAGGACCAGATGAACGGGTGTCTTGAATCGATGCCTTTGGATGTAGAGGCCTTTCTTTGGTAACAAACACGACAAAAGCTATGATAGGCCCTCTATCGAACACTTAACGCTTATAAGCCATACGTCCCGATCCTTTATCATGAGTGCTTTCAAGGAATAACCCGAATTCCTCTAGTTGCGGCCAACAACAACACTCACTTAGCTGGGCATCTCAGAAGATGTACTGCTAACATCTTGTCTAAAAGACTTGATCCCATTCAAAGTTCCAAACTTTTACTTTATTAGCAGCAACGAGCACCTCTAGGCTATTCAGGGGATAGACTCAGACATGTAACATGTCAATCTAACTTTAGGTGCTCCGACTCACCCCACAGCTTGTTATTACCACATTGAATCTCCTTTGTGGGATCTCCACTCAGGTAGATTGGGTTGCTACTGCGTATGAATCAGACGGGGTTCAGACCCATCCCCAACCTAGTTTTTTGAACTAGAGCAAATTCTAGCCCTTTGGTTAAAGGATCAGCTGTGTTATCCTTGGTACCAACATAATCAACAACTATCACCTTCCGAGACACAAGATCCCTTATAGATTTTAATCTAATTTGGATGTGTCTCCTGGTTTTACAGTTGTACTTGACACTTTTCGGTTTCTCGGTGTGGCAGTGTTGTCACAATGTACGAGATTACGGCATGGGCTTACGACCGTGGGCAACTCGAACATAAGTCCTCGAAGCCATTCAGCTTCCAATCCAGTGGTGTCAAGGGCAACTAATTCGGCCTCAAATGTAGACCTAGACAACAGAGTTTGTTTGGTCGACCTCCAGGCAACTGCAGCTCCGCCTAAGGTGAAAACATACCCCGTACAGCCATAACTCCCGAAGTTAAAGGCAATCCAGCTTGCATCACTATATCCTTCAAGAACAAAAGGGTATCTACCGTAATGCAGCCCAAGGGAAATCGTTCCCTTCAAGTACTTAAGAACTCTATCAAGAGCTTCCCAATGTGCTTTATTTGGACATTGAGTATATCTAGCCAACCTAGTAACCGAGTAGGATATATCCGGTCTAGTACAATTGGCAAGATACATCAAACTTCCAATAATCTGAGAATATCTCAACTGAGCCATCGGTACTCCACTTTCATTCTTAGTAAGTGCAGCTGAAGGGTCATATGGAATCTTAGCTACTTTACAATTCTTATAACCAAATTTCTCAATTATACTTTCAGTATAATGAGATTGCGATATGGTTATGCCACTAGTTGAACGAGTCAACTTAAGACCAAGAATCACACTAGCTACTCCCATATCCTTCATCTCAAACTTACTTTTCAAGAATTCCTTAGTAGTATTAATTATCCTCATATCTATTCCAAACAATAGGATATCATCGACATACAGACATAAGACAATACTACTATCACCAATACATTTGCTATAAACACACTTATCAAACTCATTAGTAACAAAGCCAAACGATGAGACAATTTTATCAAATTTCTCATGCCACTGCTTAGGGGCTTGTTTGAGTCCATACAAGGACTTAACAAGTTTACAAACCTTTCTCTCATTGCCAGAGGCCTCAAAACCTTCAGGTTGATCCATATAAATTTCTTCCTCTAGATCGCCATGCAAGAAAGCGGTCTTAACATCCATCTGATGGATAGGAATATCATATACAGAGGCCAATGCAATAAGCATTCGGATTGTAGTCATTCTAGCAACTGGCGAATAGGTATCGAAATAGTCTATTCCCTCAATTTGCTTGAATCCCTTAGCCACTAACCTAGCCTTAAACTTGTCAACGGTTCCATCCGGTTTCAGTTTCCTTTTGAAGACCCACTTACATCCTATCGTGCTACAACCAGGAGGGAGATCGACCAATTCCCATGTCCCATTAGAGACAATAGAATCCATCTCACTCTTAACAGCATCCTTCCACTGCTTGGCGTCAGAAGTGGCCATAGCAGCTTTGAAGGTTAGAGGATCACCCTCGACATTGTAAGTGATGAAATCACTTCCATAGTCCTTGGTGGTCCTTGCCCGTTTGCTCCTTCTTGGTTCAATCTCATCGTCAGAATGAGTTGCACTAGAATCAACCCCCACATTTGTCAGCTCCTCTACTTGAGCAGGAATGGAATTAGTGGTTGGGTTAGATTCTTTAGAAAGTCCGTCTTTCATAGGAAACACATCCTCAAAAAATGTTGCATCACGTAACTCAACTATAGAGTTCACATCTATGCCAGAAATTTCAGATTTGATAATCAGAAATCTCAATGCATAGCTTGTTTCAGAATAACCTATAAAGATAGCATCAACAGTTTTAGGTCCAAGCTTTTTCCTTTTGTGTGCAGGTACAAGTACCTTTGCAAGGCACCCCCACACTTTTAAGTGTTTCAGACTTGCCTGTCGACCTCTCCAAAGTTCAAACGGACTTTCCTTTCTATGTTTAGGAGGGACTCTATTCAGAAAATGGCAAGTCGTATTCAAAGCCTCTCCCCACATATATTTGGGCAGTCCAGAACTTATGAGTAAACTGTTAATCATATCGCAAGGGTTATATTTTTACGTTCAAACAACACCATTAGATGGAGGGGTGTAGGGAGGAAGCTCTTCATGTACTATTCCGTTTTCTTGGCAATAATACATGAAAAGGTTAGACTCATATTCACCTCCTCTATCGACCTTAACCGTTTAAGTTTCTTGCCGGTTTGTGTTTCGCTTCATTCTTAAATATAATGAATTTATCTAATGCTTCATCCTTAGAATTAAGCGAGATAGACATAACAAGATTTACTAGCATCATCAATAAAGGTGAGAAAGTATTTCTTTTTGTCTTTGGTCAACACGCCATTAAATTCACAAATATCAAGTATGAACTAAATCTAGAATTTCGTAATTTCTCTGGCAACCGACTTAAACGGACCTTTTGTAGATTTAGCTTCAACACATACATGACACTTAGAATTTTTATCAATAGCATGTTTAGGAATAATATCTAAATTCATCATTCTTTTCACAGAATCATAATTAATATGTCCTAAACGACCATGCCAAACATTTGAAGATTCAATGGAATAAGAAACAGGATAATCAATATAACTAAAATTATTGTGCGAACAAACATCAGTTTCAACTCTAATTTTAAATAAACCATCCGAGGAATAACCTTTCCCCACAAAACTACCAGAATCCAAAATTATGACCTTATTACATTTAAAAGAAATCTCAAATCCTTCCCTAACTAAACTAGAGCCACTAATAATGTTACGACGAATATCAGGAACGTGATACACTCGATGCAAGGTAAGAATGCGTCCATTAGGAAACTTCAGGTCCACGCGTCCAGTCCCAAGCACCTTTGCAGCACTAGAGTTCCCCATCGTCACTGATCTACCACGCTCAGGCTGGTAAGACACAAATAGCAATTTATCAGCACAAACGTGCACATTTGCCCCAGTATCAATTAGCCACTCGCTGGGTTCATAGATAGTAAATATTTCAGGATAAGAGGTTACATACTTTGTAACATTGCAGGTTAGAGCGTCAACTCCAGGTGCGTCAGAGTCAGGATCATCATAATCCTTCGGACCCAACACCATGTTGACAGCAGGATGGTCATCAGCAGAGCCTTGTGGTCCTTTTCCTTTCTTGGACGGGCAGTCCCTAGAAAAGTGTCCACCTTCTCCACAATTCCAATAGCCGCTTTGCTTTTGGCTTCTTAAGTTATTTTTCTTAACTTTAATCTTATCATGGTTTTCTTTATCCTTAGAGTGAGTTTTCACACCTTTTCCTTTAAACTTGCTTTTACCACTTACCATATTAGCAGCAGCTTCCACAGGTACGCTAGGTTGGTTACCATTATGCACCTCCTGAATCGCAATTGCATTCATCAGCTCATTGAGTGTCAAGCTTCCAGTACGATGCTTGAGGGTCATACCGAATTCCCCCCAAGATCGAGGAAACTTCTCAATAATAGCCATGACAGCGAACTTATTAGGAAGTCCCATGTCAGCATCCTTGAGCGATTGCAAAATGATTTGGAGTTCGTGCACTTGGTCGGTAACCGACTTTCCATCGCTCATGCGATAATTCAGGAACTTACCCACTTGGTACTTTTCCACACCGGAGTCATCGGTGCTGTACTTTGTGGAAAGCGACTCCCACAAAGGACGCAAAGATGAGAGGAGCAGAGCAATAGACATCAAAGAGTGCATTCGACAAAGCCGACGAATGCATCCTCGAACAACATCGTCCCCGCTCCTTCCACTGTTTAACAAAGCCCACACTAGCGATATCATCGGCTTTCGGAGCGAGACATTTGGATGACAAAGATACCGTACATGCCCTTAATTGATGACCGGATCTTCTTGCGTTCAGACCAACGCTTAAAGTTCTTACCACCGAACTTTTCCGGAAGATCTGAGGTGTCAACTAGGGACTTAAATGGAGAGCTAGAGGTACTTCCAGACATGATTCAATAAAATATTTTCTCTTAGACTGTTGGAAATTAATTTAACAGCACCACAGATTAAACAAATAAATTAATCAACAGTAGGGAATTTATTGATCAATTCAAGAACATACCAATTAAGATGCCAATAGCAAAACAACAGCAAGGAAATCGGGATCAGGAAAACAAACAGAAACAAGACAATAAACGATTTGAAAACTTATCGTGAGTTGATCGAGTCGCCTTAGGAAGACTGTCCTAAGAGAAAATATTGCCCCCAATTGGTGCAACTCGGGTACAGGCAAATTTCTCCGAGGATAAAACGATCACGGACTACGTACCACAAATCTGCACACAGGTAGGTAATCACCGGCGGTCCTATCTCAGTCGCCTTGAATCTCACGAACGAATCTCTATGAACCGGGAGTAATTTAACAATGAGAGAAACTAGAGAATAGGGTTTTCTCTTGTAAATCTCATCCTGAACTCGGCTGGAGGAGGTAGAGTATTTATATATATGGTAAACTAGGGTTTTAAGTCTTAATGAGACTTAAAAAACTGCTCAAATTCGGCCCAGGAAAATCACAAATCCGTCACAAGCGCGGCCGCCCTTGAGGATGGCGCGACCGCGCTAAACACCAGTGACTTTTGGCGAGTTCACGTCAACCAAGCGCGGCCGCCCTTGGCCTTAGCGCGGCCGCCCTCCTTGGCAGTACCTCCGACGAATTTTTCCCTTTAGCCAAATTCAGTTCAAGCCACGACGCTCCAAGGTCATAGGGCTATGAACTTTCATACCACATATATCAAATATTCCAACATGAACTAGCTCAAGGGAAGTCTAGTTGCACTATTGAGTATGGCTTTGTGTCATAGTCCCGCTTGTTGTTACTGTGACTGGGTTCCGGAACTGCTTCTTCAACTACTGTTGATGCTTGGATCGTGATATCCTTTTGAGGATGAAACCTTGGCTCAGTATTCTTCTAAGTGTTACATTATTGTACTTATTTGTTATATGTATATATATATATATATATATATATATATATATATATATATATATATATATATATATACATATATATATATATATATATATCTTTCTTTGTGTTATAAGAATGTCATATATATATGATTTGTTGTTATATGCTTCTTCATATGATTGCATATCATCTTGTTGCATATATAATAACTTGCTGAGATATTTCTCACCCCTTTCTTTTATTATATTCTTAGATAGAGCCGAGCCAGGGGCTAGGCACGTTGAGTACCGAGAGGGCACCAAGTTGGGTTTTGTTGAGGAAGGTTAGTAAGATACATTATGTAAATGTATGACATTGTGTAGTATTCTTAGACTTAATGTTACCTTTATTTTGCAACTTCTAAAAGGCTTTGTAAACATTTTTCATTTAGAAATTAGGTTCCTTGATTTGTAAATAAGTGTGTGTGTGTGTGTGATTTGTAAATTGTATGAATGTGGAGTGAGTTAGGTTTGAAATGAAATGGTTTGACTTTTAATAGCAAGTTAGAAAAGTTTCTAAATGTTAAATAGGTTTTTGAAGTTATAACTTTTAGAAAGTACATTTCGAAAATTTTTCTTTAAATGGCGTCTTTAGAACGTGTCTCGGCGTGTGACCAAGTAGATCCACGATTCGGGGCATGTTAGGGTGTCCAAGTAAAACCGAATCGAAAAAGTATGGGAAAGGAAACTTATTTTGGTCTGACTTGATAAACCTTTGTTTTGTTAAACTTGTAATCTTGAGCGAGAGCCATTTTATTTTCTCATTTGAGTTCGATAGCAACTAAAATAATTACCGAACCTATCAACCCCGAAATCGAAAAACAACGATAAAACCCAACAATTTGAAATCTAATCGTTATGATTCGAAATTTTAAGAACCGAAGATATATGGTTCCGTTACGGTATTACCCCAATCCCAAACCATTTCGTAGCATGCTTTATGCTTATCCCTAAGTTGAAGTGTGGCAGACGAAAATATGAAAAAAGTTCGGTTTAACGTGAAAAACGGGGGAGTATATATAATAAACCATCAAACAAACAATTGGATGCTTCAAAAGAAAAAAATTGGACCTCAATCCAATATGAGTTGGCCCGGACACGCCTGTTCAAGAAGCAAGAAAAGAAAGGAGTATCTCGTTTGAGAGTGGAAATAAGAGGAGAAAGGAATTGAAGATTAATTGAGTAGAAAGAGAAATCGAAAAATGGTGGCGATTTCGTTATACAGGGGAAATCTACACAGAGTTCCCGACGTTCCTCGCCAATGGCTTATGCCTACACCTAAAATTTCACTCAAGGATTTCAAGGTCCTCCTCGCCCGTCGTAACAGAGCCCTCGCTCGCCTCCGCTCCTCCTCCACCGCCGTCGCCACCACCTCTAATAACCCTATCTCTGATTTTAAGCCAGACGATATCCCCGACGGGCAGCTTCTATTGGAATTGCCTAAGGTTCTCGATCATGAAGAGAAAGAGATCAAAGATGATGAAGCTCGGAAAATTGTTGATGAATTGGAGAAATTACGGGATAATGAGGTTAACGATCTGGACGGGGTCAGGCTCGATGTTATTACGGTGAAAGCTGTTGATGAATTGAAGGGGTCGGAGGATACCAATCCTGTTGTACCGGAAAATGGGCTAAATCCGGTTGACACACTTGATGTTTTGCCGGAGGAGAAAATTGAGGAGCCAGTGAACCCTAACTCAGAGGTACCAAATCGTATTATCTCAGTTTGACCATGTTTGTGTGTTCTTACAATTTTATTGTTGATCATGTATTATTGTTTAGCTTAAGGGACATAATTTTGTTGTTGATTAGGTTGTGCACAGCTTTCTTTCCAAAAGTTAGACTCCTTAATGCCAACCAGATTGTATCTATGTTTATATAAGATTTCTTTTCCATATTCATAAGGACTTGGGGAGGTTGGTGAGGGTGAGGAAACAAAGGAGCTATGAGTATGGAGTAACCGTTGTAGAGCTGCTATTAAAATGACCATTTTTATTAAGCATACTAAAACTGACACAAGGGGGTGGAATGAGATAGTTTAGTGTGCATAGATATGCAGGTCTCTTAAAGCTGCCATTTCATTCAGCTTGTTTATCCTTAAAACTGTGTTTTTAGTTTATTATTTAGGGAAAACTTTATTTTTGTCCATCGTACTTTGGGATGTGTTTCACTGTTACCATCAAATTTTATTTCTTTCACTTTTACCATCGTACTTCAAACAATGGTGTCATTTTATAACTAATTTGAGTTTAAAATGACAATATTGTTTGTAGTACGAT
Organism: Adenophora triphylla var. japonica; assembly: GCA_022495995.1. Taxonomy (NCBI): domain Eukaryota; kingdom Viridiplantae; phylum Streptophyta; class Magnoliopsida; order Asterales; family Campanulaceae; genus Adenophora; species Adenophora triphylla. The sequence goes on from JAFEMH010000192.1 coordinate 306,372, forward strand.
GGTCTAAATAACAGATTTGGGTATAAAGTGACACCATTGTTTGTAGTACGATGGCAAAAATGAAAAAAAAAAAGTTCGATGGTAAAAGTGAAACACGCCCCAAAGTATGATGGACAAAAAATGAAGTTTTCCCTATTATTTATTGATTGATTTTCTGGTTTAAATGGAGTCACAATTGGTGACTTCTAAAAACTAAAAGAAGAAACAGATCTATATCCCCAAATGGACAAGGGCTTTAGTTTACTGACCAGCATGCATAATATTGTTGCTAAGGTGTTCTCTAGGAGCTTAGGTTGAGTGATAGTAGCATTTTCAGCATTTTCAGTGCCTTTTTTCTTAATGTCATTAATATTGTTACTTGATGGTGTTTACTATGACGTTAGGTTGAGTGACATTATTTTTGACGTCCAGAGTGTTTTTAATTTTATTTTTTTGGTAAAGGTCATTAACTTTTTTCGTGTGATGCTTGTGACATCATTTCTAAAAGAACCGTTTCTAGACAAGGGTCTATTAGGAAGGTGGCTTAATATATATTTTCTTTTCTCGGGGAGGGGAAGGGGAATTCAAACCCTTGAGGCATTGACTTTTCTGAAGGAAGAGGTGAGGTGATGCCGCGAGACGCTAGGTAGATCTTATTGGCAAAGCTGGCTTAAGTAAGTATACTCTTAAGTATACTAGGAGTAAAAACAAGGGTAAACATTTTAATGATACGGATTAAACTTTGCGTATTTCACAATGTTTCTTCATTTTTTTCGCGCTTCAAAGAAAGATTAAATAACCTAAATCATATTAAAATGCAAAGTTGAAAGACGCACACATTTATGATAAAACTAAAACTTTAACAAGAAAAATTCAAGTCAGTCCGCCTTCAAAAAGCAAGAATCACAATATATCACCTAATTAAAGTAAAAATAGTTTGTGTTCGCTAGATTACAACAAAGCAAAAAAATATTAAGTGTCTTTTAGTCTTGCCTTGAGCAAATTCTAAAACACTGATTCATCATTTATTTGACATGTAACATTCTCTAGGCATCTCCTTGCAAGTAAATAAATAAAATAAATAACTAAAATATTAATTAGGTATAATATCTGGAAAAAAATCTATGGTATCTCATATTTGCGAATCCCTTCCCTGTCATATTTTTTGTGAGGAAGAGGTTCCTTGTAGTACCATGCATTTAGATATAACCACCTTCCGTCTGATTGCCGTTACTGAAAGTTAAGAAATATAATTGTTTGCCATCACTTGAGCAAGAAAAAGACCAACATGCCCCTGTATGCACTAAATGGCATAACATGATAACCATCCTTGCTTATAATACTGTAGCATATCTCCCTTGGTTCTATCTCTCTCGCGTATAGCCCCTCGCAATTTTGAACGACAAATGCTGCCTTCAACAGTTTGTTCTTACCCTACTTTTTCCTTTGAATCTTTTTAGGTCTTCAGTTAATTTTCTTGTCAACTGTCATCTCTCTCTCTTCTCTTTCTTGTTTGGTTTGAAAAGGATTTTTTTTAATGGATTGAGATGTGAGATTTTGGTTTTAGATTCCATCTAAATGGGTTCATTTAATTTTCTCAATTGGTTCAGGTTTTTTCCTATTATGTATTGTTTTGTACAAGTGGGTCTATGATCAGTGAGATATTTAAGATTTAGAATTTCTTGGGTTTTAATTTCGTGTAGATACCTTGAGGAATAGGAATTTGATACTTTCTGGTGCTTGATGATGTTTGTTATTTGCATTCTATTTGATTTGGTCTTATTTAATTCCTAATCGTAAGATTCTTAATTTAAATACTCCCACACTCTTAATATTTGAATTTAAATTATATTAGGAATAATTAGATAACCCAATCTGCGCGGTTACAACATTTCTGATTCTCTGTCTATTCTTTGTTTTCGGTTCACCCGACTTGTCAATTATTGGAAATTCTCCATGATGTAGCTCCAATATTGACAGTGTTGTGCATCAGAATCAGGATTCAGATTTGAACGAAGGAGAAGCACTCCCAATCCAACAAATTTTACCCCAAAGCCATAGATTAATTGGTTTTAGGGCTTTTAATGGGGTTGTCCTTAAATTAAGTCTTGAAAGTTTTTTTTTTTTTTTGAATATTTCGATTGCGGTATGGTTTTAAGAATATTTAAATCATATTGTCTGTGTTTGATTGGGAAATCGGTTGCAAGCTTTAATGAGAATCTTAGAGCTCAATAGATTGAGAATTCTAATTTAAGTTTCATTCTTGGTTGGAATGTTCAACTGAGAATCTTAGAGCTCAATCACTGTCGTTGAAGCTCTGTGGAAGGCCATTGATGACGAATAGTAGTTCATCAGTAAGAAAGAGCAGTGACTGAAAGTGGCGAAGGAACGAGCGGTTGCCATAGGTAGAGAATAGTCTGAACCTTTAAGTGTTTACTTTGCACTGCAGAAAACAGAGCTTATACATCACTTATCATCTGTATATGAGTATGTGTGCCATTATACTGGAGAGGCGAGAGACAGGGAAATCACCATCATTCATGAGGTGCTCTGAGCTTGCTAGGCAGGCCCTGAATTCGTGGCACGTGCATTTAGATTTCTTCCTAGGGAATTATGAACTTGTATTGTGGAGGTTCATATTTTGATTCCACTTGACATGCATTTTAGATATGCCACTAAGTTACAGGTGTTATTAGTAAGTCTTATATCATCATGCCCGGCTGTTGTTTTTCTTCTTCTTCTTCTTCTTCTTCTTTTTTTTTTTTTTTCTCTTAGAGAGCTTTTTAATGGCGATTTCGTTGTGTTAATCCTTGTCAGGCATGTAAAGTTGATGCAACAACTGATAAGGAGAAAAGGAAACAGGAGATTGAGGAGAAGCTGCAAATTTTGAATGAAAGGAAGCATAATTTGGTGCAACTGCTGAAACAGGTGAGTGAAAATTTGTTGTCACCATCTCTGTGGATTAAGTGTGTTCCAGATACCTCAGTACTTTTTTACTAGAGTTCCCTTGGTAATGTTCTCCTCTAATTGCTTATCACTGGTGGTTGGTAACAGATTCTGAATGCTGAAGAGGAATTGCGAAGAAGAAGTAGTATGCAGGGAATGGCTGCTCGCCCATCTCTTCCACTTCATGTGGAAGTCAACAATGACTCTGGTTCAATGAGTAGACAAGCCACTCCCCGACTGGGCTCAGATGGTAACACCATTAGTGATATGGAAGGAACAGATGTTGACGACAGTTTGAACCAGAATATGCATTCTCGCAATTTGTTTCGTATGAGCAGCATGTCACCATCTTCAGATTCTCCTCACAGAAGGCCTTTCAGTGCGGTAAGATATTAGTTAGTTTATATTTGGTAAAACTCCTTTTCTCCTTATCAGTTGTTTCTCTTGATTTTTCTTCACACTATTTCTCTCTTTAAATATCTTTTTATTTTTTTAGCTATCGTGTTTTACTGTCTCCTTACTTTTTCATTGTTTTCTCACCTCTCATTGACGAGTCCATACAAAGTTTAATGTTAACCGACCCCAAATCATTTTGGGATTAAGACTTTGTTGTTGTAAGGAAGCTTGTCCTTGTAGTGTTCATGCTTATTCTTCTTTATATATGCAGCAAGCTCACACAAGGCTTCCCATGTATTCAAATTTGTAAAAGCCCTGAGTGCTTAACTGGTAGAATTATACTAACATTTTAGTTGTAGTACTTCTTGGAACATCAATCAGGGAGGATACCGTTGATGCTTGGTCTTGTTGCCACCTCCATTTGAAGTTGGAGAGATAAGCTATCCCAATCTTATAGCTGAAATTTAATCAAAGGATTCAAGGAGTTGGAAAAGATACTCATAAAACAACCTCCAGTGCACAACCCTCTCGAGTTATTCCTGTAAATGAAAAAAAGGCTTACCGAACATTATTTACTCCCTTATCCCCAAAATAAGTGTAAAAAACATTGTACTTGATGTATATTTGCCGCAATGCCCTCTATTTATCTCTAGTGGTGTCAAATCGTTGGGACCATTCTTTATTCTCTCACGATTAATAAGGGCATAGTAGGCAATTTGGTTGTGATCACATATTTTCGGACATCCAGCAATTGAATAGAAGGTACGTATTTTAGGATGGATGGATGGATGGATGGAGTAATAAGGAAGCAAGATGAAGAGAAGACAGAAAACTTGGATGTATTATTGTTGGCTTATTTATCTAGTCATTGCAGTTCATTTTTTCTGCTTTAGTGCATATTCAAGAAACACCAAATTCCTTGTTACTTGCCCAGTTACCACCAACAAAACCATTTTAATAGTCATAAGTAATGTGCTTTAGTTCTGAAATTGAAACAGAATGCTAATTTTACTTTTCTGGGATTTAATTATGCACTAAGAAAGTGCATAGAAGACTTCCATAATACACCCATTAATATCTACAAATGTTTAAATTTGGAAGCTTTTCGGTTGTTTTAGACTTTTACTAGTTGATGCATTGAAGGTCACTGAAAGTATTTATCATGCAGGTACCACACCCTTCTCGGGCCACTTTAGGAGTTGCTAGTAGTCCATCACGCTTTGCTCCCACCGGCCAACAAAGTAAAGCTGCAATTCTGCCAACAGTATCTGTATCAGGAACAAATTACGTTGCCTCCTCCCCATCACCAGCAGGATCTGGTGGCACTTCAGTTTTCAGAGATGCCAGGCTTCCAAGTCCCTGGAATTAAATGCAACGCCTCTACATTGTATCTTAAGGTGAAATCATAAAGACATAGTTTTCTGAATTTTCGCTTTATTACTGAACCTTGCTGCCTAATTAGAACCATATATCGACCTTGAATTCTGTTCCTTTCTCAGTTCCAATTCCTTATGTGAAAGTGGTAACTGAGGAAATCGAAGTCTATCTTGTTGTGGTGTTGTTGTGAATTGGTTTTGGGATAAACCAAGTTGGTTAGGTTTGTTGTAGATTGAGGAATTCAAAGAACTTCAGAAAACTTGGTTGTTAATATGCTTGAGAAATTGAATTTGCACCCTAATTTTATAAGTGTCTGTGACTCTGTTCCTTGTTTTTCTCTATCAAATACTCCGTAGTACATATGTTTTTACTCCCTCCATTAATCAAAAACAAATTTGAAATTTTCTGGATATTCATCTCGGGACGGAGGGAGTATTTTTTTATTTTTTTCGGTGGTCAATTATTGAGTAGTGCTTGTGATGTTACTGGGCAAGGCATTCCTGATTAGTTAAGCAGCTTCAAAAGCTGAAGTTTGCATCTGACACCACATGGTTCAGACATACAAGTAGTAGATAAGTTGTAGGCTTGTAGCTATTCCTTTGTTCTCTCTCTGCATATTCTAAACAATTTGGGAAAAACTATTCCTTGGTGTAATTATACTAGTATTTATTAGTGATCAAGAATAAATAAAAATGAATATTTATTTTGAGACGGACTATACAATGAGTGATTATTGGTCAACTGAATAGAACCTTTTTGTTTGTTTTGAACATCTGCTCTCTTGTTTGGGTCCATCACTTGGGCATGTTAGTCCGTTCCCACCGCTTTATTTCCTGGCGGGCCCCTACCTCACCCGACCGTGTGCTAAATCATCTTTGTAACTATGTTGGCCTATCTAATATCAGGGCCATGTCATTGAAATTTGAGGAGTGATTTTTATTGATCTTTTTTCTCCTTTCATTCCTTTTTTAAAAAATTATTTCCTAACTAACAAGTTTTGAAAATTATTTGTCAAAATGATCAAGTTTGTGAAACTTGAAGAGAAAAAAATGTAAACGCTATTACAAGTAGCAAGTTTATATGTTATTTTTTTTTTTTTCTAAAACTCCCTATTTCTAGGGGAAATTACCATTGGGTCATTCACCCCAAGTGAAAAGATCAATTAAGACAAGAATTTTGTAATTTAACCAACAAGTCCGACATCATAATCAAAATATCACATATTCCTTCGTTACCCAAATTACCCCTTACCAAAAAATAAAAATCTCTCCCTTCTCTCTCTTTCTCTCTCCTCTCACTTTCTCTCTCTACCACCCCTTCCGGCCAACCTTTCCCTCCCCCACCGACGATCTATGCCTACCCTATCCGGCGACCCATCTCCTCTTCCTCGTCCGGCGATTTTCCCCCTTTTTTTGTCTAACTCTAGCTGCCTCCTTCGCCTCATGTACGCTTCCTTTCCCTCTATATACTCTCCCGCCTCCGACCACCCCATCTCTTGCTATGTTCCAAGTCTCCGTCCGACTCCTCCTTTATCATACATGCTGACATAAAAGGTGTAGCTGCAGAAGGCATAAATGTCAGGGACTGTGTTTGGCTTGGTCATGATTCCATTGTTGTTGCATTCAAAGTATAAGATGGCATCAAAGCTATCACAGATCTTTGTGAGGAATCGATTGCAGATGTTGTAGTACATGCATATGTGATGACCTCTCGGCTGAATCAGGCATTTGTTTCGATGTTTTCCAAGTACAAATTTAGTACTTCGACTCTGTTGTTAACATATTTTGTTATTTTCGATTTATATCCTTGTTAGAGTTAATAAAAGGAGGTAGAAGCGGCGTGGGAAGACATGAATGAATATTATCAAAGTTTCCTCTCTAAATTTCTCTCTCTAAATCTTTCTAAATCTGTGTGTTCTTCCTTCATCTTAAATCTGATCTCTCAATCTCCATTTCTAATTTTTCTAAATTCAAAAATAGAGGGTATAAAATACTAAAAACAACTGTAAACTTAACTAAAACAACTGTGAACTTAACAAATATGTCAAATAATCTCATAAAATTGCAAAAATATAGGCCCTAAAAGACTAAAAACAACTGTGAACTTAAGTAAAAACAATTGAGAATTAACAAATTTGTCAAATAATCTCATAAAATTGCAAAAATAGAGTTCATAAAGGACTAAAACAACTGTGAACTTAATAAATATGTCAAATAATCTCATAAAATTACAAAAATAAAGGTCATAAAAGAATAAAAACAAATGTAAACTTAACTAAAAAGAATTTTTAACTTTATAAATATGTCAAATAATCTTATAAAATTGCAAAAATAAAGGCCCTACAAGACTAAAAACAACAGTGAATCTGAGTAAAAACAATTGTGAACATAACAAATATGTCAACTAATCGCATAAAATTGAAAAAAAGGCCACAAAGGACTAAAACAACTGTGAATTTAACAAAAAAAAAAAACAACAGTAAGCTTAACAAATATGTCAAATAATCTCATAAAATTGCAAAAATAAAGGCTTTAAAGACTAAAAACTATTGTGAATATAACTAAAACAATTGTGAACTTAACTAAAAAAATCTGTGAATTAAGTAAATAATAGTAATTTTTATGCAGAAATTATAAATTTAGCTAAAACAACTGTGAACTTCTCTTAATTGTTATTGGAACAAATGTGAAAAATAACTGTGAACTTGGAACAATTGTGAACTTCTCTAATTTGCTCCAGATTATATGTTGATACTACTAGTTTGATTCGTATTGACGATATGAAAGCAACGTTGGTTTCAGATTTTTTTTTTTACTTATAGATTTTAATATATTTCATTTTAAACTTTTGAGGGAAAAAAAAGAGAGAAAGAAAGCGCAGAGGGGGAGATGGGGAATGGACCACATGCGTCCACGTCACTTAATCGGTGACATTTGTGTAATTTTGCCAAATCTAATAAGGGCATGCGCGTTCATTTACAATGCGAGGACCTGGTGGTCGATTTCAAAAATCCTTGTCCTATGTGGTCGTTTTTGTTAGGGTGAGGGATGATTTGGTAATTGGGATTATGCACCATAAGTTCCATTTTGGAAGATTTACTTCCTCTTAAGTTTCCTATTAAATTGAAATGTCCCATAAGTTCTCATGTTGTATTATGTATAATACAACATGTAGTTATGCAGTAGTTTAAAATCATAATACTGCATCCGCACCACCGCCTCCGCCACAGCCCAGCTCCGCTGCCGCCGTCTGCTATCGCCGCATGCCGAATTCCGGTCAATTTTCGCCAAAATCCGGTCAATTTTCACCGAAATCCGACAATTTTCACCGGAATCCGGTCGCCGGAGGTCGGAATCTGGTCGCCGGTCCATGGGATTCGGACTCAGGTCACCGGCGGCCGCCGGAATGCAGTATTATGGCCTTAATTGATGTTGTATTTTCGAAACATAATACAACATCATAATACAACATAATAAAATGAACTTATTGAGCATATATTTTTAAAAAAAAGAAACTTATGGGGCAATGACCCTTGGTAATTACCCCCCTATTTTAGTGAGTTTACAATTTGCCTCGGTAAAAACTCTGATATACTACGAATATAGTGAATGTCACAAATAGGGCTGTAAACGAGTCGAGCCGAGCTTTTGATGTTTCGAGCTCGAGCTCGTTAACTTTTAAACGAGCTCGAGCTTTTCTCGAGCTCGAGCCCATAATTCCTGTTCGAGCTCGGCTAGAATCAAGTTTCGAGCTTTTCGCGAGCCGGCTCACGAGCTTTTCGCGAGCTGTTCGAACTCGAGTATTAACGAGCCGAGCTCGAGCTTCGACTTATTTTTTGAAAAAAATCTGAAATCAAACGAGCTTTATCGAGCCCCAATTCGAGTTGTAATCGAACTCGAGCCTAAACGAGCTTATATATATATATATATATATATATATATATGTATATATATGTATATATATGTATATATATATATACATATATATATACATATATATACATATATATATACATATATATATATATATACTAAAATTCATTCGAGCTTTTAACAAGCCGAGCCTGAGTCGAGCTCAAACGAGTCGATCTCGAACAGAGCTCATCGAACATACGAGCCGAACACGAGCCGAGCTCGAAAAAATAACGAGCTTAAAAATCGGTTCGAGCTTCAACTCGAGCTCGAGCTTTTTTCGAGCCGAGCCCAAGCAGGCTCGTTTCGTGTAACAGCCCTAGTCACAAACTTTGTTATTATGACAAATATTTTTGAAAGCTTGTTAATTAGATTTAGAGAAATGCTTTTTAAAAAGGAATTAAATGAGAAAAAAAAATGATTTTTATCCTGCAATATTCATTTTATATTTCCAATTTTAAACTTAAATTTTGGGATAGAGATAAGAGATAGACTCCGTTTGTTTAGCGTAAAACATTTTTCGGAAAATGATTTTCGGCAAAATGTTTTTCGAAAAATGAAAATGTTTTTCGGAAAATTAGATAAAAATGAAGTTTTTCCCATTTTCTGGTGCGAAACAAACACCGAAAAATGAGAAAAATGTTTTCCGAAAAACATTTTCCCCCAAACAAACGGAGCCATAGTAGCAATTTCTTTTTAGATTTTCCGAATGTTATGTAGGAAATTTGACTTGTATTATACTCCCTCCCTCCGTCCCAATAGTAGCTTCCCATTTTGCCATTTTGGGTGTCCCGTTAATAGCTTTCACTTTCCTTTTTTGGCAAAGGAATCTTTACTATTCCCTCCACTCATTCTCTCTCCTACATTATTTTAATACTCACAACACTATTATAATTTACTATTTTCTCCACTCATTCTCTCTCTTATTTTCAAATTACACTCACAACATTTTTTCTTCCCACCCATTTTATTAATTTGCGTGCAAGACAAAAAACGGACAGCTCTTATTTGGGTCGGAGGGAGTATAGTAGAAAGTGAATTCATTAATTTGAAGTTATAACCCATTCTCTAAGTCAAAACTTACCAACCTTTTCTTTTTTGCATAGCTATCTCATTATATTAGCTTCAGGATAATCTCTCTCTCTCTCTCTCTCTCTCTCTCTCTCTCTCTCTCTCTCCTTAATTTTAATACACATTACATTATGCTGAAATTAAGAAAAAGGTATAGGTGATGAAAGTATTGTGAGTATGAAATGAGAAAAAAAAATGATATTTATCCTGCAATATTCATTTTATATTTCCAATTTTAAACTTAAATTTTTGGAGGTAATAGTCCAGTATTTTCTTTTTTGCATAGCTATCTCATTATTAGCTTCACATCACACGTAAAGTTAAAATCAATAATTAAAGTGGGAGGTAATACTAATAGGTCCAGTATTTTAAAACGGAGGGATTATTTTTCTCTTTCTTATTTCAAAGAAAGTTCAGTTGGCTTTGACCAAACCCATAATGAAGTCAAAGCACTCCTTGATCTCCGCATCCGGCGCACGTTAAAACAAACAAGCAATACCGGAATCACTACAACCCTACAGATCTAAGTCCCCACTCTCCTCCACCCACCCAATCAAACCCCCAAAACAAATATAGCCCTAATAAATCTCCACCCTCCAACATGTCACACCACCACCACCGGCGGCACTTAGGACCCTCCGACCCCAAAACCCCTATGGATCCCACAACCACCACCACTTCCTCCGCCGCAAACCCCCATCCAGATCCCCCTACCTCCGCCACCATCCAACACATTTCTAATCACTTCTCAAACTTGTACACTAACCACAAGCAAGTTTCTTCCTTTAAACACCCTTCTGTTCCCACCCACTTACAACCCGAATCCATGGCTGCAGTTCCCGCCGTTTCCCATAGCTCAGCCGCTTCTTTGACCAAGTCACACAGTCAACGCAGACCCAATGTTGCTGAGATGGGGAAGCAGGGCACTAGGGGTCAAAGACTTGTCAAAGTCAAGAAACCGGTGAAGGATTTTGATCAAGGGCAAGAAATTAAGAGGGAAATCTTGAATGAGGGCAAGAAATTGTCCAAGAAAGATAGGGAAATGAAGGAATCTTTTCAAGGGATGGAAATAATCAAGAAACCATATGCTTTGCCTTTGATGGGCACTAATCAAAAAAATGATTTGCAAGAATTACATCTACAAGAGTATGAGATGAAGAGACTATCTTTCCCATCTTCCTCAGTTGGGGGTGGGGGTGGGGGTAGGAGGAGGTCATTTTGCAGCTCACAAGTTGAGCTGGCTAATTTCTTGAGCTGCAATGGTGTCAAGATTGTGTCTGTGGACATGCCTCCATATATGCAGATTCATGCTGTGGATTGTGCTAGAAAGACTCATGATAGCTTGGAAAAGTTCACTGCCAAAACCCTAGCCCTTACCCTCAAAAAGGTATGCATTTTGTGTTGGTAAATTTATTAGTAGCTTTGTGGGCCAAGGTGTTTCTGAAAATTATGCAATTAATTAATGGTTTAGTATTATTTTTCTGACAAATTGATCAATTAATCTACAAGTTAGGCCTTAGTTGCACTTTGTGTTCATGTCAAGTCTTTAAAATCTATCTTTTGACATTTAATTTGGTTTAAAACCAATTTGGATTAATGGGTATTGCAGCAAATTGATTGAAATTGGTTGTGATTATAAATGCAGGAGTTTGATGGAGTTTATGGACCAGCATGGCACTGCATAGTGGGGACTAGTTTTGGGTCATTTGTGACACATTCAGTAGGAGGTTTCTTGTATTTCTCCATGGATCAAAAGCACTATGTTCTTCTGTTCAAAACTACTGTGCAGAAAGCAAGTTGAGAGCTAGAAAACATCTCTTTCTTCTTGGTACAGAGTTAAATTATGGAAAGAAAGTTGGGCTAAAGCTGGTAACTTGTACATTGGTTTTGGTCAGAAAAGCAATGGAGTTAGTGAGTGAAATGACATCTTCCTACTTTCTGCATGATTTCTTTGTCAGAAGGCCTTTTTGAATAGTCTCATTTGTTTCTGTAGCCATTAGTGAAGTCTCCTCTTTGTGGTGCTGCAGCTATAAACTGTGATTATTTTCTGTATTAATGTTGAGTTTTTACGGAATGGAATGATTATTGTTGCGTAGCAGCAGTAAATTGTTGTTTTTAGCCCACCTTGTATATTGATTGATTAGAATTTAGAAATTGTGGTTGGCTATTGAGGTGTAGTGGAAATATTAATTGTTGTACCTTAACTTGTTTGCAATGGCTTCAAGCCTTCAACTAACCAAAGTACCAACAATTTCTCTGGAGGCTCCTCATTTATCCTCCCCCCTCTTTTCAGTTATTTTTTCTCATAGACTCAAAGGAGTTACCCTTAGCACTATGCTTTTGAATCATGGGTAAACATAAGTTGTTGAAGAGTTGAAACAATTTACCATATGGGATTTCGAATCGCTCCTTCGTTTTTTTGGCTCGTCCTCTCCTGCAAAATGAAATTAAACAACAAAATTGTTTGGGGTAGAAAATTTAAACTCATCATGTTCAACGTCCTGGTAATCCATCTTAGGCTTACATCTTGACTTTACACATTGAACTAACGTCTTGCAAACTGGTTGTTATTTTTTCCTACTTTTCAGGGATAAGTTATACGTAAACAAAGATTATTATTAACGGGTATAAGAGAGATAGGGAAGACACTGAAAACACACACACGCACACTTAGCCACTCTCTTACTACGTCATTGCTCTGTATTCAAACAACGAAATATCAATAAAATTATTTTGTTTAAGGGAGGTTTTTCCTAAAATCTCCCGAGATTTTATGCCGGAGAACGATTGTTCAAGGTCTTTCCTCGTTACATAAACGTGTTCATCTTGGTAGAGAGATCATATTTCATTTGTGCCCAAAGTTAATTAGTACAAATTTAAGTTGTTGAAAGTTGTCCAAAACAAAAATGTAAAAGACGCGCAACATATTGTAAAATATTTTCAGCGTTAAGTAATGCTATGATAATTTTCAACTAAATTATCGTAGCATAACTATAACTTATGTTTAATTTTCTTTTTTCATTTAGTAGTACAAAAAAGTGTTTTTAAATAGCACTGAAAATATTTTTCATTGTGTTGCACACTTTTTACATTTTGTTATCCGGTTTTCATTTCGTAAAAGCGCATGAGCCAATTCCTGAGTAGCGGTTTCGCATCCTATAATATATGTGCCTGTATGAACACGAAATGCTGGTTTCAATGGGCAAAATTTTGTCACACAACTCTGAATGGACCCCGAACCGCTCATGTCGAGCTACCCTCCAACGCGGCAGCAAGGGGCGTGACGTGAGCTCCTCAATGTTGCCCCTTCTTTCTTCTCGTGTGGCTAATATCAATTTAGTAAAATGTGGGTCCCATTTAACATAAAATTATCTCGTTCATCAAACTCAAATACTTCCTTCGTCCCACTTTATGTTTCACACTTTTGGATACGCACGCAAATTAAGGATAAAGGTAAGTGAAAAAAATGTTGTGAGTGTAAAAATAAAATAAGAGAGATAATGAGTGAATGAAATAGTAAATTTGAAAAGTGTTATTGAGTATAATAGTGAAATAGGAGAGAAAATTAGTAGATGGAATGATAAAGATTCTTTGTCATTTTAGGAAAGGTGAAGTTTTTAATGGGACATCTATTTTAACAAAAAGTGAAGCTTGAAATGAGATGGAGGGAGTATAGAGTAATGTGGGTGATTGAACCAAGATGGGCTAGGTTAAGTAGTAGGAACCCGCATTGGGACAGATTGTCTTTGAATGACAAAATAGTCCTTTTAGTTACTTTTGTCAAACATCACTGTGACAGGTTAGAATTTTAAATCCAAATAAATAGTCCAATCTATAGTATAAATGAGGGAATGGGTGAACAGTTGAATGAATAGTTTTAATGGCCGAGATTCCCATTTTGCCCTCACTATTTCGTTTCTTTCCCATTTTGCCCTTAAATTTTATTTTTTATTTTTTAAATTAACAAAAAAAAAAAAAAAAAAAAAAAACGTGTCCCTGACACTACTTAATTAAAAAAATAAAAATAACGTGTCCCTTACCTTACTATTCTAGTCTCTAATACTTAACCTCTTAGTCACTTGATTGGACATAACCCCAAAAGTAGCTAAGCTTGTTTCCAAGTCCAATGTTTTTTTCCTCCATGGGCCAGTCTTGTTCTCTCTTATGGGCCCAAATTTGGTCCTTAACTTTCTTCTAACTACTAGGTTAACCCCTTTTATTATGAAAAACGCTGGGCCAGCACCCCAACAACTCACGGGCCGGGCTAAGGTTTAACAAGGCCATCTCCAGTAAAATCTTGTTATGGGGTAAAATGATATAATTACTGAATTGTTTTTAATCTAAACCCGTTTAAGATGAAACGAAATCTTATGTATCACTTTTGTTTACCACATGAGATCTAACAGTTATAAGTTATTTTATTAGGGCAAACATCATGATGATGTCATTAATGATAGATAACCGATGGATCTCTGTACTACTGTGATAAACAAAAGCAATAAGTCGAGTGAATCTCAACTTCACTTGCTCAACATAACCCTACTTTTGGGATATCATGTTCCTAGCTAATTGATGAAAAGAGGGCACTTTAAGGACATGATACTGTAAATTAGGAGGCAAATGCAAAGATAAGTTTTGATAAGGTTAAGTAAGGTAATGGGTATCTTTCTTTAAATATGAACACCCTACTTAAAGCTATCAAGAGTAGAAAAAGAACAAGAGAAAGTAGAACAAAAGAACCAAAAACAAGGAGTTGGGAAAGTCCCCACCACTATTTACACTCTGATTATGAAATTTCACCAAAGATTGCAACTTTTCCTTTTCATTTTCATTTTGGGCAGCACCTTCTAGTACAAGTCAATAGAAGGGATCCCCTCATTATTTAGGGTAGGCAATATTTTACTTGTTTGTACTTCAATTATATTATGGTAAAATTATATTAAAATAATTTTCTAACTTCCTCTGTCCCATAATGAATATCCATTTTATTTTATTTTTTAATGTGCACTCTCTCTCGCTCTCTTTGTTAAAAGAAATTCGGACGTTCATTTGAGAAGGACGGAGTATTTATGTACCTAACAACCAATTTGAGATGGATCAAAATGAAAGAAGTGACAATAAGATACCTTGGAATAGTAATCTTCGTTGCGTTTATAATGCTGGCCTAATGTTATGCTTCATCTAAAAAGATTATATGCTTTCAATGGCTCAACAAATGTTATTTTCAGCACCAAGAAAAACCCATAAACAAAGGGGAAAAAATTAAATAAACCTGACAAAGATATGGTGGTTAGTCCACAACTCATGTTTAGATATAGAAACACGTTATTCTAGTTGAGCCAAACCCATTTTATTAAGGATACATCTATCTCCTAGGGTTTTCTAAGTTTTTTATTTGTTACTTATTTTAGATTATTCTTATATATATTCTATTGTATTTAGAATATAAAACTTAATCTTTGTATTAGAATATGACTCTCTCTCTCTCTCTCTCTCTCTTTTACTATATACTAGTACATGTCCGTGTTCAAGGACACGATTTTTTTTTTTTAATTTTTTTTTAAATTATTTATTTTTTAAGGGCAAAATGGGAAAGGGACAAATGTATGAGGGCAAAATGGGAAATTCCCGGCGTGAAACAGTTCATTCCACTGTTCATAGTGGGGGTCTAATTTATACTATAGATTTACAGTTTGTGAATAATGAAAATTATATTTTCCAATCTCATATGATATCAGAGCTAAAAAGATCAAAAACCCTAACTCTCTTTTTCGGCATCCTCTCTCTCTCCCAACCCTACAATGGTCGGCTCCTCCATCATCCCCAATGCCTCCGAACCCAACCACCCTCTCTTCCTGGTAAATCTATCCCACTGTCGGACTCTCACCCCTCTCACCTACCTTACATGGGCATCTCAGATAACATCCATCCTCTTCGGCCTTGACCTCTTAAAATTTGTCAATGGCACCTATCTCAAACCCGAGGATAACATCAACATCAGCACCCAGCCGTCGCCGCATCTGGCAAGCCCGCCACCACCACATCCGTCCCTAATCCTTCCGCCACAACCTGGTGTCGCCAAGATCGCCTCATCCTTGGGGCTCTCATCAGTACTCTAAATCCAGTTGTTGCCCCGCTTGTTCATCAGGCCGCCACCTCTCATGAAACCTGGACCACCATCAAAACTACCTATGCCAACCCCTCCCGTGGTTACATCATTCAAATCAAAGACAACCTTGCCAATCTCACCAAAAACTAACTCTCCAACTCGAACTACATGAACGCTGTCAAATCCTACACCGACAAGCTCGCCATTCTTGGAAAACCCATGGATCCCGAAGACATAATCTCCACAATCCTTAAAGGTTTGGACTATGAAACTATTAAACCCATTATCGACTCAACCCGTGCCCGTGATAACCCTATCTCCTTCGAAGCCCTACATGAAAATCTTATCCAACAGGAACTCACCCTCAAACAAACCGCCTTGCCCACCCCCTTCCCACCACTGCCTTCACTGCCCAAGCTCGCCCACCACCCAACAGCACTCCCTATCGTACCATTAGTCCCTCTCCCTCATCTGGCTCGAGTACCACACCCCTCCCTTTTAAGGGCAAGTGCCAATACTGTCGCAACACCGGTCATGTCATCTCTCAATATTGCCAGTTTAAATGTGAATACCCCACCGTCACCTTCCCCCCACCCCCTTGCCAGAACCGAAACCCAAACCCTAATCCCCAAGCCCACACCGTCGCCTTTCACAACCCCCATTCCCCTCCCTCAAGGCTTATCGACAGTGATGCAACCAACCACATCACCAATGATATCTCTAATCTTGCCTTATGTATACCCTACAATGGCAGTGACGACGTCATCATCGGAGACGGCTCTTCTCTTCCTATATCTCACATAGGTTCATTCTCTCTCTCCACACCCTCTCCCTCCCTTCTTTTCAACAGTATCTTGCATGTTCCACTTATCACTAGAAATATACTTTATGTATCTCAATTATGTCGTGACAATAATGCTATCATTGAATTCTCACACTCTTCTTTTCTCATTAAGGACAAAGCAACGAATCAAACCCTTCTCCATGGAACTCTTGAGGATGGCGTCTACATTTGCCATCCTCAGCCCATTCGAGCTCATTCCAGCATTATTTCTTCGCAGATGTGGCATCATAGATTAGGACATCCCGCTCTTCCTATTCTTAGTTTGTTACGTAGCAAGTTTCATTTATCTATTTCTTCCAGTTTATCTCCGTGTAATTCTTGTTTTATTAATAAAAGCCACAAACTGCATTTTGCATCTTCTTCTCTTATTTTGCATGCTCCACTTGATCTCATCTTTTCTGATGTACGGACCTCTCCTGTTCATTCTCTTGATCAATTCAAATACTATGTCATTTTTGTCGACCACTATATCAAATACATCTGGTTTTACCCCCTAAAACACAAATCTGACACTTACAATACCTTTCATCGCTTCAAAACACTAGTCGAAAAATACTTCCAACGTCCCATCATTCAGGTCTACTCTGACAACAATGGTGAATACCTCGAACTCACACCCACTCTAGCTCAAAATGGCATCACCCACCTTACCACCCCACCTCACACCCCTGAACACAATGGGTATGTTGAACGTCGTCACTGTCACATTGCTGAAACGGGTCTCACCATCCTTTCTCATGCCAACCTACCCCTCACCTTCTGGCCTTATGCCTTCACCACTGCTACCTACCTAATAAACCGAATGCCTACTCCCACTCTTAACAATGATTCTCCCTATTTTCGCCTATTTCGCTCCCCCCAAACTACACCAAATTACGTAGCTTTGGATGTCTCTGTTATTCCTGGCTTTGCCCATACACTCCCCACAAGTTAGCCCCAAATTCTATTCCCTGCATCTTTGTTGGCTACTCACCTACGCAAAGTGCATATTACTATCTTGACCCCACCTCTCATCGGGTCTACACCTTTCGTCACGTCCGTTTTGTTGAAACCATATTCCCCTACAACTCCCTCACATCCACCTCTCCCACATCCTCCTCTCCCCCTCCCTGTGACTGGCATACCTTATTTGTTCCTATTCTAAACACTACACCCTTTGTACCACCTCCCTCCCATGCCCCCACCCCCACTTACCCCTCTCCAAACCCTACTTCCCCCAACTAAAACCCCCCAGTCCAGCCAGAACATCCCCAAGCCCAGGCCGCCAGACCGCGTGATCGCCCCTTGGAAGGGTGAGATTGCCTCTTTTATCCAAAACTCTGCGCGATCGCGCACCATCAACCGCGCGGTCGCCCCTTTATCCAGCAACTCCATTCCCCTTCCTGATGATATACCTTCGGCACCCACTCTACCCGACTGCACCTCTCCTCTTATCCCCCGCCTCCTGCTCGTACTATTACCACCAGGTTATCTCATGGTATCACCGAACCAAACCCCCCGAGTATGCTAACCTTTCACTTCTCACCTCGCCCACAAGCCTTCCCACCACCACTAAACAAGCTCTATCTATCCCACATTGGCGTAATTCCATGATTGAAGAATTTCAGGCTCTCACTCGCAATAATACCTGGACTCTGGTTTCCCCTGCCATAGCTCACAACATTATCGGATGTAGATGGGTCTTCCGCATCAAGTATAATCCTGACAACACAATTCAAAAATACAAGGCTCGGCTTACAGCCAAGGGCTTTCATCAATAACCCGGTGTTGACTACACCGAATCCTTCAGTCCCGTTGTCAAACCCGCCACTGTCAGGCTTCTTCTCTCTCTTGCCACCACCAACCATTGGCATTTTTGCCAACTTGATGTCAACTATGCCTTCCTTCAAGGTACTCTCCCTGAAACTGTGTTTATGACCCAACCCCCTGGCTTTGAGGACTCCACCAATCCTTCCTCTATTCTTCATCTTTCTAAGGCCATCTATGGTCTTAAACAGGCCCCTCGTGCTTAGTTTCAAGAACTTAAAATCTATCTCACCACATATGGCTTTCACCCCTCTTTAGCCGATCCCTCTCTTTTTATACTAAATAAAACTCCATCTCCAATTTATCTTTTAGTTTATGTTGACAATATCATTGTTACTGGACCGTCACCATCTCTTCTTCAGTCGTTTATCATCAGCTTGTCCAATCAATTTTCTCTTAAGGATCTCGATCCCTTATCTTACTTATTGGGTGTTGAAGTCGCCCC
Source organism: Adenophora triphylla var. japonica (assembly GCA_022495995.1). NCBI lineage: Eukaryota > Viridiplantae > Streptophyta > Magnoliopsida > Asterales > Campanulaceae > Adenophora > Adenophora triphylla. The sequence continues at coordinate 325,256 of JAFEMH010000192.1, forward strand.
AAACAAAAATGGTCTCCTTATCTCTCAAACAAAATATATTCATGACCTTCTCACATGTGACAACATGATTGACTGTAAACCACTTCCCACTCATATGGTTCCATCACCGCCTCTCACTCGGTCCACTACCACTCCCGCTGTTAACCCCACATCTTTTCGTGCTATTGTTGGTGGAATTCAGTATTTATCATTCACTCGTCTTGACATTGCTTTCTCTGTTAACAAGCTGGCTCAGTTTATGCAAAACCCCCAACCTACCCACTGGGTCGCACTCAAATGTCTCCTCCGTTACCTTCATGACACTATGCACTTAGGTCTTCAGATTTTTTTCCAAGTCTCCTCTTTCCCTTCATGCCTTCTGTGATGCGGATTGGGCTGGTGACAAAGATGATTTTGTGTCCACATCCGATTTTTTGTTTATCTTGGACATAACACTATTACTTGGTCCTCTCGCAAACAGCGTGCCCTTGCTTGGTCTACCACTGAGGCCAAATTTAGAGCGATTGTTGACACCACTGCTGAGCTTACTTGGGTTCGGAACTTGCTTCCTGAACTCGGGATTTCTCTGCCCTCTACACCAGAAGTTTATTCTGACAACCTTGGTGCCACAACCTATTCCGCAAACCCAGTCTTCCACTCTCGGATGAAACATGTGGCTCTTCCGTTTCATTTTTGTTCGTGAACAAGTTCAGTCTGGCTCTATCTGTGTGCAACATATTTCTAGTACCGATCTGCTCGTTGATATTCTGACAAAACCGTTCCCTCGTGTATGCTTCTAACAACTTATCTCCAAGATTGGAATTCTCCACGGATCGTCCATCTTGAGAGGGCATATAAAGGATACATCTCCTATGGTTTCCTAAGTTACTTGTTTGTTACTTATTCTAGATTATTCTGTTGGGATTCTTGGATAGGCTTCTTAAGTAAATAACAAAGAAAAATGAGAAAGATAACGGAAATTGAAAAGCAAAAAAGAAATAGTCGAGTCTTGTGTTTAACACAATTTTCGTAAGAAGTATTTGTCCCGCACTGGTGCTTACGGTTATTGACAAACTTCTCGTGAGATGAAACGACTTCTAAATTGTTAATAGGAGCACACCAAATTAACAATTCTAACGAACAATGGAAAGTTTGGAACTTTGGACTTGAAAGAATTTAATGTAACAAGATAAATGATTATGCTAGGTTAATCTATCTCAAATGTAGGTAGAGAGGCTCAAAAGACTGAATGTATGTATTGAAATTCGGAGGGGAAGAATATAAGGAGAGTTAAGGGGTTTGTGTCTTTTCCCTTGAAAAGGCACGACTTTTCTGGCAGCAACGAAGGGCACGAGTCGTGCTCCTTGGCACGAGTCGTGCTCACGACTGGTTCCCAAGGCCTCCACTCGTTCTGATCAGAATTTGAGCAAATGTCCATTAAGGTCCATTCGTGCTCACGACTCGTGACCAGAGTCCCCACTCGTTCTGATCAACTGGGTGCAAATCTCATCAGCCAAAAAACACAGTTTAAATCCAATTAAATCCAAATGATCTAATTGACCCTTTAAACAACTCTTGTTAAGTTACAAATCTTTTGTCATTAATTTCTCATTCACCCGAAAATAGTTTTGAGACAATAAATGAGTTTCATAATCTACACTAAATGTAGAATACATTTTGTAACTTACTTCGTTAACAAATAACGAATTTCGTTAGGAAGTTAGGTCAACGTTAAGTCAAACTTAACTTTCATTACCCATTTCCAACAATCCCACATGAATGACAATTAATGCATGTATGCAATTTCGTCCAAAAGTTCCAGCAAACCATATTACATCGGGATAGATAGCTTATGGATTTGAATCTCCCCTAGTGAAATATTATCGGATATAGTAGCCATTTGGTAGTGATTCGCTTTGAACCAGTGACTGTAAGATGTATACCAAGACAACAATACTCACATAATAATAGCTCTAACAGTTATTGTTCTCACGTTTTGTCCATTTCGGCCCTGGACCGTATCTCATTCATAAGCGTTCATATTAGAAGCGGCCAAGTTACTTCTCGCTTTTATAGGTGATTCACACTATTAGGAGCATCCTGCACTACTCCACCCGAAGGTATAGAAATCATTAAAAGTTTTCTCAACTTATCCTCACCACTGCTGCAGGTGCTTATACTTGGATGTTCTGGGAATGAGTATTCAACATCTCCAGGTCATTCAATCGAGTTTTTATTTCCAAGTGATTTACTAGAACTTATAGCTTGGTTGTCTCATTGAACCAAGGGCATGGGATCTCCAATTCTCAAGGTTGAGTGTCCACTATGAGTTCTTTTATTGTGGCTTTTAAGCCCATTCCCCTTAACAGTTTATACAATTGATCTCTATTTATACCTTTCGTAAACGGATCCGCTATGTTATTATTTGACTTTACATAGTCAATTCTGATAAAACCATTTTTGATCAACTGTCTAATGGTATTATGTCTACGACGAATATGTCTAGACTTACCATTATACATACTGCTTTGTGCCCTTCCTATTGCTGATTGACTATCACAATGTATCATAACAACAGGCACAGGTTTATTCCAACAAGGAATATCCTCCAAGAAGTTCTTAAGCCATTCTGCTTCTTCTCCAGCTTTATCTAAAGCTATAAACTCAGACTCCATCGTGGATCTAGCTATACACGTTTGTTTGGAGGATTTTCATGACACCGCTCCTCCACCAATTGTGAATACATATCCACTTGTGGATTTAGAGTCTTTTGTGTCTGATATCCAATTAGCATCACAGTATCCTTCTAATACTGCTGGATATCTCTTATAAAGTATCCCATGATTCATAGTATACTTTAAATATCTCAATACTCTTAATAGGGCCTTCCAGTGATCTGCACTGGGATTACTAGTGAACCTACTTTGTTTGCTCACTGAATATGCGATGTCTGGACGTGTACAATTCGTTAAGTACATCAGACTACCAATTATTCTGGCATATTCCAACTGAGAAACTGGTTCCCCTCTGTTCTTTGCTAAGTGTAGAGTTAAGTCTACCGGTGTCTTAGCCGGAGGGTCATTAATGACATTGAACTTTCGAAGTACATTTTATAGATAATGGGACTGAGATAGAACTATCCCTTCTGATGTTCTAAAAATTTTTATTCCTAATATGACATCAGCCAATCCCATGTCCTTCATGTCAAGTGCTTCTTTAACAAGCCTTTGGTATTCATGATCAATTCATGAGTACTTACCATTATCAACATGTCATCCACGTAAAGACAGACAATTACAAATGATTCAGATGTTCCTTTGATATAGACACACTTGTCACATTCATTTATCTTGAATTCATTTGACAACATAGTTCGATCAAACTTCTCATGCCATTGTTTAGGTGCTTGTTTGAGTCCGTACAACGACTTTACAAGTTTACACACCTTTTGCTCTTTACCTGGAACAACAAACCCTTCGGGTTGTTCCATGTAAATCTCTTCATCTAACTCTCCATTCATGAAAGCTTTTTTTACATCCATCTGGTATATCTCAAGATTATACACGGCTGCAATTGCTATGAGAACACGTATGGATATGATTCTTGTGACATGAGAATATGTATCAAAGAAATCATATCCCTCCTTTTGTCTAAACCCTTTGGCTACCAGCCGGGCTTTGTACTTATCGATAGATCCATCTGCCTTATACTTCCTTTTAAGGATACATTTGCAGCCCAACGGTTTGCATCCTGGAGGGAGATCAACCAACTCCCAAGTGTTATTATGCATTATGAACTCTATTTCACTGTTAATAGCCTCTTTCCAGAATGGACTATCCGGACCGGATAAAGCTTCTTTAACAGTAGCTGGTTCGTTTTCCAACATAAATGATAGAAAATCAGGACCAAAGGACTTTTCCACTCTTGCCCTTTTACTACGTCTAGGTCCTTCATCTTCTACTTAAGATGGACCGTTTGTAGATTCATATGTTCTCTTTTGAGAATTACCTTCTTTCCTATTCTTAGCAGGAAAGATATTTTCAAAGAATACTGCATTCCTTGATTCTAATGTCATTCCTGCATTCATATCAGGAATTTCTGACTTGTGCACTATGAATCGATAGGCACTACTGTTATTGGCATATCCAATAAAAATACAGTCAATGGTTTTCGGACCAATCTTCACTTGTTTCGGCTTAGGTATTTCAACCTTAGCCAAACAACCCCATACTTTAAGATATTTATAACACGGCCTACGATTATGCCATAATTCATAGGGCGTTTTATCAATACCTTTCTTGGGTATCTTATTAAGAATGTAGTTCGGAGTGAGTATAGCTTCCCCCCACAAGTTATCGGGTAAGCCTGAACTTATCAAAAATGCGTTCATCATCTCTTTGAGAGTACGATTTTTGCGTTCAGCAACTCCGTTAGACTGAGGGGTATATGGAGCCGTCGTTTGATGAATTATGCCGGATTCCCAACATAGTCCTTCAAACGGAGCTTCATATTCTCCTCCTCTATCACTTCTAATTTTCTTAATCTTTAAGTTAAGTTGATTTTCAACTTCTTTCTTATAAGTCTCGAAAGCCCCTAAGGCTTCATCTTTACTTCTTAAGAGATAAACATAACAATACTTAGTGCAATCGTCTATAATGTAATGAAGTACTTTTTACCTCCTCGAATTTGCACAAGTTTTAAATCACATATGTCGGTGTGAATTAACTCGAGAGGAGTCATGTTTCTTTTTATTGCATTAAATTGCGACTTCGTCATTTTTGACTCAACGCAAACTTCGCACTTATTAGTTGAATCAGATTTAGTCATTTGGATTAAATCTTGTTTAACTAATTTCTTAATAGTGTCGAAGTTTACATGACCTAATCTATCATGCCATAAATTAGGACTTTCCGACAAGTAAACATAAGAAACAACACTTTTATTCATCGCTCCTTGGCGGATTACGTTCATTACATTCATCTTGAAAAGTCCCTTCTCGAGGTAACCCTTTCCAAGGAATACACCGTTTTTGGTCATTACAAACTTGTTAGATTCAAAAACTAATCTAAACCCGGCCTTACTCAACAAAGCACCGAAAACTAGATTCTTGCGGATGTCTGGAACATGCAACACATCAAGCAAGGTCAATTCTTTGCCCGAGGTCATCTTCAATACAACATTTCCAACGCCTTGAACATCGGAAGTTGCAGAATTTCCCATGTACAATTTTATTCCGGAAATGGGAGTATAATAAGAGAAGCTCTCCTTATTATCACAAATATGGCGGGTAGCCCCGGTATCTATCCACCATTCCTTTGGATTGTCATCCAAATTTGCCATGTTTGCCTCGAAGATCACCGCAGCAAAATCAAGATCCATATCTTCGACATTGTTCGCCTCCTTCTTTGGGTGGCGACAATCCTTGGCAATATGGCCCGGCTTCCCACAATTATAGCATGCTCCTTTGAACTTCTTAGTTGAGGAGCCTTTGTTCTTCCCTTTCTTAGCATTCCCGGAATGCTTCCTTTTGGTGCCGTTAGTGCTTGCCTCGACGAGATTGACTTTTGCCTCCACTTGCCTTTGGTAGCTTTAGCTTCATTGTCTCGATTATTCTCTTCAATTTGGTGACGAACAACCAAGTCTTCCAAAGTCATCTCTTTACGTTTATGCTTGAGATCATTTTTGAAGTCCTTCCATGAAGGCGGCAACTTCTCTATGATTGATGCCACCTTAAAGGGATCGTTCATGATCATTCCTTTGGCATCAAGTCCATGTAAAATAAGTTGGAACTCATCAACTTGAGTTGTTACCAACTTAGAGTCCACCATTTTGAAGTCAAGATATTTGCCGACGACAAATTTCTTTGATCCGGCATCTTCAATCTTGTACTTCCTTTCCAAGGTATTCCACAATGCCTTGGCTAACTCGATGGTACTATACACATTATAGAGTATATCGTCGAGTCCATTCAAAATGTAATTTTTACATAAAAAATTACCGTGGTCCCAAGCCTCTTTGGCCAGAAGCCTTTGAGGGTCGGGATCACCATTTTGAATAATCGGATCTTCTTTTAAGAACCGATGCAAACTTAGAGTGGTCAAGTAGAATAACATCTTTTGTTGCCATCTCTTGAAATCCACCCCGATAAACTTTGGGGGTTTCTCACCATGAACCGAGTGAGATGGTGTAGAAGCGGGTGCAATATTCTTGAGCATTGCATCGCCTTGAGGGGGAGTTAGCCCGGATGACTCGGAAGTGTCTCTCTCATTAGTCATTGTAGGAACGCCTTAAGAAACGTCAAATACTTCTTACGATTGTTGGGATTCTTGGATAGGCTTCTTAAGGAAATAACAAAGAAAGATGAGAAAGATAACGGGAAAGATAACGGAAATTGAAAAGCAAACAAGAAATAGTCGAGTCTTGTGTTTAACACAATTTCCGTAAGAAGTATTTGTCCCGCATTAGTGCTTACGGTTATTGACAAACTTCTCGTGAGATGAAACGACTTCTAAATTGTTAATAGGAGCACACCAAATTAACAATTCTAACGAACAATGGAAAGTTTGGAACTTTGGACTTGAAAGAATTTAATGTAACAAGATGAAATGATTATGCTAGGTTAATCTATCTCAAATGTAGGTAGAGAGGCTCAAAAGACTGAATGTATGTATTGAAATTTGGAGGGGAAGAATATAAGGAGAGTTAAGGGGTTTGTGTCTTTTCCCTTTAAAAGGCACGACTTTTCTGGCAGCAACGAAGGGCACGCGTCGTGCTCCTTGGCACGAGTCGTGCTCACGACTCGTTCCCAAGGCCTCCACTCGTTCTGATCAGAATTTGAGCAAATGTCCATTAAGGTCCATTCGTGCTCACGACTCGTGACCAGAGTCCCCACTCGTTCTGATCAACTGGGTGCAAATCTCATCAGCCAAAAAACACAGTTTAAATCCAATTAAATCCAAATGATCTAATTGACCCTTTAAACAACTCTCGTTAAGTTACAAATCTTTTGTCTTTAATTTCTCATTCACCCGGAAATGGTTTTGAGACAATAAATGAGTTTCATAATCTACACTAAATGTAGAATACATTTTGTAACTTACTTCGTTAACAAATAACGAATTTCGTTAGGAAGTTAGGTCAACGTTAAGTCAAACTTAACTTTCGTTACCCATTTCCAACATATTCTTGTATATATTCTATTATATTTGGAATAGAAAACTCAATCTTTGTATTAGAATAGGACTCTCTCTCTCTCTCTTGTACTATATATTTACAGTTTGTGAATAATGAAAATTATGTTTCCCAATCTCATACATTTAAGTAGATTATTTATAAACAACATATTATTATGTATATTTGTTTAATCTAAGTGATAAGTCAAAAATAAAAATGAATTTTTACCAAAAACTACCTCAAAAAAGATGATATTTACAAAAAAAAAAAAAAAAAAAAAAAAATAATAATACGTAAGATATGATTTTTCAAAAAAAAACTACTTATTTTTCATTTTTAAAAAAAATATCATTTATCAGTTGTTTACAGTTGATAAATGACATTTGTTAGTTAAACAACTGATAAATATATTATGAAAAAACAAAGTGGGTCGGGAAGGGTAGTGTGGTAGGCATGGGAGGAGGGCATCAAATGAGCTGATTCAAGGATCTTCTCTGGGAAATGATAGAGAGAACTCTTAGTTGCAAGATTCCTTAACTACGACTTTAGTTATTGGGCTGATGGTCGATTCTCTCCCAATTGGTTAAACCGTAGGTGCGATGATTTACATCACGGGCAAGGTCTCTAGTTCAAGTACAGAATGGCCCAGCTGCGCCAAGAAAACAAATAAAAGAATAGAAAAAGCATCTGACTCCTTCAGGCAATCCCTTCCAGCTTTTACTGACAGATGTTAAAGTAATCACCTCAGTCAAAGTTCTCAACTAAAGGTGGAAGAGCATAAGTCAAAGGAATGATCGGGCATCATACAAGGACTAGCGCAGGGAGCTATTCGTGAATAGTAGTTGGATGTGAAATAATGAGGTGCTTCCTCAAATGGTTGACCAACTGGGCGAAGTGTACTTATTAAAGGTGATTGACTTTCATAAAAAGTATAGGTAGATTGGTCCATACTCCGTTTTCTAACTACTTGGCTTAGGCTCTAACCGCTAGAGATCACTGAGCCTTTGACCTTGGAGACGGAGGATGGCGGAAAAGCAGACATTCAGTTTCTAAGTTAGGAGCCAAAAGGGTAGTCGTTGAACAATTTTGCACTAATGGCACTCGTCTTCCCACTCTGACTATTGATTTAGTTGGTTAGTGAACTATTTCATCTATCTTTCTCTAGAATTGGATTTGAACCAAAGCCTTGATCGATCCACCAGGGTTCATTCCACTACTATCAGCAAAGCTAGATAGAATCCATTTCCCAAAGTCAGGCGGTAAGCTCAACCCTCAGTCGTTTTAGGCAAAAGGGTGTGATATTGTTGCAATTCTCTATCATCTTTGCGGTTCACTTGGTGAGGCGACAGGATGCAAGCTAACCTCTCGCACAGTTAGAACCTGACTTGGGTAAACCAACAATTCAGCCATCTTAGAGCTCGAATTTGACTCTACCTTCCCCTTTCTTTTTGAACTTTTCTAGCCAAGATATATGCTATCCCATGGGTCACGAGCATGAAGAGGATATAGCTACTTTTCAGGTACCGATCTCAGAGTAAGCAAGGGAAGAAAGGAATATGACCAATTACTATCCGGGGTGGCAGGGAGAAAGATAACTTAAGTCGAAGCTCTGACAAGACCTTGATCGGGAAATTACTAGTCAATCATCATCATTTTGTTGAAGAGTTTTTTTGTGCTTGATATTTGGTTAAATAACTAACAAATGTCGTTTATGAGTTATTTGACTGATAAATGTATTTATCAGTTATTTTAACTGATAAAATTCAGGGATTTTGCCCACCAAACAAAACAAAATACTCCCTCAGTCCCAGACCAAGGGTTCATCTTTCCCTTTTGATCCGTCCCAGACCAAGGGTTCATTTCCATAAATGGCAAGTTTTTGAATATATTTATACCCTTATCATCTCCATATATTTACAAAAAAAACCATTCATTATACCCTTATACATTCTCTCTCCTATTTCCTACCACACATTTAACTACTATTTCTCTCACTCATTCTCTCTCCTATTAAATATTTTTAATTTTTACATTCTCTCTCCTATTCCCTACCACATATTTAACTTTTACATTCTCTCTCCTATTCCCTACCACACATTTAACTACTATTCCTTATTTCACATTTAACTTTTATTCATTTTTTAAAAAATTTCTTAAGAAGCGTGAAATTCATCTCATATACCCATGGTCTGGGACGGAGGGAGTAATTTTTATTTTTTTTTTTGTAATATTCAAGGATTTTTTTGTAATATTCAACTTATGTCCTTTTTTTTTAATATTTATTTTTCAAAATTAGTTTTTGATAAATGCTCCAAATAAAAAAAAATGCAACATTTGATATTTTTTTATTGGAAGAATATTATAAAACTTAGATCTTCATCAATATTTAATAAAAAATGTGATTAAATTGAATAAAATATATATATATATATATATATATATATATATATATATATATATATATATATATATATATATATATATATTAACAGAAGAAATACCACAATTATAACATTTTGGTGGAGTGAAGTGGAGGTGGAAGAGTAGAGTGTGATTGGAAGGGCTGGAATTTCTATTTTAGGAAAATGACGACTAATCAAAGATGTCGTATTAAGCAAGGACATGATAAGGTGGCAAAATTTCAACCATGGGACTATGAGATACGGGTTTCCATATTAGGAAAATTAAACAAGGTAATTTATCAAACGTTCCTTAAATGAAAACCAATCAACATTAAGACAGTTCAATCCCTCAAGGTGAAAAGTTAGGTTTGAGTTGTGTAAGTTAGGCTTCGAAATTTTCCAACGATTATTTACGTTCATCTAGTCATGCATTTTTTATATATTAAGTTATTTTTCACTGTTATTATTATTTACAATATTTTTTAAATATCAAATTCGTACAATTTTAAAATTCTGGATTCACGCCTGATGACGGTGGTGTTGAAATAATAAAGCTGTGATATCTCCCATCCCACATCGAAAATATGTGGAAATTTAGTGTGATATATAGAAGGCTCATACACTACTATTAAGCATCAAATCATCCATTGGACTTTTGGAGGCCTGTGATGGGCTGTGGTTGACCCAAATGAGGAGATGCTTAGTGGGTCAGTGTGTGGTGCCTACGTAGCGGGTCAGGCTTCGGGCTCGGGTCGTTACAAATGGTATCAGAGCAGAACCCCGGCCTTAAGGCTTGCGAGCTAGCCCGGGGATACGATTTGGGTATTGATTGACCTTGCCAGTTTAGTGTGATATATAGAAGGCTCATACACTACTATTAAGCATCAAATCATCCATTGAACTTTTGGAGGCATGTAATGGGCTGTGGTTGACCCAAATAAGAAGATGCTTAGTGGGTCATTGCGTGATGCTTACGTAGCGGGTTGGACTTCGGACTCAAATCGTTACAAAAGCACTAAAATGATTATCCAAGAATTTGGTACATGTGTCAATTACCAAACAAGGAATTAAAGGGAAGGAGATAGTCAGTGTACCCATAACACATGCCAAGTACAATCAACCCATCATTAGGGCCACTATTAACCCATCTTAGGGATGATGTAATATCCACTTTCTACTTAACTGATTTGTTGGTTTTAAAAGTATTAACTGAGTGAAGGCAAGGGTTAGGCAAATATTGGACTTTCTTATTATCACAAAGACAAAGGGACGGATCGAGAAGAGAGGTTAGGTTAGGCTTGTTCAACCTCAAAAACCCTTTTTTTCTAAACATATTTATTAATATGTACTATCATTAATACCAACTCCTTAATTGTATCTTAACCACTTTTAATATGCCTTATTTCATCATATGCATTTAATTAAGTAGGAATTATTCAAGAAACTTATGTTGTTTGTTGGTCCGGTATATTATTGTTACAAATTTTGGTTCTATTTATTATTAACGACTTCGATATTTAAGTGTTTATTTGGGAACGTTTAGCGTGTAAGTTGATTCTTTACTCTGTGTTAATCAATTTCGATGTATAACCAATAAAAAGACTCGTCGTCTTTCTTTCTATGTTTATAAGTAACCAACAAATATATATTAATTGATGAATTAGAAAACCACGTACCTACTTGGAACTAATACCACCATGATTTGGTTATGTATCTTACTTAGGCTAGCTAGAAATTTGAAGACATGATGGATTGGTCGTGTAACAATTTCATATAAAAAGTCTCATGAAGCTAAACATTCCACATGACATGTGTATGAACCACACAATAAGTCTTTAACCCAAGAGAAATTGTTCGATAAATTTGTGTTTTACGACGTGATATGTCATATTTTTTATTTTATATTGAATTTCTGACATTTTTACGAATAATACAATCAGATTTGATGAGCTAGGACCTGCTGGACCGGGCCCACGCTCGGTCTGGTTCAAGGAATCAGTGACGTGGCGGATTCTCACAGGCCCATGCGAGTCAGGCCGCGGACGGATATAACCACGAGGTCAAGACCGCGCTCCTCTCCGCATCATCCTACTCTGCACCGGAGGAGGGATCTGGCCATTGGTTTGGTGCCCGCAGGAGGTATGACCGCTCCATCCGTGCCCGCGTCAAATACCTTTGACCGTGCCCAAGATGTTGACCGCGGGCTCATACCTGCCTCCCGGTTACCTCACCTGCCTTCCCGGTTAATGGCAAACCTTCCTGAGCAAGTTAGCTTACTAGCTCTAACATGCAAGTTGCCAGCTCACTCCCATCGCATTCAATGCGGCTCAGACAGGTGCCTACTATTGCCATTAATGCGCCGCGCCGAATATACGGCTCCTGTCCACATCAGCGACATCCCTTCTGACAGAGGGTCCTTCTTCCCTGACAGACCCAATCAGATGCGGACACGTGTATGCGGTCAAATACCGAAGTGCTCTTAGGGCTGACCTCATAGATTACGTCAGCGAGCAGCTCCCCATTGTCTATAAATAGAAGATCTTTGTCCCCTTGGACAAGGTAAGTTCCAAATATACACTGTAAGTCATATTGCTGTTAAACCCTAAACACTCACACACATTCAAGGCATTCAACGCCTTATATTACTCAGTATTCTTACTCTCACACCAGAGGGCCTGAGTTGGAGTAACATCCAACTTTGACCTTAACAGTGCTCTTTTGTGTTGTGTTCTAGGTACTTCAAGCCACCAAAATATATCCTGCCAGATATCCATAAACCGTTCTGACCCTGAATAGCTTGGCATCATCAAGATTCACTAATAAAAACTGTTTTAATACACATGTATACATTTAATTATAACCTTGATTTGTATTTTTTTAACGAATAACTTATTAAATTGAGTTATTTTCACCTGATGACGCCACAAATTTCGGGGTCTTAATGTATTGGGATATCTGGCTTGTATATGAAGATTTTACCTATAACACAACAAAGACAAGAATCACTGTTAGAGACCAAGCCGAAGTTTAATTCAACTCATTCCCTCCAATGTGAGAGTAAGATCTCTGAACATTTATAACTGAGAGTAGGATTTGGAATGTCTTAGTGAGTTATGTTCTAGGGTTTAGATAATGTGTATTACAATGGTTATTTTTCTACTTACCTTGTCCATGGGGACAAGGGTTGATATTTATAATAAGTGAGAGTTGTTGATGATGTCAGTCCTGTAAGATATCTTTGTCTTTTGACATAGGACACACGTCCGCGCTTGGTAAACTCATACAATAAAGTAAGATTTACTGTAGAGGAATATATTTGATTGGAAAATGACAGAGAAGGCAGACGCTAGTTGGTGCGGCATCTTACACGCATTGAAGGCGCATGAGCCACCATTTAATGTGATAAGAACAAGCCGACTCTTGGCGTCAGTGTAGGTACAAGCATTTATCTCAATAGATTTGACTTTAACCGGTAGTCAGATAGAATAACCGGGAGTCTGATATAAAATCGCGGTCAACATAGTTGACGCGGTATTGGATATCACGATTATAGCTGACGCGGTCATCTCGTTGATGGTGTTTATGATCGCGGTTTTGACTCTTGCGGTCATGATGCCCGATGTCTTGTATATGCTACGTCTTACTTGTCATTTGGACCAGATCAAGGTTTGGCCCCGATCTGAAAAGTTCGGGCTCATTATCACCTTTCATGAAACATCAATTAATTGTATTTACTGTAATAATTAAAATTATGTTAATGAGTTTTTTTGTTTTTGTTTTATTACTAGTACTCTCTAGCCTGTGCCAATGGCACGTGGCAGTATGACAAAAAGGAGGAAACTAATAAGGGAAAGAAACCCCAAATCATATATATATATATATAGCTAACTCTCCTATCTCAGTCAAACTGCAACACGACTGAGTCCAGCAAAACCTTTGGAAAGATAGCCTTCAACCCCACGTATAGGCTCGGAACAACACGAAGGCCTACTGCTGTATTTAACAATTTCCATGGCCTCTACTATAGCATTTCCTAGTGGTTCCCTCCCACAATTCATCAAGTTCTCAATAAAATTGATCTGCCTCCTTTTACAAATCAAAATGTTGCTAAAGTCTGCAAGTTTATTAGAGGCTTCATAATTATGGGACGAAAGAGCTGTAAATATTAACCACTTTCAACCTATAACATTTTTTTTCATTATGATCTTTAAAAAGATTTAAGTATCCAACTATGTGCTATTTTAGGTCAGGTTGTTTTGAGTCCATGTGTGCACACATAAAGTCTTCACTATAATAAAACTGCTACAAAGACTAAAAACCAACAAAAAGATCCCCGTGCAAAAAGAAAAAATAACCCTAGCTAGAAAAAATCAATAAATTACTTGCGGGAGGAAAGAAGGAAAGATTATTCGGCCTGGTCAAAATCCCCAAATGGCCATGCATGGGGTGTGTTAAAAGGTAATGAAGGATAGTGACAGTTGAAGACTTTGTTTCCATGTTGAGAAAAAGATTAATGTGTGCACAACCATTGTAGTTATGGTGGGTGAGAACAAAAATTGATATTCATTTTGAGACGGAGGATTATAAATGAACGCTCATAAGAGAATATCAGTGACAATCAAAATTAGAAAATAAACAATAAATTACACTTCAACATAGATCTAGTTGCTTCTGGACTGATGTGAGACATTTCTTGGGCTGATAATTGAGTCTTGATCTAGTAAAAGTATGCACATTCTCCTCCTGCCAGAATTGAAACCGAAAGAAAATAATTAAATTTTAATTTCACATCAAAAGGGCATCGCTTTGATAAAGAATTGAGTTGTATACCAACAATATAGGAGTAGATGATTTAAATTTTTAAATCTCTAATTTGGCTCGTCTCTTCTTAATAGTCGTACTACCACACGTTCTCGCTCGCCTGCTAACTAATATGTAATTGTACCAAACGAAAAAACATTACAAAATACCATTTAAATAATCTTGAACATCAAAACCCTTGTGAGTCATTATTGGAATCGTCCTGAAATCAAAATCTTTTAGTGGTACACGAATTTTCAATAATACAGTAAAACAACCTATTGATGGTACACAAATTTTCACAACTACATACTAATGGGGGGGGGTAAATAAACCACTTTCCAGTTGCCTGAGAGAAAGAAAATTAAAATGAATTAGCTCATCCATGCTTATACCTGAATATCATCTGATGAACTCCTTGGGCCTGAGAAGACAAAAGTGTAGGGAGGGCCAATGTTAGTCGGCCCCTACAGAAAACTACATCAGATGATATTTAGGTATAAGCATGGATGTGTATGTCCCATATACTGCCAAAAAGAAACACAAACAAAATTAAATACACACATAAATGGAGATATAGAGATTGAGATTAGAGAGAGAAGGGAGTTCTACCTGTGCTGCAGTAAGAGACAATGCGGGGTAAATAAACAGAAGAACCAAAGAGAAGGCTATTGACAGTTTGGGAGTCATTAATCATGGCTGTAGTGAATTTTGAGCACCAGGAGGAAGGGGAGAAGGCGTAGGAGTAATTACATTTTTCATAAATCACATCCATCTATTGGCTCTTTTTCTGTTTAGAAAATAAATATGAAACAGAGAGAGGAACAAATTCAAGTAACTGATGTTGGAATATGTAATTGCTCGTTGCTCATAGAAATCCCCAAAATACAGAGTTGAACCAAATCCACTTCAAAATACAATTGTATAACTCTGTCAAAAGAATTCAAACCCCTATCATCAAAAATTATTGACAATCAAATCAATCAAAAACAGAAATATAATGATAAGTTACTTGTTTGATTAAATTACGAACATTGGGTTTGATTGGGTCCCTACAAATGAAATTATGCCCAAAACAGGATATAATGATAAGTAATAACATGAGAATTTAAGAGAATAACTGAATAATTACCTTTCTTAACCCTAATAAACTTTCAGAGTGAGGGTGATGAACGTGAGAGATTGAAAAGTTGTAATCAATGGAGAAGAGGGAAATTCAGAAGAATTCAAACCTCTATTCAAGGAAAACAATCGACCATCGTCTTTTTTGGTCGGTTAGAGGGAGGGGTTTGGGGTGGTGGGTTTTTTTTTTACCTATTGCGCTGTGTGAATTGATCAAGTAGTGGGTTACAGTTATGGGAGATTTTTTTCTCAAAATATTCCATTTTAAAAGAATATATCTCAAAATAACAACCCTTCCAAACTATTGACCAAAATGACTCATTTTTTGAAACTCGCTACATGGTGTAGCGACTTTATAAAATGTTTCGTTTAAAGTCGCTAAATCATTTAGCGAGTTTAAATTTTAATATTAAAAAAAAATTAAATTTGAACTCGCTAATTGAATTAGCGAGTTCTAAGTTTATTTTCTTCTATGTGTGAACACAACCACATTACTAATTCATTCTCCGTCTCGCTTTAAATTACAAAATAAAAATATAAAATTATGTTTTAATAAAGAAAAATAAAAGAAAATATAATTTTTTTCGTCTCAAATAAATACTTAAAAAAATATACTACTGTAAAAAAATATTTTCTTCATATCAAAAATGAATATTACTTTCGACTCAAAATGAATATTTTATAAAACAATACTACTTCATTAATTCGCCTCTAAAATTAATGTTTGTAATGTTAGTGTATTCATGTCAAAATATGAAATTAATTTTTGAGACAAATGAAAGTATTATCTTCTAAAATATTCATTGGGACGAATGAAATAATGTTTTTTTAAACGAATTAATATTATTTTTTAAAAGTTAATGCTTATAATGTTAGTGTCCTCATCTCAAAAATGAACATTAATTTTTGAGACAAATAAAGTAGTATTATTTTTTAAAATGTTCATTGAGACGAATGAAGAAATGTTCATTTTTTGACATAGAAAGAAATTCTACTTCTTTAAAAAAAAAATTCTTCATTTCAAAAATGAATATTACTTTCGTCCCAAAATTAATACTAATTTCTATATAAAAAAATGAACATTGCTTCCTCCATCTCAATGAACATTTTAAAAAAGAATTGTTTTTTGGAATGAAGGAAGTAATGTTCAATTTTTTGGACAAAAAATATAGTATTATTTTTTGGTGATTCATTTTTAGTCGAAAGTAATATTCATTTTTTATATGAAGGAAATAATTTTTTACAGTAGTACATTTTTTAAGTATTTAATTGAGACGGAAAAATAATATTTCCTTTTAGTTTTCTTTATTAAAACATAATTTTTATATTTTTATTTTGTAATTTAAAGCGAGACGAAAAATGAGTTAGTAATGTGGTTGTGTTAACACAGAAGAAAAGAAACTTAGAACTCGCTATTTCAATTAGCGAGTTCAAATTTAGTTTTTTTTTAATATTAAAATTTAAACTCACTAAATGGTTTAGCGAGTTTAAACAAAAAAAAAATTATAAACTCGCTATACCGTGTAGCGAGTTTCAAAAAATGAGTCATTTTGGTCAATAGTTTTGAAGAGTTATTATTTTGGGATATATTTTTTTAAAATGAAATATTTTGAGAAAAAAATCATTTTGGGAGGAGAGATCATAACCGCTGGTAAGTGTTGTAGTAAGGGGATTCGTAGATTCAATCACAACCGTTGTTTGTCTTTTGTGAAATTGGATCCTGACCGTTCTTTGTGTGGCAGTTGAAGCCCACCTCTATTGTAATATAGACTAGTACTCTCTAACCCGTGTCAATGGCACGGGGACAGTATGCATGGGTGGTCAAGTGAAGAAAATTAAAAGATAAACATCATTATAAGTATCCAATGTCTCAAAATTCCTAATATCTCAAAATTCATGAAAATAGAATATCAAACAATCACAAACTCTAAATTGATATTGCCTAAGTTTATTCTTAACTCTTGCATCAACTTTAAAATATATGAAAATTCAAATGTTAGATTGAAGTATCAAACTGAAAATATGAAAGAATCTAAATATGCACAAATAATAACAAAACAATGCAAGTAAAAGAATCATCACATATATCTTCATACGTCAACTGTGGTGGAGTCATTTGTGAATCAGTTCGAGCTTCAGTATTTTGCAAATCTTCTATCGAACGCGGGAAAACCTATTTAAAACATGCATTAGATCAATATATACATATGTATATAGTTATATATAAATGTGTCATGTTATCGATATTAGGTCCTGCCATTTAGTTAGTTAGTTATACATCCCATTAAAAATCTCTTAACTTTATTTTTTAGTTAATTTAATTGAAATTTAACAAAAAAGTTACTAAAATTCATTTATTCATAAAATTTAAAATATTATTATTAATACAACAATATATTAAATTTTATAAAAATTATTTAATATGAAACAAATTGAAGTATACTGATATCACGAAAAATAGAGAGAGGTTGTGATTGATAAATTCAGGGTTAATTTTAGAAACCGGTTAATGGGAGTCGTTGGATTAAAACATTGATAATTAATCTTACGGTTAGAATTGAAGAAGAAAATAAATTATCAAATGACAGCCCTTGAATCGTAGCGGTTATGGATCGATATCAACCGTTCTTTGTGTAAAGTCAATAGGCGGTTATGAAATGAGGTGAGAGAAAATGAGATAGAAAATAGTAAGACAATAGTCGTTATGAGTATTACAAATGAGTCCCATTAATAAATAAATATTATATTTTATAAAAGTTATTTCATATGAAACAACGGAAGTATACTGACAAAAAATAGAGAGAGATTGTTATTGATAAATTCAGGGATAATTTTTTAGAAACCGGTTAATGAGAGTTTCTTGGATTAAAGTATTGATAATTAATCTCACGGTTAGAATTAAAGAAGAAAATAAATTATCAAATGACAGCCCTTGGATCGTAGCGGTTATGGATCGATATCAACCGTTTTTTGTATAAAGTCGGCGGTTATGAACTGAGGTGAGAGAGAAAATGAGATAGAAAATAGTAAGACGATAGTCGTTATAAGTATTACAAATGAGTCTCATTAATAAATAAATATTATATACTTTCGTTCATAGAAAATGAGACTTATCAATAAGACGCTCTAGATGACAAAGTGGGTAAGATTATTCGGAATAGAAGTAGAGGAAGTATTGCGTTAAATTAAGGTCAAAATATGCATTTTGGCTAACGGAAGTTAGTCATGAAACTAACTCCGGATAATATGTCATGTGAAATGATCAAATTATCCCTTAAAAAAAGATGTCCATGATATATGACTTGAAAATATAACATCATATTTTTTTTTTAATTTGCAACAGATTATAAAAACAAATAATCCCTCCCTCTCGAAAAATTTAGATCACTTTGAATTTAATAGTCAACTCAATCGAATTTTGACCATAATTTTATGAAAATTTAGATATTTTTATGTAATTATAAAAATTGTTATTGTTTTACCATTAAAAATACTATCAATAACAATTTTTAAAATTTCATGAAAATATCTATATTTTTCGATAAAATTATTCATATTTTTTTATAAAAATATGTCAAAATTTGATTGAGTTGATTCTGCGAAATAAAGGAAGCGATCGGATCTACACACTTTTATTTTTTAAAAGTATATTACAAAAGTAACCAAAATCCATATCAGTTAAATTGTAAATTGAGAGAAAGTTAGACAGTCGGTACACACAACCAGACCACTTGCTTATTTTCTTTCCATTTACATTCGAATTGAAAAACTTGGTACACGTCAATTTTCAAATAATAGTAATGTATACTATTACTTCATTATTATACTCCCGTACCGTCCCACGTGAATGAAAAATTTTAGTCAAATTGATGTAACTTTGATCAATAATTTAAATAAAAAATAGTGATTCTAATAAAAATTTAATTTTTTTATTATAACATAATTAATAATATTTTCAATAATGATTTTAAAATTAATAGTTAAAATTATTGCAATTTGACTAAAAGTCTTATGATGGAGGGAGTATGTATTGAAATAGAAACAGTTAATATACAGCCGTAGGATCAAAAAAATTGAAAAAAAAATATTCAATGATTGAAAATAAAAAAAAAAAGTTAAAATTGATGTTGAAGATGAGAATCCATCCTGATCACTTTTTGTCTTTTTTGAAAAAGAATCTCATTTTTTATTGTGTGGCGATTATTCTTGATGTCTATTACTCTCTTCGTCCTGCCCGAAAAGCCACAAATTTTCATTTTGGGCGTCCCATTTAAAAAGACACTTTTCCAAAAATGAAAATTTTTACTCCCTCCGTCCCAGACCAAGGGTATATGGGGGGGATTTCACGGTTCTTAAGAAATTTTTTAAAAAATGAATAAAAGTTAAATGTGAGATAGGAAATAGTAATTAAATGTGTGGTAGGAAATATGAGAGATAATGTAAAAGTTAAATGTGTGGTAGGGAATAGGAGAGAAAATGTAAAAGTTAAAAATATTCAATAGGAGAGAGAATGTGTGGGAGGAATAGTAGTTAAATGTGTGGTAGAAAATAGGAGAGAGAATGTATAAGGATATAATGAATGGTTTTTTTGTAAATATATGAAGATGATAAGTGTATTAATATATTCAAAAACTTGCCTTTTTTGGAAATGAACTCTTGGTCTGGAACGTCCCAAAAGGGAAAGATGAACCCTTGGTCTGGGACGGAGGGAGTATTACTATTCCACCCACTCATTCTCTCTCCTACTTTACTTTTACACTCACAACATTTTCTCTCTAACTATTCCTCCCACTCATTCTCTCACCTATTTAATTTTTCATACTCATAACATTTAAACTTTTTCTCTTTTCCACATTATTTTTTTTAATTTGCGTGCAAAATTTGATTTGGACATTTTGAATGGAACAGAGGGAATATATTACAGATAGATAGATAAGATAGAAATCTGACAGTTAGATCCATATGTAGTTAATTAGGCCTTAAAATAAATAAACAGATGGTTTCGATTGGAGGCGTGAGATCCCATAAGGCCGTGATTAAAAGACTGCTCCTTTTACCAACTCTCCTAACACTGCTTTTACGCCACTCGCCGAAATCTATCATACATTTCTTGTCCTTTTAACTTCAAAATCAACACGCGTCACCCAACCAAAGCGAGTCCACTCTATAAACACACTCGCGAGAGTAGACTTAATACTTATTCATCGCCGTAGATCATCCGGAAGAACCTTTTTCCTCTAACATGCGCACTGGTGCGCATTCCGCACCGATCATCCCTTCTCTCTATGCGCCCATCGTCCACCGTGTATAAGTGCTTCAACACCGTCTCATTATATACTTCACTCTTTTGATTACGCATATAAATTTAAAAAAAAAGTAAGTGCAAAAAATATTGTGAGCGTAAAAGTAAAAAAGAAGGGAGAATGGGTGAAGAGAATAGTAAATTTGAAAAGTGTTGTGAGTATAAAAGTGAAATAGGAGAGAGAATAAGTGTATGAAATAGTAAAGATTTTTTGTCATTTTAAAAAAGGTGAAACTTTTAACAGGACATCCATTTTGCCAAGAGGTGAAGTTTGAAATAGGACGGAGAAAGTATATCTTAACTGACATTATTAATGAATAATCGTTGAATTATATATAATACACAATTTAATTTTCGGTTCAATTTAAAATAAAATTGTTGGGTTGTACACAAAGATTAATTAAAAATGTTAAAAATTATGATTATAAAAAGTGAGGTACGAGAGATAAAGTAAGATATAGAATAATGAGTGAAAAATTATTGTGAATATGAAAGTGGATTTCATTAATAAAATATTTGTCGAATTGTTTTATTTGAACGAGACACCCAAAATGACAAAATGTGTCCATAAAATTGATAAATGCTATCTTGTCTCGGCTCTGTGTATGCATCTCTCTCTACACACGATTTTCTCTCTCTAAATCTATACATTTTTCTCTCTATATAGCTTTCCACTCCACCATAATCATAATCCTCACTATTACTGTTTCCATATCTCATTTCACTTTCACTTTCATTCTACTCCACTATCTCGCACACACTCATATTCTAGGTTTAACAAATTCTCAGCTCGATTTCACATTGAATTTTGCGTTAGATTGATAGGTTTAGGTACCTACATTCTTGAGGAGGCGAATCCATGGATCCTCCAATAATAAGTGAGGCTTCTTTCTCGGCAGCCAATCCGTCTTCTTACACTTTAGCTGAGATTTGGCCCTTCTCCATCAATGGCAATGAACCTGCTGGAGGAGGCAATTTGGGGCTTAGGATGGGCAGCTTCACTGCGTTTGGTGAACTGAATCGCGACATGTCATCTCTGCAGGAGGAATCCACCATCACTAGTGGCAGTCGATGTGACGGTGCCAGGAAACGGAGAGATGCCAATTCCGAAGATGAATCTTCTAAGATCGTTTCCACCAGTAGTGGCAATGATTTGGTATTGCAACGCTTCTCCTCCTTCATATTCGTTTCCTGCTTTACCTTGATTTTGCGTTTTGGTTGCTTATGTGTGTGATTTGTGAATTCTGGTATCTCTGTTTTGAATTTGAAGTTGTATTGATAGCTTTTATCCGAATGATTTTACTTGGATTAGGATGGGTGATTTTTTGGTTTCTTTGTTTTCTGCTGAATTATATATTAAGCGTTTTTTTCTACTGATTAGCCACTGCTCCCTCCTTCCCACAATAAATGATGCACTTCCATTTTGGTTCGTACCGAAATTAAATGTCACATTTCTAAATAAGAAAAAAAAATTGGTGCAATTTTATCATTGTACAAGTAAATTATGAACTAGTAAACCACATTTCTTAAAACGTTGTTAGAGACATTTATTCTGGGGTGGAGGGAGTATAAGATTTATTTATATATTTGTTATTTTTTTCCCTCCCTTTCCCCCTTTTTTCTTTGTTTTTTTTTTCAATTGACGATTCCATATGATGATTCATGTAAGCTTATCCCAAATCATTTTGGGACCAAGTATTTGTTGTTGTTGTTGTTGTTGTAGCCAATATAAGATTTAAGCCTTTGAAAATTTCCCTTGATGCTTTTCTTTTTCTTTGTATTTTAATTGCTGTAATATGTATAATAATAGTATCTCCGTATATTTTCTTTTGTTTTGGCCTTTCAAATGTATTTTTTGTTTATTTAGGTGCACTTTTACACATCTTCTGGTAATTGCAAATTTGTTACATAAGACATTTTCATTGCGTTTTGACTTTTAATCTTGTGGTTCTGATTAATTATTTTTGGTAATGAATTTCTTATGTGATTCTTGTGGTTAAAGTTATGACTTAGTAACACCCTCCATATGGAGGTCAAGATTTATTAGTAGGGCTAATGTGAACTAGTCTTTCTTTTGTTGCTGGACAGAGCAATTTGAGTGGTAAACGAGTGAAACTATTGGGATCCAAAGATGAGATCGGCAATTCAAAGGTTGAAATGGAAACAAGTTGTGGATCAGGTAGCAAGCCCGAACAGAACAGTAAACCTTCTGAACCACTTAAAGACTACATTCATGTGAGAGCTAGACGGGGTCAAGCTACTGATAGCCACAGCCTAGCTGAAAGGGTAATTGTTTTTTCCTGACTCAACTTCCCATGCCTATTTTTTTTTATCCATGTTCAGCTAACCCCGACAACATATTCATTATTTCAACCATATATTTCCAGGCTCGAAGAGAAAAAATCAGTGAGAGGATGAAGATTCTTCAAGATTTGGTTCCTGGATGCAACAAGGTGTGTGGGTGCTTTCGTGTGTGTGAGTGATTCTTGTGGGATTGTGTTCTATTATACTCCGTATTTATTTTTTATGGTCACATGCTTAACCTCTGCTGGCACTTACTAGTTGACCTTCATCCTCTAGCACTGAATGAATTTGCTGCTTGAATAGCTTTCAAAGAAAACCCTGTCTTTAAAGCTTCAGTGATGCCTATATGAATATCAATGCCTATTGTTCTACATAACTGTTTACTGTTATGCCTCATATTGGTTCTATTATAAAAAATAGAAGTAGCATGATTGATCATTTCCACTACTTCTAATGTCACTTCAGATTTCTTTGGCACCTTAATGCCAAAATTGAAAAATAAAAAGCCTTTGGTACCTCCATGTTCATCAGTTCTACCTTGTTAGTAAAACTCCCTCCATCCCCAAAAATTTGTCCCCCAAAAAATAGTCTTATTTTAAAAGATTATACTCCCTCCGTCCCAAAATGATTGTCCCACTTTTTTTGCTTTTATTACGAAGGAACTTTGAACAATAATTTTAGGTTTATTTAACTATACAAATGAAAATCTAAAACTCATTATTGATACACCATCAATAATACTATCAATTGCAAGTTTTAGATCTTCATTTGTATAATTAAATCAACCTAAAATTATTGTTCAAAGTTTCTTCGTAAATTAATAAATGCAAAAAAAGTGGGACAATCATTTTGGGACGGAGGGAGTATATATATATATATATATATATATATATATATATATATATATATATATATATATATATATATATATATATATATATAGTGCAAATTCAAGAAGGTACAAGTGGTAAAATAGTAATCTTAAAAGACTTGATAAGTCAATTCAGACATTTTTGTGTGCAGAGGGAATAAAACCTCGCTTCCACGCCCCCTCGTGGATCATAAAGAAGAAATAAAATAAAACATAACCTTGAAAAAGTTGACTTATTTCATGGCGTAACACAAAAAAAAAAAAAAAAAAAAAAATCATTTTCCAATTATCTCATTCAAAAATCACTTGGTCAGGTTATAGGAAAAGCTCTTGTCCTCGATGAGATAATTAATTACATCCAGTCACTGCAGCACCAAGTTGAGGTAATTATGTCTTTCTCTGTTTTTTCAGCCTTCTGAGCATTCTTCAGACTGCTGACCTTGAATCTGACTCTGTTTTTTGTTTTATTGTTGCAGTTCTTGTCGATGAAGCTTGAAACTGTAAATACAAGGGTGAACCCTACCGCGGAAGGATTTCCTTCAAAAGATGTAAGTTCACTTCCCTTTATATATTGTTTGGCAGTTTATGAAGGGTTTTTTGTATTGGATCTCCGGTAAAAAAATTTACATATCATCTCAATCTTCTATAAATTCCTCACCCTCCCCCTAATAACAACAACAACCAAATTTTTTTAACTCCCCTTTATAAAAATGCTTGCAACTTTTTATGTCAGTAATCAAATAAATCAACATAAGCAACTTGAGTAAGAAATAGATTCCTTGCAATTTTCACATGTTTGATGGGAGTTATTGCAAACAAATGTGACCCAATGTCTCCCAGAAGAAGGTGTTATCCTGTACCAGTGTGAAAGTTGTACTCCCTCTGTCCCAAAATGAATGACCCAAAAAATTTCAAATATGATCTTTTTTTTAAAGGGAAAGTTATAGCTTTTAAGTTTACAAGATCTCTTGTCATACTTTCACCAAAGGACTATAAATTCTTTGTGTTATAATCAATCTTTCGAAACTTTAACAACAATCATAACCTGTTTATCTAGGAAATGATCATAACCCAATTCCCCTGAATATTGAAACTTTAACAAGTAATAATGATCAGGTAGGGTCCATGTCCTTCTCATAACCCATAGACAAGAAGGGGGGGGGGGGAGGTTGTGGAGACTTCTCTCGAGCCCAATTGGTTCTAATCATGAGGAACATAACAAGTACGAACATTAGAATTGGCATATGATTAAGCTTTACATTATCTATTAACTAGATGCAGTTGCAGAGTGCTGATGAAAATTCGTAGTTTTCTGTATTTAAATACGGATTATCTAAGAACTTGTAAGCTGACATGATAATATCTATCTCCCATTTTAAAATATGCTCCATGTCCCACATTCATGATTTATAATCATTTCTACCATTTCATGTTGGACCACACCTTTTATCATACACATCCATTCCTGCTTTTGTTTTTTGGTGCCACCACTGACATGCATATACTTTACGTCCCTCTTATCGTCCTCTTTCACTTTCTCTAGTTCTGTCTTCACTTGTATGGGTATTACTTAGACGTGCAATTAAGCATGAGCCATTGCCTTAACTTTTAGGTGTGTAAACTCCTGTGTTTTAAACTGCCTGACCTGAAAGTGAGGGTGGTTGATAAAGGTATGGGAGAACTTGTAAGTTGCACTCGATCAGTGGAATGGGGGAGTGCTTTGTACTCAGTTTCTAGAAAATTTAAAATGATATTGTGTGTGTATACTACTCCCTTTGTCCCAAAATGAATGACCATTTTTAAGGGTCATTTTGAAAAAGTTTTTTTTATAATAGAAAAGAAAAATCATAAACAATCTTGCTATTCACTTTCAAAATTTCAATTTTGCAAAATCTAATGAACTATGAAAAAAGAAATTGAAAAAAAAAATCATTTAGGGACAGTATTCTTATGGTAAAGTTTCAAAAGGTCATTCATATAGGGACATAAATGGTCATTCAATTTGGGACGAGGGGAAGTATATAGTTTGAAGATAAATAACCCCTTTTTTCTCTTTTGCTATTGTTGGTGATTATACTCCATAGGTGTAATGTAATGTACAGTAATACTCTTATAATTGTGAGACATACGATATAGTACTGGACCACGGAAGACAGAAATTAATGTATGTGCATATATGTTTTTTTTTCCTGACTGATATCTTGGTCTTTCAGCTTGGACCACCATCATTTGATCCAGTTGGAATGATTTATGGGGCTCAAGCAGCAGCAAGAGATTATGGCCAGGGATCACAACCAGAGTGGCTTCATATGCAGTTAGGAAGTAGCTTCGAGAGAGCCACATGAACTGACAGACAGCGCGTTCCATTAATCAATCAGACAGTAGGTAAATCCCGGGACGTATAATTTCAATTGCCATCTATAAAAAAAAAGTCTCCCCTGGTTTCTTTAATTATGATCATTATAACATGCATAGCCTGTGTAGAAATTCGCATTTATGCTACCTAATTCATTCAGTGTACTTGATTATATGTGTACCTGTACAATCTTATTTAGTCAATCTAATATCAACTCAGACTTGCATTAAAGGATGTATTATTGAATCCAAACTTATCTCCACCTTTATCTTTACTTCGTATTGAGATCATTTCCTTATTTAGAATTATGACATATTTTGAGAAGTACCAAAAAGAAAAAATGCGACAATTATTATGGGGGTAAAAGAGAGTAATAAAAAATACATGTGAATATTTTCCTTATGGTTTCTAATAGTATGACACAAGAAACTAGGGCAGCAGTCTAATTACCAAACTTGGATTTGATGCCACTGATAACATCATCTCCTACTAGAAAGGCTTTGCTCAAAACTTCATTTGGTATTGGAGGATTTGAACCAAAGAGATTATTGGCAACAAGCACTGCCCCAGGGAGTTGACTATTAAAAGCGGTCAACGTCTGTGCCTTGCCTTTTCCAACGTTCCGTTGGAAATGCACGAGTCCCCGGGGAACCACAAACATCTGCCCGGGGGTCAAAACTTTCGAGTAAAACACATTCCCACTTGTCACAAATCCTACGAGGATCGTCCCCTCAATCACCACCCCAGACTCAGTTGAACGTGGATGCACGTGGGGTGGGTTGACTCCGCCAGGAGCGTAGTCAACTCTGTTCATTGAAATCCCGAGGGTATTTAAACCCGGAAATTCAAGAACATTTCCTGTAGTCACACTCACTCCAAAAGGATTGTTGCTGGTGTTCCCTTCTTTGCTTAGACCATCGAAGAAGAAGTCGTCAGAAGTTACTTGGGAGGCATTTTTGCAGGGGAAGCCATTAACAGATATGGGTGCTGCTTTAAGGTCAGCAACACAAAAGTCCTGCAACATGTCAGGATCCGCAAAACACAAAGGCAAAGAGAAAATCAAGACCAAGCAGATCATTTGAACAACTCGAGAGGTTAGTGAAGGATTCATGGCTGCCATGGAGAAGAGGTGGTTTACAGCTTTCTAAGATTGATGGGTTTATAAAGAGAAAAATGGTCTCTGAGTTAGTTGAGTTTGTGACAATAACATCTGAAAGTTGGACGCCAAAATGGAAAGAAGATGTAGACTGAATCAATTAACAAAAATACAAGAAGAGACTGATTCAAAATGACCCATAAAGATATGTGTTGACTTGTTATTACTGAAATGGTCTTTTTGATCTTTCAGCTTGTCAGAGAGCATGCATGACCACTTGTTTTAGCATCCCAGTCCCCCCGGCACGGCACGTTAAAATATGACGTTTTTCCCTAACTAACAAAACAGAAAAATCAACTATTGAATTAGTAAACGTTGCATAGCATGCAATATTGCAAAATATCTTGAATTTATATTAGGTTTTCACATTACTACAAAGGCCATTAAATTACAATCATGGATTCAACTAGGAAGACCGAACCTAATGTAATGGTTCGGAAACAAAGTAGTAAAAATTTGAGGTCATTTTTCGGTTCTACCGTGTAGTCAGAGCAATAGACCAAAAAAATAAGCTGTCAGGGACACCTCTTCTTGGCAGCTGGGCTTATGGGAATCACACCAGATGGGGTTACAAGAGCATCTATGAAAACGTCATTTGGAGTGAGTGGAATTACTTCTTCGTCCAAAATTTGCAATGAATATGACAGTGCAACTGCAATCAGGAACAGAAAGTATTCGTTAAATGGGATGTGAGCTTAAAATCATGTAACCAACGTGTATGAAACGGTGGTATGGATTTTACGATTGGAAAGCAATAGTAACTACTTACTTAACAGAGGCTGTTCCCATTTCTTTTCGTTAGAAAGATCTTTGTAATTTGTCAGTAAGGTATCGTAGTAACTTTTGAATTATCAACGTCGCCAGCAGATACAATGCAAAACCAAAATAAGTAAGGAGGAACAGCTACAGAACACAAGAGGGCAACCAGACTGCATAATTTGACACACTGGCATACTCTTTCAGTACCCACAAACAGCAATATTTCTCTGTGGGACGTTCCACAAAAGAGCATTGTTTCAAAAACTAAACTTGTCAGTTCAAGATTTTCCAAATAACCTTTTAGCGGAGCATAGGGAGTAGCAAGTTCGTTGAATTAATCTAAAAACTGGATTGATACTTGAGAGATAGGGTATGCAAGTAAGTTTGTTTTATTTGACTTTAATGTGGACTCTTCTAGCGGAACATAGGGAGTAGCAAGTTGTGAAAAATGACTGAATTTAAATGTTGACAAGGCCAAGATGCAACCATACCCTCCACCACGGCCTAATCGTCTTCCGGATTTATCAAATGCTAGGCCTGCAAAGGAATAGTTCATCCTCATCACACTTTTCCAGCCATGTAGCACATGAATCGGACAAAGCAGGATGGATCACATACCAGGTAACAAGAACAGGTCAACTGGGTCCTTCGTTAGCATAACTGCAAAAAGGGAATTTTTCTAATTTCTTTTCAAATTATAACTATGATGAAAACCAGAAATTAACTTGATAACCCAAATGTCAATGCTCCAACAACAATCTCCAAAGATGCTAGTAATTGTTGGAATTTTTTGTATTTGTGGTATGAAGTTCATAGGCTATGACATGAAAGTGTTTGGCTTGAACTGAATTGGCAAAAGGGGAACAAAATCACGTCTGAAGCACTGCGGGGGAGAGCGGCCGCGCGCCATCGTGCCAAGCAGCTGGCCCGCGCACTAAGGGCCGAGGCTTCGCCACTTTTTCCCGGAGCTTAGCGCGGTCGCGCTCCTTGCTAGAGCGGCCGCGCTTGTAGACGAGATTTGACTTTTCCGGGCCGATTTGGAGCAGTGCTTTTTAGGCTTAATTAAACCTAAAACCTAATTTTTACCACACATATAAATACTCTAATGCCTCAAATTTTTGACATATGAATATTAGAGAGAAACACAATTCTCTTGCTTTTTATTCATCGATCAATCACTCCCGTTCATAGAGATTAGTTCGCGAGATTCAAGGCGACCGAGATAGACCGCCGTGACTACCTACCCGTGTCCGCTCTGTGGTACGTAGTCCGCGATCGTTTATCCACACTGAGAAATTTGCCTGCACTGAAGCCGCACCAATTGGGGCAATATTTTCTTAGGACAGCCTTCCTAAGGCGACTCGATCAAATCACGATAAGTTTTCTAACCGTTTGTTTTATTGTTTCGTTTGTTTTCCCGATCCTCGTTCCTTGGCTTTCGGTTTTGCTATTGGCATCTTAATTGGTACGTTCTTGACTTGATCAATAAAATCTCCTACCGTTGATTAAATTGTCTATTTAATCATGGTGCTTAATTTAATTTCCATCGCCCAAGAGAAAATAGTATTTTATTTGATCATGTCTCGGCGGTTCCTCTAGCTCTCCCTTTAAGTCCCTACGACACCTCCGATCTTCCTGAGAAGTTTGGTGGTAAGAACTTCAAGCGTTGGTCCGAACGCACGAAGATCCGGGCCACAATTAAGGGTACGCCTGGTATGCCGACATCCAAATGTCCCGCCCGAATGGGTGATGATCCGAGTTAATGTGGCCGCCGTTAAACCGCGGAAGGAGCAGACGATGTTGTTCGAGGACGCATTACGTCGCCTTGTCGAATGCACTCTTTGATGTTTATTGCTCTGCTCCTCTCACCGCCGCGTCACCGTGGGAAACGCTTTCCACGAAGTACAAAGACCGACGACTCCTGTGGAAAAGTACCAAGTGGGAAAGTTCCCGAATTATCACATGAGCGAGGGAAAGTCATACGACTGCGCACGAACTCCAAATCATTTTGCAATCACTCAAGGATGCCGATACGGGACTTCCCGATAAGTTCGTTGTCACGGCTATCATCGAGAAGTTTCCTCGATCTTGGGGGAATTCTGCATGACCCTCAAGCATCGTACCGAAACTTGACACTTAATGAATTGATGAATGCAATTGCGATTCAGAGGTGCATAACGGTAACCAACCTAGCGTACCTCAAGGAGGCCGCCGCCAATATGGTAACCGGTAAAAGCAAGTTTAAAGGAAAAGGTGTGAAAACTTCTAAGGATAAAGAAAACCATGATAAACTTAAAGTTAAGAAAAATAACTTTAGGAAGCCAAGAGCAAAACAAACTGCTGGAATTGTGGAGAAGGTGGACACTTTTCTAGGGATTGCCCGTCCAAGAAAGGAAAAGGACCACAAGCTCGCTGATGACCATCCCGTCGTCAACATGGTGTTGGGTCCGAAGGATTATGATGATCCCGACTCGACGCACCCGGAGTTGACGCTCGACCCGCAATGTTACAAAGTATGTAACTTCTTATCCCGAAATCTTTACCGTCTACTGAACTCCAACGAGCGGCTAGTCGACACCGGGGCAAATGTGCACGTTGGCCGATAAATTGCTATTTGTGTCTTACCACTGAGCGTGGTAGATCGCTGACGATGGGGAACTCTAGTGCCGCAAAGGTGCTTGGGGCTGGACGCGTGGACCCGAGGTTTCCCAACGGGCGCATTCTTACCTTGCATCGAGTGTATCACGTTCCTGATATTCGTCGCAACATTATTAGTGGTTCTAGTCTAGTTAGGGAAGGATTTGAGATTTCATTTAAGTGTAATAAGGTTATAATTTTGGATTCTGGTAGTTTTGTGGGGAAAGGTTATTCCTCGGATGGTTTATTTAAAATTAGAGTTGAAAGCGATGTTTGTTCTCGCACAACAATAATTTTAGTTCTATTGATTATCTTGTTTCTTATTCCATTGAATCTTCAAATGTTTGGCATGGTCGTTTAGGACATATTAACTATGATTATGTGAAAAGAATGATGAATTTAGATATTATTCCTAAACATGCTATTGATAAGAATTCTAAATGTCATGTATGTGTTGAAGCTAAATCTACAAAAGGTCCGTTTAAGTCGGTTGTGAGAAATTCTGAAATACTAGATTTAGTTCATACTGATATTTGTGAATTTAATGGCGTGTTGACCAAAGACAAAAAGAAATACTTTCTCACCTTTATTGATGATGCTAGTAAATACTGTTATGTCCATTTGCTTAATTCTAAGGATGAAGCATTAGATAAATTCATTATATTTAAGAACGAAGCGAAACACTGGCGGCAAGAAACTTAAGCGGTTAAGGTCGATAGAGGAGGTGAATATGAAGTCTAACCCCTTCATGTATTATTGCCAAGAAAACGGAATTGTACATGAAGAGACTCCTCTCTACACCCCTCAATCAAATGGTGTTGCGAACGTAAGAATAGAACCCTTGCGATATGATTAACGGTTTACTCATAAGTTACGGGCTGCCCCAAATATATGTGGGGAGAGGCTTTGAATACGGCTTGCCATATTCGAATAGAGTCCCTCTAAACATAGAAAGGAAAGTCCGTTTGAACTTTGGAGAGGTCGACAGGCTAGCTTGAAACACTTAAAAGTGTGGGGGTGCCTTGCAAAGGTACTTGTACCCGCACATAAAAGGAAAAGCTTGGACCTAAAGCTGTTGATGCTATCTTTATAAGGTTATTACGAAACAAGTTATGCATTGAGATTTCTTATTATAAAATCGAAATTTCGCGTAGATGTGAACTCTATAGTTGAGTTACGTGATGCGACATTTTTGAGAATGTGTTTCCTATGAAGAACGGACTTCTAAGGAATCTAACCCCACCACTAATTCCATTCCTGCTCAAGTAGAGGAGGCTGACAAATGTGGGGGTTGATTCCGGTGCAACTTCATTCGACGATGAGATTGAACCAAGAATGAGCAAGCGAGGCAAGGACCACCAAGGACTTTGGAAGTGATTTCATCACTTACAATGTCGAGGGTGATCCTCTAACCTTCAAAATTTCTTATGGCTACTTCGATGCCAAGCGGTGGAAGGATCTTTGTTAAGAGTGAGATGGATTCTATTGTCTCTAATGGGACATGGGAATTGGTCGATCTCCCTCACAGTTGTAGCACGATAGGATGTAAGTGGGTTTTAAAGGAAGCTGAAACCGATGGAACCGTTGACAAGTTTAAGGCTAGGTTAGTGGCTAAGGGATTCAAGCAAATGGAGGGAATAGACTATTTCGATACCTATTCGCCAGTTGCTAGAATGACTACAATCCGAATGCTTATCGCGTTGGCCTCTGTATATGATCTTCCTATCCATCAGATGGATATTAAGACCGCTTTCTTACATGGCAATCTAGAGGAAGAAATTTATATGGATCAACTTTGAAGGTTTGAGGCCTCTCCGGCAATGAGAGAAAGGTTTGTAAACTTGTTAAGTCCTTGTATGGACTTAAACAAGCCCCTAGCAATGGCATGAGAAATTTGATAAAATTGTCTCATCGTTTGGCTTTGTTACTAATGAGTTTGATAAGTGTGTTTATAGCAAGAGTATTGGTGATAGTAGTATTGTCTTATGTACGTATGTCGATGATATTGTTGTTTGGAACGGATATGAGGATAATTGATACTACTAAGGAATTCTTGAAAAGTAAGTTTGAGATGAAAGATATGGGAGTAGCTAGTGTGATTCTTGGCCTTAAGTTGACTCGTTCAACTAGTGGCATAACCATTTCGCAATCTCATTATACTGAAAGTGTAATTGAGAAATTTGGTTATAAGAATTGCAAAGTAGCTAAGACTCCATATGACCCTTCATCTGCTCTTACTAAGGATGAAAGTGGATGCAGATGGCTCGGTTGAGATATTCTCAGATTATTGGAAGTTTGATGTATCTTGCATTGTACTAGGCTTAGGATATATCCTACTCGGTTACTAGGTTGGCTAG
The DNA here is from genome assembly GCA_022495995.1 of Adenophora triphylla var. japonica. Lineage (NCBI taxonomy): Eukaryota > Viridiplantae > Streptophyta > Magnoliopsida > Asterales > Campanulaceae > Adenophora > Adenophora triphylla. The sequence goes on from JAFEMH010000192.1 coordinate 358,474, forward strand.
ATATACTCAATGTCCAAATAAAGCACATTGGGAAGCTCTTGATAGAGTTCTCAAGTACTTGAAGGAACAATTTCCCTTGGGCCGCATTACGGGAGATATCCTACGTTCTTGAAGGATATAGTGATGTTTGGATTGCCTTTAACTCCGGGAGTTATGGGTACATGCGGGAGTATGTTTTCACCTTAGGCGGAGGCATGCGGTCGCTTGGAGGTCGACCAAACAAACTCTGTTGTCTAGGTCTACGTTTGAGGCCGAATTAGTTGCTCTTGACACTACTTTGGATTGGAAGCCGAATGGCTTCGAGGACTTATGTACGAGTTGCCCGTAGTCGGATAAGCCCATTACTGTTATCTCTGTACATTGTGACAACACCGCCACAATTGAGAACCGAAAAGTGTCAAGTACAATTGTAAAACTAGGAGACACATCCAAATTAGATTAAAATCTATAAGGGGTCTTGTGTCTCAAAGGTGATATTGCTGATTATGTTGGTACCAAGGATAACACGGTGATCCTTTAACCAAAGGGCTAGAATTTGCTCTTGTTCAAAAAATCTAAGTTCTGGATGGGAGTGAACCCGTCGACTCAAACGCGTAGCAACCCAATCTACACGGTGGAGATCCTACAAAGGAGATTCAATGTGGTAATAACAAGTCATGGGGTGAGTCGGAGCACCAAATAATAGATTGACATGTTACATGTCCGAGTCTATCCACAGAATAGCCTAGAGGTGCTCGTTCTTTGCTAATATAGTAAAAGTTTGGAACTTTGAATGGGATCGAAGTCTTTTAGACAAGATGTTAGCGAGTACATCTTACGAGATGCCCGGCTAAGTGAGTGTTGTTGTTGGCCGCAACTAGAGGAATTTGGGTTATTCCTTGAAAGCATTCATGATAGAGGATCGGGACGTATGGCTTATAAGCGTCGAAGTGTTCGATAGAGGGCCTATCATAGCTTTTGTCGTGTTTGTTACCGGCCAAAGGCCTCTGCACATCCAAAGGCATCGAATTCAAGACACCCGTTCATCCGGGTCCTGTGAGGTTTGCGTTGAATAACATAGGTAGTGGTTCAAGCGGAAGGTACCATTATTGAAAGCGTGGCAATGGACAACTGCACACGTCATATTTCTATGAACTTGTGGGGGATTGTTGGAATTTTTTGTATTTGTGGTATGAAGTTCATAGGCTATGACATGAAAGTGTTTGGCTTGAACTGAATTGGCAAAAGGGGAACAAAATCACGTCTGAAGCACTGCGGGGGAGAGCGGCCGCGCTCATGCCAAGAGCGGCCACGCTTAAGGGCCGAGGCTTCGCCACTTTTTCCTGGAGCTTAGCGCGGTCGCGCTCCTTGCTAGAGCGGCCGCGCTTGTGACGAGATTTGACTTTTCCTGGGCCGATTTGGAGCAGGTTTTTAGGCTTAATTAAACCTAAAACCTAATTTTTACCACACATATAAATACTCTAATGCCTCAGCCGTTTTTGACATATGAATATTAGAGAGAAACACAATTCTCTTGCTTTTATTCATTGATCAATCACTCCCGTTCATAGAGATTAGTTCGTGAGATTCAAGGCGACTGAGATAGGACCGCCGGTGACTACCTACCTGTGTGCTGCTCTGTGGTGCGCAGTCCGTGATCGTTTTATCCTCGGAGAAATTTGCCTGTACCTGAGTTGCACCAATTGGGAGCAATATTTTCTCTTAGGACAGTCTTCCTAAGGCGACTCGATCAAATCACGATAAGTTTTCTAACCGTTTGTTTTATTGTTTCTGTTTGTTTTCCTGATCCTGTTCCTTGGCTTTCGGTTTTGCTATTGGCATCTTAATTGGTACGTTCTTAACTTGATCAATAAAATCCCCTACTGTTGATTAAATTGTCTATTTAATCTGTGGTGCTTAATTTAATTTCCAACAAGCCAGACAGAACAAAAGTAAAAGTCGCCAACTAGGTCCTCAAACTTCTCTAAGACAACAATATAAGGAAAATCAATAGAAAATACTTGGGTGAACAAAGTTGAATATTAGATGCTCTTATGTTTCCCTAAATCCCAACTTCAAGAAGTATGTGGGGAAGACCAAAAAATTAAAATGGATGCAAAATAACAAGAAGGCTAAATAAATAGGACAAAAAAGAAAAAAAAAAAAAAAACAGAGGAAAAGCACAAAGAGAATCTCAGTTAACTATACACAAGATCTTCCATTGGGAGAGAGTTCAGAAATCGGGAATTTTATATCGAATGAGCAAAACTTACGATTGTCACGATCATTCCCATAAGCATCAACTGGAGCAGGTTCTAAAATGTTCATTGAATTTGCAATAAGATCATCAATGCCCGAGATGTGCAGCATTCGCATGTGGCGATTGTTGTCTTCCACCCGTGGAACATAAAGCTTTTTCCCAGTTGGTGAATGACTGTCTTCAGTTCAAAATGGACAGTAAAACCTCCCGTTAAAACATAGAATTGTTCCAATGTTATCAAAATCTAACTTGAAGGAACATTTCAAACTCGTTCCTCGAATAAACTGCCTTTATTACAAAGAAGTTGGGACCTTAGCCATAGGCCCATTATCAATAAAGACATGACACAAATTTAGATTGAGAGTCACCTTGGCTTGGATTTTGCAGGATGTCAAACAACACCTTTGATGTATCAACTTCTCGTAAAGCACTGCAGCTTATATAAGCACATAACCTCCGACAAGATTTGAACCATGGAGCTTCCAAAATAACCTTCTGAATTGCATCATCTGATAAGCAGCACACAAAGTCGATTCATTTTCCTTTAACACGTCTTGTTTATAATTCTAAAGTCTTGAGGTTCCTACTTAAAACCAATTGGTGTCAAGGGGAATGACCCATGATCTTTTTATATGTCATAGGCAAGGTTTGTTGATTCCCAAAGTGGATAATATCTCTAACAATAATCGGTGCTCATTTATAAAGCATCAATGATCGTTCCATTTCAAATTTTTTTATTACAAACTTGGTTATAATTGTTCAAAAAGCATGAAAATGATTCAGTTTATTGAGACGGAATACCTTCTTGGGATCTAAGGATGGGATCCATGGATTTAAGATCCTTCTTGACTCGACCTCGTGATCCGTTTCGCTAAATAGGGCATCAAGACTGGGGTCCTGACTGGTGGTCATGGTGGCGGCGACGGAGGAGCGAGGCGGTGATACGGAGGATGGCGGTGGCGGACGCAAAATAAGCGAGCGAGTAAAGGAGGGAGCGTTAGGTAAGGCGGGTGATGCTAATGCTATCGTGCGCGGCCGGGTCAGCGAGCACCGCGACCACTTCCCGAGCCTGCGCGAACCAACGTCCTCCCATTCCTTGAACCCTTTGGAAATACTAATAATTTAATATTTCTATTTTTTTGTGCACCGGTAACTCTAATCTCACCTTCCGTCTCATCTTTTTCGGTCACAGGCAAGCCTGCGGGTCCTTCGATCAAGTCTCTCCCTCCTCCCCAGCACAAAGTCACACGCACTTTCTCCTCCTTCTCTTCGACCGGCGTGCTGGTTCGGAATATTCTCTCCACCGCCGATGTCCGGAACCTCGAGCAATGTCCGGTAGACTCCAGAGGAGTTCAGCTTGAGTTTACTTTTCCGGCTCGTTTTCGTTCCGATGACGATGTTGGAAATATGAGGTGCCATCGCAAGCGGATCTGGACAGGCAAATCGAGCACCATAGAGTGCGCTGCTGCCGGAGGCGGAAGTCAGAGTTCTTTGTGATCAAGCGAGAGAGATAGTAGTGGAGGAATGGAATGTACAGTTTAGTCAAGTGTCCGGTCACTGTGTGCGGGGACATCCTAATGGCCATAGTCTAATGACCTGCTGGAGTTTATTTCAGATTAGCGGCAGCACTCCTGACACCAATTACCTCTTCATGGGGGATTATGTTGGTCAGTGGATACATATTTAAAATTTCTTGCTTTTTGCCTATCATAATTTCAAATATTACTTACATTCTTACATGTATTACTTTAAGAGGATTGTTATATATAGATCCGTAAAATTGTCGAAGAACCCTAAGAATATTAAACCTCAGAAGGCCCTCAATTTGCACAATAAAGCATAATTCCCAAATATCGATAATAAATCATTTAAGAGGGCATCTCAATCAAACAACCCTAACCCTAATACAATCAAACCACAATAAATAACATTCAAGTTCAACTACTAAGATATCCCACTAAAATTTCACTAATACTTATGCAAAGCAATAAGCATAATTTGACTCCTCAATATCCGTGCCGCCACGCATGCGACCGATCCTCTCCTCTTACCGATTACTGGGAGGAAAGAACAGAAAAAACAGCCAACAATTCTTAGCAGTAAGTTCATACGGGATCTCTCCGGGTACTAAGGAAGAGATGACCGAAACGAAATGTAGCCAAACAATTTCTCAATGAACGAACAACTACACAAATCAAAATACGATATTTAAAATTTCTTGATGTTGCCTATCATAATTTGTTGAATTAATCTAAAAACTGGATTATGTTGGTCAGTGGATACATATTTAAAATTTCTTGCTGTTGCCTATCATAATTTTCTACATTTCTGCATTCTTACATGCATTACTTTAATTTCCAATCATATGGTCTTGCAAGCTGATATTATTGATTTTGCTGCGTTTCTCAATTCGATAGATTTGATTTGATTTTTTAATAATAATGACTTTGCTAATTTGAGTTCAAAAGGCTGAACTTGAGTGAGGATAAGTGATATGCTCACGTAGATAAATAGATTTGAAATGAATGTACAGTGATGCACATTATATCACATGTTTATAGGATTATAATGGATGGTGAATTGGGGATCCACATTTGTGGTACAGGCATAGAGGTGCATTTATGGGAATTGTAATACTCTCTCCGCGCCAAAGGTGAAAAGGGAAAAGAGTCTCAATCTGTCCTTTTTTTTATTATTTAATATCAACGTCATTAATCTTTGGATAGAGACTTATAGGAGTTTCCTCATCCTTACAAATCTATAAGTTACCGCTGATAGTATTCTTATTGTATCCTCAATGATTGAAACTTTATTACCCAAAACACAATAAATGTAGGTTGAATATTAATCTGGTCGACTTATAATATGCTTTTGGGATGGAGTGAGTATACTTTTTCAATTAGTATGTAGACTAAAGGGTAAATATATCTTGTTAGACGTTTATTATATTCTATCTATATCTAAGTGTTCTAGGATCTTCTGTTGCTTTTATGGTGTACTTCAGAAAACTTATGAATAATTGAATGTACTCCAGAATCTTGGTAGTCTTAATTTGTTTGGGGTTCAGTTGAGTTTTCTCGAGACAGGAAAACAATAGTTCTTCAGTTTTTGTTTTGGCCTCTTCTATCTAACAAGTATAAAGTGATTGGTTAGCTGACTTCAAGCAGTTAATTTTTTTGTGTAGCGGTTAGCTGTTGTTCATGATCCTTTATAGTTAATTTGTTGTTTATTTATTGGACTTAGATGGTCACATTGAATTCTCTTTTGCCCTCATTCTTCACTTTGTTTAGTATATAACGATGCATATCCTTTCTGCAGATCAAGGTTACTACTCTGTGGAGACTGTCTCACTAGAGATAGAATCACAATCTTAAGGGGAAACCATGAGAGCCGGCAAATCACACAAGTGTGAGCCTCTATACTTCAACTCTATCTCCACTAGGAATTGATACATTATATATTTCTGGCTAAATTAATTCATTGTTTCTCTAATGTTTTTGAGTTTTATGCATACTAACCCCTTGCCTATAGTCGGATCTAAGAAGAAGTCAGATTAGTTCCTCCTTAGTCAAAATGGGTCTCAAAAGGTCAACAAATAAACTATAAATAATTAGTGACCAAAGGAAAGAAACTTAAGAACTTCAAAAGTTACTGTTATGACCAATTCACTGAAATTCGAATAAGTATGTCGACAATTGGAATTAATATCCAATTGATAATGTAATGTGTAAAATAGATTGGGTGAGAAGAGAATTTAGAGAAAATGGAGTATGAGATGAGAGAGAGAAGCAGAATTGTAGAGAGAGAAGGAGCTCAATACTGTGTATATTCCCTAAGCCATAAAAATGGCGAAACGCAACTACATAAGGAGAGAGAAAGCACATGGCAAATAACGGCCCTTTCTCTCTCTATAAAACGACGACGTAAAACATAACAGAAATAGATTCCTACGCCAAGCTGAAACGACGCCGTCCAACTAAGGATATAACGCGTATTCAAAGCTCGCCTATTACTTATTGATGCGTAATTATAGAAAACGACACCGTAATCACTAACGGTCACCTTTCAACGGTCATCCCTAAATCAATTAAAATCTTAAATCGTTACACTCCCTTCCCCTTCGAAAAAATCCTTGTAGGATTGAAATTAGGGAAATTAGCTGCAATGGTAGTCCAATCCTCCCATGTCGCGTCTTTTGGAAAAACATTTGACCACTGAATCAAAACTTGAGCTACTGGACTGTTACCTTTCTTGACCAACCGTCTGTCCAAAATTGCGATGGGTTCTACCAAGAATTGACCCTCATCTCCAACATATGGTAAGGATGGGTTTGGAATTACTGTGTCACCCACCTTAGGTTTAAGCAGCGAAACTTGGAAAACGGGATGTATTTGGAAGTGGGAGGTAGCTTGAGCCTGTACGCGACAGCTCCCATCTTTGCGTCAACCTGGAAAGGCCCAATGGGGATAGCTTGAAGTTCTTCCTGAGTGCCAATGAGGTCTGTCGATACGGTTGCAGCTTCAGGTACACCCAATCACCTTCCTTGAAACTTCTTTCCTTTCTACCCTTATCTGTAAATTGTTTCATCTAATTTTGGGCTTCAGTCAGTACCTCTCTCATTGCTTTGATCTGTCTGTCTCTTTCTTTCATAAAATATGTGACCGCATCCAACTTGCAATATTGTTCATGACTAAACTTGGATTGTGGGGGTGGGTATCCATATAATGCTTCGAAAGGAGTCATCTTAAGGGCAGTGTGAAAATTGGAATTAACCACCATTCAGCTAGTGTGATCCAGTTTGCCCATAGCTTAGGTTTATTACTTGTAGTAGCCCTCAAAAACTGTTCTAGACACCTGTTCAATCTTTCAGTTTGGCCATCTGTCTGGGGATGATAGGATGTACTCAAATTCAGGGTAGCACCAAGGAGGGAGAAAAGAGATTGCCAGAATTGGCTTAAGAATATCTTGTCCCCATCAGAAGTGATAGCGACAGGTGTACCACATGTAGCCTTTATGATATTATCAAAAATTGTTTGCATTACCGTAAATGCTGTGTATGGGTGCTTGAGAGGGATAAAGTGTGCATACTTGGTAAGCCTATCTACAACCACCAGTATGGAATCCCAATTGTTGGAGAGTGGTAAACCCTCTATGAAGTCCATGGCTATGTCAGTCCAAGGTTTGGAGGGTATAGGGAGAGGTTGTAAGAGCCCAGCTGGATGGGTATTTTCAGTTTTCACTTGTTTGGCAAACATCACAAGGGTTGATCAAGTCCTGCACTAATTTCTTCATACCTACCTGGCAATAAAATATCTGAACTACCCTTTTTGTTGTACCTTGAATATCAGAATGTCCACCCAATGGGGTTTGATGCAATTTCTTCACAATCCTTTCCCTTAAACCACCCTTACTGCCAATAACTAGCTTTCCTTGATGTCTCAACAATCCATTGCTCAATGTAAACTCTGCAAATTCCTCCTTGTTTGTTAACACCCCCTCTAAAATTTTTTGTATCTCTGTGTCCTCTTCCCAACTTGTACCCACTGAGGCTGCACTATGGTAATAGCATGACAATTTGCTATCTTAGTACCCTCATGCAACCTAGACAAGGCATCAACCACTTTATTCTCCACCCCTTTTTTATAAGTGATTGTATAGTCGTATTCTAACAACTTCGAGACCCATTTCTGTTGTAGTCCACTAGTAATCCTCTAATCCATGAGGTACTTCAAGCTTTGATGATCTGAATCTCTGCCTCATAGATAATACCTCCACTTTTCCACTGCTAACAAAATAGCTAGAAATTCCTTCTCATATGTCGACAATCCCAAATGTTTTGGACTTACAGCCTTACTAACAAAGGCTATGGGTCTACCCTCTTGCATTAGGACAACACCTAATCCATTAGAACATGCATCAGTTTCGACAATGAAGGTTTTTGAGAAGTCAAGCATGGCTAAAATTGGAGCAGTGGTCATGGCTTGCTTTAAGGTTCGAAATGATTTCTCAGCTTCTTCATTCCAAACAAAGGCATTCTTTTGCAATAATTGAGTCAAGGGCTTACTGATGAGCCCATAGTTCCTAATAAACCTTTTATAATAGCCAGTTAACCCAAGGAAACCCCTCAACCCCTTGATATTAGTAGGGGTAGGCCATCCCTACATGCTTTCTATTTTGGAAGGATCAGTTGCCACTCCCTCTTCTGTGACTATGTGGCCCAAGTATTCAACCCTCTTACCCCCAAAGGAACATTTGCTCTTCTTCTTAACATGTAACCGATGTTCTCTCGATTCTTTCCAATGTGAGTCTGAGGTGAGTAAGATGCATCTCTAAGGTAGGGCTATAGATCAATATGTCATCAAAGAATACCAACAAAAACTTCCTCAAATAATCTTCAAAAACTGAGTTCATAAGGGCCTGAAAAGTAGCTGGGGCATTAGTGAATCCAAAAGGCATTACCTTGAACTCATAGTGTCCATGATGTGTTCTGAAAGCAGTCTTGCTAACATCCTCCTCCTTCATTCGAATTTGATGATAGCCTGACCTCAGATCCAACTTAGTGAAGAACTTGGCACCATGTAGTTCATCGAGCAGCTCATCAATAATAGGAATTGGAAACTTGTCTTTGATAGTCAACTGATTAAGCCCTCTATAATCGATGCACATTCTCCATGTACCATCTTTTTTCTTAACCAAGATCACAGGCGAGGCAAAGGGACTTGAGCTATGTTGTATCACTCCACTTTCTAACAATTCCTTGATTATTTTCTCAATTTCATTCTTTTGAAAGTATGGGCACATGTAAGGCCTGTTATTCACAGGTTGACTCCCAGGTTTAAGGGGGATAGCATGATCCAGCTTCCTGAGTTTTCGCAAGCGTTCTTGGTCGAAAAATAGGTGGTAACCCCTTTGGCTCTGAAAAAACATCATCAAATTCATCCAATACTGCTGCAATTTTGGGATCAGTAGCTTCCTCATTGCTCACTGATGAAAGAGAAAACAGATGTACAATTGCCCCACATGGTAAGTTTTTCAGCATCTTGGTGGTGGTAGGGGCTGTCATAAATTTTAACATAACCACATCTTGCCCTCCCTTAAATTTGCATTGCTTTCCCTTCCACTTGAACCCCATTGACATTTCCGTGAAGTCAAAAGTAATGGGCCCTAAAGTTTTGAGCCATTGTATTCCCAAAACTGCATCACACCCTCCTAACTTGATAGTTTTCATGTTTCCTTTGAATTCAATTCCTTGTAATTTTCAAGTGAAATCTTTACATTCCCCTTGGCTATGTATCTGGCTTCCATCTGCTACTGTCATAGGAACTCTTGGGTGGGTGTTATTACACATCCCAGCCTTTCTGCAGACTTAGAGTCCAAAAAATTGTGTGTACTTTCACTATCAATGAGGACTGAAAAACTTTTATTCCTCACTTTACCAGTTAACTTGAGGGTCTGAACATTTGTACTCCCAGCTAAAGCATGTGCTGAAATGCTCATATCCCCCTCAGTTGAAACCTCCTTTTCCACATCCTCAACAGGACCATCAAGAGTGTCATGCCACTCTTCTTCTTCTTCTCCATCTTCAACCCCCAACATGAATGAAGACCTGTTTGCTCTTGCACTTGTGTCCAAATTTGTAAACTTCATCACAATTATAACATAACCCTTTCTCCCTTCTGGCTTGCATCTCAGCTTGTGTTAATTGCTTAATGGGAATGGTACCTGTGGTAACAGAGAGTGTATCTGGTTTCTGGTTAATGGAGGGTGAGGAATAGGTGGAATACTTGTTGGTGGTGGTGTTCATCTTTGCAGGGTATTGGGAATTTGGGGTGTTGGTTCTGGTACTGGGGCTGTATGATTGAACTACTAGATTAGGTTTATAGGTTGCTGTCCTAATCTTTCTCACTGACACATCCCAATGAGACTCCTCAATTCTTGCTAAGTTAATGGCATGAGGTAAGGTGGGTGGGAATTGGGATTGCACTCTGAATCTTATCTCTTCTTTGAGCCCTTTTATGAAATTTTTCACATAAAACTTCTCACTAAGGCCAGAATTCTCTTCCTTCATGAATGATCTCAGCTTTTCAAATTTCTCCTGATACTCACTTACTGAATTTACTTGTTGTAGATTGGCAAACTCACCTTCAATGTTTTGATAGTCTTGTTGCCCAAATCTATTAGCTAGTTTTTCCACAAATTCATCTCATGCAAGACCATCAATCTCTTCACAAAAATTTTGATACCAAAACTCAGCACTCCCCTCGAAATGCATTGTAGCTAGTTCCACTCTATCACATAATGGAATATCTCGATACTTGAAATTTTTTTGACACTTTCGAATCCAACCCCTATGATCAATTCCAGAAAATTTGGGAAACTCTAATTTGAGATGTTTCTTATAGGTCTCATTTACCCCTTTATTATTTCTAACTTCATGACCATAACCAGATCCTTTAATACCACCCGTAGAATTCATCAATTTGAATAGCTTGGGTCCAGATCTTACCCTGTTTTTCGTTGTCAGTGGTTAGAACCTCCTTACTAGCACCGGGTGCTGCACCTAGAACCGATCCAGAACCACTAGCGGCCTTCAATCCTCGTCCTGCTTCATCTAGCTTATCCTTGCCATTATCAGCTTTCATCTCCATCAACAAACGAGTCATCTGTTCCATCCCTCGACTCAGTGTTGTCATTTCTCCCTTCAGCTCCGCTGTTTTGGACTCCAAAACACCTTCGAGTCCATTAAATTTCTCCTCCAGAGATCTGATATTTGATTCGACTGCATCCATACGCACATTAACCATGTTTGCAGTGGATTAACTGCTCTGATACCAGATTTGTTGTGACCAATTCACTGAAATTCGAATAAGTATGTCGACAATTGGAATTAATATCCAATTGATAACGTAATGTGTAAAATAGATTGGGTGAGAAGAGAATTTAGAGAAAGTAGAGTATGAGATGAGAGAGAAACAAAATTGAAGAGAGAGAAAGAGCTCAATACTGAGTATATTCCATAAGCCATGAAAATGGCAAAACGCAGCTACATAAGGAGAGAGAAAGCACGTGGCAAATAACGGCCCTTTCTCTCTCTATAAAACGACGACGTAAAACATAACAGAAATAGATTCCTACGCCAAGCTGAAACGACGCCGTCCAACTAAGGATATAACGCGTATTCAAAGCTCGCCTATTACTTATTGATACGTAATTATAAAAACGACACTGTAATCACTAACGGTCACCTTCCAACGGTCATCCCCAAATCAATTAGAACCCTAAATCGTTACAGTTACATGGAACCATTCCAGCAATAAAAGAACCATAGGACTGTTCTACAATTTCACTAAATCAGAGTATTGAGGATTTTCTCAAGCTTCAGTTCCTGAAAGTGCTTTGCATAGTAAATTTTGACTAACGGAAAGTAAAATAATGCTCTCTTTCTTTTTAGACCCCAACTTTTACCATGAAAGAATTTTCTTTCAGTGAGTGAGGAAGGCCCCATCTCAAAGATCACCAAACTTGTTTTTTTTTTTTTTGATTTCCTGGACATTGGAATTCAGATCATAGATTAGATGAGGTTGTGGATGTGGATGTGGATGTCAAAATGTTGCTGGAGCTTTGGATACTATAATGTTTTGCATAGTTTTTGGTATTTTGCCTGGGTCAGTGGCATCCTCTTTTCTTTTTCTTCATTTTAGCATGGAGACCAGTTATAGATGTGCCCATGATGATACACCTAATTATGTGGGCCTGATTGAAGGGGCTGCTTGTTCATGTGAACTTTGAAGCACAGATAACCCCCTCCTTTAGATCATGATGCCACGTTTCAACACCCTGGAAACAAGTGTCCTAGACACTTTTTCCTTTTTCCAAATAGCCATTGTGACACGCCTGCTGGTACTTTCCAGAGGCCAAAATGTTAATTTTCTGATGTCAAAATATAACTAGGAAAAAAACATTGTTTTATTTGCTTTTAAGACATGATGTTTGTCTATATAAGAATATTTCTTATGCGTGTTGAGTGCTTTGTATAAAATATACTCCTTATATGGTTTCTTTTTCAGATGCAGATTTTATGATGAGTACTTGAGGAAGTATGGAAATATTTCACCGACCTTTTTGATTATCTTCCACTTACAGCCCTTATTGAGAGCCAGGTAAGAAACCTATCAAGTATCACATGGCCTTGACTCGAGTTTCATAATACTATTATGTGACAATCCATTTACTCTGCCTTGTAGATTTTTTGTTTGCATGGCGGTCTATCCCCATCTGTGGAAACACTAGATAATATACGTTCCCTGGATCGCACACAAGAGGTACATCGGCAAATTTCTTTATTTTATTAAATCATGCTATGTATTGCACCATGCATACAGAGAAATGATGTCACTACAAGAAGTCAACTATTTACTAGACTTTGATAAAAGTACGGCAAACCTCTTATAAATATATATACATAAATATATATATATATATATATATATATATATATATATATATCTAACGAGGGTCAAATATAATGTTCTATCTTCTGTTGTTGTGGGGCATAGGTTCCTCATGAGGGGCCAATGTGTGATCTCCTGTAGTCTGACCCCGACCGATGTGGCTGGGGAATCTCTCCTCGTGGAGCTGGATACACCTTTGGACAGGACGTAGCAGCTCAGTTTAATCACACAAATGGCATCTCCCTCATTTCTAGAGCTCACCAACTTGTTATGGAAGGTTTCAATTGGTGCCAGGTTCGTAAAATAAAGCAAAAAAGAAGAAGCAGATAGTTCTGTTTAACTTGTGTTTGTTTATGCATTTCTTGGTTTGTTTCAGGATAAGAATGTTGTGACTGTGTTTAGTGCACCAAATTATTGCTATAGATGTGGAAATATGGCTTCAATACTTGAGATTGGAGAGAATATGGGCCAAAAATTCCTGCAATTTGATCCTGCTCCTCGCCAAATTGAACCCGACACCACACGAAAAACTCCTGATTATTTTCTTTAATTGAAATTCGGTGTCACCGTACCACATTGTATCTTGCTGTGTCATTGTAGATTACGACAATTAACTAATTTTCAATTTCAATGAGTGAAAAACAGAAAAGAGCTTTCTGTTTACTCTTATTTGCTAGGCTGCAATACCATGCAATTTTTATCCCTACTTCTATTTCTCTTGTATTTCTATTTTCGCTTAGACAAAGAGGAAGCAACTATTTTGATGATTTGGGTAACTTGATACGGACCTTCCCATTTTGGGGAGAGCTTGTGGAAGCCGGTTTGGGTCCCTTGTACCTCAACATTTCTTAACACCCAATCTCCTATCGTGAAGCTTCTTTTGCTAACTCTCTTGTCATGATGTTTTTTGGCTTTTTGTCTGTAGTTAATCATTTTTTCACTTGCCCGCATTCTCTTTTCTTCGAGATCATCTAGATCGCACCTTCTGGTGGTCTCATTACGCGTCTCATCGAAGTAAGTGACTTTGTAGAAGGGGAGGGCTACTTCTACTGGGGCTACCGCTTCTGATCTATAAGTGAGCGAGAAAGGAGTTTCTCTGGTTGAATTTCTGATCGTGGTGCGGACTACCCATAGCGCGGTCTGGAGTTCGTTCAACCAGCGTCCTTCCAAATTTTTCTTTAGGGCGGCAAGGACTAACTTGTTCGCGGCCTCAGCCTGACCGTTTCCTTGAGGATAGGCTACTGCGGACTGGCGATGTTGGACTTTCATTCTCTCACATTCAGCTGTGAATTTTGCAGCGAACTGAGTGCCATTGTTCGAGACTATTGCTCTTGGAACCCCAAATCGACACCAGATGTGTTCGTGGACAAAATTGATGACATTTTCCTCGAAAATAGTGGTCAAGGCTTTGGCTTCTGTCCATTTTGTGAAATAGTCCACGGCCACTACTACGTATTTGATGCTTCCTCTAGCGGTTGGGAACGGTCCTATTAGATCAATCCCCCATATATCAAACGGCCACGATGGTATAACCAAAGTTTGCTCTGTTGATATGGGAGTCTAGGAATGTCCGCAAACCGCTGACATTTGTCGCATTTTTTTACGTACTCCTCGGCGTCCTTCCTCATGGTTGGCCAATAGAACCCTTGAAATTTGATTTTGTCTGAGAGGGTTCAAGCTCCTGGATGGCCGCCACAAACTCCTTCATGGACTTCATAGAGTAAATTGGTGACCATATGAGTTTTTATACATCTGAGCAAAGGCTTGGTGAATGATCGCCGATATAGTATTCCATCTATGATCGTGTATTTTGCGGCCACTTTCTTGATAAGTCTAGCCTTTGCTTGATCCTCGGAAAGGGCTTCTTTTTCGATGTAATCTCTGATTTCATCTACCCAGTCCCTCTCTTGTCCTCAATATTGTAGATTTGAATCTGATCGATGGCAGGCGTCTCTACGAACTCTGTTTGGCAGTCCGCATTCAGCTCTTCTATTTCTTGCTCGGTGATTCTGGAAACGAGGTCTGCTTCTGCGTTGCCTTCCCTCATAATCTGGTTTAGCTCATAGTACTAGAAGTTTTTGAGAAGGGATTTTGCTAGACCGCAGTACTTAGCTAGGATTGAGTTGTTTGTGTCATACTCCCCCTTTATTTGATTTACTATGAGATGGGAGTCACTATTTATTTCAATGTTTGGGACCCCCAAATATCTGGCCAGCTCCATGCCCGCGATGATTGTTTCATACTTCTGCCTGATTATTTGATGCTTCAAACTTGAATCTCAAGGCTCTTTCGAATTTCTCCCCGCATGGAGCGATCAGAAGTATGTCCGCGACGCTTAACAGCATGCTCGCAGATCTGTCCACGAATAGGGTCCATACTTCTTCTGGTCGTCCTTTGGCTAGATCTGTGCTCGACTCAGAACCTTCTTGGGTTTCTTGGGGTTCTACCCTCTTTATTTTCCTCAGCTCGTTGTCCGCAAGGTTAAATGATGTTTCTGCTACAAAATTAGCTAAGGCTTGCGCTTTGATGGTCCTTCTGGGGGAGTAGGTGATCTGGAGTTCTATAGACCATGCTAGCATCCTTCCTGAAGACTCTGGTTTATGCAAAATCTTTCTAAGCGGTGCTTCTGTAAATACAGTAATAGGGTGTGCAGAAAAGTAAGCTCGTAATTTTCGAGCAGCTACAAGCAAAGCATACGCTAACTTCTCTATATTTAGATAACGACCTTCTACGGCGGACAACGCCTTTTATACATAATGCACTGGTTTTTTGGAGTTATTTTCCTCCCTTACAAGAATAGCAGCTACTACCAAGTCAGTGGCGGCTAAAAACAGAAAAAGTTCTTCCCCGGGCACCGGGCTGCTGAGGAAAGGGGGCTGCCCGAGGTATTTTTTGACTTCTTCAAAAGCTAGATTGCAGTCTTCATTCCATGCGAATTCACTAGCTTTCTTCCCCCTTTAAGAGTTTTGAAGAAGGGGAGGCATCTCTCTGCAGACCGCGATATGAAGCGGCCTAGTGTGGTTATGCGCCCATTGAGTTTTTGTACATCTTGCACGCACACAGGAGGTTTCATGTCTAATAGCTCTTGGATTTTTTCAGGGTTTGCCTCTATTCCACGTTGGTTGACCATGAATCCTAGAAACTTGCCTGCCTTTACTCCAAAGGCACATTTGAGGGGGTTGAGCTTCATATTATTGCAGCGCAAGTTGGAGAACGTTTCTTTCACGTCGAACTCGTGAGAATTCTCCTTTGTTTTTATTACCATATTATCGATGTAGGCTTCAAGATTTCTGCCTAGCTGGTCTTTAAAGACAATGTTGACCATTCGTTGATAGGTGGCTACTGCGTTTTTCAGCCCAAAGGGCATCATTGTATAGCAGTACGTTTTGCTCGCGATGATAAAAGCTACGCAGGCAAAATCTTCAGGAGCCATTTTTATTTGATGATAGCCGGAGTATGCATCGATGAAGCTCAAAACTCTGTGGTTGGCTATAGAATCTACCAAGCGGTCAATTCTAGGAAGAGGGAAACAGTCTTTGTGGCATGCCTCGTTGAGATCTGTGAAGTCAACGCACGTCCTCCATTTATCATATGTTTTTTTCACCATAACATAACGACATTGGCCAGCTACTTTGGGTATGATATTTCTTTAATTATCCATGCTTTAAGTAGCTTCTCTACCTCTTTCTTAATCGCAATCTCCTTTTCTGGAGAGAAATATCTAGATTTCTGGTGGATGCGTTAGAAGGTGAAGGTATCATTGATTTTGTGGAGGATTACGTCCTCGCTTATTCCTTGCATATCTTCCACTCTCCATGCGAACACGTCGCAATTATTTCTGAGGAATTCGATCAAAATCCTCCTCTCCTCGGGATGAATTTCGATGCCAACCTTAACTTTTTGCTCGGGGTAGTGGATATTAATTACCACCTCCTCGAGCTCATCGTTAGGCCGCAGATCGCTGATTTCGCGATTGTGGAGAGAGTATATAATGATCGCTGGTGGGTTGGCTCTTGCTTCTGGGAGGACATGGAGTATATGACTTCTCGGTCTCTGTCCCCCAGAATTTCTCTGTCAACGTAACCTCCATCAATGAGAGCCATCCTCTTTGCCTTCCTGCTCTTCTTGAGCTCTATTTTGGTAGAATGGAAGGAGAGCATACCCACGAATTCGGGCAGTGGGCATTTGTCTTTGACTTTGCTTAGCTATACTTCCTCATTCAACTGCGAGCAGGAGGCATCATTTTTCCTCTTTCTTTTCTCCTCTAATGTCTGGAAAAACCTCTCGAGCTGATTTTTTATGACCGCAATTCCGCCCGGAGTATTGAATTTTACCCTTTTGGTGGGGAATAGATGCTACAATTTTCGGTGCGGCCTGGGCGGTCCCGCCAAGTATTGCGTTGTACTGGGATTGTAGATCTATGACCATGAAAGTGACCTTGACTGTTTTTGTAGGGGCTTTTCCCCTATGGTCACTTCAAAATCAATCGTCCCCTTAACGCGGACAGTATGGTTTGTGAATCCCTTGAGCAAGCCGGCATAAGGAGTGAGATGAGCTTCGAACATTTTCATCTCTACTAATGTATGATAGTAGAGAATGTCTCTGGTCGCGCCGATGTCGATTAGGACTCTACCAATGTTTACCCGCGAGGTTCTCATTTTGATGGTGAGGGGTTGGGTAGAATGAAAGAGAGTGGAGGCAAGTTCACTCCGCTTGAACCCAATGTCTTGCTCTTCTTCTGGAGCCAATAGGGGAATCAAGAAGACCTTTTCTAGTGCCTTGATCTGATGGGAGAGCTGTTTGTTGGAGGGAGTCTATTTCGATAAAATTGATATCATAGGTCCCTAGATCATCCTCATCATTATTTTCTCTCTTCTTTCTGGGCCGCGCTGAGGTCGAGCTTTTTGGGTGTTAACGTTGTTATTGGCATTATTACCTTGCACCTATTTGGCTAGTTCGTTGTTATTAATTTTTTACTGAATGATCCTCTTCAGCTGAAAGCAATCCTCAGTGTTGTGACCATGATCATTATGATAGTCACAAAATTTGGCTTTGCTCCTCTCACTTGGCTTTCGGCCCATTGGTGGAAGAGGAGGTACTTCCATTGCTTTCAAGATCGCTGGCCGCGGTGCGTTCAGGGGTGTATAAACAGTTTCGTCTGTCAACCTTTTAAGTTTATCAGTGTTGCGGTTTCTATTCTTTCCCTGACTCTGACCGCGGCTGGGTCCCTGGCCGGCATCCTGCACATGCTCAATTTTGTCTTTGGCCGGTCTGCGGGCAGCTATTTCATTGGGCTCCTCATCCGAGGCAATTGCGAAGGCCCTTTTATACATTTCCTCGACATTTTTAGGCCTGTCCGATGCAAAGTTCATTTTCAGGAAGCTGGAGGATAGACCGCCCTCAAAGCATAGTTGATTATCGCTCTCGAACAGTTCTACAATCTGCTCGGAAGTCTTTCTGAACCGAGTGATGTATGATTTGGTTGTTTCTGCGGCGGCAAACCTGACTCGTATCAGATCAGTGTTTGGCCTCACGGGCTCGCCTACTCTGGCAAAAGAGTTCAAAAAACTTTGCCTGAACTGATTGTAGCTTTTGTGGATTTAGGTTTAAGGGCCAGCATCCATGACAAGGCCTTGCCCGTGAAGGAAACAGCTAAGGCTTTGCACATTACGGTCTGATTCGAGGAGAACAGGGCCATCTGTCCTTCAAACCTCCCCATATGACATTTTGCGTTGGTGGAGCCATCATATGTCTCTATTTGAGGAGGTTTTCCTCTTTGGATTGGCGCATTGACAATCTTGTCCGCAAAAGCATCCATTGTGCGGCCACACTTCGTGGAGCTTTGCTGATGATTTTTCCACATCTGGTGCATGAACTTGAGAAACTCAGGGTCCGTGCTATCCATTTTGGGCTTTTTAGAGGGAGTAATCACGGTCTTTCCCTTGGCTTTGATCATGGGTCGTTCTTTGGATTTCTCGGGGAAAGGAGTAGATTCCGCTCCCTCTCCTACTTCCTCATCTTCCTCAATCTCTTCCTGATCGCGGTCAGCAAAGGTCGATTCTACCCTTTTTGTCCCTCTAGCTTGACTAATAAGAGATTTTGTGGGGACTCTTTGGCAGAACCTTAATGAACCTTCTTCGAGGGAACCTTATCAATGCCTATTATTCTACATAACTGTTTACTGTTATGCCTCATATTGGTTCTTTTATAAAAAATAAAAGTAGCTTGATTGATCATTTCTAGTTAATAAAACTGTTTACTGTTGTGCCTCATATTTTTTTTTATAAAAAAAAAAATCATTTTCCAATTATCTCACTCAAAAATCACTTGGTTAGGTTATAGGAAAAGCTCTTGTCCTCAATGAGATAATTAATTACATCCAGTCACTGCAGCACCAGGTTGAGGTAATTATGGCTTTCTCTGTTTTTTCAGCCTTCTGAGCATTCTTCAGACTGCTGACCTTGAATCTGACTCTGTTTTTTGTTTTATTGTTGCAGTTCTTGTCGATGAAGCTTGAAACTGTAAATTCAAGGGTGAACCCTGCCGCGGAAGGATTTCCTTCAAAAGATGTAAGTTCACTTCCCTTTATATATTGTTTGGCTGTTTATGAAGGGTTTTTTGTATTGGATCTCCAGTAGAAAATTTTACATATCATCTCAATCTTCTATAAATTCCGCACCCTCCCCCTAATAACAACAACAACCAAAATTTTTTAACTCCCCTTTATAAAAATGCTTGCAACTTTTTATGTCAGTAATCACATAAATCAACATAAGCAACTTGAGTAAGATAGATTCCTTGCAATTTTCACATGTCTGATGGGAGTTATTGGAGAAAAGTACCATTTTCATCCCTAAAGTACTTTAAGTTTTACTCTTTTGTCCCTAAACAATTTTTTTTTTACCTTTTCATCCTTGACCTATCGTTTTAAGGATGATGTAGTCCCTCCAGTTAACGGGCGTTTAATAATTCGTTAAATTCGTTGATGTGTCATAGTGATATGGCATTTTTGCTTACGTGGCATACAACTGAGGTTATGTTGGTATTTCTGTAAATTATAGGAGACAAAATGTAATAAAAATCAAAACACTCACACCCCCCCACACTTTCTCTCTCTCTACTTTCTCTCTCCACCCTACCCATCTCTGGCAACCCGTCAACAAAAGCACACGCAACCCCCTTCCCAATCGCCGCCCCAATGCCTCCTGCCCAACTTCCTCCTCCTCCGTCGTTTCCAATCCCAGCACCGTTCCTCGTCTCTCCGCCAAACTACCATGTTCACAGACATCCATTCCTCACCACCCCTCCCTTCGTCCTCCGTCCTCCTTCTCCAACCACCCTCACAACAACAACAACAACAACAACAACAAAAAAATCAATTTCAGATGTTATAAAAGTAGATCGACAGGTTTTCAAATGTTATAAAAACAGGAAAAAAAAAACCTTCAAAATACTAGATCTGGGCAAAAATAATTAAATAAAGTATCAAAATGAACAGGAGGGAATCACAATTAACAATTATTAAAAGAGAATTTAAGCACAAAAAAACCTGGGCAATCACTCCGGTGGGAACGTGCTTGAGGCGAACCGCAGTCTCACGCTTGTTCCTGTGCGGACCACCGGGGCCGCTGGTCTTGAACGTATCCATTTCGCATTGTCCAAGCAATTGCTCGTCGGAATTGGTAAGAAATTCCCGGCCGTCACCAACATCCCCATTTGCATTAGCATTTTTAGAAATCCCTGTACTGTAATTGAATGAATTATTCGCCGCCGCCATACCGCCCTGGATTCCTAGTCCGAAAATTGTTCGAACTTGTACACCCTTTGATGATGATAAAGGAGCCTAGATAGGGTAAATTACGAAGCTTGAGGATTGGAAGTAGCAGAACGAGCAAGAACACGAGTGAATTTCGGGAGTTTAACTGGAGATTTCACGAGGGAAACAGCCATTTAGTACAAAATACCTGACAATCAAACCAGTAAATAAGACTTTCGTGCATAAATTATTTACCGGTTAGTACCAATTTTGCACTAGTTCGTGAGAATCTTGACGGCGGCGTTAAGTCGGACCATTGACCGAGAAAGGGGGATTGGCGCGATAGGTCTATTGGAGGATTAATCCGGCGCCATGAAATTGGGTGTCTTCGTAGTGTGGGTGGAGGGCAGGAAGGGTGGTGACAAGTTGAAGAGAGAGAAAGGGAGGCGTGGGAGAGTGGCGGCGATGGTGGGTGGAGCTGAGGATGGAGTGTGGGGAAGAAGAAGGCCGAAGAAAGAAGAAGCGGAAGTGTTTTTCTTTTTATGTTTTATTTTTTTAGTTTTGAGTCCTTGTAGTTTCAGTTTTAACACTTTTGCCCTTGTAGATTTAACTATGCAATGAAATTGGCACTTCATCGCCATGTAGGATGAAAGACGCCAGATAGGTGCCAGCTCAGACGAAGTTAACGGAATATTAAACGCCCGTTAACTGGGGGGACTACATCATCCTTAAAACGATAGGTCAAGGATGAAAAGGTAAAAAAAAAATTGTTTAGGAACGAAAAGGTAAAACTTAAAGTACTTTAGGGACAAAAAAAGTACTTTTCTCGGAGTTATTGCAAACAAATGTGACCCAATGTCTCCCAGAAGAAGGTGTTATCCTGTACCAGTCTGAAAGTTGTACTCCCTCTGTCCCAAAATGAATTACCCAAAAAAATTCAAATATGATCTTTTTTAAAGGGAAAGTTATAGCTTTTAAGTTTACAAGATCTCTTGTCATACTTTCACCAAAGGACTATAAATTCTTTGTGTTATAATCAATCTTTTGAAACTTTAACAACAATCATAACCTGTTTATCTAGGAAATGATCATAACCCAATTCCCCTGAATATTGAAACTTTAACAAGTAATAATGATCAGTAGGGTCCATGTCGTTCTCATAACCCATAGACAAGAAGGGGGAGGGGGAGTTGTGGAGACTTCTCTCGAGCCCAATTGGTTCTAATCATGAGGAACATAATAAGTACGAACTTTAGAATTGGCATATGATTAAGCTTTACATTATCTATTAACTAGATGCAGTTGCAGAGTGCTGATGAAAATTCGTAGTTTTCTGTATTTAAATACGGAGTATCTAAGAACTTGTAAGCTGACATGATAATATATATCTCCCATTTTAAAATATGCTCCATGTCCCACATTCATGATTTATAATCATTTCTACCATTTCATGTTGGACCACACCTTTATCATACACATCCATTCCTGCTTTTGCTTTTTGGGGCCACTACTGACATCCATATACTTTACGTTCCTCTTGTCGTCCTCTTTCACTTACTCTAGTTCTGTCTTCACTTGTATGGGTATTACTTAGACGTGCAATTAAGTATGAGCCATTGCCTTAACTTTTAGGTGTGTAAACTCCTGTGTTATTAACTGCCTGACCTGAAAGTGAGGGTGGTTGATAAAGGTATGGGAGAACTTGTAAGTTGCACTCTATCAGTGGAATGGGGGACTGCTTTGTACTCAGTTTCTAGAAAATTTAAAATGATATTGTGTGTGTATACTACTCCCTTTGTCCCAAAATGAATGACCATTTTTAAGGGTCATTTTGAAAAAGTTTTTTTATAATAGAAAAGAAAAATCATAAACAATCTTGCTATTCACTTTCAAAATTTCAATTTTGCAAAATATAATGAACTATGAAAAAAGAAATTGAAAAAAAAAACATTTAGGGACAGTATTCTTATGGTAAAGTTTCAAAAGGTCATTCATTTAGGGACATAAATGGCCATTCAATTTGGGGTGAGGGGAAGTATCTAGTTTGAAGATAAATAACCCCTTTTTTCTCTTTTGCTATTGTTGGTGATTATACTCCATAGGTGTAATATACAGTAATACTCTTATAATTGTGAGACATACGATATAGTACTGGACCACGGAAGACAGAGAAATTAATGTATGTGCATATATTTTTTTTTTTCCTGACTGATTTCTTGGTCTTTCAGCTTGGACCACCATCATTTGATCCAGCTGGAAGATTTATGGGGCTCAAGCAGCAGCAAGAGATTATGGCCAGGGATCACAACCAGATTGGCTTCATATGCAGTTAGGTAGTAGCTTCGAGAGAGCCACATGAACGACAGACAGCGCGTTCCATTAATCAATCAGACAGTAGGTAAATCCCGGGACGTATAATTTCAATTGCCATCTATAAAGAAAAGTCTCCCCTGGTTTCTTTAATTATGATCATTATAGCATGCATAGCCTCTGTAGAAATTCGCATTTATGCTACCTAATTCATTCAGTGTACTTGATTATATGTGTACCTGTACAATCTTATTTAGTCAATCTAATATCAACTCAGACTTGCATTAAAGGATGCATCATTGAATCCAAATTTATCTCCACCTTTATCTTTACTTCGTATTGAGATCATTTCCTTATTTAGAATTATGACATATTTTGAGACATGCCAAAAAGAAAAAGTGCGACACTTATTACGGGTAAAGAGAGTAATAAAAAATACATGTGAATATTTTACTTATGGTTTCTAATAGTAGCACACAAGAAACTAGGGCAGCAGTCTAATGACCAAACTTGGATTTGATGCCACTGATAACATCATCTCCTACTAGAAACGCTTTGCTCAAAACTTCATTTGGTATTGGAGGATTTGAACCAAAGAGAATATTGGCAACCATCACTGCCCCAGGGAGTTGACTATTAAAAGCGGTCAACGTCTGTGCCTTACCTTTTCCAACGTTCCGTTGGAAATGCACGAGTCCCCGTGGGACCACAAACATCTGCCCGGGGGTCAAAACTTTCGAGTAAAACACATTCCCACTTGTCACAAATCCTGCAAGGATCTTCCCCTTAATCACCACCCCAGACTCAGTTGAACGTGGATGCACGTGGGGTGGGCTGACTCCGCCAGGAGCGTAGTCAACTCTGTTCATTGAAATCCCGAGGGTATTTAAACCCGGAAATTCAAGAACATTTCCTGCAGTCACAATCATTCCAAAAGGATTGCTGGTGTTCCCTTCTTTGCTTAGACCATCGAAGAAGAAGTCGTCAAAAGTTACTTGGGAGGCATTTTTGCAGGGGAAGCCATTAACAGATATGGGTGCTGCTTTAAGGTCAGCAACACAAAAGTCCTGCAACATGTCAGGGTCCGCAAAACACAAAGGCAAAGAGAAAATCAAGACCAAGCAGATCATTTGAACGACTCGAGAGGTTAGTGAAGGATTGATGGCTGCCATGGAGAAGAGGTGGTTTTCAGCTTTCTAAGAATGATGGGTTTATAAAGAGAATATGGTAATTAAATAAGTGCAGCATGAAAAATGATCTGTGAGGTAGTTGAGTTTGTGACAATAACATCTGAAAGTTGGACGCCAAAATTGAAAGAAGATATAGACTGAATCAATTAACAAAAATACAAGAAGAGACTGAATCAAAATGACTCATAAAGATGTAGACTGAATCAATTAACAAAAATACAAGAAGAGACTGAATCAAAAATAAGTTGTTAGGGACACCTCAACTTGGCATCTGGGCTTATGGGAATCACACCGGATGGGGTTACAAGAGCATCTATGAAAACGTCATTTCGAGTGAGTGGAATTACTTCTTCGTACAAAATTTGCAATGAATATGACAGTGCAACTGCAATCAGGAACAGAAAGTATGCGTAGTTTTTGGTATTTTTGCCTGGGTCAGTGGCATCCTCTTTTCTCTTTCTTCATTTTAGCATGGAGACCAGTTATAGATCCGCCCATGATGATACACCTAATTATGTGGGCCTGATTGAAGGGGCTGCTTGTTCATGTGAACTTTGAAGCACAGATAACCCCCTCCCCAGATCATGATGCCACGTTTCAACACCCTGGAAACAAGTGTCCTAGACACTTTTTCCTTTTTCCAAATAGCCATTGTGACACGCTCGCTGGGACTTTCCTGAGGCCAAAATGTTAGTTTTCTGATGTCAAAATATAATTAGGAAAAAACATTGTTTTATTTGCTTTTAAGACATGATGTTTGTCTATATAAGAATTTTTTTTACGTGTGTTGAGTGCTTTGTATAAAATATATTCCTTATATGGTTTCTTTTTCAGATACGGATTTTATGATGAGTGCTTGAGGAAGTATGGAAATGCGAATGTATGGAAATATTTCACCGGCCTTTTTGATTATCTTCCACTTACAGCCCTTATTGAGAGCCAGGTAAGAAACCTATCAAGTATCACATGGCCTTGACTTGAGCTTCATAATATTATTATGTGACAATCCATTTACTCTGCCTTGTAGATTTTTTGTTTGCATGGCGGTCTATCCCCATCTCTGGAAACACTAGATAATATACGTTCCCTGGATCGCACACAAGAGGTACATAGGCAAATTTCTTTATTTTATTAAATCATGCTATGTATTGCACCATGCATACAGAGAAATGATCACATCACTACAAGAAGTCAACTATTTACTAGACTATGATAAAAGTACGGCAAACCTCATATAAATATACATAATATATACTCCCTCCGTCCCATAAAACCTTACCCATTTTGCTATTTTGGGCGTCCCACTTTAAAGTCCCACTTTCCTAAAAAGGAAACTTTTTAATACTTCTTTATTCATGGGACCCACTTGTCATACTCACAACAACTATCCAATTACTATTCTCTACCCCACTTTTTCTCTCCTACCCACTCACAACTCCTACTTTAATAACATTATATATATTCACTCCTTATTTTCCGTTCTCAACAGAAATGGGTAAGCTAATGTGGGACGGAGGGAGTATATCTAACGAGGGTCAAATATAATGTTCTATCTTCTGTTGTTGTGGGGCATAGGTTCCTCATGAGGGGCCAATGTGTGATCTCCTGTAGTCTGACCCTGATGACCGATGTGGCTGGGGAATCTCTCACCGTGGAGCTGGATACACCTTTGGACAGGACGTAGCAGCTCAGTTTAATCACACAAATGGCATCTCCCTCATTTCTAGAGCTCACCAACTTGTTATGGAAGGTTTCAATTGGTGCCAGGTTCGTAAAATAAAGCAAAAAAGAAGCAGATAGTTCTGTTTAACTTGTGTTTGTTTATGCATTTCTTGGTTTGTTTCAGGATAAGAATGTTGTGACTGTGTTTAGTGCACCGAATTATTGCTATAGATGTGGAAATATGGCTGCAATACTTGAGATTGGAGAGAATATGGACCAAAAATTCCTGCAATTTGATCCTGCTCCTCGCCAAATTGAACCCGACAACACACGAAGAACTCCTGATTATTTTCTTTAATTGAAATTCGGTGTCACCGTACCACATTGTATCTTTCTGTTTACTCTTATTTGCTAGGCTGCAATACCATGCAATTTTTATCCCTACTTCTGTTTCTCTTGCATTTCTATTTTCGCTTAGACAAAGAGGAAGCAACTATGGCTCCTTCTAGATCTGCTTGTTTCGACGTCCAGCAAGATTTTTGGTTTTTTCCTAAACAGTTTGCATGCATAACTAAAACCCGAGATTATGCAGAAGACAAAGATAACGTTTTCTGCATCCAAAAGCGCGAAACTTTTCTTCTTATAGCTAAAATAAAAGGAGAAAGTATGAAACTGGAAACCAAAAATTATTGTAATTAACAGCGAACCAATACAAGATTTTTCGAGTCAATTTGAGGTCTAGGGTTCCTCAATCAGCTGCTAAATTTTAATGTGCCTCTCATTTTTTCTTTCCCTGATGGTCTGTCCACAATGCAGTTGCCTAGCATCTGCTCCATCAGTCGCAGTAGACCCTCAACCATGTTGACCTGCACTGCAGAAACAAGTTCTGTCAGAAGTAGTACCCTTACTGACGATGCTTAGAATTTTTATCGACAAAGATTATGCTGTTCAGAAGAGAATATGAGAGCACTCCATTAACCTTCAAGGATGTGGACTTTTCCATGCTCGTTCGTCCAACACATCATTATGTACATTCAATCCTAGTACCAAAAACGAGTAGAAGAAAAAACAAAGAAAGGAACTGCAAAAGAAAAAAAATCAAGTAAGATATCCAGAAGACATTTCATTCGTATGCTTAATAATAAATGGGCGAGAAGTTACCAGAAATGACATCAAAAGTCATGCATCGGCTGTAGTTTCCTCTGTTTTGTCAGAACGGCGAAGCTTCCGAAGATGCTGAGCTATCTCTGTCAAAAGCTTAGTTCCTTCACCACCCTTCTGGAGTGTCATGGCAGTATGCTTTAAGAACCCACTCTCTGCTTCAATGGCTCTCAACCTCTCCCTTATTAGGGACACTTCTCTTGTAAGGGTGGCCTTATTATCATGACCTAATGAAAAAAAAAAAACACAAATACCATTAATGTATACCTCATAACAATACACATGAATCAAGAAAGAGAGAGAGAGAGAGAGAGAGAGAGGGAGATATGTAACAAGTGAATTACCTTTAACATCAGTTTCTTGATCTCCTTCCTCTTCACTTGGAGATGAATTGATTTTCTGTTCCAGATTAGTTAACATACCAAAAAGATGTGATCTTTCACTTTCAAAATCCAACGACGATACATCTGTACTTCCCTTCCCGTTATATCCCAAGCGTCCAGAATTACCCTCATTTTCTCCAAGATTATCCGTTTCAGTAGGACTTCCACAATCCGACTTCTCCCCAAACGAGGAAATCGACTGAGACTTCATATCCTGATAATCATCTCCATCAGCTTCACAATCATCACTGCCAACTTTCTTTATTTCCCCATACTTATCTCTATATGCATCAAGATCAGCTTCCAAAACCTTAATATCCTCCTCTTTCTTTTCAAGCAAATCCTTCAACACTTGCAGAGCTTCTTGATCATACTCTGCCTGTTCTTCCATCATTCTTTGGTACTGTAAAGCTTCCATCTGAACAGCTGCTTTCTCAGCTTGAAGTCTCGTGATCATGGCCATTGCATTGTTTGCTGCAACAGCAGAAGCACTTCTTTCTTCATCTAGTTCCATGTATAACGCAATAAGTGATTTTCTATCCAAACGGACTTGTCTTTTTAAATGATGCAGAATTGAGTCCCCTTCTGTTCCTTCGTTTGAGGCCATATTTGTGTCATTCGAGTCAGAAATTAAGTCGGATTTCTCGAGTGGGAGTTTCCTAGGAAGAAGCCTGTTAGAGAATCGAGGACTTGCAGAAGCTGAATCTGATAAGGGGATTCCGAAAAAACGGTTTCCTCTGAGTAAACTTGGGGTTTTGCAGGATTCATCAGCTATTTCCTCGGAATCTGCTAACAATGGCATTGTAGCAGATTTTATATCTTCTCTAGATTCTAACACAAATCAACAAAATGATAAATGGTTGAGAAAAGGCTACTAGAAGTAGGTTTGCGTACGAAAAAAATGATTGAAATATATGAGAAAGCCAAATGAAAAACTCACGCTTGATTTCTGCATTCAAGCCATATTCATCATCGGGAAGCTCTGATTCATTATCGGACATAAATTTAAGCTCCATATATCTAATATGAGGCAAATCTAAATTCTTTCCGTCCTCAGTTCTCCACATCATTGATGCTCGAGGGGAAGGAGCAGGAGCAAATGATCGAATAGATGAACTCCTAGCATAAGTCTTTGTAGTAGTCGTCGAAGAAGAAGAAGGTCTCACCTTCAAAGGGTCTCCACAACAAGAACACCTATGAACATCACTTTTCTCAAGTTGCAGCCCATCAATGGCATCTTTCTTCCCTGATTTCAAGAAAATCTTCTGATCTTCTTCCACAAAGCAATCGATATCTTTGTGCAAAATACCCACAAGAGATTTGTAAGTATCAATGTCAGATTCTTTCTCGGTTGCAAAAGAAAGGAGACATCCTTCACACATGTTGCGAATGTCTGAGAGTTTTCTGTGGACATGGCAATAAGCTAGGGAGGAAATGTCCTTTTTGTGACCTTCGCATATGGAATCATTGTAGTAGAAATTCGGGTTTCTACAAACAAGAACATGATCGATTCTCGTGCAGAGCAAGCAAGGGGAATGTAATTCGAAGAACTTGGAAAATTCATTGGAGATAAATGCTAGGAAGCCATCAATGAAAAGCAGTATGATTAGTATCCATTCTAGAACAGCATATACAATAAAATGTGGAAATGTTCCCAATTCTTGTTCGACAAAATGCCTAAATGATCTTGATGCCATTATGCATATAAGATCAAAAATGGAAAGTAATTTTTTTTTTTTTTAAAAGAAGCAAAATTAAGAAAATTTAGGAAGAGATGAAGGGATCAAAAAGAGGGCAAAATGAGACAGATCATGACCTTTGCGGGAGGAAGCAGACCCAAGCTAAGATCATGGTCATGACCTACCTCTCTCTCTCTCTCTCTCTAGTCTCTATCTCTGTTTCTCTCTCTAAGAATGGGGTGTGTTTGTGAAATTCAAGGGTTACAAAAAAAAAAAAGAAGATCTGTAATGTTTGTTTAGTCGTATGTAGTAAGATTGTTGGCAAGTTTTGCTTCAAAAACGAAAGTAGAGGTTGTTAAGCGCAGTTTGTACCTGAATTAACGGTCCTTCCACCACTTCTCAACAAACCAATCTATAAATTGATACGGTGTCGTTTAACATTAGCTTATTTTCTTCTTCAACATCATTTTTTCCCTTTTTTTTTTTTTTTTTTGCAATTATTTTAGGTAGATAAAATTGTATATAAATGGATCATTCTACGCACACCTTAGTTTAATCCAAATTTGCAAGCATCAAGGGTGCACCTCAATCTCATGCTCGGTCGGCCCTAGGTGCACCTCTCATGGCTGGTGACATTCAAATGCCTATATCAGTGAATGTCAAACGTTTGATACAACTTCGAGAGGATGTTGGTGTATTGACCTCCTCATCGCGTCCAATTTGTTTGGGCTTAATCTGGGTCTTTGATACAGCTAAACTGTCATGATGTCTAACTGGACCCACCCAATTCCCGCATATACATACAGATACAAAATTGAGATACTCTAAAGCACGAAGGAAATCGCTATTGACATTTGCATTTCTAGACCGTCAGTATAACCAACAAGACCGGGAAAGTTAGGGCTGCAATTGCAACTTCCTATAAATACATCTCCAACAAGAGTTAACTACTTGCTAGACAACAATACAAGTTTTTCAGTGTCGCGTAAGTAACAATGACAACCAAATAAAAACTACTACGTTAGATAATAACTGTAAAGTTAAATGTTTGTAGAACCCGCTGCATCTCAGCAACTGATCTTCTAATTTTCTGACAAAGCATTTGATGCCATGTAGGGAGAAACGCATCCCTGCACCTGAACCCAAATTTTAAGAACAAGAAAATGAGGAATTAGATTTCACAATAAAAGCCGTGTAAGACAATAATATAGGACTAAACTAATGTCAGAGGCTTAACTAGTTTCTTATGACCGTTTTATATCTATAGGTTAACATAGAAACGGCGAGAAAGAGAAGAGGATACAGTTCCAAAAGTACTGCGCCTCACAAGATTTAATGTTAACCTTTGGCAAAAGCACTCGAAACAGAAATCATGAATGCAAAGAAATGAGGAATTGTAAACAAAATTTACATATTCGCAATTTTTACCTGCAATAAACAAGTAGGAATTTGAATGAACCCTTGTATTAAGATATCAACGTTCTCCAAAACATTTTGCGGAACAGGGGTTATTAGATAGAGAACCCTTTTAAAAGTGTCAATGCCCCTCACAATTCCTGGTTCATAAAGAATCAAGTTAAGGACGAAAAAAAATAGAAATAAGTCAAGTAAATGATTACTGCTACTATTTCCCTATTTGTGACATAATAAATCGTATAAGTATGCTCACTCATTTAAAAAATAAGCTATGCAATGAACAAATAATTGAAAAAATATAAGAGACTGAACCAAGAAAAGTAACTAATACAAAACCAAGATCCCAGCTAATATTTTGAATAGGGAGAGGATGAATAAAATCAGAAAGTAATGAATCCACACATGCAAGTGCGTCCATGACGAAAAAAGTAACCTACCCAAGCCAACACAGCGAGATAAATGTTCAGAACCTTCAGATTCAATCCCCAAGCCAACACAGCGAGATAAATGTTCAGAACCTTCAGATTCAATCCCCAATCCCACTATAGTCGCATTTAAGCTGTAAAATATTTCAGTGCTTGGCACCTGCATAAGAGATATTTCACTACATGAAGCTCCAAATCGTTAACAAAAGTAAATACTAAATACAGATTCTATGAAGAAAATTTGAAAAGCTTGCATTAATAGGAAATCGATATTATCAAATATCAAAGAAACACTGGTCCACAGTGGTAAGTTCAATGACTCCTCGAGGCTAAGGAAAAGGGTCACATATCAAGTTTTGCCAAATTTGAGGGCTACCTTCCCAGATATAGGTTTGGACTTTCCCAGTCCATGGTTCATTTGGAATATTTCCCTTACCAAGGGAAATCTGAAAGGCCTGCATACCCTTCTACAAATGGAAAAAATGGTGAAAATTGCACCAAACGTATATTAACTGTCAAGATAAACATAAAGTTCCAGATAGCTGAACTAACCTCACAGTGAACGTGCTTAATCTTCACAGATGATATGGAAAGTTCGTAAGGAGGGTGAGCAGCCAATGCACGAGCAAGTTCCTTGATTGCAGTGATGTTCATGTCACTTGGAAAGCACTGTCTGAAATAAGCCATTATGCGCAAATCTCGTAGAAGACGTGCATCCTTTTGTACAAGCACCCTGGAAAAGCAAAGGCATCTTCAGAAATTTGAGATTCCAAATTCATATGTATTTTGAATTATAATGATGATGCACTAAAATCCATTTATTTTTTTTATTATATTTTTTTTATAAGAGATAGAGCACTAAACTCTTGATCTGTAACGAATCAACTCTTTGAGGCTCATAATTCAAGTACTGATTATCAAATTAATTAATCTAGAGATGACAAACCAATAACTATTAATTAGTTCACTTTGCCTACATTTACTAACCTAATGCAGAATGCATCAACAATTAGTCAGCACTAACACATTACGAAATCTAATTCCTAATGGTTATCTCAGCTAGAAAGCACTAGCAAAACTACAATTTACTCCCAATAATAACTACTGCCTCTGTCATCTGCCTCAAAATGAATGACCGAAAAAAATTCAAATTTACTCTTGATCACGAACAAATTTCAAAACATTTAGGCATTCATTTCGGGACGGAGGGAGTATAACGCAAGTAACACTACAAAACAAGGCGGCAACTGAACTGATGTAGAAGAAAATATAATAACCCATTCCACCAAACAAGAAGAAAAAATATGAATAGCACTTATAATGTTGAAGTTTGATAATGAAAATTGATGCACAGAAAACTTACGATCTATTGAAGGAGTCCTGACGAGCTGAGTTGATTTCGATAAGGGTTGATACGTTATGATCCTCCTCTAACCAGAATGCCCCAGATGGTAAATTCTTTCTCTCAGCAGATATCTGAATCTTAACAACATGGCTAGGAACAATTTTTTTCAACATATACACTAATATATCATATCCAATACCTGGCACACATGACCAAATATAATGAATAGTACTTAAAACTTAGGCACTTGTTGGATAACATGCTAAATAAAAAGAGTATCTTGACGAATCAATAAACAGAGATTAAGCATACCTTTCACCCAGCCAGGAGTATTGATAACAAGGGGCATTCCTTTGTTAATGAGGGTGTCAGTACTCCTTAATATGCAGTACTCCCTTCGATAATGATCATATAGGGCGACTATACACGCCAAGTACATTTGGGGATCCCTTTTTGAGGAAATATCACCAAAGAAGTAGGATCTGAAATTCCCACCAGTAGCAGGGAAAACAAAAACATTCATGTTACATTTAAAAGTTATTCCCTATTGTAGCAAGCAATAACAGAATTTTGCAAATAATCCTTCAATAATCACATGGTTACGGCATGTTAAAAAAGAAAGACTATAATGTATTATTATGTACATCAAATTGCTAAAGGGTGCTTCTCAGGAGAGAGTTAAAGTGCTAAAGGAACCACATTAGTAATTGATGAAATGGCAGCGTTTTTTTCCCCAAACTCGCAATATCTCTCATGTTATTTTGATTGGATATGCATTATCATATAAACTGGTGTGGAACAAGAGAAAAATAAGCGCCTACAAGAAAAGTTGTACACAACCCACACCGCGTACTCTCTCTTTCTAAATTTGGGAAATATGGAAAGATGATGTATGGGTTCTCTAAAATATATGTTCAAAAAACTTTTATCAGGTAGTCTTGCTTTGCAAGATAGGCTCTTCCTCCATGTAAGCACCAGTTTAGAAGGAAATGAATGACATACTCAAAACCATTAAGTTGGAAAGCCAGAAAATAATCACAAAAAGAAAATATTCAAAAGCATAATAGATAGGAGGTCATACCTGTCTGGTGTTTTCAAGCATGGAACTGCCAAATCTAGCGATTGGAGAGGCAAAGGAAACACAAGGAATGAACAATAATGTCACCGCTCACATAATAAAACTCGTTAAGAAACTCAGGGTTACAACATTGTTAGGAGTGAAAGCCCATAAATAGATACCTGGAGTTACTTCATCAAGTATAGTAAGAGAAATACAGCCTGGAGGGGTAAACTCGGTCTGCCCAACATCGGTGTCCAAGTAAGCTACTCTTTTGTACCTGCATTTACATAATACATAGCAAAGTCAATAAATGTAGCTAAACTCACAGAACCAGTTAATGAACCCCTTGTATCCCTTAAATAATGCATCTGTGAATCTCAACATGAACAGATTATGAGATATGTGTGTATAAAGAACAGCAATACTGAGTTTATCTAAACACATAACCGATTCAAAGAAAGGCCTGTAACGGAATTATGTCACCACCATTCAGCATTCGACAACACAGAAAACTGGCAACCACTTGGAAAAGATACAAAATTCCAAACTGGGTGTATGAAATAATAATCAAACTATATAGCCAACTCGATTAGTTCCTGGCCAAAGAAACAAGGTGAAAGAAACAACAACACTTCTATTACCGTTGGATAAATATCGAATAACAAACTTCCGTACAGATATACTGATGCTAGGCCATTTGAAAAACTTTATTATGCTACAGTATTTTGCGTAACAAAAATCCAGTCAACGTTAAAAAGGCTAAATTCATTCAGATAAAACTCAATCCCCATTTTCAAAATATCTAGTGATATACGGAATATCAATAAATACAAATACCGGATAGTGTAATACTAAAGAAAAGTCTTGACACTCTGAATTCATATAAAGGGGTTTGCAGAGACGAAACAAAGAAATGCAAGAGGGCGGCTTTCAACATTCATAGGGTTTGTCAACAAAGGAGCATCAGTCGTGGCACATGTCAAAATAGACGACCAATTAACAGGAACTAATAAACAAAAAAATATACTCAATCAGATAAGGAATTTCAATCATGTGACAGGAGTGCTGGAAATCGAAAATCTTCAAACTCAATTGGGTCTCAAAATTAATGAAATTACGTAATTGTTACAGCTATTGAAGAGCAAGTTTAGAGAGAATAAACACCTTTGAAGAAGGACATTGAGGAGGAGGCGGGAGAAGGTGGTTTTGCCGCTGTTTTTGGCGCCGCAGATGAAAGCAACGGGAGGAGGGTGAGTGATGGAGTCGTAGGCGATGGTGTTGGCTGCTTCAGACCATTCATCGGGTATGTATATGTTTGATTCTGGTTGTGCCTCCATTAATGGAGAAGAAGAAGCCATGGGTGTGTGACTGTGTGAAATTGGTGCGTGTATATAATGAGTAGAAAGGGGGCACGCCTAGGTTGTGAAGATTTGACTTGTAACAAACTACTCGTACTTGTACTTCCAATGTCCAAAACACATGATATTGTGGCCCGTTAGGGCAGCTTTGTTTTTTTTTTTTTTTTTTAACAATTTTTTTTTTACATTCATAAAATTCTAGCACACATACTTTTGAGTATTGAACTCAATACCTCTACGACAAAAAAAACTTAAACTTACTCAAAATGTTATTTGAACACAAATTCTTTGGCTTTTTTTAACATAGTTGTTAAGTTTCCAAAAAAAGAACATTTGTTTTTGTTTTGTTTTTTTAATTGTTAAGTTGTAAATTATGAATGTAACATTACAATATTTTGGCATGATTATTTCTCATATAAACGGATGCAATTGTGAAAAATGGGTTTGGGCCTGAAACGATAAATTAGGTCAAACATGGCGAAAATTGGTCAAATACGTGTAATATATGTATTAAAGTGGGCCCAAAATAATGAGAAGACATGTGATGAGGCGACATACATAGATCGGCGTGCGAGAGTAAGGCCAAGCAAGAAGTATACCTTGGTTACTAATGACTCAAGATGATGGGGCCGAAAGGCGAGAATCTCGCTTGAGAGAAGGTTAGGATTGGCGGCAATCTGAGGACTGTCTGTCGCCTCTCCTTTGGTTGTCGCCTGGGCGACTTGCGTGATTGGTGGCGTTGAGCAGCGAGACTTAGGTTGTCATACCTGGGTCCCACCATAACCGCCACTGATAATAGATGTGACAGGTTGAACAGTGCGTCTCCAGTAACTTTGGGGGTGGTTGGCACCCCTTATTGATGATTGACAAGTGTCCCAACATGTGCCTTGCACATGTTGCATGGGAGTATAAAATAAACTCAAACAATATAATTTGTAAGTTCTCTCTCTTCTAAGCTCTCTCTCTCTCTCTCTAAAACTCCATTGTTATTTGCTTGATTTGTGACCAATTAACTTACTCTCACGCCGGAGGGGTAACGCCGGAGACGCCCCCGGCTTAGTTGACTTGTCTTGCTTGTGTGTAGGTGACCAACGAAGAAGATAGCCGGAGTATCCACTTTTCTCTGTTCAAGTCAGACTGTGCAACCAATTTTGGCTTGATAGCCGGAGTATCCACTTTTCTCTGTCCAAGTGACCAAAATCGTTCGAGAAGGAACGTATCAATTGAGGAAGAAGAATGGTGAGGAGCTCGGAAATGCATGGAGTGTTGATCATCTAAAGCATTTTTACCAGTGAAGTTGTCGTTTTTGTTTATGTTTCAGCTATTTTGATTGTCGCATGCTTTAAAGATAGCAAAAGTTGTATAACTTTTCTTGTAACACGAGCATTATGATTGTCGCACAATTAGGAAGGGGGAAAGTTATGTAAAATTTGTCATTCTTAGACAATGTATTCTGACACATTATTATTGGAAAGATCACGAAATTTTCTTGGCGACATGCTTGTACAATATTTGTCGAACAATGGTCAAATTCTAACAATGTTAACTTTATGTTTCATGAAACGAGGAGCACAAATCGAGCACAGGATGACAGTAAGAGTGAATGAATGAAGTGAAGATTGCTGCCAAGATAGGTGGATCAGAAGATGGCGGCCATGAAGGTTGCCGCTCAAGAAGGAAGCTAGAAGATGGCGGCCATGAAGGTTGCCGCTCAAGAAGGAAGCAAAAGTCTTGGCTTGTAGGGTCAGGCACGAGGAAGCAAAAGTCCTGGCTTGTAGGGCCATGCACCAGGAAGCAAAAGACCTGGCTTGTAGGGCCAGGCACAGAAAGTCCTGGCTTTTTAACAGGCACAGAAAAGACCTGGCTTAAAGTCACCAGGCAAAAAGTTGAACAAGATTGAAACAAGATATTTTGGCCAAGTGGTAAAAGGCGCCAGATTTGGCATCAATTGCGGCTTGTTGCAGATGCGGTTTGCATCAGATGCGGCTGCCATTTAATTGGCCTTGATGCGGTTTGCTATAGGCGATTTTGATAAGCGGTTTGGGACAAGTCGCCACAAAGCTAAGCAAATCTAAGAGGTGAGAAGCATAACTGAGGAGTAAGGCTGCCTAAAGACAAGACTCACTCTTTTGAAGGGAGCAGTGTGTATATAGAAATAAAGGTTGTAATGTAAATCTTTAATAAACTATCAAAGCAAAAGTCAAATTATCAAAACAAAGTAAAACATGCGACATGCAAAAGATAGAATTTAAAGTAAATTACAGACAGCAAAGCAACGTCATTTGAATCAAAGTCTAGAAACAAAGTTACAAACCGCGGCATTCAGGATGTAACAAAACAGAAATTTCAAAGAAAGAAATCATTCATAAAGCGAGAATTAAAGTCAAAAGTTAAGTCGCAAACCGCGACATCCAAAAGCGACAACCAAAGTAAGACGAAGGCAAGTTAAAAACAGGAAAGTAAATTGTTTAGTAAAACCCCAAATCAAATATTAAAATTGTTTTCAAAAGATATCAAATCCTTAAGAGGCAGTGGCCTGTTTCCCGCTGGAGACGGCCTTTAGGGTGCTTTCTCTTACTAATTATAACTAGTGCTACACCCGTGCGTTAAACGCACGATCAAAAAACTTTGACATATCGTAAAAATTAAATCAAAGGAGTTACTATAACTATAAAGGTTAATTTTGATTTTTTAAATAAAAGGTATTTAGCATGTATATATATTGCATTAATAATAAAAATTACATTTTTTTTTTAAGATACTTCATCCTCTCACTAATCTTTTCCCTTGACACATGTCATCCAAATAAATTGACCACAACATAGATGCTTTGAGACAAATTTAATCTCCAATAAGAGTTATTGTTCAAAAAGATGTCTTACTCTTTCTACAAGATTATGGTTGTTGGTTGCTGATGGAAATTAATTCTCTACCCACTTCTTGTTATAAAACCCTCGCAAGTACGAGTGCCAACTTGTAGCAATATACTATTGTAGGGGTCGAACCACAAGGACTATGTGTATGACCAAGTTAACTCAAACAGTTTACAAAGGAAATGTAACCAAAGGGGGGGGGGGTTGGTTTTGATTAAACTAACAGCTACAAAGATCAAGAATTAGAATTACTCTAGAAATAGCAAGTAAACAAAGAGAGCAAGTTCAACTAGAGAGTAAAAACAATAATAACAGAGGATTTCATGGATTGGATTTCATTTAATCACAAAATACTATGCCATTGATATAGAAAAAAGTATATTAATTTCAATCTTGGGTTCAATCACTAAAGTTAAGATTGGTACGGTAAGGCCGCCGGATTTCAATCTCTTAAATTCTATTCGATCACTTTTCGCAAATCAAGTCCAAGTGATTAAAAAGAAAATCATTAAGCTTTAAAGATTATATGAACCAAAACCCATTGAGTATCAATCAAGAATACCCATAGATTTCATCATCTAGCACAAGCCTAAGTCAAAAATCCCCAAATCAATGTAAGATATTGACACCCATTAAGTTAAAAGGAAGAAAATAGGAATCACCCACACTTTAATCCAATAAACTTTGATGAAAAGAGCAAAGATGAACAAGATATCAATTAATGAAATGAAATAATCAATGACATAACATAAATGACTAAATTACTACCCAATCCATGAAATTAAAAGTTTAGCTACACATATTAAACATTAAATACACAAAACTAATTAAGAAAAGCATAAATAAACTTATCTTGTTTGAATAAAATTACAAACCCTAGCTCTCTCTCTCTAAAACCCTTGCCTACTTTTGTTCTTCCCAAAATGAGATAACCTAAAAATTCTAACAACATTTTCTATTTATCCCAAGGTAAAAAGGCTGAAAAGGCTTTTGAACAAAAAGGCTAGGCCCAAGCAGGAGGAAGAAGACCTTGCAGCAGCCCGGTGGAAAGGCCTTGGCGTTGAGGAATGGCCGGCCAAGTGGCTAAGGGCGACCGCCCATGGAGATACGGCGACCGCCGTATGGCCACGGCCTATACATTGGCGCTGGCACAGGAGCTAAAGGGCGTTCGCCCATTATGGATCAACTCTTCTTTTAATTCCCTTCAAGCCCAATGCTGAGATATTCCCTCTAGGTCCTCCCAAAGTTTGCTTCGCTCAGAATTTCATCTTTTCTTCAATCAGAAAATGGCCAAAACTCACCCATTTTCCTGTCTAACACAAACACTAACAAACACATATTAAAAGCACTTTTTTACTCAGGATTTCACAATAAATAGAATTTTAGGGACATAATTTGGATGTATAAAATACATCCATCAAATACCCCCAAACCTATCTTTTGCTCGACCCCGAGTAAAATAAAACACAAATATAATTAAAAACTACTTCTAACACTAGCTACCCCAACTCAAATACTAAACATAAACCAATCATAAATAACAAGCATAAAAAACAGAAAAACTTTGGTCATCCAATTCACATAAAGGTTTGCCACCCGCAAGTCTCAGAATGCTGCACCACGCATAAACATTGTGTATCAACATAAACATAAACTTGCCATTGCATTTACTTATTTCAAAGCATGATTATTTTCACCGTGCTAGAATGTACATGGGGCCATTGTCACGAACTGAGATTGTTTAAAGAAGCACTATTTCATGCCCTAGATCTTAGTATAATAGATGGTGCGTTAAAATAGCACAAAAGGGATAATATGCACAATTACACGGTTGTCAACCCGGTTACTTGGTAGTGAAAACGAAATGATATGGCTTAAGAGTTCAAATGCGACCAATTCGCGGGGCTAGGCTCACGGTTACAATGAAAGATATAAATATGCAAATAAACCAAGGTGAGAAAGTGAACTAGAGAGTCTTCACTCACATAAATGAACCTTCTCTCAACACTTTCATTAATCCGCTCACCCAAAGAACCCAATGTCACAACCCCCAAACCTCAACTTTGACAATACTAAACTTGGGGTTGCTGACATTACCTCAAGCACTACTAGCACCAAACCAATGACTTTACACTAGAGCCGTCAAGTTGGGACAGTCCCATCGGGACGTCCCGTCCCGACATACAAATGGGACGGGATGGGACGGCATTTTTTAATCCCGTTTGAAAACGGGACTATTCGGGACGTCCCGTTTGGGACGCGGGACAAACGGGATACGGGACGGGATGGGACGGGACGTCCCGTTCCCGTTTCTTAAAAAAAAAAAATAATAATAAAATAAAATAAAACGTCAAAATTGTTTACTGACCCTGACCCTGACCCTAACCCTAAATTAATCCTTTCTTTTCTCTTTCTCTTCCTCCATGACCACGGCCACGTACGAACGATTGACGATTCGGGCCTTCGGCGAACGGCGACGGCGACTTGGCGTTGGCGAGCACTTTCTCACGTAGCCATGGAATCTCCTTCATCATTGGAATAGCCGAGACGTAAACGGCTCCATTTTCATAGCTTCAAGCTCCTTGAGAAAACAAAGCAAAAAGGTTAATGGAAATGGCAGCTCTCAGTGCCATTTCGCCATGTCCAAGCAAGCTCTGGTCTCGCCATAACCCTGTCAATCGTTCCGTTTGTTGTTGTCTCCCCGTTTCTTCTTTCGCAGGTACTGAATTCCTTTCCAAATTGCTCTCTTATTGGTTTGAATATGAGATAAAATTACGCAGTTTAAAAGGATAATCGTCAAGTTGTGATGTAATTAAGTAATGTTTCCTACTTTTGTTGTAGGCTTGATTTTGACTAGGGTATGCTGTTTTTTCTTAAATATGATTCGAAAAATTTGATTTGGAATTTCTGGTTTAATTTTACTCAATTGGGAATATGAAACAAGATTTGGTGTTCTTTAAGGAAATAAAATAAGCTACAAAAAGGAATACATCAAAATACTATAGGAGCTTGGACTAATATGTATAGAACTAACTGAGGAGGCTTGGCCCAATTAGTGGTCTCAGTTAAGGAACTAAAACTTATTTTGTTATTAACTAAGTTCTAGCTTGTTTGTAACTTGTAATACACTTGATGGGACGGAGTATTTTCGTGTGTTGAATGCTTTTTTTCTGTGTTGAATGCTTTTTTTCTCTTTATTTCTCATAGTCAACGGGTCCCGTATGGGTCCCGCGGGATCCCGCGTCCCGCAAATGGGACGGGATGGGACGGAGTATTTTCGTCCCGTCCCGTTTTGGTCCCGTCCCGTTTCGTCCCGCTCCCGTCGTGGGACAACGTAATTTCGTCCCGTCCCGTCCCGTATTCCCGTATTGACGGGTCTACTTTACACAACATAAGGGGCAAGTAATTAATTTTTTTTTTATTTTTTTTTTTTTTTTTTTTTTTTATATATATATACATACATACATGAAGCAATATATACTATGCATATCTATACATCACACATACTTGAACATAAACAACTTTTTTTTTTTTTTTTTTTTTTTTTAACTTGCCCCTATTTTCCATATAATCCCAACTTGTCCCTTGTTTCCCTTTTGTCCCAAGATGACCATTCTCACTCTTTGCTTTGGCCCTTGCCTCACTTCCCAAATGTCCCACAAATCCCACATTCCCTAGTCCACCTTCTCAAAGGGTAAGGAAATCCTATTCTAAGTGTGAAAAGGGTAAGGAAATGCGGGTTGAAATGAAGGCAAATGGCGGTCTAAAATAATCTCCCCCCGAGGAGGAGATTCCATTCTTTTTCAAGGCTCAAAAAGGACACTAAGGGATGATTTAGTTGGTGACTAGAAAGCCAAAAGGTCCAGAAAAGGGTCCCTAGGTAGCCATAAATACCATACATAACCTCTTGACGTGATATTGACAACTGTGCAACCATGTTCTAAGGTCCCCCGAGAAT
Source organism: Adenophora triphylla var. japonica (assembly GCA_022495995.1). Taxonomy (NCBI): domain Eukaryota; kingdom Viridiplantae; phylum Streptophyta; class Magnoliopsida; order Asterales; family Campanulaceae; genus Adenophora; species Adenophora triphylla. The sequence continues at coordinate 399,740 of JAFEMH010000192.1, forward strand.
GTTAAGTGCTAATTAAATGGCACTTAGTTCAATAACAAGGACCCGTGCAAAAGAAGTGTGTGGTAAAAAAAAAAAAAAAAAAAATTATGCCTTGAATTATCAAATACAATCCCACTTTTATGTTTATATTGAACACAAGATGCACAAATAACGCTCGAATCATCATGGACGTTGGGTGGCAACCCGAAATATAAACTACACAACCAAACTCTTTTTTTTTTTTTTTTTTTTTTTACAAAAGCATGAAATCCTACCTACAAAAGCAATAAATCCTACTAACATGGTGATCAGGCAAACAAAACAAGTATCCCACACCCCCAAACCTAAAGCATGCATTGTCTCTAATGCATATAAAAGAACAGTGAAAATATAAGGGCGGGATACCTCAACCATCTACTGGGGCGGGCGAAAAGGAGGAGCTTGTTGGCCAAAATATTGCTGAAGGAGACTCTCTTGGCGGGCCCAATGAGCTTGGGCATCCGCAGATTGTTGGGCCCTCCAAGCTTGGGCATCCGCCGATTCTTGTGCCCTCCACGCACGGGCATCCGCAAACTCGGACGTTTGCCTTTGATTCATCCCACTAACTTCCATCCTCAATTCCCCGAACTCCCCCCTCAAAAGAGATAATTGAGAGCTCATCTCCGCTCTCCACGCTTCTTCTTTCTCCCTATCGGGACCCTCATCTCCAAATTCACCTTCCTCCTCCTCACTCTCTTCCTCTTCCTCAACCACTTTCTTTCTTTTAGATGACCCCTCCCCGCTCTGTTTTGGGTGGCTCTTCTCTACAAAAGTTTTCACATTGATCATTCCCGGACACCTCAAATCCTTACTCACTCCCCCTCCGGTCATAGTCACTTTCCCTTTGGCACACAAAGCGGTGATCAACAGGGGAAAGTTGAAGTTGGACTGGCTTAAATTACCCGCCGTTCGCTTAATTTCATCATGAATGACCCGGCCGGTATCAATATATTCCCCCTGCCATAACAAATGCAAAAGCAATGCCCGCTTCCAGTTCACTTCATGATCATGCCCACTCGGCAAGATCCTTTCACAAATAAAGCGATGCAAGAACTTCAAAGACCTTGGCAGATCACACGACTTTGCCACCTTCCCTTTGGCCACCACTTTTGGGTCAAGAATTCCGAAAGTGGGAACAATCAAATCCTTCATCGTCGATTTCCAATTATTTCTGTTGACTGATTTCAACGCTTTAGTGAATTGACATTCCCTAGTTGGAGTGTCACTTTCCATTTTAAAAAACTTGTTGATCGTCCCCACAGAATAATCAACACTTTTGCCCCGGACTCGAGATTTCTGATCGTTCCCCAACATTATTAGCTCAGCAACATTCGCATAGAATTCTCTCACCAAAATAGTAGACCCGACATTGAGAAGCTTGGATCCGAGATGTTGCCATTTGTACCTTGCCACAATGTCATCAAGGTCCATTCCGGTAAAATCAAAACCTGGCTCTACATTCATTTTTACAATCTCCCAAGACTCGAAATGGTCCTCGGCCATAGCTCCCACAAATTTCGATTTATCCCTAGGTGGAAGACCCGGGGGAATGGGTTTGCTAGCTTTTTGCAATTTACTCATATTGTCTACCAAGTCCCAGCAATTAAAATGCAAAGAGAGGGAGAAATTTGAGTCTTACAAAAATTCGCCGGAAAAAGTTGCCGGAATTTGGCCGGAAAAATCGCCGGAGTGGAAAGAAGATGACCGGAAACAATGGAGTTCTTCAAGAGCTCACCCAACCCACAAAAATCACCCACCAAGTCTTCAATTTTCGAATTAAACCACCCTTCAATCTTCAAAAACCCTAACTTCAAAATTTTTCAAATCCCTCTTCACATCACCCACCAAGTCATGAAATGGGTCTTAAAAGCTCCAGGATAGAGGCGGATTTGGGTGGAGAAGCAATTTTTGAGGTTTTAAAATGGTGATTTGGGATGGGGATGTCGTGATTTTAGAGAGATGGTGAGGAGAGTTTTGGGGTTTTTTTAGTGAGAGAGAGAGCTGATGAGTGACTTAGAGGAGAGAGAGAGCAATTTCTTCAAAATTTGGCCTTGTTGACCGGTCAGGAAGAGAAGGGCGACCGCCCATTCAAACGGCGACCGCCGTATGGCCTCGGCATGAATATGGCGCTGGGCAAAATGGCCTTGGCGTTCGCCCATTGGGGCTGAGTAGGGGTGGGGGCGTTCGCCCATTGAGGAACGGCGATCGCCGATTGCTCTCGGCCTACCTATGGGCGCTGGGGACTGATGGATTGGCGGTCGCCCATTCATCATTTTTTTTCTTTCAGCTCACTCACTTAGAATTTCTTTCTGCACAATACCAAACAAAACACCAAACCAAAGCATAATACCTATAGATGCAAAATAAAAATGACATAAAATTAAAATGTTTTTCGAGGGTGACACTATAAACACTCCCCTATAAACCCACAAACTCGGGAAGATCCTTTCGGATGACTCAATAATTCAACAATTTAAACAAAACTAACTACTCTACTTTGGTAAAAAAGTTGACCGCACCAAAGGTTGCCTACGTCCCCAAAACAATGAGCGGACTACTCATTGAAATAGGCTCAGGTCACCGTAGTTCAAACATTTCCCCTCAATAAATGAGAGGAAGACACAATTTGACTCAATTTTTTTTTTTTTTTTTTTTAAATAACTAACAAGACATCAAACACTAACATTATAACATACTTTCACCCCCAAACCTAAATATTGCTATGTCCTCATGGCATAAAAACCAAAAGAAAGCAGAATTCAAATTCGGGAGGGGATGAAAAGAAACGTAAACAACATAAAATGAAAGCCGGAAATGAAAACAAAAAGCAATTAAATTCATACCATGTTGGGGTGCCTCCCAACGAGCGCTTTATTTTTGGTCGTTTAGCTCGACGGCAAGTCCAAGAGAATTAATTGACCCCTTCCGGGTCAACAAGATCCACAACTTCCAAATCCTCATTAATTGACACCCATTCAAAATAAGGCTTCACGCGATGGCCATTTATCTTGAACAAGTTACCGGTTCCCAAATTTTTTAGCTCCACCGCTCCGTGTGGGAAGATCGTCACCACCTCAAAAGGACCCGTCCATTTGGACTTCAACTTTCCGGGGAAGAGTCTCAACCTTGAATTGAATAGGAGCACCTTTTGACCCGGCCTCAATTCTTTCGGCCTCAAGTGTTTATCGTGGTATCTCTTGGTGCGCTCCTTGTAAGTCTTGGCACTAGCATAACTATCTTGCCTCAACTCATCCAACTCGTTCAAAGTTAGCATTCTTTCCTCTCCCGCCGCATCCAAATTCATATTGAGCTCTTTGATGGCCCACCAAGCTCTATGTTCCATTTCCACGGGCAAATGGCATTCCTTCCCATATACAATTCGGTATGGGCTCATTCCAATGGGAGCTTTGTAGGCGGTTCGGTAGGCCCATAGTGCATCATGAAGCTTGATGGCCCAATCTTTTCGGTTGGGTCGAACCGTCTTTTCAAGAATGGCTTTGATTTGCCGGTTGCTCACCTCAACTTGCCCGGATGTTTGAGGATGATAGGCGGTGGCAAGCTTATGGACCACCCCATATTTCTTCAAGACCTTGTTGAAGAGCCGGTTGGTAAAGTGAGTACCTTGATCGCTTATGATTGCCTTTGGAACTCCATACCTACTAAAGATGCATTCACAAACAAACTTTGCAACCACTTTAGCATCATTAGTCCGGGTGGCAATAGCTTCCACCCATTTAGAAACATAATCAACCGCAACAAGAATATACATAAAACCATGGGACGGGGGAAATGGACCCATAAAATCAATGCCCCAAACATCAAAAATATCAACAACAAGATTATAGTGTTGGGGCATCTCATTTTTCTTACCAATGCCACCGGTTCTTTGACACCTATCACATCTTTTGCTATAATGAAAGGAGTCCCGAAAAATTGTGGGCCAATAGAGTCCTGCTTGGAAGATTTTCCTCGCGGTCTTTTGGCAACTAAAGTGACCACCACAATGGAGGTCATGACAAAATTTAAGCACACTTTCTTGTTCATGTTCGGGAACACACCTTCTCAAAAGCTTATCGGGACAAATCTTAAACAAGTAGGGGTCATCCCAAATGTAATTCTTCACATCCGACCTAAACTTTCGTCTTTGGTCTTTTGTGGAGTGGAGTGGCATCAAATTAGACACAATATAGTTCACTAGATCCGCATACCAAGGCTCATGGACATTCAATGCAAGGAGTTGTTCATCCGGAAAGTTCTCATTCACCGGAATCACTTCTCCATTAATATTATGAAAAGCATGGTCCTCTAACCTAGATAAGTGATCCGCCACTACATTTTCGGACCCTTTCTTGTCTCTAATTTCAATATCAAACTCTTGAAGCAAAAGCATCCATCTTAAAAGTCTAGGTTTAGCATCCTTTTTGTTAATCAAGTATTTCAAAGCCGCATGGTCCGAGTAAATGATCACCTTAGACCCTAGCAAGTATGACCTAAACTTTTCTAAAGCAAACACCACCGCAAGAAACTCTTTCTCGGTTGTGGTGTAGTTCAGTTGAGCATCGTTTAAGGTCCTACTAGCATAGTGGATTACATGAGGTAATTTTTCCACTCTTTGTCCCAAGACCGCCCCAATGGCAAAGTCGGATGCATCACACATAAGTTCGAAAGGATGAGACCAATTGGGACTAGAAAGGATGGGAGCACTTGTCAACTTTTCCTTAAGCGCATTGAAAGCATTCAAACAATCTTGGTCAAAAACAAATTCGGTATCCTTGGCAAGTAGGTTACATAAAGGCTTACAAATTTTTGAAAAATCTTTTATAAAACGCCTATAAAAACCTGCATGCCCAAGAAAGCTCCGAATTCCTTTGACCGAAAAGGGAGGGGGAAGTTTAGCAATAACATCTATTTTAGCTTTATCTACTTCTATCCCCCTACTTGACACAATATGCCCCAACACAATCCCATGCTTAACAAGAAAATGACTCTTTTCCCAACTTAGAGTCAAGTTGGTTTCACAACACCTTTTTAAAACTGAAGTCAAGTTCTTGAGGCAACAATCAAAGCTATCTCCAAAAACAGAGAAGTCATCCATAAACACTTCAACACACCTTTCAATCATGTCCGAAAAAATGGAGGTCATGCACCTTTGAAAGGTCGCCGGTGCATTACAAAGCCCGAAGGGCATCCTCCTATAAGCAAAAGTACCAAATGGACAAGTAAAGGTGGTTTTGGATTGGTCCTCGGGAGCAATGGGGATTTGGTTATATCCCGAGAAACCATCCAAGAAGCAATAGTAGGAGCGACCCACCAACCTTTCTAAAATTTGATCAATGAAGGGCAATGGAAAGTGGTCTTTCTTGGTGGCGGCATTTAACTTCCTCAAGTCAATACACATCCGAAGACCCGTCACTTCCCGGATTGGAACCTCTACACCCTTGTCATTTTGAACAACCGAGATTCCACCTCTCTTGGGCACCACTTGAACCGGGCTTACCCATTCACTCTCGGCTACCGGGTAAATGATACCCGCATCTAAAAGTTTAAGCACTTCTTTTCTTACCGCCTCCTCCATGTGAGGGTTCAATCTCCTTTGCCTTTCCCTAGATGGTTTTGCCCCTTCCACAAGATGAATTTTATGCATGCACATTGAGGGACTAATTTCCTTAATGTCTTTCAAAGTCCACCCTATGGCCTCTTTGTGCTCACGGAGCACTATTAGCAATTGGGCCTCTTGTTCTAGGGTTAAGTCCGAAGCAATGATTACGGGAAGGGTCTCATTCTCTCCTAGGAAAGCATATCTCAAGTTTGAAGGGAGTGTTTTTAACTCAAGGATTGGGGGAATTTCAACCGATGGCGCCAACCTCTCATTGAAGTGGCCTAGGGTGTGATATGGGCCATCACAAGGATGATGTTCATCGACCTTATCTTCAATGGCCAACAAGTGGGAACCCACATTATCCCTATTATTCTCACAGCCATTCAACAATCTCTCAATTTCCTCACAATCTCTATCATACGACATAATCTCATTGACACACTCTTCAACTAGATCAAGAAAGTTAACCGAATTCTCATCATCTATGGGGTTATGCATAGCATCATAAACCGAAATTTCGATTTTCTCATTAGCTACCTCCATAGACAATGTCCCATTTCCTACATTTATGATGGTGTTGGTTGTGGCCATAAAGGGACGCCCAAGCAAGATGGGTGAATCACGGCCATTACCTACACTCATCGGCATTTCTAACACAACAAAATCAACGGGAACAATAAAAGAACCCACTTGAACTAAAACATCCTCCACAATGCCTAAAGGTCTCTTGATAGAGCGGTCGGCAAGTTGTAAGGCCATTGTGGTGGGTTTTAGCTCGGGCAAACCCAACTCAATATACATGTAATGAGGCAACAAATTGATACTAGCACCAAGATCTAGCATAGCTTTCACCTTATTTGAATCCCCCAAAGTGATAGAAATTACAAAGCTTCCGGGGTCTTTCAACTTAGGTGGAAGACAATGTTTTACCACGGCGCTAGCATTTTCTCCCATTAAAACTTTTTCATCTTTCCCATACTTAAGTTTCCGAGAATTGATTTCTTTAAAGAACTTGGCATAAGCCGGCACATTTTTTATGACATTCAACAATGGAAGGTTGATGTTCACCTTCGAGAACATGTCCATCAACTCTTTCATTTGTTGGTCCATCTTGTTCCTTAAAAATCTCCCGGGAAACGGTACGGGAGGTACATATGCATTGGGGGTTGGAACATTGGAGGTTGGAGAAGTAGCAATGGAATTTTCCCCCAATTCATTTGTACACTTATCCTCAACACAAACTTCATCATGCATATCATTAGGGGAGGGGGAAGAAGTAGGAGAAAGTACCTCCTCACCTATTCGCTTTCCGCTCCGAAGTGTGATTATTGCCTTCGCTTGATGCCCTTGGCTTGGAAAAGTTCCGGGCTTGTGACTTTGGAGGGCCTCCGCCAATTGACCAATTTGGGTTTCCAACTTCTTAAGGGCCGCATCATGATTCTTAGCTTCTTGTTGACTTTCCGCCCTCATTTGCTCCATGGCAATTTCCCATGGCTCTTTCTTTTGCTCATACGATCCGGAGGGAGGTTGTTGGTTGAGAGGCTTGTTGTGTTGTTGTTGTTGTTGTTGATTGCCTCCCCATGAGAAATTTGGGTGATTTCTCCACCCCGGATTGTATGAGTTGCTATAAGGATTATTTTGAGGGGGCCTTTGCCCATATCCTTGATTGCCATGGTTGAATTGAGGAGATCTTTGGTCATATCCTTGATTGCCTTGCACATACCCACCTTGCATGACATTCACCTGTTCATTACCAAATATCGGACCATTTGGACAATCATGAGTAGCATGGGAATTTCCACAACCATAAGCACAACTATCAGTAATTACATTAGCATTTGAAGACGAAGCACCTTGCATGGACAATTTATCAATTTTTTGTGTCAAAATGGCCATTTGCCTAGCCATATCATCATTAGAATTCAACTCATGCATGCCTCTACCCCTAGTACCCTTTTGTTGAGAATTGGCTCCCAACATTTCAAAAAGCGATTGAGTCTCATCCGGGGTCTTGTAGCCTAGATTGCCCCCAGCCGCATTATCCACCATAGTTTGATTCGTGGGATTCAAACCATCATAAAAAGTTTGGTGCAAAATTGGCAAGGGAAAGCTATGATGGGGGCATTGCATAAGAAGCATCTTAAATCTATCCCAAGCCTCATGAAAGGCCTCTCCCGGATCTTGTTGAAATGTAATGATTTTTTGTCTAATGTTTCCTAAAAGGGAATGAGGGAGATATTTCCTAAGAAAAGCATCATGCAATTGTACCCATGTTGTTATGCTAGTAGGGGGAAGGTACATCAACCAATTCTTTGCCGCCCCTTTCAATGCAAAAGGGAAGCACTTGAGCCTTAATTGCTCTTCGGTGACACCCGCTCGTCCCGGAAAGCCTGAAACAGTCATGAGATATTCTTTTAAGAAGCTTAGGGCATCCTCGGAAGGGAGCCCATAAAAGTTAGGCAACATGCTAAAATATTGCCCTTTTATCTCATGATTCTTTGCCGCCTCGGTGAGGACAATGCAAGAGATAGCGGTGTCAACCTTTGGTCTAAGAAAGTCATTCATGGTCGGGGTACCTCTTCCGCCATTTCTAAATCTTCTTCTTCTTCCCGGTGGAAGAATTACTTACCTCAAAAGAATTGCTACCTTCACTTAATTCCTCAAAAAGCCCAGAAATGGAAGTATCTGACTCCGTTCCGGAACCACGAGTAGGAGTTAAGCTCCTCTCGAATCTATCTATGGCGTTGTTTGCTTGAGCCAACAAGGGGTTCAAGGAACGACGCCCAAACATAAACTATCCAAACTAACTTGTTCAAGATCACAAGTCCCCGGCAACGGCGCCAAAAACTTGATGGAAATTAATTCTCTACCCACTTCTTGTTATAAAACCCTCGCAAGTACGAGTGCCAACTTGTAGCAATATACTATTGTAGGGGTCGAACCACAAGGACTATGTGTATGACCAAGTTAACTCAAACAGTTTACAAAGGAAATGTAACCAAAGGGGGGGGGGGTTGGTTTTGATTAAACTAACAGCTACAAAGATCAAGAATTAGAATTACTCTAGAAATAGCAAGTAAACAAAGAGAGCAAGTTCAACTAGAGAGTAAAAACAATAATAACAGAGGATTTCATGGATTGGATTTCATTTAATCACAAAATACTATGCCATTGATATAGAAAAAAAGTATATTAATTTCAATCTTGGGTTCAATCACTAAAGTTAAGATTGGTACGGTAAGGCCGCCGGATTTCAATCTCTTAAATTCTATTCGATCACTTTTCGCAAATCAAGTCCAAGTGATTAAAAAGAAAATCATTAAGCTTTAAAGATTATATGAACCAAAACCCATTGAGTATCAATCAAGAATACCCATAGATTTCATCATCTAGCACAAGCCTAAGTCAAAAATCCCCAAATCAATGTAAGATATTGACACCCATTAAGTTAAAAGGAAGAAAATAGGAATCACCCACACTTTAATCCAATAAACTTTGATGAAAAGAGCAAAGATGAACAAGATATCAATTAATGAAATGAAATAATCAATGACATAACATAAATGACTAAATTACTACCCAATCCATGAAATTAAAAGTTTAGCTACACATATTAAACATTAAATACACAAAACTAATTAAGAAAAGCATAAATAAACTTATCTTGTTTGAAGAAAATTACAAACCCTAGCTTTCTCTCTCTAAAACCCTTGCCTACTTTTGTTCTTCCCAAAATGAGATAACCTAAAAATTCTAACAACATTTTCTATTTATCCCAAGGTAAAAAGGCTGAAAAGGCTTTTGAACAAAAAGGCTAGGCCCAAGCAGGAGGAAGAAGACCTTGCAGCAGCCCGGTGGAAAGGCCTTGGCGTTGAGGAATGGCCGGCCAAGTGGCTAAGGGCGACCGCCCATGGAGATACGGCGACCGCCGTATGGCCACGGCCTATACATTGGCGCTGGCACAGGAGCTAAAGGGCGTTCGCCCATTATGGATCAACTCTTCTTTTAATTCCCTTCAAGCCCAATGCTGAGATATTCCCTCTAGGTCCTCCCAAAGTTTGCTTCGCTCAGAATTTCATCTTTTCTTCAATCAGAAAATGGCCAAAACTCACCCATTTTCCTGTCTAACACAAACACTAACAAACACATATTAAAAGCACTTTTTTACTCAGGATTTCACAATAAGTAGAATTTTAGGGACATAATTTGGATGTATAAAATACATCCATCAGTTGCCTGACCTCTTCTTGCTCGTATATGTGTACTCTACCTTGGTATTGATGTTGGAGATCCATGTTTACCCTGCTTTTCAACTGACTTAGCGCCACTCGGAGTTTGATTTTGATCACCCTTTTGTTGAATATCATTGCTATGTCTCGAGACATTTTAATCTTGTATCATTTAAGATCATCAATAAGAAAAATAAAATCAAAATCTTATTAAATATATATATATATATATATATATATATATATATATATATATATATATATATATATATATATATATATATATATATATATATATATATAAACGTGTAGTAGTAAGTTTCTACCTGATGTCCTCTTTTTGTTTTCTTTGAGCCAAGATACTTGTTAGATGTTTCTTCTCGGCCAATAGCACTATCACAGTTCTCAGCTTCATCAAACTCGTTACCAAAAACACCATCTTCTTGTTTTCCATCATTTGCCCCACATTCAACAGTCATGAAAAGATCTTTGGACCCGTCAGTCATGTTCATCTCATTCTTCTGACACTGCCCTTCAGATAAAGCTTTTGACCCATTAAAAACATGGATGGAGTTACTATAACTCTAAATGTTAATGTAGATTTTTTTCAATAAAGGTATTTATCAAAATATATAATGGTATTAATAATAAAACATCCACAATATGATACAATATATAGCATTTGAACTCCTAACATTATAAAAAAAAATCTACTTAAATAAATAATTGCATACAAAATTTGACCCTAACTTTAAATAGTATTTCTTTCGTCTCAAAACAATTGTCTCACTTTAATTTTTATTTACATCTCCATTTTCCTCACAAATTTTGCAACAAAGTTCACCAAAATTTTATGCTAATCCAAGGAAGGATTCTCTAATATCATAATTTATAATATTAGTCTATATATTCCCAGCTTCAACACTAATATCTAAAACACACACAAACTACACACGCAAACTGAAAGAGAGAGATGGGAGTACGGAAGAGATTGAGTGAAGGCATGCTTATACAAAAAATAATGGACCATTGTTTCCGTAAGCAACCACTTTATAGACATGGAGAAGAACACATGGATTGATAAAAAAAAGTATTACATCAAGAACATGAGTATTATTCTTAAAAAAAAACTTAATAATTAATTGATTAAATCAGGTAATGGAAAACATGAACTTACAGTTCCAAATATAACAACAACCGACCTAATCTGTTTCATCCCCTAATCATTCTACTTGGGTCCTCATATAAGAAGCAACTTGTTCACTGATATTCTAAACAAAAAAAAAATCAGGTGAGGGACATTGCAGATGTTGGAGAGCATGACTATCATTTGCACCACGTCACTAACCTGATTAAATGCTTCTAGTTTGCCTTTAATAGCAGCTGCATCAGTTGTCACATGTATATTCCTCGGCCATTTATCTATTGATTTGTCTCTAAAAGAAGCCATTCTGCATCTCAAAGCATACAAATACCAGTTGACTCAAATTTACCCATCTTATAGATTACTGCATTGGTATAGCCCATCTTTTTAATTAAGTTGCTCTCTTTATGATTGTAGCAAGTAACTTAACCAATCAATTCAGCTTTTGGTAGATAGGCTCTAGTTAGGATAGTCAAGCAGAACTTTTTGCAGCTTGTGAGGCATTTCCTGGATTGGAACTTTAATGTAAAGACAATTTTTTCCAGATTCAATACCCAAAACACAGGGACAAAATATCTTTTAATGCACCCTTATCGCAAGTAAAGGGGTGTTCGGGCTCTAGGTTTTAGGGAGGGGATAAGAGGGTAGGGTCATGTAAATATAAATAGGCAATGTAAACAAATAAACTAAATATCATTGCATTCTCATTATAAGATCCGTGAGTTGTGGGAGGAGGTGAAGAGGGTGGAGCCATGTAAATATAAAAAAGCAAGTAATTTTTACGTTCAAGAAACAACTAACCCACTTTAATATAAGATATTTATGATGTTCTGAAAATCCCCAATGCCACAACTTTTATCATGACATTAGTAAATGGTTTGTCCAAACTTTAATTATCTCTTGACCGGATGCCAAACAAATAACAACGCAACCCATTTAACATAAAAAGGAAGTACATGTTTGCATTTAACAAATTTGCAACCATTCCTTATCCAGTTCATCGTTCGAGTTACTGGATTCCAAATGCTTACAGTTTCCTACAAGGAAGGAAGTTTACTAAAATGGTATGTAAATAAAATGAAAAAATAAATAAAAATATGTAGGACTTTTCAGTTATAAAGACTATATTAATACATGGCATTATGCTTTACTCATCATCTCAAATAGATCTCAACATCACCAAATAAGTTTTTTACTTTAGCAAGAAATCAAAAGCATATGAAAATCAAGGTTAGATATAATGAGGTTAACAAATTGCATCAATGACTAAAAGTTTCAGATTAAGTTTTGAAAAATATCAATTATTCAAGAATCAATATAAGGACTTAAAAAGTAAAATGATCATTATACTTCTAGGTACAATCATGTTTAGATAATAGAATAGAAGATTTCATATATTATTGAGATTCATACAGTAACTGCCAATAGACACCACCAAACATCATATACTGCAAATATCTTTCACAAGAGTATTTTTTAATATGCGAATGTAAGTACGAAAACAGTTGAAACTATGTAGCATACCATCTGTTGCTTGAGTAATAGATGTATTATTTTCAATTAGTCTCGGTCATAACAAACATAATATCAGTTAAAGAGTAATGTGCAACAGAAGGATCCACAATAGTAGCCATTCTATTTTTTCACTTTGACTGGAGCATATATCAAAAGAAAATAATAGTAGGAGAATAACATTTCCACTGCAACAATACCTCATGTAATTCAAGCATAGAGTCCAGGGTCTTCTTTGATGAGTCAGTCAAATCGGGATAAGCTTCTTTAACTCCATCACCAGAATCGCAAAACAAAGATCGAACTGACTCCTGCAGATTCACAAAGGGTTCAACATATAACTTTAACACACAGAGTACTACTGAAGAAATCCCAAATCCTTAAGAGAGTGAGCTTGGTAATGGAGATGAAATCTCTCTTCATTCCTTTGGAGTCATAGGTGGAAGCAAAAACTATCATTAATCGAGAACATGGGTTGAAAGGGTAACATGGTATCATAAATTAAATAATGTCTGACTCAGATCAGGAAGGTATGTCAACTTGAAAAATATGATTATTTTGTTAAATGCTGTAATATTGTAAGGCATGCTTAAAATTGTTGGCACAACATCAAATTCAGGAACTTACTATCTCCACCCAAAATCTTTCTGCCCTGAGACAATGAAGCTGAAAAGAAACAAAGATAGAATTTTCACTCCCAATACTAAAAGAAAATCGAGCAGCATTGGTGTACAACACAATACCTTTATTCCAAATAAGTCTGACACACTCACTTTCACACCAAGCCCTGAAGTCTGTCGCCTCTGCAACAGTAGAATAAGAAGGTTATATTGTGATTTTATAAGGGAGAAAATAGGGGGAGTAGAATGTCAGGCAAAAAAGATGCTTCACCTGAATGCTTAGTCAATAGGCTCAATACATCTCTTTCCCCTTCAAGGCAGTAGAGGAGGAAAGCAAACATTCAACAAGTCTGACACCCATGAACTTCTATCGACTCGATGAGCCACCAATAGTTCCTTCACCATCAAGTACATGACAACATCTAACATACAAAAACAAAAGCAGCCTGCCGACATATAAAAATTGGCATGCATAGTGATATAACTAAGTAAGATAAGAAGAATAAAAGGTATAATAACCATTTGCAACAATTAAGAAATGACTCATAGACTCGAAATTTAAAAGACAAGATTAAAACACCAAATACCATCGGGATTTGCCTAAAACAATGCTCTCCCAAGATTTGTCTCATGTTGACTTTAAATTGGGTTTAAGAGCACTGAATTAGACCCGCAAACATAATTATACAATCAAAGATTCAATCTCCCAATTAATTTTCAAAGACGAATGACAAAATGAAAATAACAATCAGGAAAAAAACATCCAGAAGAATTCAAACCTGAATAACCTAGAGAGCTTCTTACCAGAATTAAATTAAAGAGCCCTAAAAAATTAAAACTGAAATTGAATTAAAGAAAATTAAAAGAATTAAAATCCTTAAATTAAACCTGAAATGGAAACATACCGGGTATGAGACGCCAACGGTGATGCGGCACATCAAGATGGGGAAAATGGCAAGGAATTGACTTAGTTATTTCTTAGCTTCCTTTTTGTTGGTTGAAAGTTTTACCGTATTCAGAAGCCTCATTTACTGTCTTCTTCCTCAAACTGATTTAAATTCCGTGGACGTGGTTTATCGGGAAACCCTAGAGAAAAAGTGATCGAACGTTGAGAGTATTGACTTCACTTAAGAGAGAGAGAGAGAGAGAGAGAGAGAGATTGAATTGAGAAAATAATGGATGCTTTATTTGGGGGAGATTGACAAAGATATTATAAAATAGTTGTACCCATGGCAGAAGAGAGAAGAGAGTGCGGCGACAACCATGAAAGAAGAGTGAGAGAGAGAGGCGGCACCAACCATTGCAGAAGGCGAAGAAGAAAGAGTTTGGGTTTTTGGTAGCGACGTTAGAGAGGGAGGAGAGAGAGTTCGAGAAGAAGAGTATTCTCCCTATGGAATATAAAAAGACTCTGGCTGGGGTGAGGAGGTGTACTTAGTAACTAATATTAGGGGGAATGAATCTAGTCTTTTTTGTTCCATGTGATTGTTTGAGCGGGAAATTGGGGGTGTATTGAAGTGTTTTTCACTTCAGCCTTTATTTAGTTATAGATGTTTGAATGGCTAAGGCATCCATATATGATATCATGATGATTTTCTATTATATTCCATCGCTTTGTATCAAATTTACAACTTGATTTCATATCTGTTCAAAAGTTGCTTATTTCTCCTTTTTTTTTTTCACAGGCCTAGTTAATCATAATGGAACTTGAAAGTGTTGTGGTAAAGTGTTTTATGGCGGAAAATGAAGCAACTGATGTATCTGATATGACGGAAATGAGATTTTGTCGTTTTATGAGAGATGCGACTATTCAGTACTTGCAACCTTATACACCAGCTTATGAACATTACCTTAACATTAGCAATGAGGCATTCCTAATACCCATTACCATCAACAGAAATAAAGGGATCATACTCTTTGAAGGGTATGACCAAACATTGGAAGAATGGGTGCATGCCGATGTGGACAAAGGGTTAAGTTGGAAGACAACTAAGGGGAAAACTTTGGATTCACTTCAACATATGGAATTGACGTTTTCCCCTTAGTTGTCTTCCAACTTAACCCTTTCATTCACACTTACGCACCTATTCTTCCAATGTTCGTCATACCCTTCAAAGAGTATGATCCCTTTATTTCTGTTGATGGTAATGGGTATTAGAATGCCTCATCAAGCTAATGTTAAGGTAATGTTCATAAGCCGCGTATAAGGCTTCAAGTACCGAATAGTCGCATCTCTCATAAAACGACAAAATCTCATTTCCGTCATATCGATACATCGCTGCTTCATTTTCCGCCATAAAACACTTTACCACAACACTTTCAAGTTCCATTATGATTAACTAGTGCCTGGGAAAAAAAAAAAAAAAAAAAAAAAAAAAAAAAGGAGAAATAAGCAACTTTTGAACAGATATGAAATCAAGTTGTAAATTCGTAAGGAGGGTGAGCAGCCAATGCACGAGCAAGTTCCTTGATTGCAGTGATGTTCATGTCACTTGGAAAGCACTGTCTGAAATAAGCCATTATGCGCAAATCTCGTAGAAGACGTGCATCCTTTTGCATAAGCACCCTGGAAAAGCAAAGGCATCTTCGTAAATTTGAGATTCCAAATTCATATGTATTTTGAATTATAATGATGATGCACTAAAATCCATTTATTTTTTTATTATATTTTTTTATAAGAGATAGAGCACTAAACTCTTGATCTCAGAACGAATCAACTCTTTGAGGCTCATAATTCAAGTACTGATTATCAAATTAATTAATCTAGAGATGACAAACCAATAACTATTAATTAGTTCACTTTGCCTACATTACTAACCTAATGCAGAATGCATCAACAATTAGTCAGCACTAACACATTACGAAATCTAATTCCTAATGGTTATCTCAGCTAGAAAGCACTAGCAAAACTACAATTTACTCCCAATAATAACTACTACCTCTGTCATCTGCCTCAAAATGAATGACCGAAAAAAATTCAAATTTACTCTTGATCACGAACAAATTTCAAAACATTTAGGCATTCATTTCGGGACGGAGGGAGTATAACGCAAGTAACACTACAAAACAAGGCGGCAACTGAACTGATGTAGAAGAAAATATAATAACCCATTCCACCAAACAAGAAGAAAAAATATGAATAGCACTTATAATGTTGAAGTTTGATAATGAAAATTGATGCACAGAAAACTTACGATCTATTGAAGGAGTCCTGACGAGCTGAGTTGATTTCGATAAGGGTTGATACGTTATGATCCTCCTCTAACCAGAATGCCCCAGATGGTAAATTCTTTCTCTCAGCAGATATCTGAATCTTAACAACATGGCTAGGAACAATTTTTTTCAACATATACACTAGTATATCATATCCAATACCTGGCACACATGACCAAATATAATGAATAGTACTTAAAACTTAGGCACTTGTTGGATAACATGCTAAATAAAAAGAGTATCTTGACGAATCAATAAACAGAGATTAAGCATACCTTTCACCCAGCCAGGAGTATTGATAACAAGGGGCATTCCTTTGTTAATGAGGGTGTCAGTACTCCTTAATATGCAGTACTCCCTTCGATAATGATCATATAGGGCGACTATACACGCCAAGTACATTTGGGGATCCCTTTTTGAGGAAATATCACCAAAGAAGTAGGATCTGAAATTCCCACCAGTAGCAGGGAAAACAAAAACATTCATGTTACATTTAAAAGTTATTCCCTATTGTAGCAAGCAATAACAGAATTTTGCAAATAATCCTTCAATAATCACATGGTTACGGCATGTTAAAAAAGAAAGACTATAATGTATTATTATGTACATCAAATTGCTAAAGGGTGCTTCTCAGGAGAGAGTTAAAGTGCTAAAGGAACCACATTAGTAATTGATGAAATGGCAGCGTTTTTTCCCCAAACTCGCAATATCTCTCATGTTATTTTGATTGGATATGCATTATCATATAAACTGGTGTGGAACAAGAGAAAAATAAGCGCCTACAAGAAAAGTTGTACACAACCCACACCGCGTACTCTCTCTTTCTAAATTTGGGAAATATGGAAAGATGATGTATGGGTTCTCTAAAATATATGTTCAAAAAACTTTTTTCAGGTAGTCTTGCTTTTGCAAGATAGGCTCTTCCTCCATGTAAGCACCAGTTTAGAAGGAAATGAATGACATACTCAAAACCATTAAGTTGGAAAGCCAGAAAATAATCACAAAAAGAAAATATTCAAAAGCATAATAGATAGGAGGTCATACCTGTCTGGTGTTTTCAAGCATGGAACTGCCAAATCTAGCGATTGGAGAGGCAAAGGAAACACAAGGAATGAACAATAATGTCACCGCTCACATAATAAAACTCGTTAAGAAACTCAGGGTTACAACATTGTTAGGAGTGAAAGCCCATAAATAGATACCTGGAGTTACTTCATCAAGTATAGTAAGAGAAATACAGCCTGGAGGGGTAAACTCGGTCTGCCCAACATCGGTATCCAAGTAAGCTACTCTTTTGTACCTGCATTTACATAATACATAGCAAAGTCAATAAATGTAGCTAAACTCACAGAACCAGTTAATGAACCCCTTGTATCCCTTAAATAATGCATCTGTGAATCTCAACATGAACAGATTATGAGATATGTGTGTATAAAGAACAGCAATACTGAGTTTATCTAAACACATAACCGATTCAAAGAAAGGCCTGTAACGGAATTATGTCACCACCATTCAGCATTCCACAACACAAAAAACTGGCAACCACTTGGAAAAGATACAAAATTCCAAACTGGGTGTACGAAATAATAATCAAACTATATAGCCAACTCGATTAGTTCCTGGCCAAAGAAACAAGGTGAAAGAAACAACAGCACTTCTATTACCGTTGGATAAATATCGAATAACAAACTTCCGTACAGATATATTGATGCTAGGCCATTTGAAAAACTTTATTATGCTACAGTATTTTGCGTAACAAAAATCCAGTCAACGTTAAAAAGGCTAAATTCATTCAGATAAAACTCAATCCCCATTTTCAAAATATCTAGTGATATAAGGAATATCAATAAATACAAATACTGGATAGTGTAATACTAAAGAAAAGTCTTGACACTCTGAATTCATACAAAGGGGTTTGCAGAGACGAAACAAAGAAATGCAAGAGGGCGGCTTTCAACATTCATAGGGTTTGTCAACAAAGGAGCATCAGTCGTGGCACATGTCAAAATAGACGACCATTTAACAGGAACTAATAAACAAAAAATATACTCAATCAGATAAGGAATTTCAATCATGTGACAGGAGCTGCTGGAAATCGAAAATCTTCAAACTCAATTGGGTCTCAAAATTAATGAAATTACGTAATTGTTACAACTATTGAAGAGCAATTTTAGAGAGAATAAACACCTTTGAAGAAGGACATTGAGGAGGAGGCGGGAAAAGGTGGTTTTGCCGCTGTTTTTGGCGCCGCAGATGAAAGCAACGGGAGGAGGGTGAGTGATGGAGTCGTAGGCGATGGTGTTGGCTGCTTCAGACCATTCGTCGGGTATGTATATGTTTGATTCTGGTTGTGCCTCCATTAATGGAGAAGAAGAAGCCATGGGTGTGTGACTGTGTGAAATTGGTGCGTGTATATAATGAGTAGAAAAGGGGACACGCCTAGGTTGTGAAGATTTGACTTGTAACAAACTACTCGTACTTGTACTTCCAAAGTCCAAAACACGCGATATTGTGGCCCGTTAGGGCATGCTTGTTTTTGTTTGTTTGAGGGTTTTTGTTTTTTTTAACATTCTTTTTTACATTATGAATTATGAATGTGACATTACAAAGTAGGTTCAGGCTGTTCACGTGATAAATGAGGTTATAGGCTAAATAGTCGATTGGGATTCTCATTTTTTTTATCCTCAATGATAGATGGGCGATGGTATTCTAAAATCTCTATTCTCTACTCTTTATTTTTGTCACGCTGTTCTTTTTGTTCGAGACCTTTCTTTATGTTTTTTCTTAAATTTTAGCATTCTTTTCTTCAATGTATCTCTTTTCATCATTCTCTAGCTTTTAGATTTTGTTAATAAAATAATTGAGATTATTGACTAGCGAAAATTGATAATTAGGTTGGGTTAATATTTTTGATTTAAGATAATTCTGAGTAATTTAAAGAAATATTGTAATAAAATTATAATGATAATCAAAAGTATTTAAATAACTATTAGAATAATATTAAGATGATAATTGAAGATGGAGAAAATTGTAAATAATTTAATATTTTAAAAGATTACTAAAAAATTTGACCAATATATCTGATTATATTTATCATTTTTAGTATTCTAGAAGGATACTAACAAAAGAATGCAAGCAAACTGTGAACAAACGAAAGAAAAACTGATACCATGAATTGAACGTGGCCAGTTCACTTTTTGGCTACCTCCTAAACCACTTGATCACTTTGGTACACATGTAAATTTTTGGGATCCTAATATAAGTAGTAATTTTGGTGGCCCTGACAATGGTCTCGCTTGCCTTGCACTAGGGCCGGCCCAAGTAGGTTATTGCACATATTAAATCGGATGTTAGTGTTATTTTTTCTCAGCATTAAAAATAACTATTACTATAGCATGTCTCATTTTACTCTAAAATTAAAAGTATTATATCATGTCTCGATTTTTGAATATTTTCTCCTAATATTACTTTTATAAAATATAAACCTTGAATGCTCAGAAGTAATCACTTTAATATTTAAGGATTACGGAAGATGGACCAACTCTTGGGAAACCTAAGAAGAAGAAAATTATTTAATATTTCATCAATGAATTATACATGAATCGTTAAATTGTGACAGACGAAAAAAGAAAAATAAGAACATTAATCCGGATCGGAAGGAGTAACATATTTTGTTTCTCATTTACTTTTTATAGTATTTTATGATTTTATCTGCACCAATTATTTATTTTAACAAAAAATATTAAACAATATTTTGGCATGATTATTTCTCATATAAACCAAAAACGTATTGAGTGGAGCAATGGGCAAGGGCCAATTGACCCCCTGGACTTTATGAAATGCTGCATTACCTCCTTCAACTTTAGAAAAAAATGCATATGTATATAATTTTGATCCCCTAAACTTTAGCAAAATTCCAATGAACATTAATAAAGAGAATGAATGTGTAATGAATAATGGTTAAACTTGAAAGAGTAAAATCAAAAGGATTATATTGTACACTCTAAGTTCAAATGGCAAATCTGAAGTTTAAAATTCACTCCTCTTTAAGTGATAATGTGATTAGTAAAGATTAATATTTTGTTTCCTATTATCGAGTTTTTTTTTTCGTTAAATATGCCAAAGTATTGATATAAATAAGGTCACTTATGTAAATGGATAATCAACACTAAAAACTATCTTTACATTACATTGGATAGTTTGGTGATTTGATGATCCCTACCTTACTTACGTATTTATTATTGTCTTAATTGTGCTCTTTTAGTGCCAAAATCTTGTAAAAAACGCGTTTTTTCGTAAGCTTATGAAAAAACGTGTTTTAAAATTACGAACCAAACCCCCGCTGCTCCTTAAACCTCATCTCAACAACAATGGCGTCTTCGCCTTCAACAAACTCACTCACACTAAGAACTTCCGACGGCAAAGACTTCTCCGTCGCCGAATCCGTTATGGCATTCTCTGAAACAATCAAAAGCATGATCGACGACGACTGCGCCTCCGGCCTAATCCCTCTCCCGAACGTCGATTCCCAAACCCTAGAAAAGGTTATCGAATACTGCACAAAACACACAGATGAATCCATGCCGGCGAAGGAACAGAAGGAGTTTGATGCGAAATTCGTTGATGTTAGCACCGATGATATTTACGATCTTATATTGGCTGCTAATTATCTCAACATTGAGAGCTTGCTTGACGTGCTGGTGGAGAAGGTTGCGAGCTTGATTAGGGGGAACACTGTGGAGGAGATTAGGGAGACTTGTGCAGGGGAGAGAGGGTGCGTGCAAGAGGTAGGAGGGTACGTGAGTGCCAGCAAGGTGTATGATGTGTGCCAGCATGTGGAGTAAAGAAACAATGTTGAGTGCATGTGTTTTTGAGTGCCAGTGCATGTGTTTTTGAATGCCAGTGCATGTGTTTTTGAATGTCAGTGCTTGTGTTTTTGAGAGCCAGCAAAAATGATTACCAGTGTTTGGGGTAAAAAAGTGCCAGCGATAGGGTAACAGAGTGCCAGTGTGAAGAGTGCTAGTTCATGTATATAAAAGTGCCAGTGTAAAAAGCGCCAGTGCCAGTGTTAGTGTACTGACACTTTGTTAAACTGCCACTGGCACTTTTTACACTGGCACTTTGTTACACATGCACTGGCACTTTGTTTACACTCGCACTTTGTTAAATTGGTACTGGCACTTTTTTACACTGGCACTTTGTTACACATGCACTGGCACTTTGTTAAACTGGCACTGGCACAAACGGGGAAACACAAAACACGTTTTTCCTAAGTGCCAGGAAAAACGCATTTTTTATAAGACCAACTCCCTTTTAGTAGATATTGACAGTATTCACGAATCTGTTTTGAATCTGTATTTTATGGAAACAATATTATTTTAGTGTCATTATTCCTACTTCTGCGGCGATAGTTTTGATTTATAAATTTAATTCGTCGATTACATTAGAATCCGATCTAAAATAAGTATACTTATAATCTTATCATGGTTTCTGAACAGTATAAACCGAGATACGAACATGGCCTTGTCCGGTCAGGCCCAAGTGGATTGGGCTATAAACATAATCCATCTCAAGTTACGACATGGGCTTCCTCGTCATTCTACCTCGGCATCAACAAGGCCGAACAAGGCTCAGCAAACAAGCATAAGCAAAGCCCAACTCAAATGGCCGAGGAGACCTCCCTCGTAGGTCCAGATCCTCTCCCTTGAGGACAAGGTGCCTCCCTCGGCCTTGATGTTGACACTACGGGCTCCACTTATTTCTCATTCCTTCCCCGACTCATCATGGACCGAAATGGCCATGTATGACGAGGAGAGAAAAGTTTGTACCTCGGCATACCATCGTATGACGAGGAAAGAAATATTCACATCTCGGCGTACCGGCCTATGACGAGATAAGGAATTTCTGTATCTCGGCTTTCCGGCAGAGCAGTCAATGCAATCCTATTCAAACAAGGATTAAGCAGTTACAATCTAATCAAGATTGTACCCTCCTACATCAATTCAAGTCAAATAAGGACTCTAACATATATAATCCTCCTAGGATTATACCTTATCTCTTTACAGTCCAAGTTCAACGTGGATTCTACAAATCCATCACTATAAATACAAGCCATTATTTTCATATTCTGGTACATTAATTATTTGACTCGAAGCTCTGTCAAATTATTTTCTCTCTCTACAAACCGTGAACTTACTCTCACGCCGGAGAGCCTTCGCCGGTGAAGCCCCGACTTAGTTTACGTGTTTTGTCTTATTTTCAGGCTAAGCAATCGCCGGAGTACAACCGATCGCTTGGATTTGAGCTGATTCGACTTTTTGGCATCATCAGTTTGGTTCCATTGCCGGGAAGCGATTCAAACGCCCTTTGTTTGGCCTGGAAAATCACTCGCCTGGATCTTATTTTTTGGCCGGATATTTCTTGTTCTGGCCGAAAATCGCACGGTTTGGATTTTTTATCTGTTTGTTGTAGCCGGATTCTGCAATTTTCGCCTGGAAAATTGGTATTTGGCCGAAAATTTGCTGATTAGACAATCGCAATTGAATTCTGTCAATTGGCGTTCGAAACTTGTTCCAAGTTTTGGTCGGAAAATCTTGCTGGCTGGAAAACCTGTTCCCTGAGAATTTTGGGTCGTTTCGCTGTTTAATTCTGATTAGAACTTTGTTTGCACCATAATCTTTGAATTGCAATGAAAGACGGTCAGTTTGCAAGTGTTACTAATGAGGAGCAGACCCAGGTGAACGGGATCCCTCCAAACACCTAGGTACTTCCACCTCCACCTCAGCTTGAAGGACCACCTCCCCTCGGCATGACGCTCCGTTCCATGGGCAGCCAGCTGCCGAGGGGGCAGATGCAAACCTTCCCCCTCCTCGTCATAATCGTCCAAGAGGGAAATGAACTAGTAAGAAGACGACGAGGAACGCCGACGTCGGACAAGCTGAGAACACCCAGCCTGCCGACCGACGTACCTTGTTGCAGAGAATTTACGAGACTCAAGTTGCTCTACTGCAATTGGATCCAGACAACTCAATGTCCGAGTTCATTAGGTCTTCGAGGTCAGGAGGCAACTCTCGTGGAAGGGATACTCATGGTGAGAGACGAGATAGCCAGAGGAGTCCTCCTCGTGGCCGAGATCCTCCCCGTGAGACTATTGTACCACCTAAGTAGAACCTCCAAGATGCTCCTCGTCCTCGGCCTAATAATCATGGGAACGAGAAGGAGGTGGTGGACCTAAGAAGCCACTTAAATTCGAAGGACCAGGAGGTAGATTCAAGAGACCTACGAACGAGGCTCAGTCTGTCCAAACGTTTATCTCCTCCTCGTCTCGGCATGGTACCTCGTCATAACCATCATCGACGTGATTCTCCTAGACCTCGGTGTGATTCGTCCTCGTCACTTTGCAAGGCCGAGGACTCCCGAACCATACAGAATGGTCCTTGATGGCTATGAGGCAGAACCGAGGAAAGATAAGGCACCCTCTAGACGTGGAGAAAATCGTCAAGATGACGAGGAACACAGTAGGGTGAATGGTAACCCTAGAGATAGGTCCCATCGTAGCTCCCATCGTAGTTCCCACCGGAGTTCCCACCAAAGTACTCACTCTAGCAATGAAAAGGGAGTGGAGGCTAAAGAATGGAAACTCTTGAAAAAGAGAATTGACGACATGGAAATGGAAAAGAAGGCTGACGAAGATGATGATGACAACTGGTCCACTCGTCCCTTCTCTCAGAGAATAACAGATGTACCACCTAATCCTCTTTTTAAGGTCTCGAACTTTGAAAAATATAACAGAACCACTGATGCAAAGGACCATGTGCAAAGTTTCGAGTCGACTATGAACCTCCTCACAAAGGCCGATGACATGCTCTGTAAAGCTTTCGCGAGCACCTTTTCGGGAGGTAATTGTTTGTTTCAATTCCGGATTGAGATCCGGACCACTCATTTATGAACTTTCTGCCCGAGAGCCAAAGTCCAAAGCAGACTTATACAATGTGGCATACGCTATTGCCATGGCGGAAGATAAAAGCAAGAAGAGGTCAGATAAGACGGAATCAGAAGCAGCTGGCACTCGCCATGCTTCCAACGGAAATGGGAATGGTAACGGATCCAAGGGGAAGAATAGAACAAGGGGTTCTGAAAAGCCTGAAATTTTTACCCCTCTTACCAAACCCATCACGGAGATCATGCAACTAGTGAACCTTCCACCCCCTCGTCCGCTGAGCGACAAACCAAAGTTCCCTCGTGACACTTCCAAATTCTGTGATTTCCACAAGGACCATGGTCACACCACTGAAAGGTGCATCGCCCTCAAGCGAATGATCCAAAGGTGGGTCGACGAGGGCAAACTCGACCGCTATGTCATGAAGAAAGATGGCAAGCGGAAGCGGAAGGAGGACGAGAGTGAAGATGATGACAAAAGCGAGGATGGGGAACAGAGGCCTCCTAGGGCCAAATTGCATGTGATTCGAGAAGAGGTGGTCTTTACCAGAAAGCTAAGGGACCAGATTCATGAGCTGAGCAAGGTGTACCACGTTCCTGCTTGGGTTCATAAGGCGAAAGAGGTCATAAGTTTCTCTCCCAATGAATTGGCAGGGAGTCATTCTGCCCGTGAGCAACCCTTCGTGATAAAGGGTCGAATTAACAACGTTGAATCTGTGAGACTTCTCATAGACACGGGGGCCTCTCGTGATATCTTGTACTACTCTGCCTTCCAACTGATGGATTTGAAAGACACCATCCTGGAGCCCTATCATGGAAGGCTGGCTAGAAGGTTTCACTAACCATAAAGTCGGTGCCAAGGGAACTGTTGACCTAGAGCTGGAAGTTAGCGAATATCCCTTTCGAACCAAGGCTACAATCACTTTCGTAGTCATAGATCTAACAAGTGACTATCATGCAATCCTAGGCATTTCAAGTCAAGCAAAACTTGGGTTGGTCGCCTCCCTTCCTCACCAACGAGTTAAGCTCCCTACTCGTGCTGGAATTGGATGCGTGAGGGCGACTGCTAAGGACTTCTTGGAGTATGTCGTGAGGAGCCGGAAAGCATCCAAAAGCGTGGAAATAGACACTCTTGAAGACAACATCAAAATCTCTAAGCCTTTGAAAACTACCCATACAAGCTCTAGGATGAGTTACATCTGTGAAGTGCTAGATGAGGAACCTATGGTCCTAGAAACTGCAGATGACCAAGGCATAGTTCCGTCCGTCCCAGAGACAGATCATGTTCTCATCAGCGGCCAGAACTCGAGGGCCAACCCTGACTTGAGGATAGTTGATATGCCCGACGTTGACGAACTGATGCAAGAGGAAGGCCTCGACGTGAATGACAACTAGGGTAGAAGACTTAGAGAAATCATCATCGAGTCACTGGAATTTCGGGACGGTCCAGAAATGGAGCTCGTGGATGAGTTAGAAGAGATAGTCATCAACCCTGACTACCCCGAGCAAAAAATCAAACTCGGGGGCCAGCTATCCCCGAAAGAGAATGAAGAAATCATCTCCCTCTTGAAAAACAGTCTTGATTGCTTTGAGAGTTGAAGACATGAGGGGAATCAATGAAAAAGTAGCCCTCCACCGCCTAGAAGTTGATCCATTGGCAAAAACCATCTCGCAGACAAGGAGGATTTTTGCAAGGGACAAGGAGGAAGCTATCAAGGAAGAGGTGCAAAAGTTACTTAGCGCCGGAATCATTTGAGAAGTAAAATACCCCTTTTGGTTGGCCAACGTGGTAATAGTGAAAAAGCAAAATGGGAAGTGGCGAATGTGCATAGACTTCACTGATCTTAACAAAGCATGTCCTAAAGACAGCTATCCTCTCCCCAGAATCGATAAGTTGGTTGACTCCATAGCTGGACACCGAACTCTCATTTTTTTAGATGCCTATTCAGGCTATCACCAAATCAAAATGGCGAAAGAGGACATTGAGAAGACGGCCTTCCAAACATCGGGGGGAAACTATTGTTATGTCATGATGCCCTTTGGGCTCAAGAATGCGGGTGCCACGTACCAACGCATGGTGAATAAGGTATTTGGAGAACAAATAGGTCGCAACATGGAGACCTACATTGATGATATGGTCATAAAGACCAAGGAGGGCAGTCACGCCCCTGACCTGGAGGAAACAATAAACAATCTCTGAGCTAACAACATGAAGTTAAACCCAAGCAAATGTGTGTTTGGGGTGACGGCTGGAAAGTTCCTAGGCTTCATGGTATCACAGAGGGAAATCGAGGCAAACCCCAAAAAATTAAAGCTCTGATAGACATGAAGGAACCTACCAACATTAAGGAGGTTCAGGGATTGAATGGAAGAATAGCGGCACTTGAGAGATTCATCGCCAAATCTGCCAAAAAATCACTGTCATTCTTCAAGGTATTGAAGGGTACCAAGAGCTTCTCCTGAACTCCCGAATGCTCTGAAGCGTTCCTCCGGTTGAAGGAGTACTTGGGTTTCCCCCCCTTGCTTAGCAGTCCGATTACTGGTGAGATGTTGTATGTCTTTCTAGCCGCCACAGATCATGCAGTCGCAGCTGTTCTTGTACAAAATGATGAAGGAACACAGAAACCAGTCTACTATGTCTCTAAGGCATTGTCAGACGTGGAGAGCAGATATTTCAATGTGGAAAAGATAGCGTACGCACTAGTTATTGCATCAAGAAAACTATGTGCCTACTTTTCTGCACATCCCATCACCATGTATACCAATGAACCGTTGAAAAAATTCTGCATAAGTTGGATGGCTCCGGACGTCTCCTGAATTGGTCTATCGCTCTTACTGAGTTTGATATCACTAACCAACCAAGGAAGACCCTCCTGGCACAGCCTCTGGTTGACTTCATGGTTGAGACTGCCTTCATGGGTGAACACGTCCCCACTTCCCGTAAGAAAAACACAACTGAAGAAAAAGAGTCTCCCATCGAACTCCCGTCCAACTGTTGGGTATTGTACACGGATGGGTCAGCTACGAAGGAGAGCAGCGGAGCTGGAGTTGTGCTAGCAAGTCCGGAAGGAGAGTACATCATGCAAGACATCATCCGATTCAAGTTCCCTGCCTCCAATAACTAAGTTGAATATGAGGCTCTGATATTTGGTATCGAGTTGGCTTCCTTCTATGGAGCAACTAAAGTAGCGGCATTCTGTGACTCCCAACTTGTTGTCAAACAAGTGAAGGGAGAGTATAATACCCAAAACCCCGTACTTACCAAATAGAGACCTGGTCTTAGACATGACGAAGAAGATGGAGTTCTTCGAGATCAAGCAAATAGGCAGGGAGGATAACCAAATCGCGAACGTTCTATCTAAACTAGCGAGTATGGATGTGTCGGAGTCCAACTCCTATCCATACATAGTTTTTGCTGAAGAACTCGCATATGAAAGACTGCAAGCCATGCTCTTAGATGGAGAGGAGAGATGCTGGATCGATGACTACATAGACTACATCGAGAAGATCCAACTCCCAGAAGATGAAACACAAGCTAAACTTATTAAAAAGAGGTCACCAAGGTTCGTTGTGATGAACGGAGTCCTCTACCGAAGATCTTTTACTAAGTCCCTGCTGAGGTGTGTCTATCCCAAGGAAATCAAGAATCTCTTGGATGAGGTACATGAAGGCGTTTGCGGCGGATACCAGGGGGCCAGAACCTTAGCTGACAAGATCATCTCGCTAGGTTATTGTTTCACCCAAAAATTTCCACTTAATATGTTCTACGTCTTGGACACCCATCTTGAGGTAACGTCTTAACTTACATCTTGGACTAACGCCTTGAAATTGTTTGTTGTATTTTCCTATTTTTCAGGAACAAAAATATAAATAAAAATAGCTCATTTAAATGACTGCATGGACTTGGTCAAGCAACAACACAACGGTTCCATCCTTCAACCAAGGGATAACGGCTGATCTCCATCAACAAATGGTGAGATTCTAGGCGAAATTTCAGCATGACATTCAAGATGTTGTTTTTTCAGTTACATTCACGCCTATATATTATTCCTAGAGCGCACCTGTATACACGTGACACAATTTTTACTTACTCTCACTCTGCACTTGTACTCGAAAACTCTAATACTCAATAATATTTCTTTGGTTTAGGTAGGCTTTCCAAAAGCCTCCCGAGGTTTTTCCCTCGAACGATTGTTCAAAGGATTTCCTCGTTACATCCTTGCATTCATCTTGCTTTGAGAATTATATTCCATTTGTGCCCAAACATCCTTGATTAGATAAATTTACTTGTTGAAATTTGTCCAAAAAAAGTTGGCGCCGTCCGTGGGAACTTTGGTTTTTTAGATTCCAATCAAGATGAGAAATCCGACTTCGGCTATGTCAACCCCCATCATCACAACTGGGCAGGAACCAGTGCATCAAGCTTGCCTGTACCATCTAGCCTGCATTCACATATGGGTTCTGGCGTAATCACTCCCTAAAACCAAGGGCTCAGCCTGGGTGGATCTTCATTCATGACGCTACCTGGAATCTCGATAGAAGTTATAACTGCTATGACAAGTATGATGCAGCAGCTGAAAGACCAGCTCGATGGACAGCAGCAGACCAATCAGACGATCTTCACTCACCTTGACAAGTTGCGACGTGATTTTTCGGCTTCAGGGCGCAGCATTCCAGTTGTTAGCACGCCCGAGATTTCCCCTTTGCAGCCTAGGACTCTTTTTCCAGGTGCCGGGACGAGTGCGCAAGGTGGACAAGGCAGCATGTCCATGCTCAGTACTGTTCATACTGAAAGCATCCCCGTCACATCCAACTCGATGCCGCTGTCATCATGTTTCACTTTTGCGACCCCACCTCATGTGGGGCAAACAGGGAGTTTTAACCTGTTTAATACTCCTTTTAATCCAGTAGTTGCCACTAACCCTGTTGCAGATACTGCCCTTGCGAGAGAAGTACAACAACTCAAGGAAGTCCTTATGAAGGTTCCCGGAGTCACCCTGCCCTTCAACCAGGCATCTCCAACCAGCCACCATGATTCACGCTTTGTTCTTGCTATAGCTGGGGTGGAGATCACTAAGAGATTCCAAGTACCTCCCATGAAACAATATGATGGTACGACAGATCCTGCAGAGCATATAGCCCTGTACCAAGAAAAGATGGATATTATCAGCATTCCTCCGCATCTTAAAGAAGTTTGCTTATACAGGGGTTTTGGGCCCACCTTATCTGGTCCCGCCTTGATGTGGCTGACCAATCAACCTATGAATTCCATCTCATCTTACTCTCAATTAATTAACATGTTTCTTAACCAATTTTCTTGCAATCGTGTCTTTGAAAAATTAACAAGTGACCTTTACAGGATTGTGCAACAACATGACGAGACTCTAAAAGATTACGTGTTCAGGTTCAACAAGGAGGCCGTAAGCATTCCTCACATTGACTTGTCGACTGCGACAGAAGCTTTCAGGATGGGCCTGAAGAGGGAATCATCCTTCTACCAAGATCTTGTCATGTTCCCATCTAGGAGCCTAGCACTGCAAGAAAAGTTACTTTTTGCGATGGCTTTCGGCCATCGCATAATGTCTATAAACCGTCGCATATTCTTTATGCGATTGCAAAATCCATCAAAATGGCCGTCACCTTAGGCCTTGTCGCTAAAGGTATATGCGACAGCCGCGGCCATCGCGTAATGCGCAACACCTTATGCGATAGCTAATCTAATCTTATAATATAAATATTATTTTCAATAAAAAAATTATTTTAAAAATAAAATTCCATCGCATATAGTCTTCAACAAAGATGGTTTTAACCATCGCATATGCTTTTCAACAAAGATGAATTTAACAGTCACATATAGTTGTCAAATTAGATGAACTTCACCATCGCATATAGTCGTCAAATTAGATGGACTTCACCATCGCATAAAACCTTAATATGTGACTGCAATTGCAATCGTATATTTTACATTCTATGCGATGGCAACAACCATCACATATTTTGCCAAAAATCTTTTGAGATGTTCTTTAGAGATGGCACTAGCCATCACATAAACATTTCCCGAAATTTATAGAATTCCCAAAATTTATATAAATTCTATTTTCGCAATTGCTACTTTTTTCATAAAAACTAAAAATAAATAAAATACTCACATGCATAAACACAAGTTTTATATAAACTTGTAACTAACATCCATTCTTTATCCAAAATATATATCAAGTACCTAAAATTGTCATTGTCCAAAATATATACCAAGTACCTAAACTTGCTAATCAACTACCATTCTTTGTCCAGGTTTCAAAAAACAAAAACTACCATTTTTTGTCCAGCATTGACTTGGGTTGTAGTGTCCAGGCCATTAACTTCACGTAATTTGTTTGCAAAGAAGAATGCCAGCTGAAAACAATACAACATTTGTTTCTCGAATCAGAAGTGGCAAAGGAGATATAGAACTATTTTAACAACATATGAAGAAAGCTGAAAAGAAAGCAAAAATATCAAAAATAACAAACAAGAATGGACACCATCATAGAAGCTGAATGTAAAGTTAACCCTACAATACATTTATCCAACATAAATGGAGAATCATATTTTATCATAGACCAAAATATTATCATAATGATACTAACCTTCAAGCAGTGAACTTCTGTCCCATCCCGGTTATAGATATACATATACCTGAAAGTGTACAATAAAAAAAGTATCAATTACCATTTCAAATTGTTATTTTTCTTCTCAAAGATACAACTGATTTACATACTGCTATGAAAATAATGAAAGGTACAAGATATTTTTCTACTGGCATGAGTACACTAGATTGCACCATAGTCATACTAGTTTCAGGGAATTTCATGTCAAACAATTACGTATTCAGAGACAACAGAGGAGCAATGATAATGGCTTTCTCTTAAATGAGATTACCCATAATGCTGAGTTATTGTAAACCTAATCAGGTCAAAATCAAGAGAATGCAAAGAACAAGAGGTTGCATACCCTCTCTTTGCATTGAATATTGTCCTTCAAAAGATGTGAAAGAACATTGGCAGCTCTGCAACTAGTCTGCATTTCAAAACATTCATTAATAGATTTACACCAACTGCAGAAAAAAAATGCTTGCAATTGGTGCAAGAAAATTTTTTAGGTTGTCAAGAGCAAGAGCTTAATGGTGATCTTGAGTAACCTAAACAGAGGGAAGCAAAAAGATAGTCCAACCATATAGGCATATATATGCACCGTCTCATATGTTGAGTGGGTTAGCATGAGTTAACCATTACCTCAAGACCACCATCAAGTTCGCTGAAGGTAAGACTACGTAAAAGCATGCTGCAGAAAATGAAATTCTTAATATCCAACAAATCCAAATTTCAGATAATATTATTGTCTGGTGGTTTGCGAGAGGGAGGGGTGGGGGGAGTTGGGAGTAGGAGTGATTAGTCTCAAAAAGGAAACAAACTAACCTTCCGAAAGACATGTTCACATCCTCCTCAAGAGGAGCATGAGTCATTGACTGTGGCTGAGGGGTTAAAGTGGATGCCAACATTTTTTGACCATCGGCATTTTGCTGTTTCAAGGTGGATCAAGCAAGTTCATTTAGTGTCATGAATGTATCAAAAACAATTTAGAGATGAATAAGTTAATTGATTTGATATTGAAATCAAGTATATGAGCGCACAACTTGTCAACACAAAAAAGCTTTAAGGAAACAATTAATCCATGACGCTATTCTTAACACAAACCTCACAAAAGCTCTTGAAAACATAGTCAACTGCTACAAACTCTTGGATGCTAGAAGTTCGCAAGAGGATCCGGAGGATAGAATTCAAAGCAGGCTCTGACTGTGGCTCCTCCCCAAGAACTTTACTTGCAAGGGCATCGAGATTCTTAAGGTCACCTGAAATCAGATCACCGATGCATCGAAATGCATATGCATGAAACCACTCATGTTACCTTTTCTTTCATTGGCAACACATGTACATTGGGTTCTCAAAAATGATTTTCTTTTCATATAGTATATGCAAGGGGCCGTGGTTAGTGAACTTTAATGCTCCTAATTTTATCTGTGCAGTGTTAGTGAGTTGAATGCCAATGAGCATCCATCCACCCAGCCATTCAAGAATATCACAAAACATCTAATCGAAACACTAAAAGCAACCATCAGCAACCATTCCCAAGTACCAAACACCAACATACTCTGTTTTAAGGTAACCAAAACCAGTCCCAAACATTTCCAAAATGATACCAAACTATTCTAATCCAAGTAAGATAAACCTAGACTACTTAAAACTTGATTATTTTACCCATCACACTACCCCATTTCATGTTTAACATTCTTATCTCTTCTTAAACCATACCCTTTTTCTATTTATCAACTTCCATGAACAACACACCACATTTAGGTCATTAACCAATTTTTCAACTCCAAAAAAGTGTTCTAAAATATCAAACAACAATGATAACAAACAATATCAACATTAAACATTTTATGAGCAAGTTTTGAAGGGAAGTCATAATAACTCACCTTAACAATACGAGATGGAATAACTATTTTTTCAGCTTGATGCGCTCCCCTCGTCGCCCCGAACAAGAATATGCAAATAGATCGTAAAATGAGAAAGAATTGGAATTGTTATGATTTTTGGAAGGAAGGATTTAGAAATGGGTTTTCCATGGAGGATTTTGAGGAAGTGGAAGAAGATGATGAAGAAGGTATGGGGAGGTATGACCTCCTTTGACTAGTTAAAAGGGGAAGCCTTTCTACTTTATTCAATTAAGTCCCCCAATGTCTAAAGAATGCAACTAACACCTCAACTTATAATCTTTACACAACACACCTTGACCACATATAATATTTTATTTATTTCAATTATTATAACTTCACTCCAACACTTTATCTTATTTCCAATTAAACCCTAAAGCTTTAAAGTTATTTCATAACCATCTTAACTTTTCATAAACAGTCAAAGACATAAAATGAGCACATAAAGTAAACGAATAGCATAAAATGCATATAATAGGATGATAAAATAGTGCCTAGGGTTAGGGTCGTTACATCAAGCGTATCTTGGTCGATAACGGGAGTTCAGTAAACTTGGTCATGAAGAGCACGTTAGAAGAAATGTCTATTCCTTTAACCGAAGTTGTGAAGAATTCCTCTATTCTAGTCGGGTTCAATGGAGAGACCAAGCAAACAATTGGAGAAATCAAATTGCCAGTGTATGTTGAAGGATTGAACTCCATGGAAAGGTTTTGTGTGATTGATTGTCCATCAGCTTATAATTTCATCTTGGGAAGACCGTGGAACCGTAGTATGAAAGCAGTTCCATCCACATACCACCAGTGCCTCAAGATGCCAACACCTTGGGGGGTAATCAAGGTAAAAGGAGACCAACAAGCCGCTAAGGAATGTTATAAAACAGATATGAAAGCATGTTCAACTTCTCTTCCAACATAGCAATTACAGAAAGGCGTCAAGGACATCTTGGAGGCTGCTGAGTACGACGTAAGAAAAGTGCCCGTAGACGCCTCTAACCTTGATGCCCATGTGCTAGTTGAAGCTGATTTACCCCCTGAAATTGAGAAAGAGTTGATCGACTTTCTAAAGAGTAGAAGGTTGTGTTTCGCTTGGAAACATGAAGATATGACTGGGATAGATAAAAGCATCATAACTCACAAGTTGAATATCGACCCTACCATCAAGCCGGTTCACCAAAAGAGGAGGAAATTTGCCCAAGAACGGAATCAAATCATTAAGGAGGAAGTAGAAAGACTGCTCAAATCAAAGATGATAAGAGAGGTGCAGTATCCTATGTGGCTCGCCAATATGGTAGTTGTCGAGAAGAAAAACGGGAAATGGCGTGTATGCATAGACTTTACGGACTTGAATAGAGCATGTCCCAAGGATCCATTCCCATTACCCCATATTGATTCCCTGGTAGACGAAACAGCTGGCCATGACGTGCTGACCTTCATGGACGCTTTTTCAGGTTATCAGCAAATCCAAATGGAGCCTTCTGATCAAGAAGATAACGCCTTCATAGCTCCTGAAGGTATATATTGTTATATTGCACTACAAAAAATAACCCCTTTTATGACGGTCGACGGACCGTAGCAAAAAACTCAAAAACCGACACAAAAGGTATTTGTGACGGTTTTGTGACAGTTTATTGGCCGACTTAATTGCGTGGGTCACAAATACTTTGTGTCGGGTGGTAAACCGTCATAATTGTTTTTTGTGACGGTCTTTATTACGGTTCAAAAACAATGCAAAAAAAACTGTGTCATATGTTTAAAAGTTATGTTACGCTTTTTGCGACGGTTATAACCGTCACAGTTTATAGGCTACGACACTAACCTCAGCTATTGAAAAAAATATTTTGATACTCCCTCCTTCCCTAAATGAATGTCGAAAAAAGTTTCAAATTTTCTCTTGATCAAGAGCAATAAATTTAGCTTACTTTAATTTAATAAAAAAATAAAAATGTTATTAATACACCATTATAAATTCTATCAATAACAATTTTTTGACATTAATCAGGATAATTAGATTAACCTAAAATAATTGCTCAATGTACCTACCTTCGTGTTAACAACCAAAAAAGTAGGAAGATTATTTCGGACGGACGGATTAATGAAAACAGAGAATAAGATCGGATAGGGGACACGAGGATGCTTCAGAAACAGCACATCTGATACTGAGAACAGCTTTCTCTTTTATATAATTTATATAAATACAAAAAAAAAAAAAAAAAAAAAAAAAACATAAATCCGGGAAAAAAATGAACTCTTAAACCAAAGTAAGAAAGACAAATACCAAGTAATATACATGTGCGTTTCAACTGGAATCTGCAAATTTGATTAAAGTGGAATTAGTGAGAGACTAAAGAATGGAAAACTAGCTATTGATCTTTGAAAAGGAAAAAAAGTACTTGCCTTAATAGCAGGTCTTCATGAGAAGCAAAGATCATAACTAAAGTTGCCTGCTAGAGACTACCTATTGCTTTAATCTCACCCACTCAACGAAATTGTCTAAGATCAACGGCCACGCAAGTTCTGCATCGTAATTACTGAAGTCCGGGAAACTTATCTGTGAAGATCAAAATGAACACTATATCAAACATTGGTTTAAAAAAAACAAGGAAGCAGAAAAAAGGTAGTTGCTTGATTGCCTACGACTAACAAAATAATCAGCACATAAATGTATCCTTGTGTGTGTGTGTGTGTTTTCACTTCATCAAAGAATCAGGAAAATGTGCCAACATATCAAATGTTTAGACTACAATACCAATATTAAGTGAGCAAAAAAAATTTAGGCTGTTAAGTAGTTGAAAACCTGGTTACCTCATTGCAAAATCGATAGAAACCCATCCATTGATCCATGTTTATGACCTTGTAATCAATCTGTGTCTGCACAAAAAATAAAAAATAAAAACTACCATGAGATCTACATTGCTTCTTTTTTTCATTCAAAGAGTATCTTCCGCAATTATGATACCTCGCAGCTACTCAAAAAAAATAAAAATTCTCCGTCTCATCAAGATGTTCCCATTTGCCATAAAGTTTGTCCCAATAGTCTCATTTCCAAAATTGTTACGTTAAAATATTGAACTTCCCACATTGCCAACCAAGGAAGAAGAGGGAGAAATGAGAGGATGAGGGCCAACTATAGAAGAAGAGGGAGAGATGGAGTAATAATTGAACCTCATTAAGGTTAGTGATGGAAATGAAAATAAGTTGTTAAAATAAAAGTTAAATGAGACTATCATTATAGGACGGAGTATCTAGATTCCAGCAGTAACATGAACTGGCAAAAATAGAACCACTATCATTTTGAGCACAAGCACCTTAATTGCCCAAAGGCAAACAGCTATACTGAACATAACAGCAAATAAGTCTTCAGGTAACACTTCAAATAAAGTTGTTTGGAATAATCTGAAATTCCGAAACTTAGCATCTAGGAAGGACAATTCCTTTGTCCTTTGTACTACATTCCATTACCATATGCAGGACTTGTTTTTTTTTCCCATCATTCAGGAGAACTGAACTATGTGTTCATATATGTACACAATGGTTGATTAGCTAACCCATCCATTAAACTACCGAATCTGGTTATATGTCCAATTTCATTAGCTAAGAGCTGAAAATATTTCAGCAACTTAATCGTGGTGAAAGGATAGCTTCAGTTCATTTATAACTGAAAATCAGAAAACACAATTGATAATTTTCTGTATAAAACTAAAAAGAATACTTCAAAAAAAAAAAAACATGCAAGGAAAGATACACAATAATAGATTATCTGGCCAGTTGAGAGCCACAAGAATCAATGCTCTTTTGCTTCTCCTCTACAAGAACATTAGAATGGAAGTTAGTAAGCATCCCAAAGGTAAGTGAGAAGTTCTCTAGCATCAGAAAATAAGCTGTGCCACTGATTCATCTTACCTGTGAGACAATATTGGAATGCATAGGAATAGAATTCCACATAATTTGATGGCCTCTGAACCTTTTAAGATGTAATAAAGAGATTAGTACTCCTTGACAATTCATCGAACACCTAATTTGCAATCGACATGCCACGCAGAGATGACCAAAACCACCACTCCCGCCCCCCAGTACTCATGTATCTACCACTTCAAATCACGAAACCCCCATCAAACGCACAGAGTTAAAGTATATTTCAGACACATAAGTGAAATTGTGATTATTATAGATGGAATCGAGAGAACCAATATTTACTTTACCTGGAACGAGAGAACCAATATTTCAACCTCAATTTTCGCAACACAGACTAAGATGGCTTCAATCTGTAGATGGAATTGATGATCCGGAATGAGAGATATCGTAAGAGAGATTACATTACAGAGAAAGAGAAGTGATATTTTCGTTTACCAGTTGTGTAGCCGCCGCCGTGCGTGATTTGGGAAATTTCGGAATTTGGGGATTTAGGGAATTGAGGGTTTTAAGAGGGAAATCGTGGAGGGAAAGGGAAGCGTGGAGGGAATTTTATTTGATTTTGGGGAAATTGAAATGGTATAGGATGTACACAGGGGAAATCGTGAGGGAAAGGGAAGAGTGGAGGGAATTTTGGTCTTAAAAATAGTAACCTACATTTTCTTTCTTTTTTTTTTTTATAAAAACAATTATTACGGTCATATTAAAATTAATGTAAATGGAAAAAAAAAAAAGTTGCTCGTTAAAAGTTTTTGTTACGTTTTAGAAAAAAGACCGACATAAAAATATTTATTTACCCCGGTTTGTAGAAAACCGTAGTAGATAATTTTTTATTTATTACGGTCTTAAAAACCGTAATAAATAAAAGCCTATTTGTGTCGGTTCGACGGACCGTAGCAAATAAAGTGTGGTAAAAGACCCCTTTTTTTGTAGTGTTGCCATGCCATTTGGGTTAAAAAATGCAGGGGCAACTTATCAACGACTGGTAAACAAGATGTTCAAGGACCATCTCGGCAAAACAATGGAAGTATACATAGATGACATGGTGGTAAAGTCCAAGAATATGGAAGATCACGTGCAACACTTGGCAGAGGCCTTGACATCCTAGAAGCCTTCAATATGAAGCTGAACCCTTCCAAATGCAACTTTGGGGTTAGAGCTGGGAAGTTTTTGGGGTACATGGTGACTAAGAGGGGAATCGAGGCCAGCCCATAAAAGATCAAAGCTATCCTCAACCTACAGTCCCCTAGAAAAATCAAAGATGTACAAAGATTGACAGGGCGAGTAGCGGCCTTAAATCGGTTTATCCAAATCCTATGAAAAGTGCAAGTTGTTTTATGACGTCTTGAGGAAGACCAAGTTGTTTCAGTGGACCGAGCAACACGAAGAAGCCTTCTTGAACCTCAAAAAGTATCTCACATCTTTACCTCTCCTCGCTAAGCCATAACCTGGGGAACCCCTCTATAAATATTTAGCCGTATCTGAGAGCGTCGTCAGTGCCATCCTGGTAAAGGAAGATCAAGGCAGTCAACGTCCCATTTACTATGTAAGTAAATCTCTTCTAGATGCGAAAACCAGGTACTCCCATCTAGAAAAACTTATTCTCGCATTAATCACTGCATCTACTAAATTACGTCATTACTTCGAAACGCATCCTATTATTGTGAAAACTAACTATCCTATCAGGACTGTTATGAGAACTCCTGAGATGTCAGGAAGAATGGCCAAGTGGTCAGTCAAGCTCAGCACGTACGAAATTTCTTCCGAACCCAAAAGTGCCATTAAGTCACAAGCCCTTACGGATTTTGTAGTCGATTTCAGTGCTACCTTGCAACCTGAGGTGGAGCTAGAAGTCCAACACCTCTAGGGTAATAATACTCCCAGGTATTAGACATTGTTCACAGATGGAGCATCCAACTCAAGGGGCGCAGGATTGGGCATCTTATTAAAGTCGCCCCAAGGCGAGTTGATCCCCCAGGCGATTTCTTGTGAATTCCAAGCAACCAATAACGAAGCCGAATATGAATCTTTGATCATGGGTTTATCTACTGCTCTTAGTTTAGAAGTTACTCATCTTAACGTATTTATTGATTCTTTGTTACTAGTGAATCATTTTAACGGATCTTATGCAGCTAAGAGCACCAGGATGACACTTTACCTCCAGCATGTTAAAGCGTTAGCCGCGTGTTTTGTTAGTTTTTCCTTGGAACAGGTACCACGCGAAGAAAATGCTGAAGCCAACGCTTTGGCCAACTTAGGGTCAACATGTGGGGCGATGATAAATACCAATATCCCAATCATATACGTCCAATATCCAGCCATTGACCAAACTGAAGAATGCGTAGCCCTAGATCATTCGGAGGCATCTTCTCCAGGCCGTGGTGCAGTGTCAACATGGATCCAACCTATTTTTCGGTATTTGCAAGACGGAACCATTCCACTGGACGTCAAAAATCAAAGGTCGTTCAGGATGAAGATGTCCCGGTTCACCTTAATTAATAACAAATTGTTTCGAAGGTCTGCGACAGGTCTTTACATGAGGTGTTTAGAGCCTAGAGAAGTTAAGGAGGTCTTAAATGATCTACATGCGGGTGAATGTGGGAATCATTTCGGGGGGAAGTCGTTATCTTCCAAAGCCCTTAAAACGGGATATTACTGGTCCACTATGAGACAAGACGCAATGGATTTTGCTTTAAAGTGTGACGCTTGTCAACGGCATAGCAACATCTTGCATCAACCCGCCGAAACTCTTCACCCCGTACTCTCATCTTGGCCTTTCATGCAATGGGGCATGGATATAGTCGGCAAGTTACCAAAAGCTCCGGAGGGAAGAGTGTTCATGTTAGACATGACAGATTACTTCTCCAAATGGATTGAAGCAGAAGCATATGTTCAAATACGAGACAGGGAGGTCATATCCTTTTTAAAGAAGAACATCTTGAGCAGATTTAGCGTTCCTTCGGAAATCATTTGTGACAATGGTCTCAGTTTATAAGCAAAAAGACGAGGGATTTCTGTTCAAGGTGGGGAATCAAACTGATAACGTCAACCCCTGTACATCCTCAAGCCAACGAACAGGCTGAGTCAAGCAACAAGTTGATCATCAGCAATCTGAAAAAACGTTTGGATCAGAAAGGGGAAGATGGGCCGACGAATTACCACTTGTAATATGGGCTGACAGGACAACATCTAAGAACGCTACAAGACATGTGAGCACCCCAACCCGGGACCTAACACGTGTCCCGAGCTAAGGGAGCTCAAACTAAGAAAATCCATCTAAATTTTTAAAACATTTATTTGCCTTTAAAAGAAAACCACTTTTCAAACTTCCAATAAAATCAATTGGAAATATCTCTACTTAGAGGAAATCCAACCACAACTTTTAATAAACCGAAATCTGATCAATTACATTGGAAACCTTAATTAACCTTGTTTAACAAAAGAGTTTTCCATACAAATTACAAAAGAAGACTACTTAATAAATACTCCTAACAACCGACTCCTATACTTAACTTGTCAAGCCCCAAAGCAAAAGTCCACAATGAAATCCCCGGCCTCACTGGTTCGGGTCACCTGTCTCGGAATCTAAAACAGTAAAGGGAGAGGGGTGAGAATAAATCTCAATGAGCTATTATGAATGCAGCAAGATGCCATACAAGATGCAACACGTAGCATGGTAACACTTAACACATTATGAAAGCGGTAAACACCTTACGTTACCTCATTTTACCTTTTCCCGTCTGAACAATAAGTCGTACAACGTGGGAGTAAAACTCCACTCTTTGGTGAATTGCCTCCAGCACATTCACCTCTTATAGGCCTCATTCCCCAGAGATCCATATAAGAAAGGATACCTATATTAGTGTATCCAAAAATAACATCTTCCCTCCGTACAACGATCGCAACAGTCTGTAAAGGCTTTCTTCATGCTCAATACAGTCGTTAGCACAGCCCCACTCCGTGGCCACAGAGGGGGAAGGGTCACCGGTATGATGAACTTTCAATCAATTATAGAACAAATCAATAATTGATTGACTTCCATCATACCCACCCGAACATTCAAGCACATACCAGATACTTGAATTATAATCCACAAAAGGGATAAACATATAGTAACATGGTAAAATATACTCACGTTACAACCATACTATAGTGCAACAGTTCATGTAATACACTATGCATAATACCATTAACGAATTTAAATTCAAGTAAGGTATCCATATAACCACATAATCCACCCGGGATACAATATAACAATACCAAATAATCCACAAAGGGGATAACCATACAACCACATAGTAAACATATCCACACATTAGGAATCATAACAACGTATCAAATATTCCACACTTGGGAAGCCACATAACACTTGCCAAATAATCCACAAAGGAATAATTAACATAACAACAAGTCCCATACGATTCATACGAAGTCATCACACAACCTCGGAAAATCTTAATAATAGTTCATGACCTACTTCCCAAGTTCTAACCACATTGGTGAAGTACGCAACAATCTTAATACCCAATTTCCGGACAATGTTATGTATTACAAGGTCTCTATAAGAATTCCTGTTAAATTTATCAAATGGAATTACATTTATTTAAGTGGTCGAGGCTCCACTTTAATCTAGGTTGAAAGGAATTGATTCACATCCGAATTGGATTAGGTTCTATTAACTTGTAATGGTTAGGAATCATTTCCCGAGGTTTTTAGTAAAAATCAGCAAAAGAGGAGAAGCTGGGGAAGGACTGGTGACATGGGCGACCGCCCATGTCACTTGGGCGACCGCCCAAAGAAGTTTACAAAGGGAGCCGGCTCCGCCTTGGCGGCCGCTCGGCCCATGGGCGACCGCCCATGGCCCCTTTTCAGCAAATCCGAATTTCCAACCTTTTTTTTTTAAATAGCTTAATCCCTCTTTAATCTTCCTCAATCTCATGAATACTAAAAGGATTGTTTAACCTTACACACCTCAACTTCAATCATCTAACCCAAATAATATAATTCTAGATTATCTACCATCACAAATCCCACCCATTCCATTTCCTCTAAACATCTTTCAAGAATATTAATCTCAACCCACTTCCTTTACCAATTTCAAGCTTAACCCTTTTTAATCCCAAACCAACCCATGTTCTTACACTCTTGATCAACAATAACATCATTCCATAAGATAAATCAAATCCTCAACTTCCAAGAAGATTTCTAAGGCATTAAACAATCATTTAATAACAATAACAACATCAAATCATTGATGAGCATACAAAGAAAGGAAGTCATAATAACTCACTTTAGGGTTTTAAATGTGGAAGGTTGATCTTTATATCTTGATGGACTCTCCTAGATGATCCCACTTCAAGGATGTTCTTGGACTTGGATTTGATGGAGGATTTGCTTGGCTTCAACACTTGTACAAAGGGGACTTCAATGGAGGCTTCAAGTTTTTATCTAGGAAGAAGGAAGTAAGAATGAAATGAAGGAGGAGGAAGGAGAGTGAGGAATATGATGGAGAGGGGAGGGGCCGGTCAAGGAGGAGTAAGAGGAGGGGTTAGGGGAGGACACTTGGCAAGGGGAGGGGAGGTTACAAACTTTGGCCCCCCATTAAAATCTACTAAGGCTTTCACCCTCACCATTTTAATTTAAATTTAACTCATTTATCCAAATAATTCATCCTACTCAATTCACCTCCTTGCACTATTTATCATTTTTCCATTTTTATTATTTCCCCAAATTTCTTTATTTAATATCCAATAAATTCTCAAGAGGTTCCAAATTCACTTCTCACCCAAATTATCTTAAATTAAGAATTTAAAGACATAATTGAACACATAAAATAAATATAAATATTAAAAGCATTTAATATAATATTAAAAATTGATGCCTAGGGTTGGGGTCGTTACACTCACTCCTTAAAGAAAATTCGTCCCGAATTTGATTGTCACTTACCCTAAGGTTCAAACTAGCAAAGGTTACCTTTCATACATTCTAACTTAATATTTTTAATTAGATTTCTCAATGGCATGATTCTACTATACACTTTCACGACTCGAATACTCTAAGACTTCCATTCTCAATTAGTCTCATCAATGCTATGATTCTTTCCAAGATTCTAATTTCATTAATAATGTGATATTACAACTTAATATTCCGAGAATACCATACCATCATCACTAACCCGAATTTCACGACCTCAAAGAAGTATATTTAAATAAAAAGTATTATATCTTATGTTACCCAATACATTACGACATTACATTTAAACTTCCAACGCTCAATAAGCTACTCTAAGTCGGTCTCTAAGTCAAATCACCAATCTTTTCTAAAACTTCAATGAATTAACAAACTTTGGCGCTAAATTACCTTAGGCCTAGCTTCACTAACCTCATCCCGACAAATTGGAGATCGATAATCTCCCTGAACCACGCCTCATACGATTTTATCTCAAAGCTAGAATGATACACGCTATTTACGCAAACTCGCTAAGGTTAATTAAACTTCTCAAGTTGAAAGGAAATCCGTCACACAATATAACCTATTCCTCAAGAATTTGGGTAGTCTTCTAATTTCTTCCTTTCGACTAACTTAATTCTCCAACTCTAGGATCGGTAACAACTCTCAAAGGAAGCTTCAAAAAGATAAGGTACTCGCTTAAATACGCAACACAAGTGTAGCTACTCCCGAGTAGAAGATAAGAAAATCTCACTTATCTCAGTCAAACTCCTCAAAGCCTACGTTATCACTTTCCCATTCCGTATCATATCATAATCTAATCTTCCTTTAATGCACCTTAAAATTTCACAAAGTCCTCACATCCGTTAAGTAAGGTAAGGATCGAATCTATAGCCAATCTATTTTCCATCTCTCGTCAATATAATTCATACTTATTACATCCTACACCATTTATACATCCTTTAAATTTAATTAAAGCAACGATCTTTCATTTCTTAAGAATTCCTTAAATCTCTTCGATAGCATTTGCCAACTCAAAGATCACGGACTCAACCCTCACAAGATCCATGGTAACATCCGGTTTAAGACTATAGAACCCAAAAATTTGAAATCCTCTCGGGCCAACTCATACTAGCCGAACTTTGCATACGGGGACTCCTCACAAGGAAATCATTAACCCGACTCTCAAATTATTTTCACGATCTTCCCGAACTTTAATTAACAAGGAGATCATCAATTCTAATCACCCTAAAGCCATCAAAATAAGGATTACAATTCTCGCTTATCCTACTCGTAACCAACACATGAAACATACCGACGGGAGCACATTTACCATTTACTCACAACTAGCACCTAAAAATTTTGAAAAGACTTCTTATGTAAGTCTAACATATACCAATTACTCTTCACACCTTAATTCAAAAGTTTCACCTTAAATGCACGTAAATAACAAGAATTTCCCATTACAGTCTACCTATATCAAATACCAATATAAGCAAATTAGGCATAGAAAAGGAGACTCACTTATTATGACAGTCTACTAATACACAACCACTACTTAACCCTCCAGGTCAAGTATATCTCAAAATCATAATTTAATAATTATACTAATTCAACCGGCAATACATGCTCAGCCATAACCACATCATCGTCGTGGTAAACCAAAGAAGGTTCGAGGTATTCTCTCATAAGAGCAGAATCCTCCAACAAT
Source organism: Adenophora triphylla var. japonica (assembly GCA_022495995.1). Classification (NCBI taxonomy): domain Eukaryota; kingdom Viridiplantae; phylum Streptophyta; class Magnoliopsida; order Asterales; family Campanulaceae; genus Adenophora; species Adenophora triphylla. Next base: position 444,111 of record JAFEMH010000192.1, read on the forward strand.
AAAGCAATTTCTCAACAATGTATGTCACATATAAGCAAAATGTGATGCCAAACATAAATGATATGCAACAGGATCTATGAAATATGACCCCTAACTTTTGAGACAGGGAATATACCTCTAGTGACCTCTGAGGGATCTATCTCTCCTGAACCCGAAACACATACCCGACCATAGACCTTCTCTTTCGGTTCCCCTTTGTTATCTCTCTTGGTACTACCTCTTTGTCGTCCACCCAGCTGACCGCTGCTTGAAGCTCGTCCCCTCGTCATCCTTGGGCAATTCCTCTTAAAGTGTCCCGATGCTCCACAATTTAAACACTTGCCTTGCTTACTCCAACACCGATCTTCGGTATGTCCAACCTTCTTGCAAAAGTTACAAATCATCCCATACTGCTTGGGTATTGGCCTAGACGAAGAAGCTACCACAAGTTCCTCTCTCATACTTCCTGAAGTTAAAGCACTTGGCTGTCCTCTAATGACTTTGGATCCTTGTCCTAGATACTTTGGCTTGTTTCTAATCCCACTTCCGGACCTTCCACTATTTTCCTCAATGTCCTTCTCGACCTTATATGCTCTATCTATGACTGTCTGATAATCGGCGAAACCATCAATCCATAATTTCTTCCTATACTCACTCCTCAAACCTGTTACAAACTTCTGAACCCTTTTCACTTCATGCGATACCAAATGAGGGCAACACCTAGCTAATTCCTCAAACCTGACTGAATACTGATCTACCGTCATGTTCCCTTGTTTTAGTTCTAAGAATTCAATCTCCTTCTTATCCCTTGTAACCATTGAAATGAAGTAGTCCTCAAACTGTTGAGTGAAATTATCCCAAGTCTGGGGCGTATGATCCCGCTCCCAACTTCCCTTCAAATTCTGCCACCACTGATCAGCTAAACCTTCAAGTTTGAACACGGCATACCTAACTTTCTCTTCGTTGCGACTTTCCATAACCTCAAAGATTTTGTTCATTCTCTCTAACCATTTTTCTGCCCTTAACGGACCCGGATATCCATTAAAACTCGGTGGATTCATCTTCACAAACCTTTCTAATCCATCACTTTGATACCCCTCAGGTTGATTCGGAACTGATCCTCTAGTCTCCATATCCTGTACAAATTTCCTGAATAATTTCATCATCTCTTCATCCTGAATTCCACCTATCCCCAAATCTTCTTCAATTTCTAGAACCTTCCGCTGATCATCCTTGCTTCCGGCCATTAGAACGAACTCCTGCATTAAACACTCGGCGTCAATTTCCACACATTCCCCCTTAGTTTAGACATCTACCCTTGACCTCTAAACTAAGCTCTGATACCAACTGTGAGCACCCCAACCCGAGACCTAACACGTGTCCCGAGCTAAGGGAGCTCAAACTAAGAAAATCCATCTAAATTTTTAAAACATTTATTTGCCTTTAAAAGAAAACCACTTTTCAAACTTCCAATAAAATCAATTGGAAATATCTCTACTTAGAGGAAATCCAACCACAACTTTTAATAAACCGAAATCTGATCAATTACATTGGAAACCTTAATTAACCTTGTTTAACAAAAGAGTTTTCCATACAAATTACAAAAGAAGACTACTTAATAAATACTCCTAACAACCGACTCCTATACTTAACTTGTCAAGCCCCAAAGCAAAAGTCCACAATGAAATCCCCGGCCTCACTGGTTCGGGTCACCTGTCTCGGAATCTAAAACAGTAAAGGGAGAGGGGTGAGAATAAATCTCAATGAGCTATTATGAATGCGGCAGATGCCATACAAGATGCAACACGTAGCATGGTAACACTTAACACATTATGAAAGCGGTAAACACCTTACGTTACCTCATTTTACCTTTTCCCGTCTAAACAATAAGTCGTACAACGTGGGAGTAAAACTCCACTCTTTGGTGAATTGCCTCCAGCACATTCACCTCTTATAGGCCTCATTCCCCAGAGATCCATATAAGAAAGGATACCTATATTAGTGTATCAAAAAATAACATCTTCCCTCCGTACAACGATCGCAACAGGTCTGTAAAGGCTTCTTCATGCTCAATACAGTCGTTAGCACAGCCCCACTCCGTGGCCACAGAGGGGGAAGGGTCACCGGTATGATGAACTTTCAATCAATTATAGAACAAATCAATAATTGATTGACTTCCATCATACCCACCCGAACATTCAAGCACATACCAGATACTTGAATTATAATCCACAAAAGGGATAAACATATAGTAACATGGTAAAATATACTCACGTTACAACCATACTATAGTGCAACAGTTCATGTAATACACTATGCATAATACCATTAACGAATTTAAATTCAAGTAAGGTATCCATATAACCACATAATCCACACCGGGATACAATATAACAATACCAAATAATCCACAAAGGGGATAACCATACAACCACATAGTAAACATATCCACACATTAGGAATCATAACAACGTATCAAATATTCCACACTTGGGAAGCCACATAACACTTGCCAAATAATCCACAAGGGAATAATTAACATAACAACAAGTCACATACGATTCATACGAAGTCATCACACAACCTCGGAAAATCTTAATAATAGTTCATGACCTACTTCCCAAGTTCTAACCACATTGGTGAAGTACGCAACAATCTTAATACCCAATTTCCGGACAATGTTATGTATTACAAGGTCTCTATAAGAATTCCTGTTAAATTTATCAAATGGAATTACATTTATTTAAGTGGTCAGAGGCTCCACTTTAATCTAGGTTGAAAGGAATTGATTCACATCCGAATTGGATTAGGTTCTATTAACTTGTAATGGTTAGGAATCATTCCCCGAGGTTTTTAGTAAAAATCAGCAAAAGAGGAGAAACTGGGGAAGGACTGGTGACATGGGCGACCGCCCATGTCACTTGGGCGACCGCCCAAAGAAGTTTACAAAGGGAGCCAGTTTCTGCCGCCTTGGGCGGCCGCTCAAGGCCCCATGGGCGACCGCCCATGGCCCCTTTTCAGCAAATCCGAATTTCCAACCTTTTTTTAAATAGCTTAATCCCTCTTTAATCTTCCTCAATCTCATGAATACTAAAAGGATTGTTTAACCTTACACACCTCAACTTCAATCATCTAACCCAAATAATATAATTCTAGATTATCTACCATCACAAATCCCACCCATTCCATTTCCTCTAAACATCTTTCAAGAATATTAATCTCAACCCACTTCCTTTACCAATTTCAAGCTTAACCCTTTTTAATCCCAAACCAACCCATGTTCTTACACTCTTGATCAACAATAACATCATTCCATAAGATAAATCAAATCCTCAACTTCCAAGAAGATTTCTAAGGCATTAAACAATCATTTAATAACAATAACAACATCAAATCATTGATGAGCATACAAAGAAAGGAAGTCATAATAACTCACTTTAGGGTTTTAAATGTGGAAGGTTGATCTTTATATCTTGATGGACTCTCCTAGATGATCCCACTTCAAGGATGTTCTTGGACTTGGATTTGATGGAGGATTTGCTTGGCTTCAACACTTGTACAAAGGGGACTTCAATGGAGGCTTCAAGTTTTTCTCTAGGAAGAAGGAAGTAAGAATGAAATGAAGGAGGAGGAAGGAGAGTGAGGAATATGATGGAGAGGGGAGGGGCCGGTCAAGGAGGAGTAAGAGGAGGGGTTAGGGGAGGACACTTGGCAAGGGGAGGGGAGGTTACAAACTTTGGCCCCCCATTAAAATCTACTAAGGCTTTCACCCTCACCATTTTAATTTAAATTTAACTCATTTATCCAAATAATTCATCCTACTCAATTCACCTCCTTGCACTATTTATCATTTTTCCATTTTTATTATTTCCCCAAATTTCTTTATTTAATATCCAATAAATTCTCAAGAGGTTCCAAATTCACTTCTCACCCAAATTATCTTAAATTAAGAATTTAAAGACATAATTGAACACATAAAATAAATATAAATATTAAAAGCATTTAATATAATATTAAAAATTGATGCCTAGGGTTGGGGTCGTTACAAGACAGACACTGTACTCTTTAGTATTTGGCACTGAAATTGTACTCCCTATAAAAGCAACAATTCCAACCGCAAGATATGGAATGCTGACTCCTGAAGACAATAATCACCTTCTGGCTCAGGATATAGATACTTGTGAATGTGTGCCCCAAATTTTGTTTATTGGAATTCACGCGAGTTTGAAGACATCCGAGTTATTTGAAAAACGGAGTCGCCACGCCATTTTGATTACCTCAAAACTTTGAAAAAAAGGTTTTATGGGTTCGGAGGTTAAGTTACCCCTTGGGAAGAACGTTTGGCGTTCACCCAAAGTGCCTTGCCGGAGCAAGTCTCCCGAGATTTCATTAATCGTGTTTGCTTGCGTGCTTTCTTTGTGTGCATGTGTTTGAGAGTAAAAGGGGGAATGTCCCAAGTTATCTTCCGGACGTACAAACCATTTGTTGGTTGTCGCTCGGGATTTCTTGGAGTTTATGTATTCGGGATTATGATCCCGTCCTCATCTTATGACTTGTGATCATCGCATTTTAAACCTCGGGACCCTCGGGACTTGCGTGATCGAGAGAATGACTCTCTTTTGGTCAAAGATGAGGTTCTTTAGGAAGGAATGTCCTTAGCCCATCAATCCTACGCTTTAAGACGGTCGAGCTCGTATAGAGGCTTCATACTCATTCTTAAGCGATAATCGGAGATATAGGGTTCAAGGTTATCCTTTTCCTAAAGAAATCATGAACCTTTAATGGAAGGAACGATGCAAAGATGAGAACTTTTACACCGGTCCGTTCCAAGGTTGGGGGAAAGGAGAAATGCATGATGAAAAATGACTCTTTAATGAAAAGATGACATTTTGGTTTTAGCAAATGATGCTTTTTTTTATTGAAAGAAATGATCTTTATGCAAGTGATGCGTAAAGATAGGATTTTTATGCAAATGATGCATTAGAAAAGGTTTTTGAATGCAAAGGATGCATTTTTATTGGAAAAGATTTGATCTTTATATGCAAATGATGCATAAAGATAACATTTTTATTGGAAAATAGGGATTTTAGGTGCAAAGGATGCACCTTTATGAAAAAGACTACATTTTTATGACAAATGAGGTCTTAATGCATGCAAAGGGGAAAGGGGGTGATAAAGATGTGATCTTTATGAATAAATGCCAAGTCCCAAGCAAGATATATGAATGCAATGAGCAAGTATATCAATTAAAGTGCAAGGTTAGGGCGTGCGAGGTTACCAATCGTTTCCTTCGCTTCTTCGGACGGAGCTAGGAGGAGAGGTTCGTCTTGGGTCTTCAAGGAGGAGGGAGATGGCTTCTTGAGCTTCTTCTTCGCCTTCTTGAGCCTTCAAGGGTGTTCTTCACGTCTTGATTATATTGCTATGGAGTGTGTGTGTTTTTGTTGTTGTTGTTTGAAATGGGTAGAGGAGGGCTCTATTTATAGGCAGTCTGGATAAGGCTAATGAAGCCGTGCGGCTGCAGGTCCTTTGCAAATGAGGCTGTGCGGGCTTATCCATTGTGACTCAGCATTCTAGAACCATGCAAGGTGGCATTATTCTAGAACCTTCCCTCCTAATTAAAAAAACGTGTTTCTTAATTAGGAAGGAGTCCCTTCAGCCTTTATTTAATTAAAAACAGTTTCAGAATGTTTAGAACATTGGGAAGGTCTGGGAATTACCGGAAAACTTACCGAAAATGTCGGGAAAATTAACCGAAAGGCATGAGCGATTTGGGTACTTACAGAAGCCCTCGGCAACGTCACTTGCAAGGCGAGTGGGGTTGTCGATAGAAAAGAATCCGATCCGCGAATGCCGAGACGGATTGGGTGACCAAGGCGGTCGAGTGGCCGAACCTTTTGGAAGGCTACCTACGTATCCCGGAGGAATCAAGCCGGAGCCGTAGTTCGGAATTAGGATCCGCCGGGGAAGGAAGAAGAGAAACTGGTCTCTTGCCGGGGAAAAAGAAGAGAAAATGACCTAGGAGGTCAAGCAATTGATCCTACCGGGGATATGCTAGGAGTGACCCAGGTGGTCGGATATCGAACTTCTATGAGGGCGCTTTATCACCGAGGAGTGACAAAGAAACAGGGTGACCAAAGTGGTCGAATGGCCGGACCTTTTATAAAAGGCTACCTACGTATCCGGAGGAATCAAGCCTTGATCGTAGTTCAAGCATCACTAGATAGTTAGGAACGATGTCTAGGATCCTCGAGATTTTGACAATTCGGAGGCTGTCACCTGACGAAGCTAGAGCTTATGGCGCTATCTCTTTATGACGGAAATAGAGGTAACTTAAGTTGGGAAACTTGAGCATATGTCACTATTCGCGGATAGAGGTAGCACAAGTTGAAATCACTTGGGCATACGTCACTATTCGCGGATAGAGGTAGCACAAGTTGGAATGACTTGGGCATACGTCACTATTCGCGGATAGAGGTAGCACAAGTTGGAATGACTTGGGCATACGTCACTATTCGCGGATAGAGGTTGCACAAGTTGGAATGACTTGGGCATACGTCACTATTCGCGGATAGAGGTAGCACAAGTTGGAATGACTTGGGCATACGTCACTATTCGCGGATAGAGGTAGCACAAGTTGGAATGACTTGGGCATACGTCACTATTCGCGGATAGAGGTTGCACAAGTTGGAATGACTTGGGCATACGTCACTATTCGCGGATAGAGGTTGCACAAGTTTAGAGTTCTGACAATTCGGAGGTTGTCACCTAGTGTTATCCCGTTATAACGGAATTAACGGAGGTGACTGGGAATAGAGCTTGATTGCTAAAGAGATAAGGAATATTTTCTGAAAAGATGTTATCTTGATTAAAAGATAACAAAAATTGCATGCCCAAGTGGAAGGTCCAGGGGCAGGATTGTAATTTCTGCTCAGAGCGAATGAAGCCGCCCGGCATGAGATGGAGAAAAAGGAGCCGTACGGCTAGAGACCTGTTTTTTCCAGATTATTTAAAATCAGATTTGAACGGGCCATTGGCATTGCATTGCCGCCCAAGAACGCAGAGAGAGAGAAGAGAGGAAGAGAATTTCAAGATTTCTTCAACCCTTTTTTGCTTCTATCGATTGGAATGGATCCGGAGGGCAATCCCATACCGAGGCAAGCAAGAAGGAACATCTCGGCGGCCGCGAGAAGGAGGAGAAAGGAGCTCGTTCGGACGGAGAGGAAGTATGACTTCCTTACGCCTCCATCGGAGCTTTACCCGGGAAGAAGGGAGCATAAATCAACGAACCCGCGATCGGTTGGGGTAAGCATTCTTATTTTGCTCAAATCCGATGATTTTGCTTGAATTTTGAATGATTTAGGGCTTGACCCGAATTTTAGGATTTTTGGATGATTTTTTTTTTTTGAATGATTTTGAGATGCATGAACAACCTATGAGGCTAAGAATGTGCATGTGCAACTTGTTTGACAAAAATTATGAGAATGACTCACTTTTTTCTCGCAAAATGAAGTAAGAATGAGAATTTTCAAAATATGAGACGGGGTTCTTGCCTTGTGCTAGAACTAGGTCAAAATTCTGATTTTCAATGAGAAAACATGATTTTGGAAGATGAAAATGATTCATGCATGCCATTTCTGAAAGAATAATGCTTGTGTGCGAAGAATTGTGATTTTGTGCTTTAGGAAAGCAACGACGCGTTTCAAGTGATGAAAGACACGTTTTTGATGCAAAAGATATGCTAGAAAAACTTTTGTGAATGCTTTTCTTTTGAAAATATGTGCACTTTTGAATATATGCATGCTTTTGAAATGATATGAAGGACTGACGCTTCTTCTTTTTCTTGGTGCTTGTCTACAGGAGAACAAGTCTAGAGGACCATCGGAGATTGCAGTTAAGCTTTGGCAGAGGATGCCGGATTTTGAGAAGAATGGGGTAAATCCCAAGCGGTGAGTGAGGGCTACCGGCCTGGATGCATTTGTAGAGGCCATCGGCGGGGGTGTTCACATCACCTCTAAGAGCGAGGGCTTGGTCCGGGCCCTTTCGAGTTACGGTGGGGACGGTACACATAGCTTCCACACTGGGGGAGAGTGCAGTGACTCCTGCCGATTTCACGGCTATTGCGGCCTACGGTTCACGGGAGGCCCGTGACTTGGAGAGACCATATTACGGCCGAGGAGTTCCGGGCTTTGGTCGGGTTTGAGCGATTCCCAGTGGGGATGGAGACGCGGAACGTCGAGGTGGCGATTCGAGACTTGCATGCGAACTTTCTTGCTAATGATGTGGCCCTTGACAAAGCGCTAGAAAGCATTCATATGGTTGATGCTATCAGTCACTATCTTCGCCAATTCTGGGACGCTAGCTATGACTTGCCTCCTTGACTCTCTGGAGGATGTGGATGGGATAGGGACGGTCTCTTGGGGCGAGGCCGGATTGGCGGAGTTGTACTTCTCGTTGGACATGTACAGTCGGAACAAGGCTGCTTCCATGGACTGCTTCTCATTTGCCCTTGAGGTAGTCTCCCTTTTTTTTCTTTTCTCTTTTCCTGTCTTGAGACTTTTATAAGAGAGAAAGTGACCTTTTGATGTTTTGAACATGCAGGCCTGGTTTTGTGAGGTGGTCGGGTTCTTCCCTTGGAACCAGCAGAGTGATGTCACCATCTTCCCTGCTATGGTTCGCTGGAGGGGAGATGCGAGAGATAAATTCACGGGGAAGACCCGGATTACCTTCGATTACAAAATGGTGAGGCCGGTCATCAACAGGGATGGGCACGACGGAGTGGACTTCTACCCCTGGGGCAGGTATCCGGAGATTTTCTTTGGGAGATGCCATCGAGGTGACGAGGCGAGAGGAGGTGGCTCACTGGGCGACATGTGATGTCATTTACTTGGGGGACCGCTTCTCGAGGCGGCATGGTCATGTCCCCTCCATTGGACGCCATTACTCCCACGATCCTCCCGGCCACGGATGCTACGGCCCGGGGATTGGCCGAGAGGATGAGATTGCAGTACCGGGCGGCGTGGGCTGCGAGAGGAGTACTGACATGGACACCCCCTATTTGTGTTTGTGGAGCGGCGCCGAGGACGCCACGAAGCTAGTGAAGCTAGCGGTCACTCGGGGATATGGGGAGGATGAGCCTGCGACCCGCCGATCCCTCTGCGCATCTGTCCTATGTGGTCCATGGAGTGCCGAGGAGGATGAGGATACGTCCCCGATGCTAGGGAGCCCCGATACACCTTGCCGCTGATAGCTGTAAGTGTACTCTTAGGGTCTTATTCCCTTTTTAGCTTTCAGTTTTACGCTTTTGCAATTTTACGAGATTTTACGAGATTTTCTCTTCTTTTTCTCGGGTTCCGGCTCGCACTTACGATAGGAATTTGAGTCGGGCGGAATAGGGAGTTTGGAAGGACATGTGCCGGTCTCTTACGAGGAAGGCGGCTGCGCTTCGAAGGCGGCGCGGATGCACGGGAGCACAGGCGCAAGAGACGGCACGTGTTCGGGCAGCCGGCGTCTACCTCATCGGCCTCGGAGTATTCTTCCCGGTGCCATGCCTCGGGCGGGGACCCAACGCCGACATTCTGGAGCAGGGCCGAGTACGGGCACGATAATGTCCATTTGTCTGACGTGAGCGACCAGGAGGACTTGATGAGGGAGGCTAGCATCTATGAGATGAGTAGCGATGAGGAGGAAGAAGAATCAGAGGCCTAGGAGGTCTCTAGAATAGATTTGGAACGAAAACAAATAATGAACACATTTTTATGCACAACTTGTTTATTTTTTGCTTTATTTGGGCGCCGATGGGGCGAAAACATTGTATTTACATTTTATTTACTTTTCTAATTTATGCTTTCTCAATTTGCATATTATCTGAGCCTTGGGGCAACTTTTTGCTTGGAATTGGGGTGGCGGGCCAAAATGATTTATAATGGTATATAAATGCTTGAATGGCTTGGATATGTTTTGTACGAGGTTTTGGTTGAAAAAGTGGGGTGAAAACTCCCTTGGGCAGCAACTTTGGTTCTTTGCAGAATTTTCTACGCGGAGAGGGCTAATGTAGCCGTGCGGCATGGCCTTGGGGGAAAATGAAGCCGTGCGGCTAACGGTTCTGCAGTGGTGATTTTACGAATAAAAGCAAGGCTTGGCCTTTTCATTTCATTTTCACTCTAGACTTGTCCCAATTGTTCCCAGAGCATATTTTGGACCTAAAAGCACCATCTTTGAACACTTTGCGATGGAGAATCCCGTCGGATTGCAAAGGGAAGCGAGACCATTTTCTATCCGGTCTTCAATCTTGGGCGAGACATAACTTCCAAAATCACAAGGGGCAGTGATTCTTCCTTCAAGATCAAGTCTTTATGGCATTTGAGGATCTCCCGCCCGATTGGGAAGCTGTTGAAGGCTGCGGCAAAGTTCTGCAGGACGTCAGGAGACATGTTCTGCTTCTCTTACAACGAAATTGTCCCAACGCACGAAGACTTGAGCCTTGATTGGGGGTCCCGAGGGCGAGGCTATATCTATTCCGCTGATCGGGACGTGCCGGTGACGGTAAAGCTTGCATCTTTTGCGAGATTCCTTTGGGAGAGGCCGAGAGGATGATGGTAGCCCGGATAGGATTGACCTTTACGATATCCCGGGCGGGTTTGGGTCTCCGGATATGGCTGCGACCGCGGTAGTTATGGATGCTTTCATTCTCTGCGTATTCTCTGTTTGTTCACTTTGAATCCGTGGGGATCTGTCATAGTGGCCTCTTGGACATGGTCGAGAGGCTGCGGGTGGGAAGGATATTGTCCCGCTGATTTTGGGAGATACATTTCATGGGATCGATAGGATGGCTCGGGAGACCGTTTCATGAGGTCAGGGAGTCCGGCTATGTTGACTCGTAGGCTGCGGGGAGAGGCTCGGGGCTTTGCACAGGGCTTTGCCGACTCGGTGCCCTTGGGTGATTTCTCGGAGAGGTGCGCCTAGGCGGCGGGAACGGGGTAGGCTGGGAGGCGATGATGGCTAGGCTATCCACTTCGGACATCCGTTGGTGGATACCACACCGGAGGTTGCGGACCGGGAGGATATTTCGAGTCTTATCTTTGTGAGGGTTCCGAGATTCTGCGGTCATCCTTCTACATACCCTCGCTTAGTATCCGGGCGGTTTGGGGCTTTACGAGAGCCTTTGAGTGATTGGGAGGACATCCGGACCATGGAGGTGGTGTCATTGGACATGAGTGATCCGGCCGGCTTCTCTTTCTTCTCGAGGGCTTGGACATATCTTTGCTTTCCCACCCGGGGCTATCTTCGGGAGCGGGAAGAGCACCATCTTGACCACTGTCTACTTGGGTGGTACGAGAGGGAGATGGGAGCGACTCGGGTTATCTTGGAGGATAGACGTCGAGCTTTATTGGGAGGCGGCGTGACTCGAGTAGGACTACGAGGGAGGCAGAGGCTAAGGCGAGTTGCCATAACCAATCGGAGTGACTTGGTCGGAGATATGGAGGCTCGGTACAAGAGGTTGTCAGGAGTCGCTCCTTTGGCCCGAGGCTCGGAAGGAGGAGGTGCGGACTCGTGCTCGGATAGAGAGAGCACTCATTGATACGGGGTTGGTAGAGGCTCCGGTGAGGATACCAGAGGTCGGGATGAGGGATACCGACATTATTGAGAAGAAAAGGAAGAAGACTCGACGAGGCCGAGGAAAAGGGAAGAAGGCCGAAGAAGACTCGGCGAATGACGGCGACAAGTCTTTTCTCAAGATCCTCTTATTGCCATTTGCAAACACATTAGTTTATTTAGGCATTTTATTGTATTTTAGATCTTTGTAGCGAGGTTAGCGAGTTAAGAGGTAGACCGTGCTTGAACTCATCAAGAAGTTTTTAACTTGTAATGAACAAGGCATATTATCTTAAAAATTAATCAAGACACATTTCATGGAAATTCAAATGTCTTTTTTTTATTATTGATCAGGACATATTTCATGGAAACTTAATCGTCCTTTTTATTGTTTAGACCGAACCATATATGGTCGCCTACGTTCCCCTTTTACAAGAAAGGCTAAGGGGCTCGGGTCTACGTAGTTCATTCGGTGAACCATTTTTTTATGTGCGGCCACATTTTTGCCTAGACCGCCCTTTTTGGGGTTTTCGGCCCTAGTGGGCATTACTCTTTTTGCACTAAGATTTTTTTCTTTTTTTTTTTTATATGTGCAACCACTGTCTTTTGCCTAGACCGCCCTTTTTTGGGGTTTCGGCCTAGTGGGCATTACTCTTTTGCACTAAGATTTTTTTTTTTTTTTTTTATTAGACATAGTATCTTCGGAGTTTATCACCGTTATTTGGGTGGACAAAGGGATTGCCATCCAAGTCTGCAAGCTTCATGGCTCCTCCCGATAATATCTTACGCACCACATAAGGGTCGATCCAGACGGGTTCCCATTTTCCCCGGGGGGTTGTCTACGGTAGGGGGCTTTACTTTCGGCACTAAGTCACCTTCTTTGATATCTCGGCCTTGACCTTTTTATCAAACGCTCACGGCCATTCGCCTCTCAGTAGGCTCGGGTGTGTTCCATGGCTTTTAGCCTTCTCTCGTCAAGCGGGGGCTAATTCATCATGCCATTTGCGCAACCATTCCACTTCATTGACACTTTGTTTTCCGGGAGGACCCTTAATGACGGGATTTCCAACTCCACTTGGTAACACTGCTTCCATCCCGTAAGTTAGGGCAAAAGGAGTTTCTCCCGTGGTGTTCTAACGAGACGTTACGTAGCCCCGAGTGCTAGGTGCGGCTTTCGGGCCAATCACGACCACGGGTGGCCATCTTCCGGATGATCCGCTCGAGTGTCTTATTAGCGGCTTCCACGGCTCCATTGGTGCGAGTGCATGCGGGGACGACTTGTGGCGAGTAACTCTGAATTCTGACAGCAGTCTATCGCAGTCTCCTTCGAAGTGTGACCCATTATCAGAAATGATCTCGTTGGGCACCCCATATCTGCACATTTCGGGGGTCAACTTCTATACCTCGCTCCGTGACCATGTACCCAAGCACTTTTCCCCTTGTCACTCCGAAGGTGCATTTGGCAGGGTTTAGTCTCATGGAATGTTGTCTCAATCTCTCAAAGAATTTTCGTAGGTCAACAAAGTCGTCATGCGGTACTCCTTTGGAGTGGATTATCATGTCATCTACGTAGACCTCAATCTCCTTGTGGATCATGTCATGAAAAGCGCGGTCATTGCCCTTTGGTAAGTAGCCCGGCATTCTTGAGCCGAATGGCATTCTTGTATAACAGTAGGTTCCCATGGTGTGGTGAAGGCATCTTTTCTTGGTCTTCCTCGGCCATCTTGATGCGGTTGTAGCACTGCAAAACCATCAACGAAGGATTTGACTTCGTAGTTGGCGGTGGAGTCCACCGGGATGTCTATGTTTGGCGAGAGGGTAGTCGTCTTTGGGGGCGGCCTTGTTCGGATCTCGGAAATCCACACAGCGGCGCACCTTCCCATTGGCCTTGGTTACGGTCACGATGTTGGACAACCATGTCGGGTATTCAATAACTCGATGAACCCTACCCGCAGTAGCTTCTCAATTTCTTCTTTGACTGTAGAGACCATTCCGGCTTAATCTTTCTCGGTTTACATTTCTGCGGCTTAGCATCGGTGCTAGAGGAATTACAGTGCTCTACTATCGAACTTGTCTAGCCCCGGCATATCTTTGTATGACCATGCAAACACGTCGATGTATTCTACGAGCGGCTCGATCAATCTGTCCCTTTTCAACCCCGTGGAAGAAGCTTCCAATCTGTGTCTCTTTAGGTTCCTCAATAGTACCCAAGTTCACACTTATCAAAACCTCCTCGGCGGCTTGGGCCCGGTTTTCCTCTTTTACGAAACACTGCTTAAAGATTTCTTTAATGTATTGTTCGTTTAGTGTGTTTGCATCTTGTTCAAATGATTCATTATTAGCTTCTTTGTTAAGTTTTGAGTTAATTTATCATTTGTTAAGTTGGCAATAAGAGGATAATCGAAAGATTTGTCATTTCATTCAAGATAAGGGGAAAGATGACATCGATTACATTTTCATAATCCTCGGGCGTGAGGCCTTCGGATGACTCCCGAGGACTGGAATTCGAAGATTCTGACTCGGCGAATAGACAACACGACTCTGGACCCTACGCTACTTATTGACTCGAGGGGACTTGACAAGGGTTGGACCGGGATCTCACTCCTTCTTCTTGTTGCCACAGGGAGTAGCGGTCTTGCCGGCGTTCTTGAGAAAGTTGGAGACTTCGAACCGATCAAAAGCTTGCCGGAAATCATTGACGGGCCGGTGCTGTGGAAAGATGGTGAGGGGAACTAAAGTAACTTGTTGCAATCTTTCGCCTAGCTCTTCCGTAGCGACTGGACTCATTGGCTGAAGTGTCGGCTCATTTTGTCGGCGCACTTGATAGGTCATCTTTTCCTTGCCAATCTTTGATACCACCACCTTGTCAGTAGAGCCAATAGGAGGGTTGGCTTGAATGATGCTGATAAAGTCTTCTTCGGGAGAGACTTTGATCCTTCCCTGATTGGCCAAATACTCTATAGGCTTTCTGTATTCGTCTTCCAGATCTGCTAGCTTTTTGTTGAATCTTACAATGGCAACAAACTCGTAATTTTCTACTTCAAGAGGATCACCGATCATAGGGATATAAGGCCGGATCGTGCTTGGGGTGACGGATTCCTTGACGGAGTTCCTTGGCATAACCGACATAGTAGTCGAACTTGCCCGAAGGCTCTCCCAAAGTTCCTACGCTCTTGTCCCCGGCTTCGTATCTTTCCTTAAGCTTCTGCGTGTGGACTTTCTCTTCTTCTTCTTCCTTGAAGGAGTGTCCTCATTGATCCATTCTTGATACTCATACTCTAGGCGATCTTCACAATCACATACATCATACCGGATGTGAGGCTTGGATTGAGCAGGATAGCCCCTCCAACTGCTTGGTCATTACCGTTGTGGATTACCATGTTGGCCATTTTGACACCGAAAAGCCGACAAAGCGAGGATTACAGCGAAGCTGTGCGAGGATTACGCGCTAACAAGTCGGCGGCCGGTATTCTCACCCACTTCTTTCTCGGCTGCGGGAAAGGGATAGGAAAGGTTTAGACTCGGGGTAGGTGTTTAGGTGAAGGCTCGGGCAATATGCAAATTAGAATCTTCAAGTTTACTTAAAACGGTGTCTTTTATTAATATCTATTTGGTTGGAAAAGGGGTTACGCCCTTCTTTTTCACAACTACTCTAGATCTGGATCGGTGGGTTCCGTCACTACGTCTATAAGCCCCTCGTATTCCACCAGTATTTCGACCTCCCGGGGTGGACGGCCCAGGCGAGGGTCCTATAGGGCACGCGGATCCCACCGACCGAGAGTAAAGAACGCTCCTATCGGGTCTAGCGGGTCATAGGACCTTTCAACGCACGAGCGATGCGGATTATAGTCAAGGCAATACGGGAAAGTCTCGTCTCTGCGCCTTGACGGATCTTTGACGAGTTTCGCTTGAGCGAATGACGGTTTTTGACTTTCGGTAATGTCCAGAGAATAATAGGCATGGGTTGGGCGGCAAAAGCCGGATGACACGGTGTCACATTGAACTTTGTTGCATACGCAGTGCGTGAGTCGGAATCGAAGTCAATGCCGGTCAAGATCTTGCCAATTTTTCCTTGTCGGAATTTTGGCAGAGCTTCGCTTGAGCGAAAGATCTTTTGATTTTTTTTTGGCAAAGACTCGGTCTTGACTCTTACGCATTCCGTGTGGGTCAAGGTCAATAGTCAATGTCGGAGTCAAGATCCCACCGTCGGAATTTCGGCAGAATTTCGCTTGAGCGAAAATCTTGGCTTCCGTTATGAGCTAAGGCTTGACCTTTACGTGGGTATGCAACTGGGCTATATGACACGGACTAGACCAAAAACCAACCAAAAGTCACGGTTTTGAAACGTGTGACACGGTGTGCATTGGTCGACACCGGCTGCCATGGGGAGGTTGGGATGATTCCGTGCGCGCCGGGAGCATCGTAAGGCTGTCCGTGACTGCAGTTGGAACCACCCTCGGGTTTGAAGGACGTGCGTGCAAAAGTGTACGGGATATATCGGAGTGCGCGTAGTGTGCGGTCTCCTAAAAATGTTCCTTTTGAGTTAAAACGAGAGATTTTCATAATGTGTTTTAAAGGAATGATTTTCGGGACGGGGAAAATGCAACACATAAGCACGTAAATTTTAAGGAGCCCCGGTCGGTCATGGAGCCGAGTAGCCCCAAGCTGCTAGGACTGCCAGTTAACCATGATTTTTCCTGGTGGAATTGCCGAGGTCGCCGGTCGAATCCAAGGAGGATTGAGCCGTACGACTGCATGGATCAATTTTCCAGGTTCCACTCCTTTTGCTATTTTTCGGGTTGTTTCCCGTTCAAAGTATGCACAGATTCCAAGATGCAAATGATGCAATGCATGGTAAAAAAAGCAAGCACGATTAATGAAATCGGCGATGAAAAGGAGACTCACTTATTATGACAGTCTACTAATACACAACCACTACTTAACCCTCCAGGTCAAGTATATCTCAAAATCATAATTTAATAATTATACTAATTCAACCGGCAATACATGCTCAGCCATAACCACATCATCGTCGTGGTAAACCAAAGAAGGTTCGAGGTATTCTCTCATAAGAGCAGAATCCTCCAACAATAAAGCAATTTCTCAACAATGTATGTCACATATAAGCAAAATGTGATGCCAAACATAAATGATATGCAACAGGATCTATGAAATATGACCCCTAACTTTTGAGACAGGGAATATACCTCTAGTGACCTCTGAGGGATCTATCTCTCCTGAACCCGAAACACATACCCGACCATAGACCTTCTCTTTCGGTTCCCCTTTGTTATCTCTCTTGGTACTACCTCTTTGTCGTCCACCCAGCTGACCGTTGCTTGAAGCTCGTCCCCTCGTCATCCTTGGGCAATTCCTCTTAAAGTGTCCCGATGCTCCACAATTTAAACACTTGCCTTGCTTACTCCAACACCGATCTTCGGTATGTCCAACCTTCTTGCAAAAGTTACAAATCATCCCATACTGCTTGGGTATTGGCCTAGACGAAGAAGCTACCACAAGTTCCTCTCTCATACTTCACGAAGTTAAAGCACTTGGGCGTCCTCTAATGACTTTGGATCCTTGTCCTAGATACTTTGGCTTGTTTCTAATCCCACTTCCGGACCTTCCACTATTTTCCTCAATGTCCTTCTCGACCTTATATGCTCTATCTATCGTCGATAATCGGCGAAACCATCAATCCATAATTTCTTCCTATACTCACTCCTCAAACACATTTACAAACTTGAACCCTTTTCACTTCATGCGATACCAAATGAGGGCAACACCTAGCTAATTCCTCAAACCTGACTGAATACTGATCTACCGTCATGTTCCCTTGTTTTAGTTCTAAGAATTCAATCTCCTTCTTATCCCTTGTAACCATTGAAATGAAGTAGTCCTTAAACTGTTTGAGTGAAATTATCCCAAGTCTGGGGCGTATGATCCCGCTCCCAACTTCCCTTCAAATTCTGCCACCACTGATCAGCTAAACCTTCAAGTTTGAACACGGCATACCTAACTTTCTCTTCGTTGCGACTTTCCATAACCTCAAAGATTTTGTTCATTCTCTCTAACCATTTTTCTGCCCTTAACGGACCCGGATATCCATTAAAACTCGGTGGATTCATCTTCACAAACCTTTCTAATCCATCACTTTGATACCCCTCAGGTTGATTCGGAACTGATCCTCTAGTCTCCATATCCTGTACAAATTTCCTGAATAATTTCATCATCTCTTCATCCTGAATTCCACCTATCCCCAAATCTTCTTCAATTTCTAGAACCTTCCGCTGATCATCCTTGCTTCCGGCCATTAGAACGAACTCCTGCATTAAACACTCGGCGTCAATTTCCACACATTCCCCCTTAGTTTAGACATCTACCCTTGACCTCTAAACTAAGCTCTGATACCAACTGTGAGCACCCCAACCCGGGACCTAACACGTGTCCCGAGCTAAGGGAGCTCAAACTAAGAAAATCCATCTAAATTTTTAAAACATTTATTTGCCTTTAAAAGAAAACCACTTTTCAAACTTCCAATAAAATCAATTGGAAATATCTCTACTTAGAGGAAATCCAACCACAACTTTTAATAAACCGAAATCTGATCAATTACATTGGAAACCTTAATTAACCTTGTTTAACAAAAGAGTTTTCCATACAAATTACAAAAGAAGACTACTTAATAAATACTCCTAACAACCGACTCCTATACTTAACTTGTCAAGCCCCAAAGCAAAAGTCCACAATGAAATCCCCGGCCTCACTGGTTCGAGTCACCTGTCTCGGAATCTAAAACAGTAAAGGGAGAGGGGTGAGAATAAATCTCAATGAGCTATTATGAATGCAGCAAGATGCCATACAAGATGCAACACGTAGCATGGTAACACTTAACACATTATGAAAGCGGTAAACACCTTACGTTACCTCATTTTACCTTTTCCCGTCTGAACAATAAGTCGTACAACGTGGGAGTAAAACTCCACTCTTTGGTGAATTGCCTCCAGCACATTCACCTCTTATAGGCCTCATTCCCCAGAGATCCATATAAGAAAGGATACCTATATTAGTGTATCCAAAAATAACATCTTCCCTCCGTACAACGATCGCAGCCAGTGCAGTAAAGGCTTCTTCATGTACTCAATACGATCGTTAGCGCGGCCCACTCCGTGGCCACGGAGGGGAAGGGTCACACGGTATGATGAACTTTCAATCAATTATAGAACAAATCAATAATTGATTGACTTCCATCATACCCACCCGAACATTCAAGCACATACCGGATACTTGAATTATAATCCACAAAAGGGATAAACATATAGTAACATGGTAAAATATACTCACGTTACAACCATACTATAGTGCAACAGTTCATGTAATACACTATGCATAATACCATTAACGAATTTAAATTCAAGTAAGGTATCCATATAACCACATAATCCACACCGGGATACAATATAACAATACCAAATAATCCACAAAGGGGATAACCATACAACCACATAGTAAACATATCCACACATTAGGAATCATAACAACGTATCAAATATTCCACACTTGGGAAGCCACATAACACTTGCCAAATAATCCACAAGGGAATAATTAACATAACAACAAGTCACATACGATTCATACGAAGTCATCACACAACCTCGAAAAATCTTAATAATAGTTCATGACCTACTTCCCAAGTTCTAACCACATTGGTGAAGTACGCAACAATCTTAATACCCAATTTCCGGACAATGTTATGTATTACAAGGTCTCTATAAGAATTCCTGTTAAATTTATCAAATGGAATTACATTTATTTAAGTGGTCAGAGGCTCCACTTTAATCTAGGTTGAAAGGAATTGATTCACATCCGAATTGGATTAGGTTCTATTAACTTGTAATGGTTAGGAATCATTCCCCGAGGTTTTTAGTAAAAATCAGCAAAAGAGGAGAAACTGGGGAAGGACTGGTGACATGGGCGACCGCCCATGTCACTTGGGCGACCGCCCAAAGAAGTTTACAAAGGGAGCCAGTTTCTGCCGCCTTGGGCGGCCGCTCAGCCCCCATGGGCGACCGCCCATGGCCCCTTTTCAGCAAATCCGAATTTCCAACTTTTTTTTTTTAAATAGCTTAATCCCTCTTTAATCTTCCTCAATCTCATGAATACTAAAAGGATTGTTTAACCTTACACACCTCAACTTCAATCATCTAACCCAAATAATATAATTCTAGATTATCTACCATCACAAATCCCACCCATTCCATTTCCTCTAAACATCTTTCAAGAATATTAATCTCAACCCACTTCCTTTACCAATTTCAAGCTTAACCCTTTTTAATCCCAAACCAACCCATGTTCTTACACTCTTGATCAACAATAACATCATTCCATAAGATAAATCAAATCCTCAACTTCCAAGAAGATTTCTAAGGCATTAAACAATCATTTAATAACAATAACAACATCAAATCATTGATGAGCATACAAAGAAAGGAAGTCATAATAACTCACTTTAGGGTTTTAAATGTGGAAGGTTGATCTTTATATCTTGATGGACTCTCCTAGATGATCCCACTTCAAGGATGTTCTTGGACTTGGATTTGATGGAGGATTTGCTTGGCTTCAACACTTGTACAAAGGGGACTTCAATGGAGGCTTCAAGTTTTTCTCTAGGAAGAAGGAAGTAAGAATGAAATGAAGGAGGAGGAAGGAGAGTGAGGAATATGATGGAGAGGGGAGGGGCCGGTCAAGGAGGAGTAAGAGGAGGGGTTAGGGAGGACACTGGGCAAGGGGAGGGGAGGTTACAAACTTTGGCCCCCCATTAAAATCTACTAAGGCTTTCACCCTCACCATTTTAATTTAAATTTAACTCATTTATCCAAATAATTCATCCTACTCAATTCACCTCCTTGCACTATTTATCATTTTTCCATTTTTATTATTTCCCCAAATTTCTTTATTTAATATCCAATAAATTCTCAAGAGGTTCCAAATTCACTTCTCACCCAAATTATCTTAAATTAAGAATTTAAAGACATAATTGAACACATAAAATAAATATAAATATTAAAAGCATTTAATATAATATTAAAAATTGATGCCTAGGGTTGGGGTCGTTACAAGACAGACCTTTGTACTCTTTAGTATTTGGCACTGAAATTGTACTCCCTATAAAAGCAACAATTCCAACCGCAAGATATGGAATGCTGACTCCTGAAGACAATAATCACCTTCTGGCTCAGGATATAGATACTTGTGAATGTGTGCCCCAAATTTTGTTTATTGGAATTCACGCGAGTTTGAAGACATCCGAGTTATTTGAAAAACGGAGTCGCCACGCCATTTTGATTACCTCAAAACTTTGAAAAAAAGGTTTTATGGGTTCGGAGGTTAAGTTACCCCTTGGGAAGAACGTTTGGCGTTCACCCAAAGTGCCTTGCCGGAGCAAGTCTCCCGAGATTTCATTAATCGTGTTTGCTTGCGTGCTTTCTTTGTGTGCATGTGTTTGAGAGTAAAAGGGGGAATGTCCCAAGTTATCTTCCGGACGTACAAACCATTTGTTGGTTGTCGCTCGGGATTTCTTGGAGTTTATGTATTCGGGATTATGATCCCGTCCTCATCTTATGACTTGTGATCATCGCATTTTAAACCTCGGGACCCTCGGGACTTGCGTGATCGAGAGAATGACTCTCTTTTGGTCAAAGATGAGGTTCTTTAGGAAGGAATGTCCTTAGCCCATCAATCCTACGCTTTAAGACGGTCGAGCTCGTATAGAGGCTTCATACTCATTCTTAAGCGATAATCGGAGATATAGGGTTCAAGGTTATCCTTTTCCTAAAGAAATCATGAACCTTTAATGGAAGGAACGATGCAAAGATGAGAACTTTTACACCGGTCCGTTCCAAGGTTGGGGAAAGGGAAATGCATGATGAAAAATGACTCTTTAATGAAAAGATGACATTTTGGTTTTAGCAAATGATGCTTTTTTTGATTGAAAGAAATGATCTTTATGCAAGTGATGCGTAAAGATAGGATTTTTATGCAAATGATGCATTAGAAAAGGTTTTTGAATGCAAAGGATGCATTTTTATTGGAAAAGATTTGATCTTTATATGCAAATGATGCATAAAGATAACATTTTTATTGGAAAATAGGGATTTTAGGTGCAAAGGATGCACCTTTATGAAAAAAACTACATTTTTATGACAAATGAGGTCTTAATGCATGCAAAGGGGAAAGGGGGTGATAAAGATGTGATCTTTATGAATAAATGCCAAGTCCCAAGCAAGATATATGAATGCAATGAGCAAGTATATCAATTAAAGTGCAAGGTTAGGGCGTGCGAGGTTACCAATCGTTTCCTTCGCTTCTTCGGACGGAGCTAGGAGGAGAGGTTCGTCTTGGGTCTTCAAGGAGGAGGGAGATGGCTTCTTGAGCTTCTTCTTCGCCTTCTTGAGCCTTCAAGGGTGTTCTTCACGTCTTGATTATATTGCTATGGAGTGTGTGTGTTTTTGTTGTTGTTGTTTGAAATGGGTAGAGGAGGGCTCTATTTATAGGCAGTCTGGATAAGGCTAATGAAGCCGTGCGGCTGCAGGTCCTTTGCAAATGAGGCCGTGCGGGCTTATCCATTGTGACTCAGCATTCTAGAACCATGCAAGGTGGCATTATTCTAGAACCTTCCCTCCTAATTAAAAAAACGTGTTTCTTAATTAGGAAGGATTCCCTTCAGCCTTTATTTAATTAAAAACAGTTCCGGAATGTTTCCGGAACGCTGGAAAGGTCTGGGGAATTACCGGAAAACTTACCGAAAATGTCGGAAAAATTAACCGGAAGGCATGAGCCAGATTTGGGTACTTACAATACTGTAGATGAACTCAGGGACATGGCCAAGATAAGGATGGCCGCCTACCAACAAATAATTGTCAGGTCGTACAACAAGAACGTAAGAATAAGACGCTTTCTGGCTGGAGACTTGGTGCTAAGAAAAGTATTCCAAAATACCCGGGAATTGCACGCAGGAAAATTAGCCCCAAAGTGGGAAGGTCCCTACCTTGTTGACGCTGAAGCAGGAAAAGGTGCATACTGGCTGTCTACCTAGAGCCGTCAATATGAGAATACGGGACGGGACGGGACGAAATTATGTTGTCCCACGACGGGAACGGGACGAGACTAAAACGGGACGGGACTAAAATACTCCGTCCCATCCCGTCCCATTTGCGGGACGCGGGATCCCGCGGGACCCATGCGGGACCCGTTGACTAGGAGGGATAAGCGTTGACTAGGCGCCAAAATCAATGTCCAATGGAATCATGAACAGAAACAATCCACAAATATCATACAGAACATGGAATCTAGGTAATGGTGTTTAACAACTATTGTCATAATCCTATTCATTGTAATAACAATGAACCAACAAACAAAGAAAGACTCGATGCAGTAGAATAGCGGACCAAAAATCACATGCGAAGCACTTAGCATTTCTTCGATCCTAAAACTCGAGGTTACCTCATTTTTCGGCTTGAGAATAGCGGACCAAAAATCACATGCAGAACGGCGAAGACTTAGCATTTCTTCTCGATGAGTATAACACCGAAAAAGAAAGATAACAAGAGCTCAATGAAATGCTCATATAGTCAACCATTGATCAAAGAAAGACAAATACTCACTCAAATGAAAGGTCCATGTCGCAATGGATTTCTCTACTTGGCCACGCACATGAACCATTTTCGAGAGCCAGCCATCAGCCAACAAACTTTCTAGGAAACATCCTCCTACAATAGATATGTAAATGAATGTACTGAAATGAATATCCACTAAAGCCACATTGCTTCTAATATATCAACATGTAATAATACTTAGCAAAAAAACTATGAATGATATGATTTGACAAGATGGTCAACATAATATCAACATGTAATACTTAGCAAAAAAACCTATGAATGATATGAATTGACCCTAATTAGCAGTTCAATTTATACTAACTATATCAAATTGAGTTGGTTCACCTCTAGAGCTTTTACACCAAAAGTGAACACAATCACAGGTCCTGATTTTTTATGATATTCGAAAAAAAATTAGTACAATTTCGAGAAGGTACAAACAACTAAAATTACATTCTCAACAACTTAATTTAAATTTTATTTCAAGTTTTCATCTCCTCATACAGTATAATTGCCATAGCCCAAATTTCTTGAAAATTAAACACAAAGCAGTAACACCAATGTGAGGAAATTTGGAACAGAACAACAACGAGGCAGTTCATGAAATGGGTCACAACACAAATAAAGAAATTCAAAAAATTCAGGTTGTCGTAATAAACAAAGTCAACTAGGGTTTGGGGGAGGGATTTTAGCTTACCCTGAAATGTTGTTTGACAGGAAACTCTCGCAAACCACGGTTAAACCTGAACCTGTTGATTGCTCGAGAGACCCGCTGAGTCACTGTGACTGAGATTGAGATTCGAGAGAAGAGGAGAAGAAGGAACGGCGGGGAGAATTGAGAAAGTGCTCGTTGAGTCTGTAGGGTTTCCGAGGGTCCATGCGCAGCGGAATAAGCAATAACTCGAAAAACCCCAAGCCCTAGAATCCGTTCTAGATGAATAATTAAGAGAGATGAAATAGAATTACCAACCTTGAATGCTTTTGCCTTTGATAAACTTGACCCAACTCCAGATTGAATGATCTTGTTAATCCTTGATGAACGAACGGGAATCACGAACCAAAGATCTTGATGAACGAAGATCCTCTATGTTTATCCACGCGCGGAACGAACCCTAGAACTCTTCTAGGAGGATTGCTAGATCCAATTGATTGAAACACCTTTCAATCAATGAAGAACAATGGATTTGGTGGTGTTTGATTCTCAATTCTCAATTGAAATCTCCCACTCTAAGTGTTTCTCTCAAGCCAAAACGTTCTAATGACGGCTAGGGCAACCAGGGGCAACTATTTATACGTTACAAATAAAAGCCCTTTGCGAAAACCCTAAAATTAGGCCATTTACGTATCAGTCCAGCCCGACGGGACGACTCGTCCCCAGTGGCACGAGTCGTCCCCTCTGCAGCCTCCCATCGATCTGGCGTCCCTGCACGAGGCACGACTTGGCTTAGCTCACGGGACGAGTCGTCCCTTTGGGCACGACTCGTGCCCAAGAGCACGAGTCGTCCCTCGGGACACTCCCATCGAACCCGGCGTCCCTTCATAAGGCACGACTTGGTTCACCCTTGGGACGAGTCGTCCCCGAGCCCGAAAAACCCATTTTCTTCATTTTTGACAATTCGTTCGATGCGTGTGACCCCATAGGACCATACTATGTTGGCAATGAGTCCGATCACATCGATCCTCATAAGACATGAGCGGACTCTAGCAAGCCATCATGCCTACCCAAATAGTATGATTATCAAGTTCAATTTTCCTACATAGAACATATCACAATCCCATTGTCACACGATGTTATATTGAACATGAGTCATGGTCCACGTCAACTCATATTGTTCAATGCTTTCTCGTTATCAAGTAAATTGATTAATCGAATGACATTAATCACATTAATTCATTCGGGCATGGCCATGCACTACATCAATCTTACTTACGAGTGGCCTAGCAAACATCTCTCTTTACGAGGGACAATTTCCATCTTGACTTATCATTCTTCCCAACAAGAATCATACCATGCCAATGATAGCCCTTATTGTCATCCGGTTAAAGACAACGTTAAACTATATCAAACATGATATTCATCGAGCGGAAGACGATGATAATCTCGTGTCAAAGGATATCAATGATATGACTATATGAGATTTAATTATGACATATGACCATGACATAAATCTCATAATGGGTCAAGTCCAAGTACCTTGTTCTCTAACAAGTACCCATGAATCTAATGTGCATCTCCATGCATATAATCATCACATGATTATCCATTAGACTTCATACTAGTGCTTCATAAGTACTAGGGACACGATTATTATAACTAAACATGCAAACACATATAATAATCAAAGAAGCAATCTCATATATAAATGAACAATGACATTACATAAAGGTCTATCTCTATAGGCCTAGGGCACTAACACCTACGGTCTCCCACTTGCACTAGGCCCAATCATTCATGTATCTTATACCCGTGGACCTAACATGACCATCATGTTTAGCTTGTGGTAAAGGCTTGGTGAGAGGGTCCGAAATGTTGTCATCCGTTGGTACCTTGCATATCTTGACGTCCTCCCTTTCACGCATTTCTCGAATGAGGTGGAAGCGTCTCAAAATGTGTTTGGATCGCTGATGTGACCTTGGTTCTTTTGCTTGGGCAATAGCACCATTGTTGTCACGTAACGACTCTATCGGGTTAGTGATACTCGGAACGACTTCTAAGTCACTAACGAACTTCTTGATCCAAACCGCCTCCTTAGCCGCATCCGATGCCGCTATGTACTCGGCTTGTTGTAGAATCGGCAACGGTGCTCGCTTGGAACTCTTCCAACAAACAAAGCACCTCCATTTAGCATAAACACAAAACCAGATCGCGATCTATAGTCATCTTTGTCGGTTTGGAAGCTTGCATCTGTGTAACCCTTTACAACCGGATCATCTTCCATTCCTCCAAATACCAAGAATACATCCTTAGTCCTTCTTAAGTACTTAAGGATATTCTTGGCAACTATCCAATGGTTCTCACCAGGATCGATCGGTATCTACTCGTTGCGCTTAGAGCGTACGAGACATCGGGTCTAGTACATAACATGGCATACATGATAGACCCAATTGCCGAAGCATATGGTATATCACTCATCCTCTTTCGCTCATCATTTGTCTTAGGACAATGAGTCTTGCTAAGAGTAATGCCATGTCCCATTTGCAAGTATCCTCTCTTAGAATTTTCCATCTTGAATCTTCTAAGGACCTTGTCAATATATGTACTACGACTCAAACCAATCATCCTTCTTGATCTATCTCTATAGATCTTGATACCAAGGATATAAGCCGCCTCACCCATATCTTTCGGTGAGAAACATTTTCCTAACCAGGACTTTACAGTCTCAAGTGCGGGAACATTGTTTCCAATGAGTAAGATGTCATCGACATATAACACCGAAATAGCACTATGCTCCCACTTATCTTCTTGTATACACAAGGTTCATCTTCGTTTTTGATGAAGCCAAACTCTTTGACCGATTCATCAAAACGTAGATTCCAAACTCCGGAAGCTTGCTTCAATCCATAAATGGATCTCTCGCAACTTACACACTTTGTTAGAATCCTTTGGATCGACAAACCCTTCAGCCGTATCATATATACATCCTCAAGTAGGTTTCCGTTAAGAAACGCTGTTTTGACGTCCATTTGCCATATCTCATAGTCGTAATATGCGGCTATGGCAATTAGGATTCTAATAGACTTAAGCATCGCTACGGGCGAAAAGGTTTCATCATAGTCAACGCCATGAATCCGCCTATACCCCTTAGCAACTAGCCTAGCCTTATAAGTATGTACCTTCCCATCCATGTCGGTTTTCTTTTTGAAAACCCACTTGCACCCTATGGTTTTTACACCTTCGGGTGGATCAATCAAGTTCCAAACTTGATTATCGTACATGGATTTGATTTCGGATTCCATGGCTCCTAGCCACTTGTCCGAATCAGAGTGGACATCGCCTCTTGATAGGAAGTAGGTTCATCATTCTCAATGATTTCTACTTCATTACTTTCCGTCATGAGAAATCCATATCTCTCGGAGTTCGGATCGTATCCTATCCGATCTGCGAAGAACTTGTGTATCTTGAACCGGTTCCACAACAGCTTTGTGAACTTGGTTCCGTCTCTACTATTGGTTCCTTGTCATTTTCGGGTTCTTGAATTTCTTCAAGATCAATTTTGCTCCCACTAGTTTCTTTAGAGAGAAACTCTTTCTCTAGAAAGACACCATTTCGCGCAACAAACACTTTGTTCTCGGATTGGTTGTAAAATAGATATCCTTTCGTTTCCTTGGGATAACCGACGAAAATACATTTATCGAATCTAGGTGCAAGTTTATGTTCGAAACCAATTTCTTTACATAAACCTCACATCCCCAAATCTTCATGAAAGATAAGCTAGGATTTCTTCCATACCACATCTCATGTGGGGTTTTAGGAGCCGATTTAGTAGGGACCTTGTTAAGTGTGAAAGCGGCCGTTTCAGTCATGTCCCCAAAAAGGAAATAGGAAGGTTCACTTGACTCATCATCGATCGAACCATATCTAATAGAGTTCTATTTCTCCTCTCGGATACACCATTCCATTGTGGTGTTCCGGGTGGAGTAAGTTCTCAAACAATTCCACAACTTTTCGTATGATCGTCAAATTCTTGGCTCAAATATTCACCACCTCGATCGGATCGAAGTGTTTTAATAGTTTTGCCAAGTTGATTTTGTACTTCACTTTGAAATATTCTAAATATCTCAAAAGCTTCACTTTTGTACTTCATCGATAGACGTAGCCATATCTTGATAAGTCATCGAGAACGTTATTAAGTACCGAAATCCTCCCCTAGCAATGCTATTCATTGGTCCACATACATCAGTATGTACAAGAGCCAACAAATCACTAGCCCTTTCACTACTCTTAGTAAAAGGTGCTTTAGTCATCTTGCCCAATAAACAAGACTCGCAAACATCATATGATTCATAATCACATGAGTCTAAATATCCATCTTTATGGAGTTTAGAGATGCGTTTCTCGTTTATGTGCCCAAGACGGCAATGCCATTTATATGTGTCATTCACATTATTTGGTTTGGATTTCTTACTAACATGATAGACATTATCAACATTATTCTCAACATCCAAGACATAAAGGCCATTAAAAGAATGAGCAACACAATAAAGCATGTCATTCAAATAAATCGAAAATCTCTTATTCGCAATAAGAAAATTGTAACCCTCATTGTCTAAACATGAGATAGAAATAATGTTTCGCTCAAATCCGAACATAATAACAGCTTATTTAAAACTAAAATTAATCCGCTTGGTAAAGTGACTTCGTAAGTCCCTACGGCCAATGCAAAGCAACTCTTGCTCCATTTCCAACCCGTAGATCTACTTCACCCTCTTTGAGCAACCTTCTATTCTTTAGTCCCCGCACATTTAGGCAAATGTGAGATCCACATCCGGTATCTAATACCCAAGAACTAGAGGTAGAAAGTAAAACATCTATCATATAGATACCGAAGTCATGGCAATCTCATTGCCCTTCTTCTTCGCCTCCTTCCCGATAAAGCTTGCAGATACGCCTCCAATGCCCAGCTTCCTTGCAATGGTAGCACACCGCATCCTTTTGGGATTTGGGTTTAGGCTTCAAAGAACGGCAACCTTTGCCTCCGGTTTAGCAACTTTTGCTTTACCCTTGTTTTTGAACCCCTTTCCTTTATTCACCATCAACACTTGATTGGTTTTCTTGGTAATATTGTTCTCCGCATTCTTTAGCATCCCATGCAATTCGTGACAGAGATTTATTCATCCCATTCATGTTATAATTCAGAACAAACTGATTATAACTCTCGGGGAGTGAATGCAATATCATATCCGTAGCCAGCTCTAACTGGATAGGATACCCAAGCCTCTCAAGATGTTCGAGGTGACCCTTCATTTTCAACACATGAGGCCCAACGGGTTGTCCTTCAATCATCTTGCATGAATGAAGAGCCTTCATAGTGTCAAACCTTTCCGTACGTGCTTGCAACTGGAACATTTCCTTCAAATGATTTCCCAAATCATAGGCTTCCATGTGTACAAGGTCCTTTTGAAGAGCCTTACACATGGTCGCAAGCATCAGGCAACCAACATCAATAGAATCATCCATATGCTTCTTATGTTGGTCCCTTTCCGCTTTAGTTGCATTAGCAGCCGGCTCGGGTGGAACGGGTCCATCGAGAATGTACAACTTCCTTTCCTGTTTGAGAACAATTCCCAAACTGCGGATCCAATCCACATAGTTATTGCCATTCTCCTCTAACTTGTCCTTCTCGGGACTGATCGCAGTGACATGTTTTGATTATTGTTTACAGCCATTGATCTACAAAGATATGCAACAAGATATGAACACATATAAGTTCCAATTCATTTAAGAGATTAATTAACGTATTTCACAAATACTCCCACTAAATTATATAACCTTCTTATACAAATATGTATAATATAATTTAATAGGCTAAGACCCAACTTTAATTTAATTTCAAGTCGGCTATGGCACGATCAAGCTCAAAATTAAACTAAAAAGGTAGATAACATTTATCAATCATATCTATATATGACTCTTAGATCATTATGAGATTATAGACATCTTATGTCACATGTTTCAATCTCATCTTATGCCTTAGGCCCAAAACCGTTTTGATAGCCTAATTGAGTTCAACCATGTTAAACGTATAGCAACCACTATTTGCTCATCTTGATCATACAAAGATAGAATTAATGCACCTCGCTATGGCGAGCCCACATAAAACTACCCGTGTACTCACAAGTGTTTAAACATGGGTGGCATAAAACAAACTCAAATTACAAAGAAGGTTCAATTTTTCATGCTTATCAATTACATCCCAAGGTTGATTCATGAAAACTATATGAACATAATTATGAACATGGAATGATGCAACACATATTACATTTGATCGGTAATTACTAGTACGTGGCATCGTATCCAAAGTTATCCCACACTTCCCGAAGTGCACTGCGGGGAAAGGTCTTGACTTCTAGCCTATATACTTAGTAATACATCACAAATATCCAAGATTAATCACATTAATCATATCAATGAAATTGACATCCCATAATCTAGATTAATCATATTAATCATATATATTACAATTTCATAATCATGGTATATCTATATATACTATTACTTCTCAAGTAAAACTCATACAATTTCATATTCTAGATCATGCACATCATGAAAATTCATATAATCATATTACATAATTATCATGATTATCTAACTAAGCATCATGAACGGGCTGCGATACCTGTAGGGTTTCGAGGGTCCATGCGCAGCGGAATAAGCAATAACTCGAAAAACCCCAAGCCCTAGAATCCGTTCTAGATGAATAATTAAGAGAGATGAAATAGAATTACCAACCTTGAATGCTTTTGCCTTTGATAAACTTGACCCAACTCCAGATTGAATGATCTTGTTAATCCTTGATGAACGAACGGGAATCACGAACCAAAGATCTTGATGAACGAAGATCCTCTATGTTTATCCACGCGCGGAACGAACCCTAGAACTCTTCTAGGAGGATTGCTAGATCCAATTGATTGAAACACCTTTCAATCAATGAAGAACAATGGATTTGGTGGTGTTTCGATTCTCGATTCTCAATTGAAATCTCCCACTCTAAGTGTTTCTCTCAAGCCAAAACGTTCTAATGACGGCTAGGGCAACCGGGGCAACTATTTATACGTTACAAATAAAAGCCCTTTGCGAAAACCCTAAAATTAGGCCATTTACGTATCGGTCCGGGCCCGACGGGACGACTCGTCCCCCGGGGCACGAGTCGTCCCCTCTGCAGCTCCCATCGATCACGGCGTCCCTGCAAGAGGCACGACTTGGCTTAGCTCACGGGACGAGTCGTCCCTTTGGGCACGACTCGTGCCCCAAGAGCACGAGTCGTCCCTCGGGACACTCCCATCGAACCCGGCGTCCCCTTCATAAGGCACGACTTGGTTCGGCCTTGGGACGAGTCGTCCCCGAGCCCGAAAACCCATTTTCTTCATTTTTGACAATTCGTTCGATGCGTGTGACCCCATAGGACCATACTATGTTGGCAATGAGTCCGATCACATCGATCCTCATAAGACATGAGCGGACTCTAGCAAGCCATCATGCCTACCCAAATAGTATGATTATCAAGTTCGATTTTCCTACATAGAACATATCACAATCCCATTGTCACACGATGTTATATTGAACATGAGTCATGGTCCACGTCAACTCATATTGTTCAATGCTTTCTCGTTATCAAGTAAATTGATTAATCGAATGACATTAATCACATTAATTCATTCGGGCATGGCCATGCACTACATCAATCTTACTTACGAGTGGCCTAGCAAACATCTCTCTTTACGAGGGACAATTTCCATCTTGACTTATCATTCTTCCCAACAAGAATCATACCATGCCAATGATAGCCCTTATTGTCATCCGGTTAAAGACAACGTTAAACTATATCAAACATGATATTCATCGAGCGGAAGACGATGATAATCTCAGGTCAAAGGATATCAATGATATGACTATATGAGATTTAATTATGACATATGACCATGACATAAATCTCATAATGGGTCAAGTCCAGTACCTTGTTCTCTAACAAGTACCCATGAATCTAATGTGCATCTCCATGCATATAATCATCACATGATTATCCATTAGACTTCATACTAGTGCTTCATAAGTACTAGGGACACGATTATTATAACTAAACATGCAAACACATATAATAATCAAAGAAGCAATCTCATATATAAATGAACAATGACATTACATAAAGGTCTATCTCTATAGGCCTAGGGCACTAACACCTACAGAGTCGCCGTCGCCGTTCGCCGAATCGTCAATCGTTGTGGGCTGTTGTGGAAGAGAAAGAGAAAAGAAAGGGATTAATTTAGGGTTGTAATTTGTAAACAATTTTGAGTGACGTTTTCTATTTATTTTTTTTTAAGAAATGGGAACGGGACGTCCCGTCCCATCTCGTCCCGTATCCCGTTTGTCTCGCGTCCCAAACGGGACGTCCCGAATAGTCCCATTTTCAAACGGGATGAAAAAATGCTGTCCCATCCCGTCCCATTTGTATGTCGGGACGGGACGTCCCAACGGGACCGTCCCAACTTGACGGCTCTATGTCTACCCCAGACGGCATCCGAATACCTAGAAGCTGGAATGCCCTACACCTGAAGCATTATTACATGTGAGTTGACTCTTATTGCGATTTCCACACCCAGGTACGAGCTTCATCTTAAACTAGTCTCTTTTAATTTTCTTTCCTTTTTACTTAAATCAAACCTCTACTGACTTAAGCAGCGGAGGGGTGTTAGCTAGAGCTAATACCCAGCTCTAACGTATTGCTATTTTGCAAGATGTCATTAAACAGTGAGATAGTCCAAAGCATCTACTTAAAAGGTCAACGTGTGCAGTGATGCATCCCGTCAACATTTCTAAGTTGTAAGGTAACACCCGATACGGCTTAAAAGATTATACATTTTTTTCTCAAGTTTGTTGGTCTCAATAACTTTGCCTTGGCGCACGATTAAGGTATTTACCTTCTACAGTTTAAAAGATTTTACATCTTTTCTAAAGTCTATTGGTTATCATAACCTCGCCTGAGCGCACGTTTTTTCACTATTTGGGAACCAATGGTTACAACATTGTTACATGTTGTCTTTTCAACTTGGTTATAACATTGTTACATGTTGTCTTTTCAACTTGGTAATAACATTGAAATGTTATCCCCGTCAAATGGTTGTAACATTTACATGTTACCAATGAACAACAAAGAGTCCATAGTCAACAAAGCAGTCCCAATGTAAAAATCCAAGAAAAAGGGCAAAACACCCGGTAAGACTAAGATGTTGAACCAACCCAACATCTCTAAAAAAGCTAATGTATTGACTCTAATGAGTCCTTACAAATTAAAAAATCTCCTTGGGGATAAATCCTCATCAAATTGTTTTTAAGAAAAAGAGATAAAACATCCTAAAGTCATTCAGTGTTACTGTCTTGAGCATCATCAGCTTGCTCAACCTTCCTGGAGGTAACATCACCCGCTTTTTCATCAATAATCTCTGCAAAGCTGCGTTCTCCTCATCCAAGTCCCAGTTCACGTGCTCTCCTTCTTGATATTCCTTGATCATTTGGATTCTTGCTTCAAAAACTGCCTTCGCAGTTTCATTCACCATGTCATCACGTAGTATTCTCATCTCCCTCTCACGTTTCACGTCAACACTGGCAAGTCTGGACCTCCATTTTAAAATTTCTTCACCCTTAGCCCTGATTTCTAAATTCTTCTCACTTATTATCTTGGCAGCGTCCTTCAAATCCTTCTCATATTCGGCCCTATCCATGTCTAAAGTGTCACATTTTACCTTCCAGATTCTGATTTCTTTAGACATCAACTTAGCAATCGAAACAACCTGTCATCAACAAAGCAAGTGATATCGACCAGAATAAAGGATTATCTATACAAAAGTCCGCATAAACCAATTACCTGACTCTCTAGCACCTCCTCACTCCGAGTCTGCTTCTCCGCATTGGTATCTTGGTCCTCTCTTTTTCTTTTCAAAGTATCCTTATCATCCACCTTAGGTATATTCTCTTCTATTTTCTTCTTGTCTTTATACTTGGCCACAATATCATTCTTCATAAAGCCGGATCAAGTCACTGCAAAATAACAAAATATGTGTTAGTTTGGATCTATCAAGAAAACCGATCTGATGGTGCGATGAATAAAACCTACTTTCTGAAGAAATATTGCAGCTTTGAACTTAGAGAATATGAATGAAGATTGCACCGTCTAGGATGATCTTGCCATAATATAGGAAGAGACACCGGTATGGAAGAGATTTGAAAAGATTTGTTGATAATAGAGTCATCCGAGAATGACGGTTACTGATTCCTTTCATGACTCTATAACTTCCTTTCAACCGTCACGTGAAGATACACTTGACAAAACATTAAGACCTTCCGTATTCAGCTTGGAAAGCCTTAATATTTTGGGGGCAACTGTTTCACCCTAAAAATTTCCAGTTAACATGTTCTTCGTCTTGGCCATCCATCTTGAGGTAACGTCTTAACTTACATCTTGGACTAACGCCTTGAAATTGTTTGTTGTATTTTCCTATTTTTCAGGAACAAAAATATAAATAAAAATAGCTCATTTAAATGACTGCATGGACTTGCTCAAGCAACGACACAACGGTTCCATCCTTCAACCAAGGGATAACGGCTGATCTCCATCAACAAATGGCGAGATTCTAGGTGAAATTTCAGCATCACATTCAAGATGTTGTTTTCAGTTACATTCACGCCTATATATTATTCCTAGAGCGCACCTGTATACACGACACACAATTTTGCTTACTCTCACTCTGCACTTGTATTCGAAAACTCTAATACTCAATAATATTTCTTTGGTTTAGGTAGGCTTTCCAAAAGTCTCCCGAGGTTTTTCCCTCGAACGATTGTTCAAAGGGTTTCCTCGTTACATCCTTGCGTTCATCTTGCTTTGAGAATTATATTCCATTTGTGCCCAAACATCCTTGATTAGATAAATTTACTTATTGAAATTTGTCCAAAACAGTTATTATTGGAAAAACCTGAGGGAGGACGCGCAAGCATATGTTAGAAAATGTGACAAGTGCCAGAGATTCTCCGACATTCCTAGACTCCCGGCGGTTGAGCAAACACTTGTGATACCTACATGGCCATTTGATATGTGGGGGATCGATATCATCGGACCCTTCCCTCCCGCCCGAGGCAATTGCAAGTATGTGATAGTAGCAGTCGACTACTTCTCCAAATGGATAGAAGCGAAAGCATTGGCCAAGATAACGGAAGAGAATGCAATCAACTTCGTCCCCGACCACATCTGGTGTCGTTTCGGGCTCCCGCATACAATTATTTCAGATCATGGACTCCAATTCTCTAAGGCATTCACAACAGAGTTGAACAGAGTAAGAGTACGTCATGCCATGTCATCAGTAAGTAGACCTCAAGGCAACAGACAAGCGAAGGCTGTTAACAAATTGGTCCTAACAGCCCTTACTAAGAACCTTGAAGGACGTGAGGGCAGATGGTTGGACGAACTTCCCCTAGCCTTATGGGTTGTTCGCACAACCACCCGGGGGCCAACTGGGGAAACCCCATTCGCATTAACCTTTGGTTATGAGGCTATGGAACCAGCTGAAATGGCTATCCCTACTGTGAGAAATTCCCATTATGATGAGCAAGTCAACAAGGTCAATAGGATCCTAGACCTAGACTTGATAGATGAGAAACGACTAGCCGCACAGATGAGGATGGTGAATTACAAGCAAAGGACCAAGGTGTGCCATGACAAGAGGGTCAACAGAAGAGTATTCCAAGTAGGCGATTGGGTACTTAGAAAGATTGAAGCAACTGGTCGGAAGGCAGAACAAAACAAGCTCTCCCCAAATTGGGAAGGTCCCTACATCATAACTCAAGTCATTCAAGAAGGGACATACATATTGAAGACTAAGGAGGGGAAAGAGCTCAAGCATCCGTGGCATTTCGACAATCTCCGAAAGTACTATCATTAAGTGTTAGTTTATTTTATGTAATAGATTAGTTTTAATTATTAGTCTTTTACCTTTTCAAGTATGGTAGGATTGCAGTTCGATTTAATCAGTTTCAGTTCATGAAAGTTATTTCTTCAACATGCAAAGCAACTACCAACTACTGACACAACACTAGTACTGGAAGACGAGGATCTTATCCCCAACTCTTCAAAAAACATGTCAAACGTCTAGCCTACCTCGGCACAAACGACTAACTAGCCAACATCTAAAACCTACGTACGAGTCACCTTCCTCGACGTAAGGAGATGAAAAAGAAGGAAGCCTAACGTCTTGACGAGGAAACCCCTCGACTCAAATGACTACAGACAAGACCATCTAAAAACCTATGTACGAGTAATCTTCCTCGACATAGGGCGATGAAAAAGAAAAAAAAACTAACAGTCAAAACCGAGGACCTCTCCTCGGCCTGATGACTTGCCCTACGTCAAGACAAGGAAACACCTCGTCATAAAACGACTACAGACATTCCACGTCTGAAACCTGTGTACGAGTCATCTTCCTCAGCATAAGGAGACGCAAAAAAAGAAAATACCCCAACAGTCAAGACCGAGGAACCACCCTCGGCCTAATGACTTGAGTTTTAAACATAAACAGTCAAGACCGAGGAACCCCACCTCGGCCTAAAGACTTATAGGCAAAATTGCCACAACCCTTGAGTGAGCCAGCCTCCTCGTCTTATACAAAAGGGTGAAGAACGAGGATCCCTCCTCGGCTCCCCCCTAAAAGCAGACTTGTGCTTGTGCAAAGCCCACAAACAAGCATCTAAACAAACAGTTCATTATATCAATACGTCATGAATTAGAAGGAAAGGACACTTCATTAATATTCAAAGAAAGATTTACAAGGTCCTAACCTATTACATCATAAAAAAATTCTAAGGCTTCCTTCTCTGGGGGATCTCCCCAAAGAAAGCCTGAGTGCCGGCATCAGCGGTTAGCTTGGATACGAGGTCGATGTTAATGATAGTTTGCTCGGTTTGAACATTGGTTTGAACCTCATCATTCGGCTCCTCAGCAGCACCTCCCTCGGCCTCCGCCTCTATCTCGTCCTCGTCCTCAATCTTCTCTATTAACGCGTTGATATTATCAGGATTGACGAAAGGATGAATCCAAGCTTCTTTGCCAGCCCGAGCATCCATCCTGGCCATCACTCCCAGGTTATACTCAAAATAAGGAACGACATAGTGAAGAGCCCTAGCTGCTTCATCGTACGCGTCCTGGCAGATAAGCCGAGCTATGGCGTTCAAATCCAGGCCATGAGAAGGGTCAGCCATAAGACGACGAGCTAAATGAAGATAGCCATCTTGAAACATTGTGGCCGTCTTATCGTTAACGGCATCCTTGAAAGCTTGGCTAGCCTTGAACCGAGAGACAACCTCTTCTTCTTTGGAGGGAATGACGGCTTCCAGCTCCTGGCATTTTGCCTCGACCCCCTCGTCTCTCAGTGTGATCTCAGCTTTGAGCTTCTCTAGCTCAGCAATCTTTTCATCTTTGAGCCGAAGGGCTTCCTTGTCTTTCCCCTTAGCCTCCTCGGCGAGCTTCTTCTCTTCCTCGACCTTGGCCTTAGTCGCCTTCTTGGCCTCCAGCTCGGTGTCCTTGGCCTTTAGCAACTCGGCGGCTGCAGCCATATCGGTCTCTCCCCTTCCTAAGCTGGCCTTGAGCTCAACAATCTGTTTATCCACGGCTTTATTGTGGATGGACTGTTGAGCAACCACGGCAGCCCACTAAAACAAAGAAACAACATTATCAGCAAAATATCAAGGACAAGGTACGAGAAGGAAATAACGAGGTAAAATACCTCAGCCATCAACAGGCCCTGCCTGGTGATCATATGTTCATTGGTGTGCTTGGCATTTATCAAACTCTCCAAAAGCTCCTCATCCATGGCCCTGTGAATGACAGCTCGGCCCAGCCTAACATGGGCACCCTCCCTGGCTAAAACATTCAAGCCTCTAAGGGGTGTTGACTGGTTGATGATTTGCCGAGCCAGCTGCTCGGCCTCGGGACAAGTCTTTATTGTATCGAGGGGGATTGATCGAGATGATGATGCAGCAGCAACCTTCTTCGCAGGAGGCCTCTCGGTAGAAATAGATTGGGGCCTCTTTTGGCTCGAATGCCTTTGAACGAGACCCGTATCTTCAGTCGACGGGATATCAGCTTCCATCTCGATCCCAGCATTGGCAATCTGGGGGCTATGCCCCTCAGTTGTTTGTTATTTATCTCAGCTCCTCGAGGCCTCCTCCTCGACAGTCTCCCCTATTAGCTTGACGGGCAAGGCAACGTCCCCCTTTACAAATAGGAGGAGTTGACGAGTAGTTGCCTCGTTCTTCCTCTGGGTGAGGGTCGAGGTCTTAGCCAATCGCCTCTTCATCTTAATGAGCTCCTTGGGATCAACGTCTTCTAGAGAGGCCATCTCAGCTTCTTGTTCAGGGGTTAAATCTGCAAGTACGAGGAAGAGATGGTTATGTTACGACACAGATAAAACAAGCATCAATTAACAAGTATCAGAAACAAGGAAAGAGTAATTACAACCTAAGACGTCTTCTTCCCTAAGGCATTGATCTGGAGGGTCAAGTTTGCAATGAGCACAATCATCATGAAAGGCCAGACTGGGATGGACCTTCCAGTCATTAAACCTCCTTCCCCTATGTACGGGGACGAGAGGAACCACGTCGTCCCTCGGTCCCGGCATCAGCCCAGCTTGAACATAATATCGATCATCGGCTTCCAATGCCGCCCATTCAAGCAAGCCTACCTTGGCAAAATCAGTAATCCGATTGATCAAGTCCGAGGTCCATTCAGCTCGGGTCACTTTCTTGGGAACAGTATGCTCATCAATAGGAGAGGGGAACTCCCAGCCTTGCCGGCTCTCTACCCTAATAAAATGGTTCTCCCAGGCAGACACCTTGCTAGACATTGGAAGGATGATCTTTGGTTTCTGGGAATCACTCCTTAGCACAATAAGCCTAATGTCTTTGATGTAGGTGATGTTGAAAAAGTGGTGGAAGGCAACTTGGGTAGGCTCAAAATCTAAACTACGACACAAGACAATAAAGCTTACGAGGACCCTAGTCCCGTTGGCTCCCAGCATAGCCGGGACGGCTCTCAGGTCTCCTAGGAACTCGTTGATAAAAGGGTCCAATGGGAGACGAAGTCCCTGCTGAAATTGTTTAAAGTAAAAATGTACATGGCTATCATTGTAATAAAACGCATCTCTCTCTCCCTCAGTCTCAAAAGTGGGACGACCGACGTAAGTTAACCTATACTCGTTCCTATCCACCCCGTATCTCGAGTATAGGGCCTCCAGCATGGGATCCCCGGCATTGACTGGTTTAGCTCGGGGACGAGTAGCTACACCCCGGCCTCCCCTTCCTCGGCCACCTTTTCCTTCTACTTGTTCGTCGTCAATGAAAGCATCTACAATCTTGGTGGACGTGGAGGCCTCACCCCCTCTTCTCGTCATATCTGCAAAAGGCCGAGGAGCAAAAATTAGTTATATCGTCCAAGGCTGATATTAAGACGGGGAAGAGGGATGCCCCCCTCGTCATCACAATAAAGCCGAGGAGGGAGCCTTACCACTCAGACGAAGATGATCAAGGTGATCCGAAGCCGGGTAAAACAAATTGATGTGCTCAATCACCTCGGCTCCACTCTCAAACAACACTATACTAAGGGACAACGAGTCAACTCTGCCTATCCTCGTCTTGTCCGAATACTGGATGTACATCCTCGTACATCCATACCTCGTCAACATGTCTCCTATCTCCGCCAAGTTCACCAGCAACCGTGGTCCTCTCTCTCTCCGGTAAACCCTCATGTTGCCTTTGTGGAACCCATAACGGAATCGAGGGGTATGGTCCCAAGAACGTGCCATTTCTAAATGAAGGGTTCAAGAACTTTGTCAAGGCAAGAAATTCAAAAAAAGCCTCAAAAGGGGTAACAATGACGATTTCTAACAATCAAGTTCGAACAAAACCCAAGAGATTGCACATTAAAGCGTAGATTCAAGAAAATCAAGAAAAAGCTTCAAGGGTTCAACAATGGCGGATTCGAAAAGCAAAACCCAACCAAAACCCTAGAAGACGTGAAACAAATTGCAAAATCGAAGACAAATTTCATAAAGGGAGAAGAAATATACCTTCTTATGAAGAAGAAATAAGTCGAACGGTGAATCGGAAGCTTGGTGACGAAACTGGGCAACTGGAAAGCTCAAGAACACGAAAAGATTTTCAAACTCGTGGGTTCGCTCTCAAATGCCTGGAATGGTAAAAAGAAAAAATTGAAAAAGGGGTTTTGATTATATACTCACCCAGACGGGTAAAACCCGAAAATAAAATGGTTTCTGAACAGTATAAACCGAGATACGAACATGGGCTTGTCCGGGTCAGGCCCAAGTGGATTGGGCTATAAACATAATCCATCTCAAGTTACGACATGGGCTTCCTCGTCATTCTACCTCGGCATCAACAAGGTCGAACAAGGCTCATCAAACAAGCATAAGCAAAGCCCAACTCAAAGTTCCGATGAGACCTCCCTCATAGGCCGAGATCCTCTCCCTTGAGGGCGAGGTGCCTCCCTCGGCCTTGATGTTGACATTACGGGCTCCACTTATTTCTCATTTCTTTCCCGACTCATCATGGACCGAGATGGCCATGTATGACGAGGAGAGAAAAGTTTGTACCTCGGCATACCAGCGTATGACGAGGAAAGAAATATTCACATCTCGGCGTACCGGCCTATGACGAGATAAGGAATTTCTGTATCTCGGCTGTCCGGCAGAGCAGTCAATGCAATCCTATTCAAACAAGGATTAAGCAGTTACAATCTAATCAGGATTGTACCCTCCTACATAAATTCAAGTCAAATAAGGACTCTCTAACAGATATAATCCTCCTAAGATTATACCTTATCTCTTTACAGTCCAAGTTCAACATGGATTATACAAATCCATCACTATAAATACAAACCATTATTTCCATATTCTGGTACGTTAATTATTTGACTCGAAGCTCTGTCAAATTATTTTCTCTCTCTACAAACCATGAACTTACTCTCACGCCGGAGGGCCTTCGCCGGTGAAGCCCCGGCTTAGTTTACGTGTTTTGTCTTATTTTCAGGCTAAGCAATCGTCAGAGTACCTAATAAGCGTATTAAATAAAATAATTATTCGTTAATTATTTTATATTTTTTGCGTAAATATAACTTGGTTAAAAAAATATTCAGCCGTGAGTTTATTTTGAGTAGGTCGCTGAAAAAGAATTCGGCAAAATCATCCTCCGTTATTGCTCGCTCTCATCTTCTTTCTTCTTCTTGACCTATTTGATCTCTTAATTGTTTTTTCTTTTTTTTTTTTTCTTTTTTTTTATTTCAGGGACAATGTTTTACTATGATGA
This sequence comes from Adenophora triphylla var. japonica, assembly GCA_022495995.1. Lineage (NCBI taxonomy): Eukaryota > Viridiplantae > Streptophyta > Magnoliopsida > Asterales > Campanulaceae > Adenophora > Adenophora triphylla. The sequence goes on from JAFEMH010000192.1 coordinate 485,421, forward strand.
TGTAAGCTATTTTAGATAAAGATAGTCCTATTTATCATTTTTATTTTTAGTGGATTTATGAAATCACAAAATTTGATATCTCTGAATTATTTAACAAAGAATATATGTCATGTTAAATGTTTACATAATACTCCCTCTGTCCCATAAGTCTTAAGAAAACTTTCCATTTTGGGCGTCCCATAAGTCTTAAGAAATCCCAAAAAGAAAACCTTAAATCACTATTCTCTCCACTCATTCTCTTTTCTACGTTATTTTAATACTCACAACACATTATAATTTACTATTCCCTCCACTCATTCTCTCTCCTATTTAATTTTTCACACTCACAACACTTCTTCCACTCATTCTCTCTCCTAATACTATAATAATATTCCTTAATTCCCGCGCAAAATGGAATCTTCTTAAGCTTAATGGGACGGAGGGAGTATTATGCTTAGTGCCTAATCTTTGAATATTCTGATGTTTAATTAAAGATGTTTTGACTAATCTTTCCTAATCAGAAAATGATCCACAAGAGAAATTATAACATTTTGCTTAATGGCTAAAGCCTAACTATGCCCATCAAATTTCGACGGGTTACTCACTAGTAAATTTGAGTAGGAGTATACTCTCTCCGTCCCACCAAAACTGATACTTATTTTCTTTTTGGTCCGTCCCACCAAAACTGATACTGCCCAAAATGGCAAAGGAATCTTCACTATTTATCCCACTCATTCTCTCTCCTATTTCACTTTTACACTCACAACATTCTCTTTCCTAACTATTCCTCCCACTCATTCTCTCTCCTATTTAATTCTTCATACTCACAACATTTTCTTTCACTTTTTCTCTCACTTACTTTTCCTTAATTCCCGTGCCCAGAAATTTGGTATCAATGTTGGTGGGACGGAGGGAGTATATTTTTTTTTAAAAAAAGAAAAAGAAAAAAAAAAGAACTACTACTCTATTGCTACTACTACTAGGTATGAATAAAAACAAAAACGTTAAGGTTGTACCGTACGTGTCTTTAACTAATCCGACCTTAGTCAATTGTACGATGAGATCGGACGGCTGAGCTACGTCCCGCTCACGCAGCTGCAATCTTTTCATCAGCGATCGATCAAATCATAAACCCCAGGGGCGCCAAAAACATCCTCTCCAAAAACTTTTGCAAATTAGATTGGTAGAAGAACATAAATTAAATTATTCAATTTCACAACAATTCATCCGAATTCGTACAAGAATCCTACATCTATTGGTTTCGATTTTTAATTTTTAATTTTTAATTTTCCAGATTTGTTCCTTCTCATGGCGCTTGAGAATACTGTGAAAGATGCCCTAAACGCACTCTATCATCATCCAGATGATGCCGTTCGATTACAAGCCGATCGATGGCTTCAAGATTTTCAACGGACTATCGATGCTTGGCAGGTGCGCTCCCGTTTCTGCTTATTTTTCACTTCAATTTGTTGTTGTTGTTGTTGCGATTTGAATTTGATTCGTATATGAAACAATTATTCAATCAGTGCTCGGAGTAGAGTGTTCACTGTTTAGTTGAATGTCGTTGTAATTGGTTATGCTAATTTTATGTGGTATAGAATGCTAAGTGAACTTGATTTTGGATGTTAGGTTTTCGCTCTGCAAATTTGTGTAGCACAATTGATACTTTATTCACTTATAAAAATAAAATAAAATTTTGAAGTACAAGTTGGTAGGTTTACTGGACTTGCAACTTATATTCGGATTGGAATGTAAATTTTACGCTTTATTAGCTTCTTCAGCTATACTCATGAATGTAGGGGTCTTGGTCTTGGTGGGTTTATCAGTTAAAAGTGTGGATTAGTCCGGACTATCTTTCATCTTTCTTCCACATGCCAGGTAGGGGGTTTGGGACGGGCAATTCTTCTAGTCTGCTGTGATAGTGTGTGATGTTTGTTATATCCTGGGGAAGCTGAAACGAATTCCAGGATTTTCAAAGGTCAGGAGCTGTGTTGATCTCTTACTTGTGGAATAGTGGGTTTCCTTCTGCCAGGGCATCCTTTTGAGGCTTGCCCATTTCAGAGGCGCAATGGGATAAATTACTTGCTTTCTTTTATCTAGATCCATGTTTTTTTGGGTTTTAGCTGTTTTTATTTTAGTGGACATCTTGTGTGTTTGTTGTATGATTTTCTACTGGATTAAACTCTTTATCTCCCCCCATCACTGCACCCCCAATTCCCAAACCAAAAAAAAAGAGAAAAAGATCATCCCTTGTCACATCTTTATCAAAAGCGCATAAACCATATTAGTCTAGGCAATGAAAAATTCTCTTCTGTCTTTGGCAAGGCGAGGATTAGATAACATGTTATCATAATATTCGAGGAATTATAAGCTACAGGCAATAAGGGTTGAGAAAGACCAGTCAATTTTCATATAACAGCATGCCCGGTGCTGGATTTGTGATTTAAAAACTGGAATGAATGTCTTCTTCTTTTTCTGTTTTGAGGTGGAGTGGGGTTTGGCTTTGGATCTTACGCATTCCCTTTGAGTTCTGATTATTTTTATGAAGGATTCCAATGTTGATTGTAGCAGTTAGCATTTATTCTCCCTATATAGGTATCTGATAACTTACTTCACGACACAAGTAGCAATCAAGAGACTCTAATATTTTGCTCGCAAACCCTCAGAAGCAATATAATTTCTTCACCCCTCGTATGTTACTTAGCAAGCCAGTTTCCTTCTTGTTAATCATCAGAGTTTATGCTGTTAGATCATTTCTATAGAAGTGAATTTTAGAATGGTATGACGTGGGTAATTTTTTTTAACATAGGTATATCCACATAATTGATTTTCTGTTGCATCTTTTTTGTATGATAGGTGCAGCGGGATTTTGAAGAATTACCTTCTGAAGCTTTTCGTCCACTGAGGGATTCCCTAAATGTGGGTATTTACTCTTTCACCCGAGTTTGAAGCTGGTTCATGTTTTAGGCTACAATGTAACTGGTGCAAAGGGATCACGTGCTTTGCTCTCTGCACCATTTGATAGGATCATTTAAGTAGGGAGCCTTGCTTGGCTGCCAACTCAAGTGTTAGATTGCTTGTCTATCGTAACTATGACGCATAGGTAGACCTCTAGGTTTCCATAGATTATTTTCTAGATCTTACATGCATATAATGCACATTCTTTGCATATGAGTATGTATATGCAAAGGCCATTTATGCTAATTTTACGAAGGAGACTTGTTATGCGAGCAAGTAGCATTGTTATGGATACTTATGAATTATGATTCATTAAGTTTAGTAAAAATCAACATGACGCTACAAATCATTGTTTTAATTGAAGTTTCAAAATCATGGTTAATTTTATTATGTGGGCATGATAGAATCCTTTTAGTTTCGCCCTTCACTTCTAGATTTCTTGCAAGTCGTGAATATGAAATGTGAGTTCTTCGTCATCTATACTTTCTTTTTTCAGCTTCTTCATGCAAAAGTTTGTTAGGAGTAAGCTTTCTTTATTGACTGTTGAGATGGTTTTTAATGCAGAACTTATTGAAGACATTCCACAAGGGTATGCCTAAAGTTAGAACCCAGGTATCATGGCACCTTCTTGGTAAATCATGCTCGTGTCTCCTTAATTGGGAGAAAGAGGCAGTGTGTTAATATCTTGTGCATTGTAGATTAGTCTTGCTGTAGCTGCATTGGCTGTTCATGTCCCTGCAGAAGATTGGGGAGGTGGTGGTATTGTGAATTGGCTTAGAGATGAGATGAATTCTCATCCAGAATTTGTACCAAGTTTCCTGGAGCTACTCAGAGTCTTGCCTGAGGTACATGCTGCTCTATTGTCTCTGGAAGAAAGTTATTTTTTCCCTTCTCCATGTTGATAGAGAAAGAAGATATTTAACGAGGGGAGAGGGATGCAAAAGGAAATAGGAAAACGAAAATCTCAAAGCAAAGGAAAATGTGAAAATGATGTGAAACCAATACTAATCCGCCAGAAACGGCCAACCCTGGACACAGTCCTATAGTGAGATATTACATAAAATGATAAAATACCAGCTCCTTGGTTCATAAATAGCTCAAGTCATTCTGTTACGGAGAATATTGAAGGAGAATAATGTGCCTTGAAAGCTCTAGCATACATCTAATGTCAAATGCATAAAAAATTGAAGATACAACAGTAAAATAGGGCATGCATACGTGTTTGCCACCAAAACCTCTACACTTTTACAAGAAGTATGCTACCAGCTTAATGGTGATTCTTCCAAGCCTCATCAATTGCCAACCATCCAAGATTATAGGTCCTGCATGTAAATGCCAATGTGACTCACATTTGTGCTCCATATAGAGGCAGTTAATCAGCTCTTGTAACTCACTGTAACATGCAAAGAATTGATCTTGAACATTTACTGGAAGTAATTTTCAGGCAGTTTGCAGAAGAAAAATAATGCGAGAACCTTTTGACTATTTTCAGAACTGTTATTTGATGATTGTTTCACAGATTTTTTCTGGAATAGTAATTTATCGTTCTTGAATAGCATTTCGACAGTTGAATTTCCTGTATCATTTGTATAAAGCATGTAACATGGGATCTCTTTTACCTCATACTCAGTCCGTCCCAAAATACTTGTAGTTCTAGAGTTTTTCACACGAATTAAGAAATGCATTTAATACATACCTAATAGACCAAATAACCCTTGAATTTTTTCAAGTACCTAAACAATTAAATACTTTTACAATGACAACTACCTAACCATAAATAAGGGTAGTTTAGGCAAAATGTGTCAAAGTTTTATGGAAAACTTCAAAACTGTAAGTATTTTGGGACAAAAAATCTCTCCTAAAACTGCAAGTATTTTGGGATGGGGAGTATTATTTTTTGGTGCCTTGAGTCGCAGCCAGGATTAGATCAAAAGACCAATTTGGCTTCCATTTGTCGTATGGTTTATTTTGTGTGTTATTGTCGTGGAGGTAAGTGACGATTGTTTTGCTCATCCAATTCAGGAAGTTTTCAACTACAAAATAGCTGCTCGTCCTGATAGACGTCGCAAATTTGAAATAGAACTGGCCTCAAGGATAGATATTGCTCTTAGCATCCTGACTGCTTGCTTGAACATTGACGAGCTAAAGGAGCAGGTCAGGCTTTCATTACTGAATCTGCATTGTTCTCTGCTTCTTTTTATGAATGCCCACATGTTCTTCTTTCAAAAATTATCTCGTTGTTACTGATTGTTTTTTAGGCCTATAGCTTTCCTAAGCGGGTTTAGTATGGTTTTGATAGCTTTTGGTACCTTCACGTTCTAGTATCAAGGGGAAAGGGCAAGAAGAATTAAAATGAAGAGGAACATCAATGATAGTGTGTATTAATTGTCTCCTCTTTCCTGAGCTAACACTTGTCATTGAGGGAAGTAGCTTTTCACCAATTCACCTTTCTTTCTCCTTTTGTGGCAGCATCTAATGTTCTCAACTGGCATACTGGAGGCGTGTTGGGAATGGGAGTTTGGGTTAGAACTAGGAATAGCGCTTCACATTCAGAAGTTTATACTACCCTCTCAATTAGCTACAGTTTTCATATTCCATAATTATTTCTCCTATGGTTCTATATTCAGCCATGCAAGACATAGGATAGTCCACTGCATATACATGGTGAAAGATACAAAAAGGAGAACATGGCATCCTCCAAATTAAAAGAAATTGCAATCACTGACGACGACTCATAATAATATGAAAAACCTGATTACCTGATACTTCCCATGCCGAAGCTCTAGAGAGAGGTGATAAAAGCTGACCTATCACAAGATACAATTCCAAAGGAGTTTTACCGTTTGCACCACATCAAAAGCATGCTAAGAAGCAACTGATTGGATGGAGATAAGACCTTGCTGGCAATTCACATTAGTTATTGTTGCTGACTGTGGTTATATCAATTAACAAATGCTAAGACCTTGCTGGCAATTCACTAGTTTGATTTTGTGATATCCTTCACCCCACATCGGAAAGATATGGGCATTGATTATGCTATATAGAAGGCTCATACACTACTACTAAGAATCAAATCATCCATTGGACTTTTGACCTGTGATGGGCTGTGGTTAACCCAAATGAGTCGGTGCTTTGTAGGCCAGTATGTGGTACCCGAATAACGGGTCAGACTTCGGACTCATGTCATTAAAATGATATAAGAGCAGAACCTCGGCTTTAAGGCCTGTGAGGTAGCCCAGGGATACGATCTGGGTATTTATTCACCTTGCCAGGGACGGCAAGTGTTTGAGTGGGGGAGATTGTGATATCCCTCCTCCCACATCAGAAAGACATGTCATTGATTATATAGAAGGCCCATACACTACTACTAAGTATCAAATCATTCATTGGACTTTTGAAGGCATGTGACGGGCTCTGGTTAACCCAAATGAGTAGGTGCTTAGTAGGCCAGTGTGTGGTGCCTGCGTAGCGGGTTGGGCTTCGGGCTTCGGGCTCGGGTTGTTACAACAACAACAACAAGAAAGCCTTAGTTATGAAATAATTTGGGATTGGCTAACATAAATCCTCATATGTTTTTGTGAAAGAAAAGATGTAAGAAGAAAAAAATAAGTTAAAAAGAAGAAATAGGTGGGAAAGAAAAAAAATAATAAAAAAATTAGAACATGAAAAGAAGAGAAGAAGAAAAATAAAAATAGTTATTATAAAAGAATTAATATATAATAATAGGAATATGAAATAATAATAAAATAATAATAATAAAAAACAAAAAATAAACCCCCATCACCCACATGAATTTTTCCCCTCCACTACGGCCTATTCAACGCCATATTTTCATTAAATCCAAGTAAACTCATATCGTTTTCAATCACCCTAATCCAAGTTTGATTAGGTCTTCCCCTACCCCTCACCATTTTATCGCTTCTCCACTCTTCAGCTTTCTAATCGGTATATCACACGGTCTCCGTCGCACATGACCAAACCACCTTACTCCCTTAATTTCCTGATTTAATTTTTTTATGTGATGTGAATATTTCATGTTAACATCTCATCTAATTTTTTATTGCTTCCTCCGTCCCATAATAAATGTCGCACTTTCCTTTTTGGTCTATCCCGAAATAGATGTCACATTTCCAAATCAGGGAATAGTTTTAGTGCAGTTTTAGCATTGTACAAATAAGTAAAGCACACTCCTTAAAAACGTTGACGAGTCAAATGTGACATTTTTTATGGAATAGAGGGAGTATTATATTTTTTTAATAAGATCTGGGAGAGGAACCATTTAATTTGTCTTGACTTATATTTATATCACTTTGCAGGTTCTGGAGGCATTTGCTTCTTGGCTTCGGCTAAGGCATAGGTATTATTTCTCTTCTCTATACCTCAGATGTTCTGGCTTTAGAACTTCTGTTAGTGAGTGGTTTAACATTTTTATGGTGATACTGATTGTTGCTTACAGATAAAGGAAGCATCTTGCAATATATAATCTAAATCTCTTGAAAGGCCAATACTTACTGAACATTTGTTGTTACCAGGGATCCCTGCATCTATGCTGGCCTCACATCCATTGGTGTTAACAGCTCTTTCTAGCTTGAGTTCTGATGTTCTCTCAGAGGCATCAGTGAATGGTACTTCTCCAAATCCCAAGTATTCGTAGCATTTGACAGTTCTTGCCATTGCTTGAAGTTTTTATATGTGCCATTATGATGTTTCTTCTTGATGGGGATTAAGAACTACAGTTGTGCCATAGGCTAGGTAATGATCTAGCTTATACGAATGTTAATCCTAGGTAACCTGTGGGATCCAGCGTGTTTGCGTTATACAAACTATTGACACGTCATCTCTTTATCATTGCATTTGTCATATTATTTTTCCTTTAGGATAGCAAGGCAGTAAAGATTTATGGCACATATGATGGGCAATTCGTTCAACTTACAGCAATATGCTACTTATACTGCACAATGAGACACTTGTAAGCCAAATGTTGAACTTCTGAAACCCATATAATGAATTATGTACTTCATGTCTTTCCGCGTCGGCTTTTATTGTTGTAGCTTCCTGAAACTTTTGGAGTACTTCAGGACTCTTGGGTAGGTTCTTCTTTGTTAGGTTTTACATCTCAAGTATTTTTATGGATTTGGAAGTAGCATGTATAGCCTGGTTCTCTGGCGTACCATCTTTATTTTTTGTTTATGGAATATGGGATCATTAATATATTATCCATAATCAGATATCTGATTTGCTACTGTTTTGGGAGAGAGTTGTCTTTCTATATTTTCTCCGGTCTTCTCCCAAGTAATTATAGCTGTTGGAAAGCTATATTTGCATTGATGTTCTTTCCTTGTTGGAATGATTAACCACCTGTCACTTTTATTTCTTCTTTCTCCAGCAATAGTGCTGCGTCTTCTAAACCAAGAAAACAAAATAAGTATAGTAAGGAACATTTCTGTATCTAGGGGCTTATCCTTTCTGCTTATTGGGGGTAAGGCTGCATACATTACTTTTAAGGTCTGCAGTGGTGGGAACCTCACGTTATCATGCAGTGGGCCAATTTTGAGACATACTTAGGTATGGTTTGAGATGGAAAACATGCTTTTATGCTTGGTGGTATTGGTATTGGTATTATATATCAAGGCATATGTTTTAAGATGAGTTTCTCTATTTATGTTTTGTACAAGTAAAGATATACAGTACTTGAAATTGAGAAAGTAAGATACAAAAATCTTAGTATTTAGTTCAGCAATTTAGGAAATATATGCTGTTGGCTCAAACAATTTTGATTTAATTCTACGGTCTCATTATTTCTCTTTAACATTTTTACAGTTATTTCTGAATTGATACATTACACGACAGCAAGAAACTCAGGCGGATTTTCTGATCAGATGCCTTTGATTCAAGTAATTGTACCTCAAGTTATGAATCTTAAGGCACAGCTGAGAGATTCTTCGAAGGTAACGCTTCAAAGATTCTATTTTGTTGTGAATATTTTTCAGGGTGCTAGTATATGTAGTGGATGGTGAACCTGCTTTAAATCGTTGATTGATTCTCTCAACTGTCATTCTCCATTATAACATAAGTGGCACATTGCTAAAGCCTAAAAGTAACAAAATAGTCAATTACATTTGTGAAAGTAACATAAGGGTACTTTTCCATGCTATATGATTCATTAGGAGTATAACCATCTATGATGGAATAGTCTCTTATCCTCCACCATTGTCATTGAATCAAAAGGAAAAAATAAAGGGAAGCTGGCAAGCTGTTTGCTTAAGGCTCTTAAATTGATTTACATCAGATGCCTTTGATTCGAGTAATTGTTCATTGGAAATGAGACATGCACAGAATCCATCAGCATAATTTATTTAAATCACACATTAAAGTTCTGTGAGGTATAATCATACTGTGACACCACACATGACACAACACACTAATGCCCGATTTAAATAATTTTTATATGTAGCGTTGCTCTACTTATTTTCTTCCTTAAATGTATGAAGCGCTAACATATACATTCTTGAAACTTTATTGTTCAGCTTCTGGGGTTAGAGAATATTTTAATATTTAAGTATGAGTATTTGTGATATTACTGCTCTTCTCATTTCCTTCTCCTTCGACTTTCAGGATGAGGAAGATGTTAAGGCCATTGCTCGCTTATTTGCTGATATGGGTGATTCATATGTTGATCTTATTGCTTCTGGTATGTTATGCTTTCATGAAGTTGCATTTTTGTGTTTCAGATCCTTCTCAACTATTTAAACTTGTAATTTGTGTCAAGTACGTCTTCCACGTTACGCTCAGGCAAGATTGAAATTGTTTTTACTGAGATCTGTTTTCTTAGGCCTAGATTGTTATTATCTACAGGTTCAGATGAATCAATGTTGATAGTTCAAGCACTACTGGAAGTTGCTTCACATCCAGAATATGATATTGCTTCAATGACATTTAACTTCTGGCACAATCTCCAGATTAGCTTGATTGAAAGGTGAGTCCTCCCAATTTTCTCACTCCATCATGTGATGAAAACAATTATTTGATAAGATAATCTTAATGTTGCAGGGACTCATATGTATCACTTGGTAATGAAGCGTCAATTGACGCAGAGAGAAGCCGCCGACTTCAAGTTTTTCGTTCATCATATGAAACACTTGTATCTTTGGTGAGTCTTTTGATGTTCGAGTTTTCTTATGTTTTTTTTTTTTTTTGGATAGAAGTTCTATCTAGTTTATATCAAAAGAATCCATTCATTGTTGACACAATGTTGCGGCAGACCAGCAAACGATAAATTTAAAATTGAAGTTCTTTCTGAAAGTTTGACTGTTTTTATCTGATATGTCTTGGTTGCTAAAGACGTTGGTGCCATTTCATTCCTTCTTTTCAATTATCATATACTGCAACTAAGCAAGACTTGATTATTGATTAGGAAGGGGAACATGAATGAAACTTATCTTCAGAAGTGTTTTTTGAATGGAGACAATTTTTCGTCAATTTTTGTTTGGATTATTGTTGATCTCTCAGCTCTTTATTTGTTGCATCACAGGTTAGCTTTAGGGTTCAGTACCCACTGGATTATGCTGAGCTCTCTAAGGAGGACCAAAAGGATTTCAAGCAGACGAGATATGGTATTAATTGCCAATGTATATTGTAATATTTTGCTTTTCGTTCCCTATGGTATCAGGGGCATACATCAGTGTGCAATTTTCTGTAAACTAATCAATGGACGAATTAACCATGGGCATACTGTGCCTTGTATTTGATTGTTTTCTATCATTATTTTTTTTGGTGATTGGTGCTTAAATGTTGCTTTGTTCTGGAATTAGTAATCTTTGTTATCAGAGCCTTTTAGCTGTACTTTCCTATACTTCATCTATCAAATGATTTTACCCAATAAAAGAAGTGTAAATGGATGAAGATATTGGTCTTTTTGCTTATCCTACTTACTCGAGAAACTTGATTATAGCATGCGGCTGTTTTTCAGTTTTGATCCTATATCGTACCACTCAGGACGGTCTAATATGTGTCTTAAAACAATATTTCCTGAAATTTCCTCAATACCTATTTATGAAAAATAATAATCTCTATGTAATTATTTTTCTCATCATTTTATATGATCTCTACATTATTGTCATTTGTGTATAGTTTATTTTATTTTATACTTGTGCTACATTTCTCCAACAGCTAACATACAGTGCCACTGACGGGATCTTTGATTTTGCTAGCTGTTGCGGATGTCTTAATTGATGCAGCATTAGTTTTGGGAGGAGAACCGACGCTTAAAATTCTTTATATGAAGCTTGTTGAGGTATGCAAATATGTTTTCTTTCTACAGTTAGTGCCCTATAGATGTCACAATGAAGATTGAGAATGATAAGACATAAATACATATTTATTTTTAATTGGAATGGGTGTATTTCTTGAATTCTAGTTTGTTCAAGTATTGGAGATATATTCTGAATATTTTCTTTCATTGTCATCTCAGGCCGTAAGGGTCTGCCAAAATGATGAATTGATTGACTGGCGTCCTGCAGAGGCTGCTCTATATTGTATCAGGGCTATATCAGAACATGTTCCCATTGTTGAACCTGAAGTACTACCTCAGGTTTGAATGTCTTCAACTTCACCCCTCTGAGATGTGTGGTGTGGTGGTGCTCGATGGTGCCCTTGCAATGTGATTACATTTATATTTTTATGTTGTTCTGTTTCTATTTTCAAGATATTGCTTGTTGTGCTCTATGTGTAATGGCTAAATCATGCTAATCTACTTCACCTCTTTCTTCTGTTATTTTGTTTTTCACTCTACCTTCTTTATTTGTGCAGATTATGTCTTTGCTTCCAATACTTTCAAATCAACCACAACTTCTTCATACAGGTTTTTATTCATTCTTTATTTACTTCCCCCTCCGTTCCTAAATGAATATCCAAATTTCACTTTAATGGATAATTGCTGAAATGTTTCACATGCATTTTTAGTAATAAAAGTACATAAAAACCCTTAATGATCACTCCATATTACATTGTGAGTCTTAAGTGTGAAATAGAAATTGTTGTATGATGAGGGAGAGTTTAGCAACTTCCCCAAAAAAATGGACATTCATTTTGGGACCTTTTTCTTTTTGAAAATTTAGACATTCATTTAGGGACGGAGGGAGTATATGATATCCTTCCCCCAGGCCCCAGGAGAAGGAATTGAAACTCTTCTGTAATAAATTAATTTTCGCATTCTTTGTGGGATTACTGACTTTGTTCTAGTCTTGTATCCTTCTATCCCAATCCTTTTTTGGCACATTTGTTTCTACCTTAAGATACTGAACCCATAATCATTTACCATGTTTCCAGTATGCTTAACAATTGGAGCTTATTCCAAATGGCTTGATGCTGCACCAAGTGGACTCTCATTCTTGCCTTCAGTCATAAATACTCTTGTCTGTGGCATGAGTATGTCTGAAGACTCTGCAGCCGCTGCTGCTTTGGCGTTTAGACACATCTGTGATGGTATAGAATCATCTCTCTTTTCAGCTTACCCTTTTTTATTTTTGACAAGTCAACTAAGGCGACATGCTGTACTACCAGTCTTGTTGCCTGTTTGTGAGCTTAACTAACCTTGTTCTTGCAGATTGTGGAAAGAAGCTCTGTGGATCTTTAGATGGTCTCTTCCAAATATACCAGATGGCAGTCACTGGGGAAGGTTCCTTCAAGGTCTCTGCTCAAGATTCATTGCATCTGGTGGAAGCCTTGAGGTATTTTCCTTCTTGGAAGCTCAGATATAGCTATTTAATGTCGAGTTAGAAATTATATATTTGATCTTCTTCACCCGTTTATTGTAGTATGGTTATAACAGAACTTCCTTCGGACCATGCTAAGAAAGCCCTCGAGACACTTTGCTTACCGGCTGTTACTCCGCTACAGGTTAGAACCCATAGGGAATAGAGAAAAGATAGATTTTCTTAGTAGTTCTTCGTTCATATGTATGATATGCTGTCTTATGTGCCAACAAGCAGGATGCTTTAAATCAAGGAGGTGTAGTATTTGGCCAAAAACCTGCTCGGGAGATCACGGTTCATATTGATCGACTTGCAAATATATTTAGGTATGACTTTGCAATATATTCCATTGCTCCCGGAATTAATAAGCTGATTCAAGTGTTCTCAATATGTGAAAACTTGATACCTTTGTAGATATGTGGAAAACCCAGAAGCTGTTGCAGATGCAATTCAAAGACTTTGGCCAATATTTAAAGCCATATTTGATCTGTAAGGACTCGTAACTGCATATAAGTCCTGATAATTTTTCTCAGTTTTGATACTCCCTCCGTCACGGAATGAATGTCGCATTTGACTTGTCAAGTTTTTAAGGAATGTGCTTTACTAGTTTGTACAATGCCAAAATTACGCTACGTTACTTTCCTTATTTGGAAGCGCGACATTTATTTTGGGACAAACCAAAATGGAAAGTGCGACATTTATTCCAGGACGGAGGGATTACATCATTATTCCATCCTCATCTGATCCAAGTTTCATATAATACTGGTGCAGACGTGCTTGGGACATGAGGACGATGGAGTCTCTTTGCCGGGCTTGTAAACATGCTGTGAGTTTAGTTGTTTCTATTTAGGGTGATCCCTTGGCCAAGTTTTAGAATGTGCCCTATTACGGGGAGAGTTCAGAATGTGTCTGAATCTTTCAGTTCTCATTCTAATGCAAGATAGGCCATTTAGGTGCAATCTGTGGATCGTTAGATTTTCTTTTGATACTTGAAATCATATTCTTGTTTCTTGCCAACTGTAGTCACTGATTCGTGTACACTTGTGATTTTTACTCTGGCATAGTTACGCTTATTAACGCTCGTCTTTCAGAGTCCCCTTTAGTAACCATTGTCTTTTTAACTCCAGTGAGTGTTGCATATTTATCTGAGGGGATTATGTGGCATTTTTGTGATTGAGATGGTGAGGGGGACTCGACCTTTGGTAACCTAGTTTCCTGGAACATCTTGCTTGTGTGCAAGAGGCTTTGCCATTTTCTTTTCTAACCACCCTCTTTAGTGCACACTTGCGATTTTTACTCTGGCATAATTACGTTTATTAAAGCTCGTCTTTCAGAGTCCCCTTTAGTGCAGGGTTGTCAAGTCCAGGTTTCAGAATATTGGTAGTCCTTGGATATTCACTCATTTGTTTCATCTCTCTTTTGGTTGCCACATTGGTTCCAACTTTTTTTTATTCAATTGAAACAATCTATCCCCTCTTACAAATGCATGATGCATCATTTTTCCAGCATAATAGAACTTAACATTGAGTTTTAAATGAAGAACTGGGAAGTAGGTACCTTTAATTCTTAACTCTTTAGTAGTGGCATCTCGAATGCATTAAGTTCCTCAGAGATGACCACATTGTTTGTATTTTTGCTCGTGGACCTACTGGAAAAGTAAAGATTATATAATAGGAATATTTCCATCATCCTTATTGCTAGATATCACTTAATCTTTGTCCTTATTCGGATTCGTCATTCAGTTTTTGGTTTCTGGTTACTGATATGATTGAATGAATGAAAAAGTGAGAGAGGGGGTGGGGGTCACAAAATGACCCGCGAAGGTGAACAAGGCCTTAATAGTACATCTGATCCGTACCCTTGAATTTGTTTCATACTTTGTTATATTTTCTTTCCTATTATTGATTTTGAACTCTTAATGGTTTCCAAGGTGAGAACATCTAGACGATTTATGGGGATCGCAATTGGAGCCATGCTTGAGGAGATACAAGGTTTATATAAAGAACATCACCAGTCATGTTTTCTCTATCTTTCTAGTGAAGTTATAAAGGTATGCTTTTTTCCGCTCCAGAGATCATGTGTTCCTTTCTTTGGAAGAGCAATCAGTGAAGCTTACATATGTGCAGATTTTTGCGTCTGATCCTTCTTGTGCGAGCTACTTGAAATCCTTGATTGAGTCACTATTCAGCAATACAGCATGCCTTCTTACAAAAATTCAGGTATGACTACAATAGCTAGGAGATTGACTCTTCTCTCTCCACTTCTGGTTCTAATTTGATAGAAAAATCCACTCTTCAGGACTTCACATCGAGACCAGATATTGCTGATGATTGCTTTTTGCTGGCTTCGAGATGTATTCGTTACTGTCCACATCTACTTTTCCCCTCTGCAGTATTTCCATCATTGGTAGATTGTTCTATGATTGGTATCACAGTACAACACAGGTTATCTTCCTCTCTCTCTTTCTCTGAATTGAGTTCAGAATCCATAACTAATAATGTTGCTCTTTCATCCATCCAGGGAGGCTTCAAATTCCATTCTGAGTTGCATATCTGATATATTTGATCTATCAAACTCGAGTCAGGGACAACAATATGTGTCCATTAGGGATAGCGTAATAGTTCCCCGTGGACCTAGCATCACTAGAATTTTGGTTGCCTCTTTAACAGGAGCTCTTCCAAGTTCGCGGTTAGAAACGGTAATATGCTATAAAATCATTTCAATCGCTTACATGCTTATATTCATTTGTTACCAGAAATATTTTCATCTGGGCTATTTAAAGAAACTGAGCTGGCTCAAGCCCAAAACCTTTGTGACTTGTTACAAACGTTTGACCTTGGTTTCTACTTGTTTCTCCTTGATCCATAGGTGGCATACGCTCTCCTGTCTCTATCACGAGCATACGGAGTGCAAGCTGTAGAGTGGGCCCAGGGAAGTGTATTGTTAATTCCATCAACTGCAGCAACAGACATGGAGAAATCAAGATTCTTACAAGCACTGTCAGATGCAGCCTCTGGTGCTGATATAAAAGCTCTGACAAGTCCGATTGAAGAGCTGTCAGAGGTTTGTCGCCGTAACAGAACAGTGCAAGAGATTGTTCAAGCAGCTTTGAGGCCACTTGAGTTGAACATATAATGTTTAAGTGTTAAAAACATAGAAGGGCCATTTTTTTGGGGAGCCTTGTCTATTTGAGGAATTTCCTTTATTGTGTATTTATTCTCCATTTTTGACAGGGTTGATCATACGGGTAGGGTTGGAGGGTGTGGGATTTGTTGTATTTATCAATCAACATGTGTAGACAAAGTTAAAAGCGGGAAAGAGATTAACGATTTCGTGATTCTATGTAATATTTTGGATCTCATGTTATAATTGTCACCTCTAGAATAATGTGTTGAGTTTGTTTTTTTTGCACGATTATTTTTCAATATGTTTTATGCCGTTTATTTATCAGACGTGCTTTTCATCCGAAAACAGTCCCTTTTTACTTTAATACGTTTAATATGGGGGGTAAGAGTCCAATTTTGTTTTCTTGACCGTGTTGACTTAAGAAAAGATAAAAGTCAAATTAAGAATAATAAAGTGGTTTTTATATGTTAAAAAAATTACATCAAAAGTCATTCAACTATTTACCTTTTGTGGGTTTGACCACATAACTTATTTTATTTTCGTTGCAAACAATACGTACAACTCATTTATTTTACAAATAAAGTCACTAACACTAATGCCGTTAGTTTTCCTCCGTTAAATGGTAATGTGCATTGCATGTGACCAATTTTTAAAGAGTATTTTAGGTCGTTCTCTCTTTGTTAACATTAAAAGGTTGAACTTGTACAAAATAGATACCTCATTTATTGATTTTTTCTAATGTTAGTCACTAAACTCTCCCATTAACATTAAAAGATTGAAAATTGTAAATTATTAAACTATAGATCCTGAAAATTGAAATGATAAATTGCAAACACACCCTCCCCTCATAAAACATTAACCTAATTCTTCCAAACCCTTTCACCTCCTCACACCTCCTCAGCCCACTTCCGGCGTCACTCCCGTGACCGCCGCCGCAAACACGGCAAAATCTTAAATATAAGTTAATATGATAGTTTTTCAGACCTTAACTGAAAAACTGGACTTCTCTAGAATTGCTATTTGATTTCCCTCTGGAAATTAATAACACGCTTAACACACTTTCCTTCTAAAAAGTTGAAAATAGGATTTTTATCCAAAGGTGAAAGAAAAGGATGAATCTTGATTAAAAAAAAAAAGTAGCGTGATCTATCAAATGCTTACCTATTCAGCTGAACTATTGTCATTTTTATCCGAAGAATTAATATAAATGACTAACACGTAACTGCCCTCTTAATAATCTGCATAATCTATCAACTGCTTACCAATTCAGCTGAACTATTGCCATTCTTGACAGCATGACAAATGCAGGAAATACACTAAATCTTCTACTACGACACTAATAGCTCAGAATATATCTGTCATTTAAAAATAGTGTGATTCAGATTTTGTATACTCATTTCACTTTATCGCACTAAGCATGACATATGTATTGATAAAGTTTGAAGGACAAAATTTTCAAGAACGATAACTATCTGGAAGAGCAGCATTCACTGTATACATGCATGTCTCACAAAATAAGTGGAGTAAATAACCATAAGAAATTAATTTACGACTCAAGAAAATTGCACTCCATGTTCAACTTTACTGCTATACATTTATGCGAGTCTACGGCATTGATTTTGCATAATTGTTTTGCTTGTATTAGATACTCCGTATTATAAATTTTGAAAAACAGAAAACTAACCTAGTTTATGCAATTTTAGCTCTTCTAACCTCAAGTACTTTTCTGCAATATCAATATCTTTGTTCTGCTCTGACATATTACACAAATGCTGACACATTACTTACCCTTTTGTCACCTTAGCTTGGTCTAAGTGGTTCACTGGAGACATTATGTGGGCAAGGATTTGGCGCAAAACTATACGGAATGTTGGGGTTGTATTTACAATCATCTTGCTTCATTTCAATCTTCTTATCTATTCTCATTACGATTTTCTGGATATTTACGGAACCCATTCTCATATTACTCCATCAAGATCCCAAAATTTCGGCAATGGCTGCTCTCTACGTGAAGTATCTTATACCAGGATTGTTTCCTTATGGATTGATCCAGTGCCTATTGAGGTTTCTTCAAATGCAGTCTGTTGTAATCCCAATTGTTGTTTGCTCAGTGGTGCCTTTGGCCATTCACATTGGCCTTACTTACATTCTGGTTCATTTGACACCTCTGGGTTATATTGGAGCCCCTTTGGCAAGTTCTATTTCGTTTTGGATTGCTTTTTTTATGTTGGCCGTTTATGTTTTTTATGCCAAGAAATGTATGCAAGAGAACATTATCACACATCGGGAATAAACAAAACTTGTCTCTAATTAACATATAAGGATCCTGGGCTACTCCCCTAACATATAAGGATCCTGGGCTACTCCCCTTAACACCAATTGGTTTTAAGGTGGAACCTCAGACTTTATCATATCGGGGAATAAACAAGACTTGTCTCTAACATAATTATCCCACATCGGGAATAAACAAGACTTGTTGGTTTTAAGGTGGAACCTCAGACTTTATCAATGTAAACAGACCTGGCAAGGATTCTCTTCGGAATCGTTTAGTTATCTTCTTCCCAACTTGAAGCTCGCTCTCCCCTCTGCACTTATGTATTGGTTAGTAAGCATTACTCATTATTCTTGAACTTGAATTACTGTTTTTTATAATTTTATTTTATTTGATTTTTATTTTGGTACATATGTTTGCCAGTTTGGAATACTGGGCTACTGAGGTGCTGGTGTTATTGGCTAGACTGTTGCCAAACTCAAAAATAACAACTCCATTGATGGCAATGCTGTAAGATTTGATTCCTTCTGTACACTTTTCTCGCCTCTAAATCTCTTAATTGCCCAATTTGTTTAATATGATTGTTACTTTTGCTGTGTTTGTCTAAGTCTAAATACAGCTATTTGATTTCAATTTCTGGAATGCCCGTTTTGCTTTGATACAAAGACTTTTAAAACACAATTTCAAAGTCAATGCAGTTCATATTAATAATTAATAATAAAGAAACAACTTCTTAGATAGAAAATATAGGCACTTCATAAGCAATTAATTTAAAGTAAACATAATCTAATTAGGTAGCATCAACAACAGCTACTTTGAAACATCAAAACTATCTAACAAAACCAAACCTAATAATACTATCAGAGTTTTAGATGAAGAAATTAAATTAAAAAAATTTGAATGCTTTCCTTAATTATCATCATCGTCATCTGGGCAAATTTGTCGAAAAACTGGTAACCGTGGTTTAGTCCTTGGACCATAGAGTACTTTGTTGATAAGATTATCAACTGCCTCCCTTTTTGATAAACTTATTATCCCATCCATGGCCGGCGACCACCCCGAGATTTCAATATGCTTATCCTCGCCGTTAATCTTCAACCACTTACTGCTTTCTACCTTCTCCTCCGTTTGATGCTTGTTCCTCGTTAATGAGTTATCATTTGTTATTTTCTCGCTCTTTTCTTCCTCGACATTATTATTTAACAGCCTTGCGTTGGACGGCATCTTTATCTCACGACCACTTTGTTGTTGTTGAAACTGATGATGATCAGAACTTTTGCCGTCCGGTTCCATCTTCTTACTACTTCCCAACAAATCTATTATACAACACGAAAAAACGAAATCTTTTAATAAAAGAAAAAAAGAAAGAAAGAAAGACACCATTATCAAATAGTAATTATACAAACCCTAACGAGCAAGGAATAATTAATATTTTGCATTAACCATGTATAGCTACAAACTAAACCCTAGTTGATCTTAAAATCAAGTTTATTAACAACTGAAGAATCATAAATGGAATCAATAAAGCGTAAAAATAGATAATTAAAAAAAAAACACTAAATTATGATCATGAGATCTAAGATTACCTGTCTGCCGAAAACTGATCTGCTCCAAGAAACGATGGAAGGATTAACGGGAAAAAGACAATGAAAAACGCTGTAAGTTGTTCCCTTTATATAGGTTTAGGGTTTTATGAGACCTTCTTTGGTTAGAGTAGACAATTCTTTAAAGGACTCGGTTTAATGAAAGTAAATTCCGAAGAGGACTAGGATAACAAACCAACTATATATAGAAACAAAGGAAAGGGAAAAACATAAAATTAAATAGTCAGGCTTTTTCAATTATGGTCCAAGGACTAAACCACGGTTAGTTTCAGAATTCCGTTGCTGCTGAGAATTCAGAATTCCGTTGCTGCTGATGTTAGTTTCCTAGTTTATGTAGGATCCTAATTGATATAGGATCCTTGTATATTTAGAAACCTTATTATGTCCATATTTACTTTCCTATGTTTTGTTTAAATAGGAACACAAAATATCAATAAACAAGCATGTAAATTTCAATCAAATCTTACAATTCTATACAACCAAATCCCATTGCTGGTGGGTCCCAATGTTGATCATCTCTTCCCCCACAGCTACGAGCAATTTTGCGGTTCTTCCCATGGTTGGTTGGCTGCTATGAAATTCAGTGGGAGGCTTAGTCTTTTTAACCCTTTCTCCTCCACCACCTCCAATGGCAACAAATCTGTTATAGGTCTCCCTCGTTTTCCCTACAATGACAACACCAAGGATTATAAGGTCAAAAAATTTATATTATCTTGCGATCCTCGTTTGAATTCTAACGATTACATAGTAGTGGTTAGTCATGACAAGCCTGGCTCGTTATCCTACATCAGGCCATCTCGTGATGAATCTTGGACACCTGTAAAAACTCAAAACGGATGCTCGTTTTTGGATTTTATTTACTACAAAAATCACGTCTATGTTCTGAATTTCTTTGGCCGGCTTGAAACAATTGATATTGAAGACGGAAACAGAACAAGAGAAGTTATAGTGAAGCCTAGATTGATGAGGAGTTTCATGAACCATTATATTGTGGAAGCTTCGGACGGAGGGTTGCTTATGGTTCAAAGGGTATGTGATAAAAGATGGATTAGTAAGTCTTTTTCGATCTTTAAGCTGACAGAAACATCGTCAGAGGGTGTTTTTGAGTGGGTTGAAGTTGATGGTTTAGGCAGTGATGCCTTGCTTTTGGGAGATAATGGTGGGGTGTGTGTGGCTTAGAGATGAGATGAATTCTCATCCAGAATTTGTACCAAGTTTCCTGGAGCTACTCAGAGTCTTGCCTGAGGTACATGCTGCTCTATCGTCTCTGGAAGAAAATTCTTTTTTCCCTTCTCCATGTTGATAGAGAAAGAAGATATTTAAAGAGGGGAGAGGGATGCAAAAGGAAATAGGAAAAAGAAAATCTCAAAGCAAAGGAAAATGTGAAAATGATGTGAAACCAATACTAATCCGCCAGAAACGGCCAACCCTGGACACAGTCCTATAGTGAGATATTACATAAAATGATAAAATACCAGCTCCTTGGTTCATAAATAGCTCAAGTCATTCTGTTACGGAGAATATTGAAGGAGAATACTGGGCCTTGAAAGCTCTTGTATACATCTAATGTCAAATGCATAAAAAATTGAAGATACAACAGTAAAATAGGGCATGCATACATGTTTGCCACCAAAACCTCTACACTTACAAGAAGTATGCTACCAGCTTAATGGTGATTCTTCCAAGCCTCATCAATTGCCAACCATCCAAGATTATAGGTCCTGCATGTAAATGCCAATGTGACTCACAGTTGTGCTCCATATAGAGGCAGTTAATCAGCTCTTGTAACTCACTGTAACATGCAAAGAATTGATCTTGAACATTTACTGGAAGTAATTTTCAGGTAGTGTGCAGAAGAAAAATAATGCGAGAACCTTTTGACTATTTTCAGAACTGTTATTTGATGATTGTTTCACAGATTTTGTCTGGAATAGTAATTTATCGTTCTTGAATAGCATTTCGACAGTTGAATTTCCTGTATCATTTGTATAAAGCATGTAACATGCATGGGATCTCTTTTACCTCATACTCCCTCCGTCCCAAAATACTTGTAGTTCTAGAGTTTTTCACAAGAATTAAGAAATGCATTTAATACATACCTAATAGACTAAATAACCCTTGAATTTTTTCAAGTACCCCAAACAATTAAATACCTTTACAATGACAACTACCTAACCATAAATAAGGGTAGTTTAGGCAACTTTTATGGAAAACTTCAAAACTGTAAGTATTTTGGGACAAAAAATCTCTCCTAAAACTGCAAGTATTTTGGGATGGAGGGAGTATTATTTTTTGGTGCCTTGAGTCGCAGCCAGGATTAGATCAAAAGACCAATTTGGCTTCCATTTGTCGTATGGTTTATTTTGTGTTATTATTGTTGTGGAGGTAAGTGACGATTGTTTTGCTCATCCAATTCAGGAAGTTTTCAACTACAAAATAGCTGCTCCTCCTGATAGACGTCGCAAATTTGGAATAGAACTGGCCTCAAGGATAGATATTGCTTTTAGCATCTTGACTGCTTGCTTGAACATTGACGAGCTAAAGGAGCAGGTCAGGCTTTCATTACTGAATCTGCATTGTTCTCTGCTTCTTTTTATGAATGCCCACATGTTTCTTTCAAAAATTATCTCGTTGTTACTGATTGTTTCTTAGGCTTATAGTTTTCCTAAGCGGGTTTAGTATGGTTTTGATAGCTTTTGGTACCTTCACGTTCTAGTATCAAGGGGAAAAGGGCAAGAAGAATTAAAATGAAGAGGAACATCACTGATAGTGTGTATTATTTGTCTCCTCTTTCCTGAACTAACACTTGTCATTGAGGGAAGTAGCTTTTCACCAATTCACCTTTCTTTCTCCTTTTGTGGCAGCATCTAATGTTCTCAACTGGCAAACTGGAGGCGTGTTGGGAATGGGAGTTTGGGTTAGAACTAGGAATAGCGCTTCACATTCAGAAGTTTATACTACCCTCTCAATTAGCTCCGGTTTTCATATTCCATAATTATTTCTCCTATGGTTTCTATATTCAGCCATGCAAGACATAGGATAGTCCACTGCATATACATGGTGAAAGATACAAAAAGGAGAACATGGCATCCTCCAAATTAAAAGAAATTGCAATCACTGACGACGACTCATAATAATATGAAAAACCTGATTACCTGATACTTCCCATGCCGAAGCTCTAGAGAGAGGTGATAAAAGCTGACCTATCACAAGATACAATTCCAAAGGAGTTTTACCGTTTGCACCACATCAAAAGCATGCTAAGAAGCAACTGTTTGGACGGAGATGGATTCACCTGAGATTCTGCAAACAATTAAGGATCATTTTCCAAGGATCCAGGCAACAGAGCAGTGCAAGGAAAGGTGTATGTAAGACTCATTATGTTGCATACACTCAAACGTGAATTTAAAACTGTACTTGACAAAGCTTTGTGCTTGGATTACTCGGTCTGTGGTGTCTGCGAAATTTTTAATCGATTGTTTGCAGTTATGGATGGGAAACTCTATGTATAGATTGTTGTTGAGGTTATTATTGGAATATTAGTTTGTGTGCCATTACTCTAATGAATGTAGTTGTTTAACAGAAATATGTGGTGTCAACCGGTTAAAAGGCCACATCAGGATTAAGTCTTTTAAGTTCTAGAGACCAAATGAAACCATTGATATAAGTAATAAGGTCACTGGCCTATTTCACTTGCAATAACAGAAGGATTTTAAATTCCAAGAACGCGGGGAAAAGATCCCTATTTCACTTGCATTTCCAGAATGTGTTGACCTTTGGGAGCGCATATAAATAAGGCTCTCCTTTCACATGAGTTATTGTTGCTGACTGTGGTTATATCAATTAACAAATGCTAAGACCTTGCTGGCAATTCACTAGTTTGATTTTGTGATATCCCTCACCCCACATCGGAAAGATATGGGCATTGATTATGCTATATAGAAGGCTTATACACTCCTTTGAAGAATCAAATCATCCATTGGACTTTTGATAAATGAGTCGGTGCTTAGTAGGCCAGTATGTGGTGCTCATGTCATTACAAATGGTATAAGAGCGGAACCTCGGCCTTAAGGCCTGCGAGGTAGCATAGGGATACGATCTGGTATTTATTTACCTTGCCAGAGACAACAAGGGTTTGAGTGGGGGAGATTGTGATACCCCTCCTCCCACATCAGAAAGATATGGCATTGATTATATAGAAGGCCCATACACTACTAATAAGTATCAAATCATCCATTGGACTTTTGAAGGCATGTGACGGGCTCTGGTTAACCCAAATGAGTAGGTGCTTAGTAGGCCAGTGTGTGGTGCCTGCGTAGCGGGTTGAGCTTCGGGCTCGGGTCGTTGCAACAACAACAACAAGAAGAAAGTCTTAGTTATGAAAGGTCAGCTAACATAAATCCTCATATGTCATCGTGAAAGAAAATATGTAATAAGAAAAAAAATAAGTTAAAAGAAGAAATAGGTGGGAAAGAAAAAAAATAAAAAAAATTAGAACATGAAAAGAAGAGAAGAAGAAGAAAAATAAAAATAGTTATAATAAAGGAATTAATATATAATAGATAGGAAAAATGAAATAATAATAAAATAATAATAATAAAAAAACAAAAATTAAACCCCCGTCACCCAAATGAATTTTTTCCCGGCCTCTTCAACGCCATATTTTCATCAAATCCAAGTAAACTCATATCGTTTTCAGTCACCCTAATCCAATTAGGTCTTCCCCTACCCCTCACCATTTTATCGCTTCTCTACTCTTCAGCCTTCTAACCGGTACATCACACGGTCTCCGTCGCACATAATCAAACCACCTTACTCCCTTAATTTCCTGACTTAATTTTTTTATGTGATGTGAATATTTCATGTTAACATCTCATCTAATTTTTTATTGCTTCCTCCGTCCCATAATAAATGTCGCACTTTCCTTTTTGGTCTATCCCGAAATAGATGTCACATTTCCAAATTAGGGAATAGTTTTAGTGCAATTTTAGCATTGTACAAATAAGTAAAGCACTCTCCTTAAAAATGTTGACTAGTCAAATGTGACATTTTTTATGGAATAGAGGGAGTATTATATTTTTTTTAATAAGATCTGGGAGAGGAACCATTTAATTTGTCTTGACTTATATTTATATCACTTTGCAGGTTCTGGAGGCATTTGCTTCTTGGCTTCGGCTAAGGCATAGGTATTATTTCTCTTCTCTATACCTCAGATGTTCTGGCTTTAGAACTTCTGTTAGTGAGTGGTTTAGCATTTTTATGTTGATACTGATTGTTGCTTACAGATAAAGGAAGCGTCTTGCAATATACTCCCTCCGTCCCAATAGAAGCTGCCCAAATTTTGCCTTGCACGCAAATTAATAAAATGGGTGGGAAGAAAAAATGTTGTGAGTATAATTTGAAAATAGGAGAGAGAATGAGTGGAGGGAATAGTAAATTATAATGGTGTTGTGAGTATTAAAATAATGTAGGAGAGAGAATGAGTGGAGGGAATAGTAAAGATTTCTTTGCCAAAAAAGGAAAGTGGAAGCTATTAACGGGACACCCAAAATGGCAAAATGGGAAGCTACTATTGGGACGGAGGGAGTATAATCTAAATCTCATGAAAGGCCAATACTTACTGAACATTTGTTGTTACCAGGATCCCTGCATTTATGCTGGCCTCACATCCATTGGTGTTAACAGCTCTTTCAAGCTTGAATTCTGATGTTCTCTCAGAGGCATCAGTGAATGGTACTTCTCCAAATCCCAAGTATTCGTAGCATTTGACAGTTCTTGCCATTGCTTGAAGTTTTTATATGTGCCATTATGATGTTTCTTCTTGATGGGGGTTAAGAACTTCAGTTGTGCCATAGGCTAGGTAATGATCTAGCTTATATGAATGTTAAAAGTAACAAAATAGTCAATTACGTACATTTGTGAAAGTAACATAAGGGTACTTTTCCATGCTATGTGATTCATTAGGAGTTTAACCATCTATGATGGAATGGTCTCTTATCCTCCACCATTGTCATTGAATCAAAAGGAAAAAATAAAGGGAAGCTGGCAAGCTGTTTGCTTAAGGCTCTTAAATTCAGATGCCTTTGATTCAAGTAATTGTTCATTGGAAATGAGACATACACAGTAGGGGTGTTCAAGGTTCGGATTGGTCCGGATTTTATCAAAATTTCAAAAAAAATAGGACCGGACCAATTATTCGATTTGCCTAAATTCGGGGCCAGAGACTGCACTCATTCACATTACAGGACCAATCACATTGGTCCGGTTCCAATGATTCGGTCCATGTCCGGTTCCATCGGTTCCACAAGTTACACTACTATATATTTTTTATAAAGATAAAACATGAAGCAACTATTTTTTTCATGAAATCAAAATATAGGACGATTGGAGGTAGAGACCGAGAAAATAACATCAAAATCTCATTAAATTATTACCTTTTATTGGAGATTTGAGAGGCAAAATAACAGAGTAATGATGTTCTGCAATCTCGCACGAAAAAACAGATCTGCGTCGTAGAAAATTACTTCCGTTACAGCTGCGCCGTCGGTAGAGATCGATGGTGGTGACGTGGTTGGACAGCTGAGTCGAAATCAGGGCACCGCCATGAAAAATTAATTTGATTTATAGGGTTTAGAATTGAGATGAGAGAAAGACGAGAGAGGGGAAAAGCGTAAAGAGAGAGAGGGATAGAAAACCAAACGGCGGAAATGAAAGAGATATGATAGGGTTAGGGTTTTTGTAAACTTGTAATGTCGCTGGATGGATAAGGTCACAGCAAAATTTTTTTTTTTTTTTGGAAATCAGAATTTGAAATTATGAATATATATATATATATATATATATATATACACACATAATATATACATAATCGGTCTGGTCCGAGTTCGGTCCAGGACCATAATATATTTTTTCATAAACCATGACCAATCCAAATAATCGGTTTCATATAAATTTGGGACCAGAACCAAACCAATTCTATTGGATTGGTCCGGCTTTCATTGGTCTGATCCGATTCTATCGATCCGATCCAATCCGTCGATTTTTTTGTTCAGCCCTAATACACAAAATCTATCAGCACAATTTATTCAAATCACACATTAAAGTTCTGTAAGGTATAATCATAATGTGACAAAACTTTAGCTCTTCATTGAAAAATAAAATGGCAGGAACGGTTCCCGGTCCTACCACGAAGCAATGAAGAATCAAAACCTTTTATATTGGGTTCACAAATTACACTATAAATTATAAAAAAAAAAAACAAAAAAAAAAGTATAAAACTTTAAAATGTTCAATTTTGAAACAAAGAAAAAAAAAAAAAAACTTGTCATGGAACTCAAACCCATAACGTCAAGGTGAAAACCAAACATTATACCACTAAGTTATACAATTAAATTTAGTGGGTGCACTAACACCCATATCGACGTAGATCCGCTCCTATTGCAAATCGATAATCACATTAATGATTTGGTTGATATGTCTGCTAGACTAAACATTTTCTCTACGCAATCAACTAATCAAATTAGCGATTTTGATTGAATTTGATTTGGTTGATGATTTGGGATTTAGAGTTTAGCTTTATGCTCACCGTATACAAAATATAAATTGGGCTAAGGGTTTGTGGCGGCTAGGATTTAAGAAAAACGGGGTAAATTACAGAGTGAAACATAAATTTAGAGAATTGTTATTCGCCCCCGCATTATTACTCAATACCCCCGCAATAATATTATAACAAAAATGCCATTAAATCAAATGACAATATTAACCTTTTCACATCCCAATTGAATTTCCTAGACAAAGTGAGCATGGTCTAGAAGAGGATGTTCCTGAACAAAGTGAACATGGAGCGGAAACATCACTTGCAACAGATTGGGTGTCGTCTGGGAGAAGGATTTCATCAACTGCTTCTTGTACAAGTTTATCAGCTACACTCCTGCTGAGTTCAAGCCTGTCATCATGATTTTCAGAAGCTTTCACGCTTGCCGACTTCTTACCATTATCCACTTCTTCATCTGCTTCATCAAGAAGTAAATGGGTTCCAACTTTTTCAGCAATATTGGTTACGACATGTTGATAAATCATGTGCCACATTTTGAGTCGTTTTGTCCTATCCACCTGGTTGATTAGGATTGCCAGGGGAAGCCATGAGAGATTGATTTGAGAAGAAATTTAACCTAACCCTAGGAGGTGTTAGGATTGAATTGAGGGACAGTGTTCTTGGGATTGATGAGAGAGAGAGAGAGATCTCAAAAGAAGGATATTCTGAGAATAAGGATGGGATTTGGGGATGAAGAAAAGCAATTCAATTCAAGAACTCTAATTTTGTGTGTGGGAAGTGTTTTGGTAGAAAAAACAATAAAGTAGAATCTTAACTATGTTTAGTGTGTGGATTGAATAATAAGGAGGGAACTATGGAATTCGATTATATGAAACAAAAGAATGAAAAAGAGATAATGACACCACGATTTGTTAACGAGGAAAACCTTGGAGGTGATAACCTCTTTGGAAAAAACCCCGGGAGTTAGGTCTCCAACCTTAAAGGTTTCACTATAATGATCACAAATACAACTTTGGAAGATAATGGAGAGGATTACAAGAGCTTTTTGTGTAGAGTGTGTGCGTATGAGCATGAATGTGTTTTTCCGTCTCCATTTCCCCTTAAATACAAGTAGATATGAAAGAGTCAATATGGTTCCTATAATCTCGGCACTTTGGTTTATCACTTCAACCTCCGTGAGACCAAGTCGCCCTAGCCGTTTGAAGGTCTGTTGAACGTGCTTGGAGATTGTTCCGCATTCCTCTCTTAATTACTGAAAAATAAGAATAGGAATATTAGAAAATATTGAACAAGTAAATATTAAAACAATACTTACAGCCAGAATGACATCTCGATATGCAGGATCAATTGAAGATGTCGCCATGTTGAAAAATGCCCACAACAATTTGTCCCCAAAACATTTGACTATGTTGGCAATCGAAGAGGCAAAATGTTTTTCTCTTGATTAACCGTTCATCTTCTAACTGGCTTCAATGCGACGGTTAGGGATACGAGGCGACTAAAAAGGAAGAGTTTTGATAACCGCAATTCTGGATAACTATTGTGATTATCCAATCTTCTCCAAATTCTTTATCCAAATCAGACGTCTCCTACTATATTACTGGGAGAGTAATCTTCTAAAGCATACAGCTTTTATCTTTCCTCTATAATTACGACGCTCTCAAATAAGTAAGTCGAATCAACGTATCACTTGGCTATTTTATTGAATCCTCGCTAACATATATTCTTATATGCAGTGACTTTCTCCGCTTGACGACAAGTGATATTGTGGCCAAATATAAAGGTAAGATGAAAGCGGAAGAGAACATACCAGTAGATAGATAAGATTACTCCGAAGAGAAAAAGGGTGGAACAAATCTCCTGGTAGAGAAACAAATTTGGAATGAAGAAGTGTTGGAAACTCAGGTAAGAGTTGCTTTTGAATCGTGGACACCTTGATCCTCTTTTATTTTTTAGTAAAATACCTCTTCTTGTTGATGATAGATTGTCTCGATGAGCTAAATTAATGTCCAAAGAAATTAGGACATTGAGGGAAAAATGCGATACCTACGACATGAGTAAGGTTGAATATGAGAAGGACTTGAAGGAAGCCGCAAGCATAATAAGGGAAAGGGGATTGGAGATCGTGGACAAGAATGAAGAGATATTAAAATGGCGGTCCAAAGCTCGCAAGCGTTGACATCACCATGAAAGGGAGATGGAAGCATTTCGGGACGACTTGATGCATGAGACCGCAAAAGCGCCTTTGAAACTAGAATCCAAATGATTGAGGAATATCAGCAGAGAGCATGTGAGTTGGAACCTCGAATGAAGAGAAAATGGCTTTGCAAAATAATTCACGAGGAAAAAGCAATCGATGATTTCAAGGATCCGGGAACAGCCGCGAGGACACCGACCTGGGTGATTTTTAGAAACCCTGAGAAGTTAGTCCAGAGCAATACCTCCGACAGATGCCACTCAAAAGGTAAAATAAACTTGCTCTTGATGTTACTGGGGTGGAATCCCTTAAGACAATTTTTATTTTCGTTTGGTTTGTAATGGGTCCATAAGGACTAAAGACAATCTTTTTTATGTGTTGGGTTGGTCCAACACTTGTGCACGTTTACTGTTGGTAGTTCGGATACTTTATGGTTGCTTTAGTTTAGTTATGGTTTAATAGTTTTCAAGCACGTCAAGGCTTGTTTCTTTTGGATAATTTTTTGTATGTTTTGCACATATGGCGACATGATAGTATGTCGAAATGATAGGTACTTAGGATGACATGTATACGTCATAAACCGTAGATACTTAGATGACACGTATATGCCATAAACCGTAGATACTTAGATGACACGAATATGCCATAACCATAAGAATAATACTTAAGATCAATCATCTAACTGAGCGGGAATGGGTAAGCTATATGAGTTTACCCATATAGGCCCACCCCACACCTCAATTAGTGAGATAACTTGCGCTCCAGCGAAGGTGTGGTAACCTAACTTCTTAAGAAAGAGGTAATTAACTCTTTAAACCTTAGAAGGGATTGTGTACCTTTACTTGAGAAGAGATGGCCGCCTCTAACGGAGGAGAAATCGTTGTTCCTTGCGTGCATTCGATATGTCCCCATGTAAATGTGTCAATACCTCATAAGATAGAAACACGTTAAAAACGGACGCCAACTAAGGTTGACGTCTCTCCACAAAGTATATTAGCGACATCTTAACTTGTAAATAATAAAAAAGATGCATAGGAGAAAAGAAAGGTTGTAAAGAATTAAAAGACGATTCATACCTGGAAAGATGAGTTCATGGGAAATCATATTTAAATGTAATACCTTTTGAGATGAATGGCGTTCCAACTTCGCAGTATCATTTGGCCATCCAAGGTTGCAAGGCGATATGCTCCTTTTCCGCTTGTGCATCTATTAAGTAGTGGTCCCTCCCATTTTGGGGCGAGCTTGCCCGCATTGGGCTCCTTGGTATTTTGGAATGCCTTTCGTAGGACTAAGTCTCCTACTTGAAACCTTCTAACCCTTACGTTTTTATTGTAAGATCGGGCTACCCTTTGCCGATATGCCGCCACGCGAACTTTGGCCATGTCCCTTAGCTCGTCCACGTATCCGTGTCATGTATCAAGATGTCTTTATTATGTTCGATGTCAAGCAAGCCGTATCTTGCCGCTGGTACAAGGACTTCGCCGGAATAACAGATTCAGGCCCAAATACAAGTGAATAGGGGTTTGACCAAGAGCATTCTTAGATGTCGTCCCCGTCGCCCCATAGGACCATTGGTAACTCTTCCGCCCAACGTCCTTTCTTCCGGTTTAGTCTCTTTTTAAGTTGCCGATTATTATTTTGTTGCTAGACTCGCCCGTCCATTGGCTTCGAGGGTGAACAGCGAAGATGTCACCATCTTAACACCCCAAGATGTCAAGAAATCTTGGGTCCTCTTGCGATGAATTGAGAGCCGTTGTCACAAATTATCTCGATGGAATTCCGAATCGGCCGAATATGTTCCTTTTGATAAAAGATATCACTTCTTTGTCACGAACTTGCACATATGCCTCACCTCTACCCATTTAGAAAAGTAGTCCGTCATGGCCAAAAGAAATACTCGTCCCCCCGGTGCTATGGGAAGTTTTCCTACTATGTCCATTCCCCAAACCATAAAAGGCCATGGTGACAGGATAGGATGTAGCAGCTCACCGGGCCGGTGCAGATGTCCCCATGTCGTTGACAGAATCACATTTCTTTGCGTAGTCAACGGCATCTTTTCTCATTGTAGGCCGAAATAGCCCATTCTAAGAGCTTTAGTATGTAAACTTCTCGCCCCGTATGATTTCCACAATCTCCTTCGTGCAGCCTCCGAGAACCCGATGGGCTCTATCTCGCCTAGACATCTTAAGTAGTGACTGCGATGCATTTTCTAAACAAGAGATTATCAATAAGTAAATATTTAGATACTCTTACCCCGAAGGCTCTTGCATTTTTCTCCTCGATCTGGGATCGTATCATCTAAGAGATATTTGATAATAGGAGCCGTCCAAGAGGTTGCCGCAGAGAGGCAAGTATGCTCGGCATCCAGGCGAACATCTCAAGATGGTCAATTGGGGGATGTCAACATGTATGATTGGGATACCGGTTTGTGAGAAGCTTTTGAAGGCCGAACCCAAGTTTGCCGTGAGCATCTCGCTTGAGAATTTTCTTCCCGTGGGATTTGTTCCAAGGAAAATGTTTTGAATTTGGCCGAAATAATTTTTACAATTTCCAAATATATCTTAGCGTTTTTCGCGACGTAGGACCCGTTGTACCGATTAACAATTAGTAATGAATCCATGAACACCCGGATATGCTTGACATCTAAGTCTTGGGCTGCAGCTTAAACCCGCAATTAGAGCCTCATACTCGCTTCATTGTTGGTAGCCTTGAAACCGCAACCGATAGATTGTGGTATTATGTCCCCTTGTGGCGATTTTAGTACAACTCCAAGACCTCGTACCTCTCATGTTGAAGCACCGTCCGTGTAGAGTCCAAATTTTTAGGATGTCATCATCTTGAAGTTGCCGTACTTCCAATTCCACCTCTTGTTGTAGGGTTGGATCGAAATCGCCCACAAAATCGCCCAGGGCTTGGGATTTTATTGCGCTTCCGGGCTCGTACTTGATGTCGTATGTGCTTAATTGTACAGACCATTTCGCCATTCGACCCGACATCTCCGGTTTTCTCATGACATTCTTAATAGGATAGTTAGTGCGTACAATAATAGTATGTGTTTCAAAATAGTGCCTTAATTTAATAGAAGCGCTTATCAAAGCTAAAATTAATTTTTGTAAATGAGAATACCGGTCTCAAAGCATCTAAGAGTGTCTTACTTATATAGTAGATGGGTTGCCGATTACCATCTCGTTCGTCACCAAGATCGCGCTTACAGCGCCTTCTGACACTCGCTAGGTAGATGTAAAGATGTTCTTCCATCTGAGGTTTGGCCAATAAGGGAGGTGTCGACAGGTAAGTTTTGAGCTCCTGAAAAGCTTCTTCATGTTGTTCCTCCCATTGGAACTTCTTGTTCTTTCTTAAGACGTCGTAGAAAGGTTTGCATCGATCTGAGGATTTTGAAATGAATCTAGTGAGTGCGGCAATTTTTCCCGTCAATCTTTGGACGTCCCGACAGTATTGAGGTGATGACAGTCGAGAATAGCGCGTATTTGTTCTGGGGCGGCTTCAATGCCTCTTTTAGTAACCATATAACCCTTAAACTTGCCGGCCTTTATTCCGAAGTTGCATTTAGCTGGATTAAGTTTCATATTGAAACAATCCAAGATGTCAAAAGCTTGAGAGAGGTTGCTTATGTGATCCTCGGCCTTCTTGGATTTTTCTACCATGTCGTCGATGTATACCTCCATTGTGTCCCCAATCTGATCTTTAAACATTTTGTTGACGAGCCTTTGATACGTTGCACCTGCATTTTTTAGTCCAAAAGGCATGGCAATATAACAATAAATACCTGTGGGGGTTATGAAGGCAAGTCCCTTCTGGTCGATGGTTCCATCTGAATTTGTTGAAATCCTGAGGACGCGTCCATGAAAGTGAGGAGTTCGTGACCTGAGGTGGCATCAACTAATGAATCTATGTGCGGCAAAGGGAAAAGATCTTTTGGGCAGGCTTTATTTAAGTCGGTGAAGTCGACGCAAACTCGCCATTTCCCGTTTCTCTTCTCTACCACAACCACATTCGCCAACCATCTTGGATAATCGACCTCCCGTATCATGTTGGATTTGAGTAAGCGCTCTACCTCCTCCTTGATGATCTGATTTCGGTTTCGCAAACTTTCTACGTTTCGGTGCACCGGTTTAAAGCTAGGATCTACGTTAAGTTTGTGAGTGATGACATCTTTGCTAATGCCCGTCATGTCATCATGTTTCCAAGCGAAACTCTTTATTCTCGCTTCTTAATAGGTTCACAAGCTTCTCTTCTATATCTCGACGGGATGTCAGCTGCCAATAAGTACTTTGATGTCCTGTTGGAAGGATCTAACAATACTTCTTTCACATCATCCTCCCTAGCTTCCAGACTTCACGTACTTTCCTTGGTAATTGCTATGCTTGTTTTGGAGATGTAGACGCCTTCATTGAAGTTTTGTAACATTCCTTGGCCACCCGTTGATCACCGTAAATCTTAGCGACACCCCAAGGTGTTGGAAATTTCACACACCGATGGTAAGTGGAGTGGTACGGCCTTCATTCCGTGAATCCACGGTCTTCCAAGAATGACATTGTAAGATGTCATGCGCAATCAATTACGCAGAACCGTTCCATGGTAAGTTGAGGCCCTTTCGAGTATATTGGAAGCTTTATCTCCCACCGTTTCTTTGACTTCACCACCGAAGCCTACCAAAGATCAAGACTTTTTGACAATCTCCGATTCTCGGGATGTTCATTTCCTTAAGGGTACCCAACATAATAAGATTGACTGAGCCGCCCCCATCTACCGTAATACGTCGTATCATAGCTTGGCGATCTCGCAAGGAAATAACCAGACTGGCCATGATGGGGTTCCAGCAAGTTATCACGATCACTTTCATCAAAGGTAATTGGATCCGGCAAGGTGTCGACATCCCGGGCCGTCTCTCGGCTTTTCCTCTTTGACTCCTTAGCGTGTCGTTTGCGGCGTAATAGGATGTTCCACATATTTCGAGCCTCCAATGATGAAGTTGATCACCTTTGTTGATGCCGGGGGAGAAACCGGCCTTTCACTTCATGAGGAGCTTCGCATTTTCACCTTCTTCTTCTCGGATCCCAACAACTCCTTAAGATGTCCTTTCGAGAGCAAGTAACTCGATCTCCTTTCTTAACGCGATGCGCCTTCGCAACGTGTCCAAAGTCTTCATGGTAAGCGCACCATTTTGATTTGTCACGCCATCCCGTGGTTTTGTCCGTTTTCTTTCGCCATCCGGCTTTGTCTCCTAGGTTGCCCATTGCACGTAGTACACCCGAAATGTCAACGTAAAACAATAATCGAAATGTTAGGCACATTATCACTATCTTCATCCTCACCGTCTACCGAATTAATTTTGCTAGTGTCAATTCTCTGATAAGGATTGGGACCTGTTGTTCCCGCGATGGGACGATCTCGGTCTTTCGTCTGATGGTCATATGTCGACATCTTGGATGACGACTTCGATCTTCGCAGCCTCATCTTCCTCCGCCTTATGAACCTTAATGCCCCGCTTCCCGACTTCTTCTAGCCGCTTACAAGGAGTCATTACCAAATCTTGATAATACCGTGAATCTTTCTTCAACCCCATTTTGAATGCTTCGTGGCCGTCGACATGTCAAGATTGGGAATTTCTAACACCTCCTTATTGAACCGATGGACATAATCCTTCGTAGTCTCATTAGGTCAGCCGGGTCACATTGTAGAGATCACTTGTCAACTTTTCAAATTGTCGACTCGCATGAGAATTGGTTATAGAACATGTTGATGAGCCGGGCGTATGAACCAATTGAACCTAGGGGTTGCCTAATCGCCCATTTGAGAGCCGGTCCAGACAAGGTGGATCCAAATCCCCGCATAAGCTGTGCCTCCCGGTATTGAAGCGGGATATGGATTATGTCCATCTTTTCTTGATAGTGTGCAACATGCTCCTCTCGGGTCCGTGGTGCCGTCGTACAACTTCATAGATGGTATGCCGAAACGCCGGGATGTCGACATTTGCAATTGCCGGGACAAACCGGGATTGATTGTAACAGCTTTGGGTCACCGGGTTGAATTGGAGGAGTTACACCGGCACGTTCATTATCGCCTCTACGAGATCCCGCATCTGTTTAGCTAGTGGGTTTCCCGCAAAAGGGTCGCCCATAGGAATACGATTGAAATTATTATTATTGAAAAGATTATTTAGCAAACCGTAATCGTCCGTAGTAGTCGTGACAAAGAGTGTTGTCTATAAATGGAATGAATGGGGTGAATCCCGCGGAAGATGGCGTCAATGGGGTGTCCCTGGCAAAGATGTCGACATCATTAAAGATGTCCGGAGGAGGACTCGCCCATTGGAATGAATTCATCCCTGAAATGTAGATCCTCCGGTGTTGTCAAAGTTGAGAATCCTTGCACGCACGCGTGATATATTCTCAAGCCGAGATGCGATGAGCCGTTGGTCTTTCTGCATCTTAATCATGGAATTGGTCAACACCTTCGAATTGTTATCTTGCTGGTCCAACCTTTGATTCAACCTGGTCAAGATACTCCTGATGTCGCATCTGCATTGGAAGACGTTGCCCCCTTTTGTGGAGTCTTCGTAGGTTGAGTTGTTGAGACCCGGCCCGAGGAGGTGGTGGTAACAAGCTGGTTCTACCTCCCGATGTGGGAACAACGGCGGGACCTTTGCCGGCGGTGGACACATCGGGGGTGCGGAACATAGTGAATTTGATTAGGAAATGTTTCAAATAACCGATAAACCACGAGGCCCCTCGGTGGGCGCCAAATTGTTTTGGTAGAAAAAACAATAAAGTAGAATCTTAACTATGTTTAGTGTGTGGATTGAACAATAAGGAGGGAACTATGGAATTCGATTATATGGAACAAAAGAATGAAAAAGAGATAATGACACCACGATTTGTTAACGAGGAAAACCTTGGAGGTGATAACCTCTTTGGAAAAAACCCCGGGAGTTAGGTCTCCAACCTTAAAGGTTTCACTATAATGATCACAAATACAACTTTGGAAGATAATTGAGAGGATTACAAGAGCTTTTTGTGTAGAGTGTGTGCGTATGAGCATGAATGTGTTTTTCCGTCTCCATTTCCCCTTAAATACAAGTAGATATGAAAGAGTCAATATGGTTCCTATAATCTCGGCATTTTGGTTTATCACTTCAACCTCCGTGAGACCAAGTCGCCCTAGCCGTTTGAAGGTCTGTTGAACGTGCTTGGAGATTGTTCCGCATTCCTCTCTTAATTACTGAAAAATAAGAATAGGAATATTAGGAAATATTGAACAAGTAAATATTAAAACAATACTTACAGTGTAATGACATCTCGATATGCAGGATCAATTGAAGATGTCGCCATGTTGAAAAATGCCCACAACAGGAAGAGAGAGATAGTGAAGGTAGAAAGAAAGGGGTAAAATGGGAATAATGGTGGTACATATAATGTTGAATGTCTATTTTTCTTGGTATACTTAGCAATGCGGGGGTATTGAGTAATGATGCGGGGGCGAATAACAATTCTCTAAATTTATCATAAATGGAGGCAAAACTATTGTGTCAAGTATTTCTTTTATTAGAAACGGGGCAAAGTTAATCAAATTCTTAACTTTAGTGGTAAATTATCACACTTCTAAATTTATAGGGGGTAAATTTGAATTCTCCGAAATTAAAAGGGTCCGCTGGCGCTGCCAGTACTGTAGAATTTCATTAAGCTGCTCTGCTCGTCGTTAGGTAAGGGTTTTGAGATTGGCGGTAGCCCATTAACCCTAGACCCTTACGCTGATCTCAAATCAACCACACCATGGCTCGGCGCCACGCCCTCCACCAAAGACTTCCCGCGCTCAATTCCCCCCATATCCTTCTCTCCAAACCTCTCTGCACAACCTCCCCTCCCGCCGGTGACGGTCACCCAAACACAGTCGAAGCCCGCAATTCGCAACTCAACGAGCTCCAGGCGCTGCTTCAACAAGGCCACATTGAGACGGCCAAAACCCTGCTCAAAACCCTTATTCATTCGAAACCACTGTTCCCTTCCCCCTCTAATATCTACACTTCAGTTTCCCTTTCCTCACCTTCCTCAAAATCTAAATTTTCGAACTTGTTGTTGTCAGTCTGTGCGGAATCGAAGCTGCCCAATGAAGCTGTTGACTTGTATCAATTGATCAAGAAAGACGGTAACTTTCCTTCTCTCCCTGCATTCAATCTTTTGCTCGAGTCCTTGGTTTTGTCTGGTCAATTTAAGTGGGCACTTGACTTGTTTGATGAAGCTGTTAATTTGGGTGTTTGGGTTGATAAATTTACTTATGGCAAAGCTGTGCAGTCAGCTGTGAAATTGGGGGATTTGGATCAGGGTATGGAGTTATTGAATTTTATGAATAATAATCGCAGAGTGGGTTGTAGTAATTTTGTTTATAATGTTTTGATTGGTGGGTTTGTCAAGGAGAGGCGGGTTGATGGTGCACGGAAGTTGTTCAATGAAATGTTTGAGAGGAGGGTTGTGCGAAATAGGGTGACGTACAATACACTTATTGATGGATATTGTAAGGTAGGTCATTTGGAGGAGGCATTTCGGGTTCGTGAAATCATGAAAATGGATAATGTGGATGCGAATGTTGTTACATATAATTCGTTGTTGAGTGGCCTTTGTAAAGGGAATAGAATGGAGGAAGCGCTGAAGGTGGTGGAGGAGATGGAAGTTTGTGGGTTTGCTCCTGATGGGTTTAGCTATAGTATACTTTTCGATGGGCATTCTAGATGTGGAAATGTGGATGCGTCATTAGCGTTATATGATGAAATGGTCAAGAAAGGGGTCCGTATAAATAGTTATACATGCAGCATTTTCATGAATGGATTGTGCAAGGGTGGGAAGGTTGATAAGGCGGAGGAAGTTTTCGTGAAGTTGATGGAAAATGGGCTAACTCCTGATGAGGTGGTATTCAATACGCTTATCAGTGGCTACTGTCGGGCGGGTAAGATTGAAAAGGCCGGTTTGACCATTGAAAGTATGAAAATTCATGGATTGAAGCCTAGCTGCATCACTTTCAATACGATGATTAACAAACTATGTGAATTGGGTAATCTGGCTGATGCAGAAGAATGGGTAAAAAAGATGGCAGCGAATGGAATTCGTCCAGATGTGCAGACATATAACATACTAATTGACGGTTATGGGCAGATTCGCCAATTAGAAAGTTGTTTTGAAACTCTTGAAAAAATGGAGAATGACGGAGTAAAGCCGACTGTTGTAAGTTATGGATGTCTAATAAATTGTTTGTGCAAAGATGGTAGGCTTCTTGAAGCTGAATTGATACTGAAGGATATGGTTGTTAGAGGAGTTTTACCAAATTCACAAATATATAATATGCTTATTGATGGTTATTGTAATGGTGGGAAGATAAAAGATGCTTTCAGGGTTTTGGACGAAATGTCTGGCAAAGATCTTCTTCCAACTCTTTTTACGTATAATACCCTTGTAAATGGGCTATGCAAAAAGGGCAAGGTGGTGGAAGCTGAAGAAATGGCCCGTCAACTTGCGAGTAAAGGTTTAAATCCTGATTTGATTACATATAATTGCCTAATCTCTGGGTATTCAGTCGCAGGAAATACCCATAAGTGTTTAGAGTTGTATGAGGATTTGAAAGTGTCTGGATTCAAGCCCACTGTCAATACATTCCATCCTTTGATTAGTGGATGCAAGAGTGGTGGCCTGGTTCTTGTAGATAAATTAATTGAAGAAATGTCTCAGATGAATTTGACTGCAGACAGGGTTTTATATAATGAAATTATCCATATTTATGCGGAGCATGATGATGTTCAAAGAGCATTATCCATGCTTGGGGAGATGGTTAACCGTGGCTTTTTTCCTGATAGGAGGACCTACAATAGCTTGATTATGTTGTGTTTGAATAACGGGAAGCTTACGGAAGCAAAGGATCTTGTTGATGAGATGAAGGCCAACGGTTTAGTTCTAAAAGATGATACATATAGTACACTAATTAAGGGACATTGTAAGATTAAGGATTTCAACCGAGCATACGACTGGTACAGAGAAATGGTTGAAAGTAGGCTTCTTCCTAATGTTACTATCTGTAATGAGCTTATCTCCGGACTTAGAGAGGAAGGGAGGTTGAAAGAGGTCCAGATTATCTCTTCTGAAATGAGTATGAAAGGGTTGGATGACTGGGGTGCAGATGATAATTGTTCG
Organism: Adenophora triphylla var. japonica; assembly: GCA_022495995.1. NCBI lineage: Eukaryota > Viridiplantae > Streptophyta > Magnoliopsida > Asterales > Campanulaceae > Adenophora > Adenophora triphylla. Next base: position 525,060 of record JAFEMH010000192.1, read on the forward strand.
GTTGCTGCAAAGTTGTAGTTGGATGCCTTCCACAGTTCATCTTTGTAATATAACTTATGGCAAGAAGGTTACATAGGTAATAATTTAAAGTGCCATTGCTTATATTTTGTTGTCTTATATTCTTATATGCTGATGTCTTCTATGCGTAATATTAGTATACATGATTCTTACACTCATTGTTCCATGTGTATATTTCACTAGCGAGAAGTGATTTCGGGAAGTCATTTTCATGTAAGAAGTTTATGCTCTTTTGTTTGGTTTGGACAAAAATTTGACCTCAGTCAAACACGCCTAATGTTCCAGTACCTCTATGTTTCGGGAAGTCATTTTCATGTAAGAAGTTGATTGATTCTCTCAACTGTCATTCTCCATTATAAAAGTGGCACATTGCTAAAAGTAACAAAATAGTCAATCACATTTGTGAAAGTAACATAAGGGTACTTTTCCATGCTATGTGATTCATTAGGAGTATTACCATCTATGATGGAATAGTCTCTTATCCTCCACCATTGTCATTGAATCAAAAGGAAAAAATAAAGGGAAGCTGGCAAGCTGTTTGCTTAAGGCTCTTAAATTGATTTACATCAGATGCCTTTGATTCAAGTAATTGTTCATTGGAAATGAGACATACACAGAATCCATCAGCACAATTTATTCAAATCACACATTAAAGTTCTGCAAGGTATAATCATAATGTGACACCACACAACATACTAATGCCTGATTTAAATAATTTTTATATGTAGCGTTGCTCTAGTTATTTTTTTTTCCTTAAATGTAATACATTCTTGAAACTTTATTGTTCAGCTTCTGGGGTTAGAGAATATTTTAATATTTAAGTATGAGTATTACTAGAGAGTAATTATGGATTTTTTAAGTGTGGTAAACCTGTCACAGAACCATCTTTCTGGTGCTTGGGGGGGGGGATTGCAAGTGTTTGGGATCTCTCAGGGGAAAAAGCTGCCATTCTAATTGTGATATTACTGCTCTTCTCATTTCCTTCTCCTTCGACTTTCAGGATGAGGAAGATGTTATTAAGGCCATTGCTCGCTTATTTGCTGATATGGGTGATTCATATGTTGATCTTGTTGCTTCTGGTATGTTATGCTTTCATGAAGTTGCATTTTTGTGTTTCGGATCCTTCTCAACTATTTAAACTTGTAATTTGTGTCAAGTACGTTTTCCACGTTACGCTCAGGCAAGATTGAAATTGATTTTACTGAGATCTGTTTTCTTAGGCCTAAATTGTTATTATCTACAGGTTCAGATGAATCAATGTTGATAGTTCAAGCGCTACTGGAAGTTGCTACACATCCAGAATATGATATTGCTTCAATGACATTTAACCTCTGGCACAATCTCCAGATTAGCTTGATTGAAAGGTGAGTCCTCTCAATTTTCTCACTCCATCATGTGATGAAAACAATTATTGGATAAGATAATCTTAATGTTGCAGGGACTCATATGTATCACTTGGTAATGAAGCGTCAATTGACGCAGAGAGAAGTCGCCGACTTCATGTTTTTCGTTCATCATATGAAACACTTGTATCTTTGGTGAGTCTTTTGATGTTCGAGTTTTCTTATGTTTTTTTTTGGATAGAAGTTCTATCTAGTTTATATCAAAAGAATCCATTCACTGTTGAAACAATGTTGCGGCAGACCAGCAAATGATAAATTTAAAATTGAAGTTCTTTCTGAAAGTTTTGACTGTTTTTATCTGATATGTCTTGGTTTCTAAAGGCGTTAATGTTATTTCATTCCTTCTTTTTAATTATCATAAACTGCAACCAAGCAAGACTTGATTATTGATTAGGAAGGGGAACATGAATGAAACTTATCTTCTGAAGTGTTTTTTAAATGGAGACAAATTTTCGTCAATTTTTGTTTGGATTATTGTTGATCTCTCAGCTCTTTATTTGCTGCATCACAGGTTAGCTTTAGGGTTCAGTACCCACTGGATTATATTGAGCTCTCTAAGGAGGACCAAAAGGATTTCAAGCAGACGAGATATGGTATTAATTGCCATTGGATATTGTAATATATCGTTCCCTATGGTATCAGGGGCATACATCAGTGTGCAATTTTCCGTAAACTAATCAATGGACGAATTAACCATGGGCATACTGTGCCTTGTATTTGATTGTTTTCTATCATTAATTTTTTTGGTGATTGGTGCTTAAATGTTGCTTTGTTCTGGAATTAGTAATCTTTGTTATCAGAGCCTTTTAGCTGTACTTTCCTATACTTCATCTATCAAATGATTTTACCCAATAAAAGAAGTGTAAATGGATGAAGATATTGGTCTTTTTGCTTATCCTACTTACTCGAGAAACTTGATTATAGCATGCGGCTGTTTTTCAGTTTTGATCCTATATCGTACCACTCAGGACGGTCTAATATGTGTCTTAAAACAATCTTTCCTGAAATTTCCTCAATACCTATTTATGAAAAATATTAATCTCTATGTAATTATTTTTCTCATCATTTTATATGATCTCTACATTATTGTCATTTGTGTTTAGTTTATTTTATTTTATACATGTGCTACATTTCTCCAACAGCTAACATACAGTGCCACTGACGGGATCTTTGATTTTGCTAGCTGTTGCGGATGTCTTAATTGATGCAGCATTAGTTTTGGGAGGAGAACCGACGCTTAAAATTCTTTATATGAAGCTTGTTGAGGTATGCAAATATGTTCTCTTTCTACAGTTAGTGCCCTATAGATGTCACAATGAAGATTGAGAAATATAAGACATAAATACATATTTATTTTTAATTGGAATGGATGTATTTCTTGAATTCTAGTTTGTTCAAGTATTGGAGATATATTCTGAATATTTTCTTTCATTGTCATCTCAGGCCGTAAGGGTCTGCCAAAATGATGAATTGATTGACTGGCGTCCTGCAGAGGCTGCTCTATATTGTATCAGGGCTATATCAGAACATGTTCCCATTGTTGAACCTGAAGTACTACCTCAGGTTTGAATGTCTTCAACTTCACCTCTCTGAGATGTGTGGTGTGGTGGTGCTCGATGGTGCCCTTGCAATGTGATTACATTTATATTTTTATGTTGTTCTGTTTCTACTTTCAAGATGAACCGCGAAGGTGAACAAGGCCTTAATAGTACATCTGATCCGTGCCCTTGAATTTGTTTCATACTTTGTTATATTTTCTTTCCGATTATTGATTTTGAACTGTTATTGGTTTTCAAGGTGATAACATCTAGACGATTTATGGGGATCATAATTGGAGCCATGCTTGAGGAGATACAAGGTTTATATAAAGAACACCCCTGTCATGTTTTCTCTATCTTTCTAGTGAAGTTATAAAGGTATGCTTTTTTCCGCTCCAGAGATCATGTGTTCCTTTCTTTGGAAGAGCAATCAGTGAAGCTTACATATGCTGCAGATTTTTGGGTCTGATCCATCTTGTGCGAGCTACTTGAAGTCCTTGATTGAGTCGCTATTCAGCAATACAGCATGCCTCTTACAAAAATTCAGGTATGACTACAATAGCTAGGAGATTTGACTCTTCTCTCTCCACTTCTGGTTCTAATTTGATAGAAAAATCCACTCTTCAGGACTTCACATCGAGACCAGATATTGCTGATGATTGCTTTCTGCTGGCTTCGAGATGTATTCGTTACTGTCCACATCTACTTTTCCCCTCTGCAGTATTTCCATCATTGGTAGATTGTTCTATGATTGGTATCACAGTACAGCACAGGTTATCTTCCTCTCTCTCTCTCTCTCTCTCTCTCTCTCTCTCTCTGAATTGAGTTCAGAATCCATAACTAATAATGTTGCTCTTTCAACCATCCAGGGAGGCTTCAAATTCCATTCTGAGTTGCATATCTGATATATTTGATCTATCAAACTCGAGTCAGGGACAACAATATGTGTCCTTAGGGATAGCGTAATAGTTCACCGTGGACCTAGCATCACTAGAATTTTGGTTGCCTCTTTAACAGGAGCTCTTCCAAGTTCGCGGTTAGATATGGTAATATGCTATAAAATCATTTCAATCACTTAAATGCTTATATTCATTTGTTACCAGAAATATTTTCATCTGGGCTATTTAAAGAAACTGAGCTGGCTCAAGCCCAAAACCTTTGTGACTTGTTACAAACGTATGACCTTGGTTTCTACTTGTTTCTCCTTGATCCATAGGTGGCATACGCTCTCCTGTCTCTATCACGAGCATACGGAGTGCAAGCTGTAGAGTGGGCCCAGGGAAGTGTATTGTTAATTCCATCAACTGCAGCAACAGACATGGAGAAATCAAGATTCTTACAAGCACTGTCAGATGCAGCCTCTGGTGCTGATATAAAAGCTCTGACAATTCCGATCGAAGGCTGTCAGAGGTTTGTCGCCGTAACAATTTTGCCCTCTTCGTCGCCTCTTTCCTCTCTTCCCCGGCCTCTCTACCATTTTGCCCTCTTCTCAAATGTGTGTGCTCGAGTTTGAATATATGCGTCTGTATGAGAAATTTTGAATCTACTTATTATGACACATACAATGCACATGACTATTTAATGAGGAAAAACTAACGTCAGTGTTAGTGTTACTGACTTTGGATGTAAAAATAAATGAGTTGGATGTGATGTTTGCAAAAATCAATTTAATGATCAAACCCACAAAAATTTGTATAGTTGAGTGATTTTTGATGCACTTTTTCCATGTATGTATATACTCCCTCCCTTCTATACCAAAACACCGATCCTAATTTGTTCGTTCAATAATAAATCTTACTATCCAAAATTCAAAATGGATAAATTATACTCCTTCGTACCAAAATTTGAAATTTGCTCTGAATTAATAAAGAGCAAATTCAAATTATTTTTTTGAACAAAAAAGATTACTTTTTTATATTTAATGGGACTGACAACATTTCTCTCAAAAACTGGACTTCTCTAGAATTGCTATTTGATTTCAATTTCTGGAATGCCTGTTTGTAACTGAATCAAGATAAAGATTAAGATTAAAAAATAAATATAAGTTAAAAATCTTAAAATATAGCTAAACATATCTTCCTCCTAATCTATATAATTATACAGTTTTGCTTATACAAAGACTTTTAAAACAACTTCTTAGTTAGTTAGATAGAAAATATAGGCACTTCATTCATAAGCATTTAATTTAAAGTAAACATAATCTAATTAGGTAGAGCATCAACAACAGCTACTTTAAAACATCAAAACTATCTGACAAAACCAAAGCTAATAATACTACATTTTCAGAGTTTTAGATGAAGAAATTAAATTTAAAAAAATTGAATGCTTTCCTTAATTATCATCGTCGTCGTCGTTATCATCATCGTCGTCGTCATCATCGTCGTCATCATCATCGTCGTCATCATCATCTTCGTCGTCGTCATCATCATCATCATCATCGTCGTCGTCATCGTCGTCGTCATCATCATCATCATCATCGTCGTCGTCATCATCGTCATCATCATCATCGTCGTCGTCGTCGTCGTCATCATCATCATCATCATCATCATCGGGGCAAATTTGTTGAAAAACAGGTAACCGTGGTTTAGTCCTTGAACCATAGAGTATTTTGTTGATAAGATTATCAACTGCCTCCCTTTTTGATAAACTTATTATCCCATCCATTGCCGGCGACCACCCCGAGATTTCAATATGCTTATCCTCGCCGTTAATCTTCAACCACTTACTGCTTTCTACCTTCTCCACCGTTTGATGCTTGTTCCTCATTAATAATGAGTTATCATTTGTTATTTTCTCACTCTTTTCTTCCTCGACATTATTATTTAACAGCCTTGCGTAGGACGGCCTCTTTATCTCACGACCACTTTGTTGTTGTTGAAACTGATGATGATCAGAACTTTTGCCGTCCGGTTCCATCTTCTTAATTACTACTTCCCAACAAATCTATTCATACAACACGTACGAAAAACGAAATCTTTTAATAAAAGAAAAAAAGAAAGAAAGACACCATTATCAAATAGTAATTATACAAACCCTAATGAGCAAGGAATAATATTTTGCAACCATGTATAGCTACAAGCTAAACCCTAGTTGATCTTAAAATCAAGTTTATTAACAACTGAAAAATGAGATCTAAGATTACCTGTCTCTGTCGAAAACTTTTGCCCCAAGAAACGATGGAAGGATTAACGGGAAAAAGACAATGAAAAACGCTGTAAGTTGTTCCCTTTATATAGGTTTAGGGTTTTATGAAATCCTGCTTTGCTTTGGTTAGAGTAGAAGACAATTCTTTAAAGGACTCGGTTTAATTAAAGTAAATTCCAAAGAGGACTAGGATAATGTAGAGATTGTGAGGATAATATTTTTTGTAAAAAATTAGTTTAACATTTAAGTAATATAAACTACACCAAAATATATATAATAAACATGTTAAACAGGCATACGGAGTATATATGATCAAGATAAATTTTTTATCATTACTTCACGACTTGTTGTATAATTATTTATACACCACATTGGTTGTTATACTATATGTTTGGCCATTCTTTCTACAAATAAGATGTTTGAGTTCCTTCTTCTGTAGATTGTCATCTACATCTGGCCGTGATCGAATATAGGTCGTGAAAAATCGAGTCCAACGTGCGAGAGTAACTGCCTCCGACCATTAATTCATGGCGGATCAAACAACCAAAGTTGGAATTTGACAGGGAATTTGTGGAATCCAACTGGCTTAATAATCATTCTAGGAATAAACTCAGCTTTCATTCTTTTCTTGGTGCGACGAAAGTTAAGTCTTTCGCCAGGTTTATAAAGCCTTATGAGGATGAAGCTCCTAGGTTATGGGATTTATATAAGGATAAATTTCAAAAAAGTCTAAACTGCACGAAGGGGATAGATTCAGATATTTTTCATTAGCTTATAAGCAAAAGGAACCTGAAAGTCTTGAACACATATGCCCTTGTTTGATTTTATTTTGGTATTTGATATTCCCTCCGTTCCGAAAAATTTGTCTGTCTCTTTCACTCTAAAGATCAACTCAATCGAACTTTACCTTAATTTTATGAAAATCTATACATCTCTAGTTACAGTAAAAGTTCGATTTAGTTAACCATGAAAGTCAAATCGGAACAAACTTTCCGGGACACCTACTTTTAAAAACGACTGATGTTTGATTGCCATCAGCCCAGGGTGCCTTTTCTTACCTCTGACCTTCATCATCAGATGTATTTGATGTCTGGATAACAGTTTTCGTCACTACCAATTTCGAAGACATTAATGGGATAAAAGTCATACTCATCATTCTCTGTTAAAACTTCACACACGTCCACCCAAGGACTATTAATGGGGTAAAAGTCATAGCTTGAGGATGAAATCAAAAAAACAAAATAGTTCAGGGATGAAAAAGAAAAAAAGGTTCAAAGGTTAGAGATGAATTCGGCATTTTTGCCTATTTTTTGTTATCTAGCAAATCTGTACAATCTTTTGTGTTATCTAGCTACCTAACTTATTAGACTTGGAATATAATTCGGGTAATACTAAAGTCACAAAAATGACCAAAAATTTGGTTCACATAATGGTTATTACGGATCCGTAATCGATGCAATCAATAAATTATCGTCACCTCATTTTGTAAACATCTTTTGTGCCCCTATCATTGCCCAATGAATGAATGAGACTCAAATAAATATGCGCAAAAAATATTCAAATTCCACTCTGAATTTCATATTATCTCATATATTTGATCTATCAAATTCAAGTTAAGAACAACTAATATTTATCCATTAGTGATAGATTTGAGGCCACTTGTGTGTTATACAAACCCTAATGAGCATGGAATAATATTTTGAATTAACCATGCACAACTATTGGGTTTTGCAACAATCAAAACCCTAGTTGATCTTAGAATAAAGCTTATTAGCAGCTGAAAAATCATGATAAATTAATGTAATATGTAAAAAGAAACTAAATAATGATCAGTAAAGAAAATAAGTTCGTTCCATGTATATAAATACCTGTCAGTCGGAAACTTAACGTAGAAAATGACACTGCCGTGACAAACTTAACGGAGAAGAAAATGCTCAAAACCCTAATGAAGAAAAAGACTTGATTGGTTCTCTTTATATAGGTTTAGGGTTTTATGATTAACTTGGGCTTTCAAAGAACGTTGTTAATAAGTAAAGTTAAAAAATACAAATCAATTTACTTTTATAAAATAACCCCCTTCCATAAAAATATAATTATCACCTAACGGGCCCTTGGCCCAGTGGTACAATGGTGACTTTTCGAAGGGGAGGTCGCCGGTTCGAGTCCCCCCCAAGGGGATTCTTGGGGCTTAATTTAGTGTGGGGAGTTCAAATCTTGGCAGGTGCGATTTACCTCCGCCAACATACTGTGGAGCCTTATCACAATAAAAGTTTTTTTTTTTTTTAATTTTAATGTGGCTTAACAATAACTTGGTCAGATAGGTGGCATTAAGGGTCAAGACTCAAGACTGAAGGTCATGCTGACTTGAAGGGACGGACGAGATTGACTTGAAGGGACGGACGAGATTTACGACATATACTCCCTCCGTTCCAGCGCAATAGAGGCTTTTAGTCAAATTGAAAAAACTTTGACCAAATCATTTATATAAAAAATAATGATTCTAATAATAATTTAAAATTTTAAAAATTATTATTGTATCACGATTGATAATACTTTCAATAACAATTTTTAGATTTTTATTAGGATTATTATTTTTTATATAAATTAGTGGTCAAAGTTATATCAAATTTGACTAAAAGTATCTATTGCGCTGGGTCGGAGGGAGTATATTTTTTAATATATCTTTAATGATTCTTTAAATGAAAACCGTCGAAATTGAAATGTACAGGCATTGAAAACCGTCGAAATTGAAATTGTGGGACAAAATTAATTGCGAGCTGAACTGCTGCAAAATTCGAGTTCAAGTGCACTGACTTGACCCGATCCTAGTATGTAATGTAGGGCGGTAAACGAGTTGAGTTTGATCGAGGTTTTCATGTTCGAGCTCGTTTAAGAATTATCAAGTTTGAGTTTTTTTTTTTAGTTCGAGTTGAATTAGTAGTTCGAACATGAGTTGAGTCGATTTTCGAGTTGATCGCGAGCAGCTCGAGCTACTCGAGTCTTTCTCGAACTCGTGTATTAACGAGCCGAGCTCGAGTTTTCGTATTTTTCTTGAAAAAGGAAGTTTTTAATGAGTTTATCGAGTCGAGCTCACATTCGAGTTGATCATTCACAATAAAATTTTTGAGTTTTAAACTATCTTATCAAGCCGAGCTTAAATAAGGTGAGAAAAGTACATTTTTCGTTCTTAAAGTATTTTAAGTTTTACCTTTTCGTTCTTAAACATTTTTTTTACTTAAGAATCCCTAAACTGACGTTTTAAGGATGATGTAGTCCCTCCAGTTAACAGGCGTTAAAAAATTCGTTAAACTCATTGATGTGTCATAGTGATATGACATTTTTGCTTACGTGGAGCTTACTAAGCAACTAAAATAACAATATGAAAATTTCAAATAAATGAGGGGAGGAAAGTGTAAATTTATACAACCATTTAAATTAATTATGAATATTCTCACACCAACCATCTAACTCCCGACAGCCACCACACCGCCGCAACCATATCCCACCACCGCCACTCTGCACTGCCGCCACCACCACCTTCTTACAATAACACCAATTTTTTTCTAAATACTCACTAATTTATTATACTTGTCTTAAATATAAATAATAATTTTAATATTTTGAATTTTATTATAATTTTTTTATCTCTCACTAATTTTATTTTATTCCTTAACACTTTCACACCCACCATCAGCCACCACCACCACCACATCAACATCATCACCACCACTATCAACGCCAAATCAATCACACCATTGCCACCATCCCTAGTACCACTACCAATAATTTTTTTGAATTTTTAAGTTTCTCATATTTCTTGACACCATTAGTAAACAACCATTACTACCAACACACCCACCATACAGCCGCCGCCACCACCACACAAACATCATCAACCACCGCTATCAACACCAAATCAAACACACCACCGTCATGTTTAACAACAAACACCACCATTCAGCTCAACTCAACAGCCGCAATATATTAAACTAACAAAAATAAAGTGATTTGGCAAGGGTTTTAGTTGAAAAGGTTTAAGAAATTAGCCATGGGTGGCAATTTGTCAACATCTTCATCACCTCCAAACCGAGATCCAAATCCTAGCCCAATCTAAATTTTAGTTTCATCAGAAACGCCCAAATCCCAAGAACCAAAATCTCCAGTTGTTTGTCGTTACAGTTCGCCGCCGACCACAAACAAAGATCCAGAGAGAGAGAGAGAGAGATTGAAATTGTTCAAAACCCAGAAAATTCGAAGTAACAAAAAATTTCAAACATTCCAAAATCAAACAACCAAAATTTAAACTCAGATTCATCAACAACCATTGCATTTCATCCTATGTTTCTAGATCTGATTTTAAAGTCTGGTAGTCGAATCGGAAGCCGTCGGAGGAGATTAGGATGACGACTGGGCGAGAGAGTTTGGTGAGTGGGTGGGTGAGGTGGTTAGCAGTTGGAGTTATGGTGGTGGGCGGTGGAGAAGAAGAGGAACGCAAAGGAGGAGGCGACGGAGAGAGAAAGGCAGGTGATGAGAAGGAGAGAGAAGAGGAGGACGGTGAAATTAGGAGTAGAAGTCGGTGGAGAGGCTGCCATGGAGGAGGCGACGGAGGAAAAGGCGGAAGAGGGGGCAGCCATGGAGGAGGCGACGAAATATGGTAGGTGGGGGGATAAGGTGGCCATGGGAAGAGGAAGAAAGGAGGGAAGAGAGTGATGGGGAGGAAGGAAGGGTTTCAGGGAAAGGGGTGAGTTTAGATTTAAGTACTTTTTTTCTTTTTTCATTTAAGTCCCTACATTTTTTTCATTTAAGCCCCTACACTTTTTTTCACAGATAAAAATGATCAAATTGATGCTTACTCATCGCCATGTAGGATGGAAGACGTCAGGTAGGTGCCAGCTCAGATAAAGTTAACGGATTTTCTAACGCCTGTTAACTGGAGGGACTACATCATCCTTAAAACGTTAGTTTAGAAATTCTTAAGTAAAAAAAATTTGTTTAAAGACGAAATGGTAAATTTTAAAGTATTTTAAGAACGAAAAATGTACTTTTCTCTAAATAAGGTTGATCGTGAGCAAAGAAACATTTAAAAACAACCCTGCTAAGTTTTGAGGGTGAGACAAAATACATAATACGTACTCCCTCTGTCCCGTCTGAAAGGATATAATTTGTGTCTTGTACGAGAATTAAGAAAAGTGATGTAAAAAAGAAAAAAAATGTATAGTAAAATAAATGTTGTGAGTGAAAGGTGATATAGAAAAGAAAAAATGGAATAAGAAATAATTAGTGAATATTTATTGTGAAAATATGATAAGTGAATCCATAAATAAAAAAATTTCCATTTTTAAATTGTGTCATTTTAAATGAGACTCTCAAAAAAGAAAATTTGTGCCCTTTCTTTCGAGCGAAACGGAGGGAGTATAAGATTTGGATCTTCCCCACTACGTCTTAGGTGCTTGCCTTCAATGCCCTTAATTTCTCAATTAAGAATCAATTTTGAAAAATGTAAACCCTAAAATTGCTTCAGTTACTCCGGCAGAGCTATGAACATGGTTTCTTCTTCATCATCTCAGACTCAGAAGAAATCCCTTCAACACTCTCTCCTTGCAAGCAAGCTCAACAAGCTCACAATTCCACCTTCTTCCTCCTCTCCTCCTCAAGATCAAGACTTTGATTTCTCCGAGGTCTTCGGCTCTCTGCCTTCTCCCCACCCAAATCTCTTGTCATCTTCTCCCTCATCTTCAATTTTTCTTGGGGACCCACCAATCATCTATAACCGGTCCCACTCCTTCGTCGGCCCTTCTCCCCGTTTTACCCTCTCCAAGTCCTTACCTTTCCACCCTGAGATCGACTCTGACAGCTCCGGTGAAGATGAAATTGAATTTGACAGTGAAAGGATTAATGGGGAAATTGGAAAATTGGAGGAAAAAGAGGGAAAGCAGCGAAAGATTGGACCTTGGGATTTTGAGATCATGAGAGTTATTGGGAAAGGAGCTTTTGGGAAAGTTTTTCAGGTTAGAAGGAAAAGGAATGGGATTATGAATTGTGATGGTGAGGTTGAAGGTGAAGGAATTGGGGATGGGATATTTGCTATGAAGGTGATGCGAAAAGATACAATCATAAAGAATAATCATGTCGATTATATGAGGGCTGAAAGGGATATACTTACCAAAGTAGTGCATCCGTTTATCGTCCCACTTCGTTATTCTTTTCAGGTACTTATAAATTGTAGTTTGATCTTTCGATAGTTAAATAGATTTTGTCTGGAGTAATTTTAGAATGTAGTTCTTCAGTTATATTGACTATTTTGGTTGGACATTTATAATACTTAAGTCTCAGTTCACATGATTTGACTTAAAGTTGGGAAACTCAACTCAAATGGACCTCGTCCCAGCTTCTTGGATTCAGCTACATGAACATTACTCATTTTTAGTTCCATCAAGCTCAAGCCAGAACCTGTCATGGTTAGTTATATCCGTGTATGTTAGTTTTGGTCTTTGCGGTACCTAGTTAATGTTTCACTTAGAACTTCCTATCTGGCATTGTTGGTCTGATGTTATAGAGTTTTGGAACCATAGTAACCAGTTTTCTTTCATTTTACTGCTCCCTGAGAAAGTTTATGTTGTCTTATGAATGCTAATACTGTTTCTTGTTTGATCCCTTCTAGTTTACTACTCATCCAAATAAACATTCACTTCTCAGTTCTCATTCACACTCTTTCTCTGGCAGTTATGATACCCAAAAGTTAAAACGGGTATCATAGTTGCCAGTTAAATCAAATTCCAACTTCACGCCACGGGTTGATCCCACTGGCTAACCAGCCTTTAGTAGTATGGCTGAAAACATCTACACCTATCTTGAATTACCTTGAAAAGCGGGGTTGAGTTAGCAAAAGTAGCAACAAAATGCAATTATATTTTGATCCTTTGGAGACGCCAATTATACTGCCAACAAATCTTAGAATTCATTTTACGTTAATGAAACGTTTGTTACACTTCAGTTTCTGACTTGCAAGTTCCTGTACATGTATATTTTGATCCTTTGGAGAAGCTGCAGGCAACTGACCAGTTGAAATATCCACTCTCACTGTTTATGTTTAGGCCTTTGGGCCAGAAAATTGGATCCTGTTGGGATGACTGTTTTGGGAATCAGACTCTTCAACTTGATTGGGCGTTTTAGTGGGAGTACTAGTTTTGTAGAACCCTACATTTGGTACACTTTGTTGAGACTCTTGAGAAAGAGAGGTGGAGTTGTTGGATTTACTCCTGGACGGTTTTGTATGGTTTAGCTAGGTAGGAATATTCTTGGTGATAGATTTCTAAATTTGTTTATACTACTTTACTATGGTTTAATTGGGGATTTGAAAGTTCCTCTAGGAGATGCGAGATCCACTTGGAACACATATGGGTACATGTACTTGTAAAATCATGGATATGTATAGAAATGTACTCCATCCGTCCCAAAATGAATGTCCAAAAATTATTAAATTTACTCTTGATCAAAAGCAAATTTGATTTTTTTGGACATTCTTTATGGGGTGGATGTAGTAGCACATTGCATTTCATGACCGTGCCTCGTGGGCAAGGGCGTTATATAGATATTGTGGTTTGGATCTATAATTTACCTATTGTACTAGACCGTTTCCTAGTGATACTAGTCTATTACTTTTATGAGTTTGTTATTCCATAAACGCCAATGCAGAAAGTTTTCGGTATCCAAGGAGTAAAGAAGATATTTTGTAAATCACTTTAGCAAGTGTTAATACTGCCTATATCTATGCGGTTATCGTGTTTTTACGCGAGCTTTATGTATCTTCTCATACTTCTCTTTTCGGCAACTTTACAGACGAAATCTAAGTTGTATCTGATCCTGGATTTTATAAATGGAGGCCATCTCTTTTATCACTTATACCGACAAAGGTTCTTCAGGTACCTTTCCTTTTACCCTTTTGATGTTTTAATTATGAATGTATAATTATCTTTTTAATTCTCGTTCTCGGGTATTTCTTGGGTAGCGAGGATGAGGCAAGGGTTTATTCTGCTGAGATTGTGTCTGCTGTTTCACATCTTCACAAGAACGGGATCGTGCATCGGGATCTTAAACCTGAAAACATACTCATGGATGCTGATGGCCATGTAATGGCCATGCACGTGTGCTCAATTCTTTCTCAGGAACTTTTATGAGTGAGAGTTTGTCTCAATGCATTGATGTTCATTTTATCTGATTCTATTACTAATTCTTGTCTAGGTTATGCTAACTGATTTTGGACTGGCAAAAGAAATTGACAAATCAAGCAGATCGAACTCTATGTGTGGAACCACAGAATACATGGCTCCTGAAATCTTACTGGCTAAAGGCCACAATAAAGATGCAGATTGGTGGAGCGTTGGGATACTCTTGTATGAAATGTTAACTGGAAAGGTGAGGAAAATCTTGGATGATACAAGCTCCAAATAATCTTATTGTTGCTTATATTTGCTATGATACTCATCAAGTGCCTGTTATCCTTTTTTTTTTTTTTTTGGTTGATGAGTTTAGAAATGGAAGGCCACATTAATTTTGATTATATGTTTCTTTCAGCCTCCGTACGTCCATGCTAACAGAAAGAAGCTTCAAGAGAAGATCATCAATGAAAAAGTGAAGCTTCTACCCCGCTTAACCACTGAAGTTCACTCTTTACTTAAAGCAGTAAGCAAATATATTTATTTTCTATTGTTTTCGCTCCTTCCCCTCACATCACCCAAAGCAATCAAAGAAAAATATTTCTTTTTTTTCCTTAGTTACTGCAAAAGGACCCAACAAAAAGGTTAGGCAGTGGGCCTAGCGGGGCAGACGAAATAAAAAAGCATAAATGGTTTCATTCAATCAACTGGAAGAAACTGGAGGCCAGAGAACTACCGACAAAATTCAAACCAGATGTAAACGGTGAAGACTGCACTGCTAACTTTGACAAATGTTGGACAACAATGCCCCTAGAGGACTCCCCAGCTCCTACACCTACAGCAGGGGAGCATTTTCACGGGTATACTTATGTGGCACCTAATCCTTGGCTTTCTCCGTGAATTCAAGAGTGAAGATGCAAGGGCCAGGGGACTTCTCAACTTGTCGATTTATCCTTGTAAGTTAATGATTCTTTATCATACAAGATGTGTGCACTATATTTTTTCTTTTTTTAGTGCAGCTATGTACCCTGTTTCTATCTACTTTTTTTTTTCTTGTTTTTTTTTTTTAATAGAATGCTTATCAAGCTATACTTGATCTCTATATATGAGAGTCATA
Organism: Adenophora triphylla var. japonica; assembly: GCA_022495995.1. Lineage (NCBI taxonomy): Eukaryota > Viridiplantae > Streptophyta > Magnoliopsida > Asterales > Campanulaceae > Adenophora > Adenophora triphylla. The sequence goes on from JAFEMH010000192.1 coordinate 540,436, forward strand.
ATCATTTAGATATTTTGTCAAGTGGTTACATTACATGCTAACTAACTTTGTGTTTACCGGACTTGGAATTGTTAGAAGATTAAAGATATTGTCAGGACACGATACATGCATCAATTAAGGGGAGAGGGAGAGAGAGATGGAGAGAGACTTTAGGAAGTAACTAGTGGAGATAGGAAGCTGCAAGCGAATAATACATGATTTCATAACTTTATTCTATATCAACGTGTTTAGCAATGTTTCTACGTAAATCTATTCATTTAAATTGCTACATATCTCCCAACTCTATGTTCACGAGGAATATAAATTTCCTTAAATTTTCTTTATTGATTAGTGTCGTGATCATATTAGACAATTTGTTTTGCTGGGAATCTGGAGAAAACACATGCTATTTTAGAGTAAAGAATTATTTTAAGATAGGAGCCATGGGAACAGAATTCTGCACCTTTATTCAATAATAGACTTGACAACAGTGTAGATTCTTGCTTTCCTCCCTTTCTGCAAGCATATAGGAATGGTGAAATATCATTGGAAATCCACAAAGTAAACGAAGTAAATCTTACTCCCTCCGTCCCACTTCAAGGTTCCTACTTTCCTTTTTGGTCCGTCCCACTTCAAGGTTCCCTTCCATAAATGGCAAGTTTTGAACATATTTATACCCTTATGATTTAATATATTTACAAAAAAACCATTCATTATACCCTTATAAAGTTTAACATATTTAAAAAAAAAAAAAACAATCATTAACTACTATTCCCTACCCCACATTTAACTTTTACATTCTCTCTCCTCTAATCTTCTACCCACTTTAAAAAAAACCAATCATTAACTATTATTCCCTACCCCACATTTGACTTTTACATTCTCTCTCCTCTAATCTTCTACTCACCTTCAAAAAAAAAATCTTAAGAAGCGTGAAATCCAGTGAAATCCACACCAAGGAACCTTGGTGTGGGACGGAGGGAGTATTTCTTAAGCTCTAATAAAGATGATTCCACAAAAACCCTAGTGAGGAATCAATCCTCTCACCTAACCCTAGAAATTTGTGTTGCACTAAAACCCGTCTCAGGTTGTATATATATATACACATACATATACTCCCACTCTTATCTGGTTCATCACACTGTTGTGGTTTCATCTGGTTTTGTTGCCAAGTAGCCATGAATACTAAAAGTAGAAGCAGTAAGTCCCTTTGTGAGAAGTCAATGGAGATGATGACAAACATAGTCAAACTGTCATCCTTGTCAATTGCCAAGAGAAGCCTGGGAACATCTGCATCTCCACCAGCAACCAAAAGGGTAGAAACGACATTGAATAATCCACATCAGCCTCAGTTTCCTCAGAGCCTTAGATCGCAAGAGCCAAAACCCATTTCCTTCTTGATTCATCCAGCTGAAGGGAACAAGGCATTGAACATGATCCGTGAGGACACAATAGACGGAAGGGCCTCAGATTATATCAGAAAGGTGCATGACAAAAACCATAGTTTTCTAGACGAGGCTTATAAGCTTTCTGCAGACATTATGCCTCCCCCACCTCACATAGTTCCGTACTAGTCTCCTTGTCTATCCGTTTTTTTTTTTTCATGCTTTTACTGCTACTTTTAATTTGAATAAATCAGTGACAGGATTATCTACTATGCTTGGTTGCAGAAGCTCATCTTTTTTTCTTTTTTTAAATTCCTTATTTGCATGTTTTCCCGATTCTACTGATAAAACCCTTGTGGTCCTCAGGCTGATCTTTATGTTTGTAAAGCTTGAATAGACTATGCTGATTCTCTGTTTAAGTCCTATCCTGAATCTTGCTGTGAGACTGTTTTTAGGCTATTGAACTATAGAAGCATACAGTGCAATACTAGAAATTTTTAGCCTTAAGCGTTTAAATATTTTCCTAATTCATCTGTAGAATCAATGGTCTTAATCTTTAAGCTTGATTTAAAATAGTAGAGTATAAACTTAAAGAACATTATTCTCATTTGCTCCAATGAAATTTTGATAAGAATACGGAATAGAAACTAGAATAATTTCTGCTGGGAATAACACATGCGTATGAAATTAATCATTCTAAAGTACTCCGAAGTCCCAACACCTAGAAGATTTTAGTGGGAAAAGGAGGATAAGTCCATTTTGTTAGGAGTCTAATATAGATTGAATATAATCATCGCGTGCGTGTTTTGGTACAGTCATGGTCATGGTGAATCGCTTTTAGGAGTAATTTTTAGTGAAAGCACGGAAATGGAATCTTGGATTGATCTCCTTAGTCGTTAAGAAAATGAAATGGACAACTTTAGTATGTGTGCACTCAGTGGTGTACTATTATATGATGTTTGATTGTGGAAATCCAGCAAAATACAGTATACTCCCTCCGTCCCGTCCGAAGAGGCAAAGTTTTGGCCTTGCACGGAAATTAAGAAAAGTGATGTAGGAAAGAGAAAAAGTGTATAGTGGAATAAATGTTGTGAGTATGAAAGGTGAGGTAGGAAAGAGAAAGTGGGGTAGAGAATAGTTAGTGGATAGTTATTGTGAATATGGCAAGTGGGTCCCACAAATAAATAAGTAATAAAAAAACTTTCCATTTTTGGGTTGTGCCCTTTCAAATGGGACGTCCGAAAAGGAAATGTGTGCCTCTTCGGACGGGGCGGAGGGAGTATGCTTTTTATGCTCTGTTTTTATACTTTGCTAGAGTTCTCAAATGCCAGAACTGTAATATGACCACCAATCTTCATTTAAGATCACCAGTGAAGTCAAAAGTTGGTAACTTGTATTTTGAAAATAAGTAGTTCTCCATCTTCTACTTTTAAACCATATCCCCTGACACCATCTGTTAGGCCCTAACCCATCATCTAAAAGATACAATATCCTTTTCGAGAAAAAGGAAATCCTGGATAAGCTAACATTATCCCCATATCGCAAACACAAAGGACCACCGCCTGCCCTTACCATCAAAAGTGAGGACCCAATTCAATTTACATTCACACAAAATTAAAAAAGATGACACAACATATCACTGCAACATGATATCACTTTATATTATCATGACAACACTACAAATTGACTCTCCACTAGTAACCCCAACTTGATATTTTTCTGAGCACTATTCTATTACTACAACAACAACAACAACAAAGCCTTAGTCCCAAAATAATTTGGGATCGGCTAACATGAATCCTCATATGCCATCGTGTAAAAAGGTATTCTATTGATTTTGATAAATTCAAACCCCCCATTTCAGCAACAAACAAAAGGGCTTACCTCTCAAATTACAAATACCAAAAGCATACAATAATAATAAGCATAAATTAACTAACAAATGGAAGGGGGACATGAGTCTTTGGTCTGTACATTAGTAACATTACAAACAATTAGCTCTAATCAAACTAATTACCTGATAATTATTATTTTTCCTTCTTTTTTGGGGTTTTCTGCTTTCTCAAGCAACATTGATAACGTTATTGTCATTGTTGAAGCTTGACATCACCTGAAATGCGGAATGCCTAGACTGATATTGATCTGATGACAGTGATAGAGATAGCTTGAGAGATAGAGGTGAAGATTCAATTGCTGGTTTCTGGCTTAAACTAACATCTGTTGATGCATTTGGCATTGGCAGACTTGGAATTGGACGGGCAGGAATAGTTGATCCGAGAGAGAGTTTTTCCGCAGGATTTTCAATCTGTACCGGTTTTGCTTGAAGGGGTGCCATTGGAAATCCACTGAGGGTAGACATTTCTTGAGAAGGCAGCATTGGTGGTGGTAGAACAGATTGACTTGCGTTGTTATCTTGATGGCCTTGCTCTTCTTCCATTGGATTTGCAGCAACCTAAACATCAATTAAAGCCCAATCTTTATATTTGAAAGATCAAAGATAAGGTTACGTTGAGCTATTTCAGGAATTCTATCTTTATATGATTCAGATATAATAAATCTTGATTCGATCACTTGCATAGGGTATTCAGATCAAATCTTATGGCATATAACAAAAAGCAATAAATTCACTGAAAAATCTTTTAACTATCAGATTGCTTCCATAGCAGTAAGAGGAGCAGGCCGGACAGTGTTGAACGATGACAAAGTTAGCATTTTCAGAAGTCCTGTAAACTAGTGCTCCGGATTATAGCCTAGTATTAGTTTTGTTTGATTGATATGAACTGAGAACAAAGATAAAAATAACACACCAATTGATTGGTTAACGTTATTTATTTCACAATTGTTTGATTGAAGGAATTACCGCATCGGTAGTGATATCAAAGAGACTAGATCTGCGTCTCCGGCGTTTGAGGTTGCTGTGGCGGAGGAAGTATTTCTGAGCATGGCTTGCAACTTGTGTAGCCGTACGAGTTTTGACGAAATTCCTGGAGATTCCTTTCCAATCTCCTTTCCCTACTTTCTGCAATCCAATCAGGAATAATTTGTGTTCATCCTCTGTCCATGGAGTCCCTGTAAACCCAATCACAAAATCGATAAGCGATTCCAGATTCAACAAAATGTATAGTACAAAATACAATTAACACAATCAAACAGAAAATTGCCAGGCGTTCGTCAAAATGCCTAAACCAGTTCATAATCCGTAATCAATATCAACGGATTGCTTTTAAAAGCAGATAACTTGGATGAAGTAATTGTAAGATGAAAAGGGATCTGACCTCGTTTGCGCTCCCGGCTGGCGTTAGATTGATTACGTACGGCATCATCAGCGGAGGCATAACCGGTGTCTGCAGCGACGGCAGCAGCAGCAACAACATCGGCGTTAGATGATTGTTCATTAGGCTGCTGATACTGTGAAAGATTATTCAAACTAACACTCTTCCTCATAGGATCAACCTTAACTCTAACACCGAACAACATAATCTCGCCGCCGCCAGAGCCGGCAACTACAGAAGAATCTTCATCTGTGGGGGACGAACAAGTGTGAGAATTGTTGCCCGAATCACAGCAGCGTGACATCGTAACCGAAATCGAGAAAGAATGGGAGAGATTAATGTTAGTATTAGGGATTGCTCCGAATTGGAATTGAGGAGGAGGAGGAGGAGGAGGAGTTAGGCCGTACAGCGCGCGTTTGTAGACTCACTCAAAAGAGAAATATATAATAACTTAAATGTGGAGAGGGAGAGAAGATAAGAGCTATCAATTTGGATCATGCAAATATTTAATCTCATCCATTATTTGTTTCTATTTCGTAATACATGTCTCATTTTTCTTTTTCCGTTTTAAAACAAATGTCTCATTTTTTAAAATGAAATAATGTTAGTGTCATTTTACTTTGCTACAAATAATGCACAATTGTTCAATTGTTCGTAAAACACATTGTTTATAATTATTGACAAGTCAAATACTATACTTCTACCGTTACTAAATTGAATGCACGAGTATTAAGAAAAAATTAAGTTTTGTGAGCATGCAAATTAAAGTAGGAGCAAGATAGAAAGATATTTGTTGTAAAATTGACATTTTGGATAACTAGCATTTGTTAAGGGATATGATAATGGATATCCAAAAGACAAATTACTAACTACTTCCTTCCTTCGATCTAAAATAATTATTGTTTTTAAACTTTTCATAATTTTAAGAAATATAATTATTACTACATATTAATGATAAAAATATCAATTTTAGTCCTATTTATTATTCATTCCTTCTATATTAATCCTCTTAACAATCCAATTAATAAAGTGATATTTTATTGATTGCATCGAGATTATTCGATACACTCTAATTAAAAACATCAATAAAATTATTACATCTAAAATTTTGTAAGCAAATTTTTATAACTATTTGAGCCATAGTATTATTCTTAATTTATTTAGAATGGAGAAAGTATTTATTTTGGGATTGTGTTACTGGTAGTATATAATTAGATCATATCCTTGCCATTTGGCAATCCCATGTGGAGGCTAATTGGAGTTAGCAGAGGTTAGGTGGCAGGCTGTGTATGGTTCATCCTAATAATTTTTGGCAGGTATCTTACGGATCCCGCGCCCATCATGGTCAATGCTTGTGGGTTTTCTTATCGTTGACTTTGCTAAACTGGAGCAACTTACTAACTTATGTTTGTCCCTTTAACAAAAAAAAAAAAATACTCCCTCCTTTCCCAATCTAAATGCACACTTTAACTTTTCACTTAAATTAATGAGAAAGTATTATATTGAAAGTGTTGTGAGTGTGAAAGTAAAACAGGAGAGAGAATGAGTGGAGGGAATAGTAAATTATAATAGTGTTGTGAGTATTAAAATAATGTAGGAAAGAGAATGAGTGGAGGGAATAGTAAAGATTTCTTTCCATTTTAGGAAATGTACACGTAGATTTGGGACGCCCAAAATGAAAAGTGTGCACACTTAAGTTGGGAACGGAGGAAGTATACCTTTTTTTTTTCATAAATGAAACAAAATGAAAGTAAGACTAGTTCAACCGATTTCTGAATAATCAATTTTGTCATTTCATTATATATTTTTTTAGTAATTTAGGTGTCGATGCATATAATTATAGGGTCTATGAGTAACTCTTCTGAAAAAATGTATTTTTAAATTCGAAATGACATTTTTTTAAATAACTGAATTTTAAAAAAAAAAAAAAAAGGAGCAATGACAATTTTTGTAAATAATTGAACTTCGCAACACCCTTTGACACTCTTCAATACAACTGGAGCTCTGCAACACCACATCTGGTTATATCAAACATTACCACTTGCAACACCACATCCGGTTATATCAAACATTACCACTGACCATCTTTTAACACTTTCGTTTGAGAACGTAAATGACGTATTTTGTGGTTTTTAAACCCATAATCACGGGGCAAAGCTCAGTAGCTTTTGTATGTCTCGATATTTCTTTCGTCAACAAACCTTCTATACTCCCTCCGTTCCGTCCGACTTAGGACGTTTTGCACATTTGGCCCCACCCGACTTCAGACGGCCCAAATGGAAAGTTTATATTACTTTTATATTAAATGAGACCCACTTGTCATACTCACAACAATAATCTCATCACTATTTATCCCACTCATTCTCTCTCCTATTTAATTTTTCACACTCACAAGTCACAACACATCCTCCACTCATTCTCTCTCTTAATATTATAATAGTATTCCTTAATCTCCGTGTCGGGAGTGAATGTCCTAAGTCGAGTGGGACGGAGGGAGTATATTATTTTTAAAGGTTCTGAATATCATCTTAAAGATTCTAGATATCTAAAAACTTTTGACATTGAGCGCACACGAAATTTCACTTATTTACAAATCTTTCGGATATTAGTTTCAAAGGTTCTAAATATCAATCTCAAAGGTTTTGGATATCCAGAAACCTTTAACTTTGATATCTAAAAGGTTTGTTTGTTATGACCTTATTTTATTCAAATGTGTTTTTTAATTAATATCCAAAATTCATAAAATAAATAAAAATCACAAAATGTTCAACTCTGTCCAAACCGTCAATTGAGCATATTCCCTTTTCTCTTTTCTCTCAACAAAAAAAAAAAAAAAAAAAGAAAAGAAAAAAGGCATGCATGTGCGTAGATGTGAGCGTATCAAATAATAATCGCCATTGGTGGTGGTGGGATGCATCTCTTGTTGAAGGATAAGTCCATGTCCAGATAAGATAGTGCCTCATCCATGCCTTTCGCTTTCTGCAATCTTCTTAAACTTTGAGCTCTTTTTCTTTTTACTTTTACTTTTATATACTCCCTCCGTCCCGGCAAGAGTGTCACCCTTTTAACCTTTTAAGGGTGGCACGTAAATTAAGGAAAAAAATGGGAAAAAAAATGTTGTGAGTGTAATTTGAAAATAGGAGAGAGAATTAGTGGAGGAAATAGTAAATTTAAAAAGTGTTGTGAGTGTAATAGTGTTTTAGGAGAGAGAATGAGTGGAGGGAATAGTGAGTGGGTGTAATAAAATATTAATAAAACATTTCCTTTTTAGGAAAGGTGACGCTTCAAACGGGACGTCATTTTTTGTAAAAAGTGACACTTTTGCTGGAACGGAGGGAGTATTAACTTATGAAAATGCAACTTAATAAAATGACACATATGCATGAACGGATCTACAGTAGTGCCTGGTATTATCCAGACAATCAGGAAAAAAATAAAAAAAAATTGCAAAACGACGTCGTTTAATGTTTCGCGTCTAGTGAAACCTATTATATTTATGTATGTAAAGTGGTGCTTAGTGAAACCTATTATCTCTTATAAATCTTATGTTTATGTATGTAAATATTTTGAATTTTAGTTTCGCGTCAATTTTTTTTTTTTTTAAGTAAAAACAGGCGACACCAAAACATTTTGTGTAGATCCGCCGCTGATCGCGTCAGTTTTATGAATGCTAGCCTGTGAAAGTGGATCAAATGAATATCCGATCGAATAATTAATTACATTATAATGATTTGGAAATAGTTAATGAGATAATTTGGAAGATGTGATGTGGATTTGTTTAAGTAATTGTATATCTTATCTCTTTGATTAAGGATTAGCAAGTTGATCCCATCAATGTTATCTTCTCAATGACAGATGAAAATGACTCCACTTTGTCTCTTCTTTATGATCCTCTCCAAGGTACATTTATCTAAGATGCCCAAATCCCACATTAAAACAATCAATAAATTGCAACAATCTACAATACAAGGGTAATAGGATTATTTTAATATTTTAATTCAAAACTGACAATTATGTTGAATAAATTTTTTGATAAGGTATACTCCCTTCGTCCCGCTAAAAACTGCACACTTTCCTTATTGAGCGTTTCACTACAAACTGCACACTTTTTAAAATGACAAAGAATTTTTACTATTTCACCCACTAATTCTCTCTCATACTTACTTTTATACTCACATTACCAATCAACTCAATCTCTTCAACCTCACTTTTCATACTCACAACACTTACGTCACTAATTTTTTTCTTAATTTGCGTGCAAACAAAAGAATCGCATGCGTTGTAGTGGGACGGATGGAGTATATTATTGGACGGAGGACTAATCTTTTTATCAATTTAATTTATTTGCTTTAACACGAGCTTATGAACTAAGCTTTAATCATCTTACTCTATCTATCCTATAACATAATACATCCTCCGTCCTGATTTAATTTTCTTAATTTGAACACAGAAGTTAATAAAAAAGTAAACGTTGTAAGTATGAAAAGTAAAATAAAAACGAAAAAATGACTTCACTTTGTTGTTGTTGTAAGAATGAAAAATGAGCTTTGTTGTAAATTTTAGACAATAAAGCAACTAACGACCTTAAATTGGAAATGGAGCACTATGAAAAGAGGAAACATTCAAACCATGTTTGGCCCTACTAAGTGCTACCTTTTTCTTCCTTTCCATGATTGAAATTTATGATGCTAACAACCACAATCCATTTCTTAAATCTTCTTATCGGAAAATTAAGGGACAGGAGTTGATATTGATAACCTGTAAAGCTGTCGAGAATATCCAAAATTAATGATAATCTCTTTTCAATTTGTTTTGTATTTTATTATTAATGATAGATAAAATGATACTTAGTGTATCAATCGACATAAAATAGGCAAGCACAACCTACCCCTTATAGATTATGAGTTTCAAACCCATAACCTCATCTATTCTATGGGAAAGTTTTTAGAAGGAATCATGTCGTTAAAAGTTAACCGGAATTCGTTAATTGGCCTTTTTCAGATTAATCGGAACCCATTAAGCTCTCCGCTCTCGAGTCAACGAGACATTCCGGGACTGCCCCTGCATCCCGACATCAAAGTGTACTCAACATACGTTATCACACGTAAAAATACAACTTTCCTCGAAAAACGCATTTTTCGGAACTTTTCGGGGGCATTTCGGACATTTTTCGGACAGTTATTTAAAAAACGGACAAAATTGAAAATAACGGGACAAAATCCCTAGCCTAGGTGAGTCACAGGGGCACGTGGCACGCATGCACCACTCCCCAAATCAACATCAATCAAATTCGAGGGTGAAAAGACCAAAATGCCCCTAAAATTGAGGAACCGGGCGTCCGGCCTGTTTTACTGGAAAAACCAGAATTCTCATCAAGCCCTCCAATTTTCCAAAATACCCATAAACCTCCCAAATTGAACCTTAGGCCGTCCGGCCTGTTTTGCATTTTCACCCCTATAAATAAAATGGCCTTCAGTTGTAAAAAAAAAGGAAAAATATTACTCTCTCCCTCAAAAGCCCACGGCCCAACCCTGTTATACCCCCTCCCGAGCCCCGTTTTATCTCGATTTGCGTGAAAATTTCGTTTTTCGATCAAACACGAACTAAACAACCTCGAAACACCTTTCAAACACTGAAATCGTATCCCGTATACGTAAATCGAGCCAAAGAGTCAACCCCTAGCCATAGGTAACACACTCTCTCCCTAAAAACTCGTTTCACCTCGATTTACGCGTCAAACGCTATTATCGTTTCGATCAAAACTTTCGAAATGTAGACGTAACGCCGTCTACGGGGCCCGATACGTTTTACCCCTTAATCATCTTCTCTCCCGCAACAGAAGTAATTTCGAGTTAAAACGGCGTTCCGATCACGTTTTGTACGTTTATGTCATTTACAGTCCGGATCGTTTGATCCGTAGATTCGCTTTTTTATCGTCCGAACCGTTTGGTTCGTGATCGTCATTTACAAAATCCGGATCGTTTGATCCGTCGATATCGTCATTTAATTTATGTACCTTTACAACTCTGAGCCGTTTGGCTCGTCGATCGCATCTTTACTGTCCGGATCGTTTGATTTCGTTGATACCGCACTTTAAATACTGCTATTTACAAGTTCGAGCCGTTTGGCTTTTGATAGTATTTACTTATAAAAGTCCGAGTCACAAAACGACTCGTTGATCACATATCATTTAATACCTTTTTTCATAAAATTGGTCACAATGTAATGCTCGGTTCAAAATCGGAGTTCGTCATTCGAACTCCTTTTCAAACAACGCAAAATCGACGTTTGGCATTCGAAACGCTCATTTTGACTCCAAACTGACATTTGACATTCAAACGATCTTTTCATTAAAATCAACGTTTGACATTCAAACTAAAGATTTAAGTTCGTCACTTGAATAATCAAATTTTTAATAAATAAATTTTGAACATTTATTTTAAATTGAAATTACTACATTCTTCATCCCAAAATGAATGATAATTTTTTTACAAATAAATTTTGAACATTTATTTTGAGATTATACGTTTACCCGCTTCAAATATATGCTCATTCCGGATGTTAAAGGCTGCTCTACTATTTCCACTTCTGGCGCTCTAATCAGTGATAAATTGAATTCGACCTAGAGCGAGTGAGTGATGGAACAACGATCTACTATTTCCTGACAACTTGTTCTTTGTTCAAACCCAGTAAATTGTTCAAACCCAGCAGTAAATTGTTCTTTGTTTGCATTGCTCTTGTTGTAAATTGTTCTTTGTTTGCATTGCTTTTACTAGAAAAAGAAAAAGAAATACGGATCTGAAAGTGATTGTGAAAGTGTTGGAAGCTCGGCTTTTTGATTTGGTAATTTTTATTACTCCCTCCGTCCCTAACATTTACAGGTGTGTTGATCGATTGTCAACCGGTCTTGCTTACACCCAATCGGTAAACAATTTTTTTTTTTTGTGGGTGTGTTGACCGATTGGAGTTTGTGGGTGTGTGGACCGATGTCAACATACCCACAAACTCCATCGGTCAACACTGTCGATCAACACACCAAAAAAATTGTTTACCGATTGGATGTCTTAATTGGATAGGTGTTGACCGGTTGTCAGGCGGTCAACACACCCCCAAACTCCAATCGGTCAACACTCCAATCCCGGTAAACTATTTTTTTCTGGGTGTGTTGACTGATTGGGTGTGTTGACCAATTGACAACCGAACCGATCAACACACCCACAAAAAAAATGTTTATCGATTGGGTGTGTTGATCGACCGGTCAACACACCCAATCGGTAAACATTTTTTTTGTGAGTGTGTTGACCGGTTCGGTTGTCAATCGGTCAACACTGTGATGATGTGTGAATGTATCGAAAATTTTCCCATTTTTGTTTGAAAAAATCAACGAAAACGGAGTCTCCACGCCATTTTAATTTTGAGGGCCAAAACTTTGAAAAAAGCCCGAGATCGAGAGATTTAGGTTCGGAGGTCATGTTACACGCGCGGGAAGGACGTTAGTGTGCACCGGAATGCCTCGTAAAACGAGTCTTCCAAGCTGAAAATCATTTGTGTGTGTCTGTGTGTGTGTTTTGGCCAAAATACTTTGAAACTCAGAAAAGTAAAAATAGGGATATCTTTTCAAGACTTTAAACTGATCCCATGATTTTTTGGGGGATTTTGGATTGAGATTTGGTACTCAAAAGACCTTTTGAAGTTGAGAGCCATTTCTGCCAGAATGAAAAAGGCAGTGGACCTTTGATTTTGAAATGGATTCAAGGGTCTTAAAACTTCATAATCTGGATAAACTCAGAGAATGAAAGTTGTTCTAGACACCTTAAATAAGATTTGTGCGAAGGAATTTTCCATTTTGGAAAATATTTGAGGTCAAAACCTTCTGGAAACCTCAGATATGAGATCTGGATTCCCAGAAGCTGATGAACTAGCCTCTGAAAGAAAATTTGAAAAGAGGAGTTTTACTCACCCAAAAAATAAAGTAAAAATATGTCTGGAAATCTATGGATGTTGGCTACAAAAAGTGTTTTGTAGTCAACACCAAATTCCAAGTTCATCTGTGTCCAAAAATTAAGACAATGGACTGAGGTCTGGGAAAATTGCTACTGGACAGCAACTTCCCAAGAAAGAAAATATGATTTTAAGGGGGGTTTTGCATCCATGCTTGTCCCCATTTCCCTAGGTTTTGGTTAGTGATCACTAGACATTTTAGTGGTGAATCAACTATACCAAACCATCCTTGGGGTACATTAGGACTAAGCATTTCATTTTGCTTGGGAAGGGGATTTTTATCCTTTGAAAATGAGATTTTATGCTTGAAAATGGTTTTTAGGGTTTTGAAAATGAGTTTTCTTTGCAAGAAAGTAAGAGAACTTGAAAATAATTTTTGATCTTTGTAGAAGATCATCCATGGAGATGGTCTTCCATGGTGATCTTCTTAGATCTAAAGCAAGAAGATGAAGGAACTACATTTTGTAGTTTGAAGATGCATGCATGGATGAGAGTTAGGGTAAGGAAAAGGAGGGTTTACCAATCTTCCTTGTGTTCTTGAGTGTTTGGCTTGAGTGTATGAGTGTTTAGGGCTTTAATATGAGAGTGAGTGTATGAGTATGAATTGGGAAAGATTGGAGAGAAAATGGTGACAATTCAAGTGAATTCTCACTTTGTTTTCTCTCTATATTTCGCCGAGGTTCGGTCTGCAAAATGTGTTGTTTCTCCTTATTTTTGTATTTGGAGGGCTCAATTTATAGCCCTCATGACTTTACAAAGTCATCCGCGCGGATTGGTCGCTTGGCGTGCCTTGTTCATTAAATGCGGCTCCGGCTTTGGACCTGAGGAATAAAATTCAAAAATCTCAGCAGAAAATGTTTTTCAACTTGCTGTTTCGGGATTTTCTTAATTCTTTTGCTTTTTGAGATTCCTTGGAAGGTTTAACTCTAAATAGCAATGCCCATTTTACCCTCACTTTGTTAGAAAGGTTAGGATAGTTAGGAATTGTTAGAAATGTTATAACTTTCGTTAATTTTCTAACGAAAATTCTAACAAGCTCAAATTGGAGCACTTACAGTAGCCCCTCGGCGACGGCGCTTTCGAAGGAAGCGGGGTCGTCGATAAGAGTAAGGCTTCATATTTGGCGGGATGATCGAGTGATCGGGTGGCTGAACCTAGCGATAGGCTACCTACGTATCCTGAACGGGAATCAAGCCAGTCGTAGTTCGGGTCTTTGACACCCTGGAGATGATGGCGTTTTAGGTGCCTTGAACCTGATGAGCGAGTTCTACAGTCGTTTGCTGGAAAGAAACTCTGCTGGGGATAAGAGATGACCATTTTTGGTCGATGGAGTATCATTCTACTTGGGGATAGGGATGACCATTTTCGGTCTCTGCTGGGGATGATTGCGATTTATCGCTTTCCTAGTGATAGCGTCTTAGGTGCCTCAAACCTTGGAGATGGCGTTTTAGGTGCCTCGAACCTTGAAGATGGCGTTTTAGGTGCCTCGAACCTTGAAGATGGCGTTTTAGGTGCCTCGAACCTTGAAGATGGCGTTTTAGGTGCCTCGAACCTTGATTTGAAATGGCCTTTCGGTGGACTTTGTCTGCTGCCGAAGGAGAGGGTGACCGTTTTGGTCGAGGGGCTTGACCTAATGATAGGCTACCTACGTATCCCTAGTGGGAATCAAGCCCTTTCGTAGTTCGAGTACTACTCGAGATTTCGTTGGCTTTTGGGATTAGTTAACTTTTCTTTGGGGATTTCGTTAGCCTTTCTTTGAGGAAAATCGGACGTATTCGTGCAGGAAATCGGTCTTACGTTTGACTGCCGTTGGATGATTTTGATGAAAGATACGGGATCTCGTTATCTTTCTCAGGGAGATCGGTCTTACGTTTTACTGCCGGGGAAGATTTTGATGAAAGATACGGGATCTCGTTATCTTTCTCGAGGAAATCGGTCTTACGTTTGACTGCCGGGGATGATTTTGATGAAAGATACGGGATCCGTTATCTTTCTCGGGGCACTCGGTCTTACGTTTGGCTTAGGGGTAATTTTGATGAAAGATACGGGATCCGTTATCTTTCTCGGGGCACTCGGTCTTACGTTTGGCTAGGGTAATTTTGATGAAAGATACGAGATCTCGTTATCTTTCTCGGGAGATCGGACTTACGTTTGGCTAGGAAGGAATTTGATGAAAGATACGAGATCTCGTTATCTTTCTCGGGGCATTAGGTCTTACGTTTCTTGCTTGGGGAAGAATTTTGATGAAAGATACGAGATTTCGTTATCTTTCTCGGGGCACTCGGTCTTGCTACGTTTCTTGTCGGGAATGATTTTGATGAAAGATACGGGATCCGTTATCTTTCTCGGGGAAGAATCGGTCTTACGTTTTTGCGGGAAGGATTTTGATGAAAGATACGGGATCCGTTATCTTTCTCGGGAGCCTTCGGTCTTCACGTTTCTTGCTTGGGAATTGATTTTTGATGAAAGATACGGGATCCGTTATCTTTCTCGGGGCACTCGGTCTTACGTTTGCTGCTTAGGGGTGATTTTGATGAAAGATACGGGATCCGTTATCTTTCTCGGGAGCACTCGGTCTTACGTTTGGCTAGGGGTGATTTTGATGAAAGATACGGGATCCGTTATCTTTCTGGGCACTCGGTCTTACGTTTTGACTATAGGGAATGATTTTGATGAAAGAAATGGGATTAGTTATCTTTCTCGGGAAATCGGTCTTACGTTTTTTCGCCGTTTGATTTTGATGAAAGATACGGGATCCGTTATCTTTCTCGGGGCACTCGGTCTTACGTTTGGCTAGCCGGGAATGATTTTGATGAAAGATACGGGATCTCGTTATCTTTCTCGGGCACTCGGTCTTACGTTTGGCTGGGAAGATTTTGATGAAAGATACGGGATCTCGTTATCTTTCTCGGGGCACTCGGTCTTACGTTTGGCTGCAGGGAAGATTTTGATGAAAGATACGGGATCTCGTTATCTTTCTCGGGGCACTCGGTCTTACGTTTGGCTAGCCGGGAAGATTTTGATGAAAGATACGGGATCTCGTTATCTTTCTCAGGGGCACTCGGTCTTACGTTTGAGTGCTTAGGGGAATGATTTTGATGAAAGATACGGGATCTCGTTATCTTTCTCGGGGCACTCGGTCTTACGTTTGAGTGCCCAGGGGAATGATTTTGATGAAAGATACGGGATCTCGTTATCTTTCTCGGGGAGACTCGGTCTTACGTTTGGCTAGGGAAGATTTTGATGAAAGATACGGGATCTCGTTATCTTTCTCGGGGCACTCGGTCTTACGTTTGGCTACTCAGAATGATTTTGATGAAAGATACGGGATCTCGTTATCTTTCTCGGGGCACTCGGTCTTACGTTTGACTTGCTGGGAATGATTTTGATGAAAGATACGGGATCTCGTTATCTTTCTCGCTGTGGAGAACGGTCTTACGTTTGGCTAGCAGGGGAATGATTTTGATGAAAGATACGGGATCAGTTATCTTTCTCGGGAGCACTCGGTCTTACGTTTTGCCTTTTGATGAAAGATACGGGATCCGTTATCTTTCTCGGGGCTTTGGTCTTAACGTTTTGAATGATTTTGATGAAAGATACGGGATCCGTTATCTTTCTCGGGGCACTCGGTCTTACGTTTTAAGGGACTTTGGTTAACTTTGGAGAAGTTGGGAGGCGAATTGCGAGTCACTGGAATTTTAGGGCAAAAGGGTCATTTGACCCTTGCAATCCTGTCCGCGCGGATAGGGTTTGAAAACCAGGGGGTATTAATGAGGGGCCAACGCCCTTCCTCTTCCCCATTCAGTTTTCTGAAAATCCGAGAGCAGAGAGAGAGAAACCGAGAGAAGGAAGCCATTGTTGCTCAAAAAGCTTGAAAATTCCTCCGATTTCTTCGAGCAATGGAACACGGGGAAGGTGCTTTTCAAGGTCAAGGACGTGGCCCGGTAGCGGAGAGGCGATTGGAGCTCGTCTGAATGAGGAGGCATTACAATCTTTCGCAATCGGTTGCGGAGGAGCATTACCCCGATGCTTGGCAACATTGGGCTTCGGATTCGAATCTCCGAACGGTATACTTTGAAACCCTTTGATCCCTTTGTTGATTTCTTGTTTGAAATTTGAATTTTGGGTGATTTTTGAATTTTTTTTTTTTTTGAAAATTTGAATGA
Organism: Adenophora triphylla var. japonica; assembly: GCA_022495995.1. NCBI lineage: Eukaryota > Viridiplantae > Streptophyta > Magnoliopsida > Asterales > Campanulaceae > Adenophora > Adenophora triphylla. The sequence continues at coordinate 557,239 of JAFEMH010000192.1, forward strand.
TTGATGTTCATTGATTTTTGAATTTTTTTTTTGAAAATTTGAATGATTGATGTTCATTGTCTTGGATTTGATTTTGATGCTATGCATGTTGCAATGAATTTGTTGGTGTCCCGAATATGCATTTTGCTTGGGAAAAGAATTGGCATTTTTGCCACACATTTTTTTTTTTGTATCCGAAAATTGTATGTGAAAATTCGAAAATTGTGATTTTTTTTTTTTGAAATTGAATATTGCATGTTGATGATGATGATTTTTTTTTTGAAATTGAATATTGATATTGATGAATGATGCAATGCATGCATTTTGTTTGGAAAGAATGGGCATTTTGCCAATATGGGATGTATGTATGTTTAGGATAAATATATTATTATTTTTTTTGAAAAGTGGGACGGATTTTTCCTCCCGTTGCATGTAAGATGGATGATATGCATGTATGCAAAATTTTTTTTTTGAGATGATGGATGGTATGCATGTTATTTTATGAAAATGGGACGGAGTTTTTACTTCCGTAGGAATGCATCTTTTTTTTTTGATGAATGCATTGGGATTTCTTGGCTTGTCTTTTACGCTTCAGAAAAATGGGGCTATGCTCATTGTATCTTTGTTATCTTTGTCGAAATTTTTTTTTTTAATGCATGTGTATGCTTTCTCTTTTTTTTTTTGTGCAAATGCAAATGCAATTTTTTTTTTGACATTTTCTCTCTTTTTTTTTTTTTTGCGGGGCGAAACCGTTTTGGTGACGGAGCAGTGGAACAAAATGAAGACTCGAGGATCGGTGGAGTTCGTGGTTGACTTGTGGGACCGCGCAGAATGCGGGCCGAGGGGCTTTGCCGAGTCAGGGACGAGTTGTTGTTGAGACGAGGCTCTGGGGAGTTCGTTGAGTGCTTGAGGAAATTTGGTCGAAGTTCCCTAAGAGCAAGGGCTTGATGTTTGCTCTGGCGCGGCATTGGTGGGACGCGACCCACACCTTTCACTTCTTACGGGGCGAGGCTACGGTTCGCCCTCCCGATTCTGTTGCGATTACGGGCTGTGTCCTTTAATGGACGCGGCATTGAGTGGCGGGATGGCTACGGCGATGCCTTGATCTGCCGAGGCTCTTACGGGATTTTCCCCTATTCCCCAAAAAGGGGATGGGGATGGAGTATGCCGTGGTCTACGGCAAGATTGTGGAGACCATAGCGAGCTATGAGGTGGGGAGGAGAGGATAGGCGCCGATCAGATTGCCAGGGCCTTCTTGTGGTTTTGCCTTTTCGAGCACCCTCTTTGGGCATGCTTTGAGGGACGGCGGTCTTTGCCTTGTTGAGGTCCTTGGAGGACATGGAGATGGCGGAGATGTCTCGTGGGGAGAAGGCGGGCCTGGCGAGCTTTACTTTGCTCTCGATAGGTACAAATGAAGGGCTGTGAGCTCTTTTGTCTTGCTTTGAGTTTGCCCGGAGGTATAAGCTCTCTTTTTGCTTTCCCTCTTTTTTTTTTGAGCACGCACTTTTCTTTTCGCACTTTGGATTGATTGGATTTTTACCTTTCGCAGTATGGGCGTTGGAGTTTTCCATGTCACGATGTGGCTAAAGGCGGCCCGGCGGAGTGCGATCGGGCGTATCCGGCCATGCGGTCTTGGTCCCGAAGCATGCCGGGAGAAGATAAGCTCCGGGGGCGTACGACTCTCGGGTACGCGGATTGCCTTCCTTTGACGGAGGCCGAGACGGATGAGGGGATGATATTCTTCCCACAGGATCGCTTCGAGGTGGCGTGCGAAGGCGGCGCCGAGATTTGCTGTGCCCGCCGGAGGATTACGAGAGGTCGACTGCGATGCATATTATGCGGGAGAGAGGGTGACGCGCCGGCATGGCGTGAACTCGCCTTTGAGGACACCGGTGGAGCCTCCCGCCGATATGATGCACCGGCGATCGGTCCGTGACTGGGATGATTACCGAGCCGGCCGGCACTTCTCGGATTTCGTGGCGATTGAGCCATATGCGACATTCGTCTTGAGGAGGCCGAGGATGCCTCGGGTTACGGATAGGGAGGGGCTTGGGATCTCGCGGTACCCTCGGACGGACTTTTCCTATATCCCGAGGATGGGAGTCCGATTGAGGGTGCGGATCCACTCGGCCGAGCGGCTTCCACGAGCTTTCCGGCCTCGTCAGGGTATGAAGGTATGGCTTTTACGCTTCGCCTCTTCCTTTCTTTCTTTTGTTTCATCATCTTTAGCATCACTTCTTTTTTTGACGCTTTTGCTTTTGTGCGGTTTTCGGAGGTGGTCGTCGAGAAGGCGACGAAGCAAGTGATCGGGGCAGAGATTCATCGGGAGGATGGTCGCTTGCGGGGCTCCTCGAGCTAGAAGCGAGGCGACCACGGCCGGCGCGCTGTCGGACGGGAGGCTTCCCTATTCGCTCGAGACTTCCTCGAGACTCCTCTGTCTCCTCTCCTTGATCCCCGCGCGGTGCGCCTTCGGATCACGTCATTCTCGAGGATCCACACGGGCGGGGACACGTGTGGCGGCATGGCGGGTCGTCTTCGTACGTCCGGGAGTCGGCGCCTTCACCTTCGGATACGATTTTTCGCGAGATCTCGGCTTGCCCTATCGGAGCGTACACGGTTGGTCTGACGAGCCTCTTTGGAGACGAGGACGATTACGAGCCCGAGATTTTCGGGGCTCTGAGGAGGCGGGCCCGAGTCGCAAGAGGGCGGGGGCGGACATCGGGCGCTGAGACTCGATTGACTTTTTTTTTTTGAGATTTGAGATTGAGATTTAGATTTGTACGGCTTATGCACATTTTTTGGATGTAATAATTTAGGATTTTATTTATGTTTGTTTGTTTTTTTTTTTATGCACACTCTTTTTTTTTTTTTGGAATGTAATAATTTAGGATTTTATTTTATGAATGCAATGCGGTATGAATGCGGTGTTGCATGAGCCTTGGTTTTTTTGCAAGGGTGTTTGGTATATGGGTGGTTTTGGGGAGGTTTTTTTTTTGCACGGGTTTCGAGCAACGGGACGGAATATTCCTCTTTTGGTGTAGCGACTTGGGTGACTGCGGACATTTTCCTCGATGGAAAGCAACTCATCCGCGCGGATGGGGACCGCATCTCGACATTGTCCTTTAATTTTGCTACGAATCTGGTCTTGCTTTATTTCAAATTCAAATATCCTCTTGACCTCCGGTCAAACGGCCATTTTCGGGAGAAAGAGAGAAAAACCATGGAAAACTTTAGAAAAGCTCCATCAAAATTGCCCCAAGAATCCCAAATGTCATTCTTGACAAGTTCAAGGATTGGTCCCGGGAGATCATGCATGAGAGGAGGTCCTTCTTTGAAGAAAGGTACAAGGTGAAGTGCTTATGGTCCCTCAAGGAATTGGTTCCGGATTATGAGCTTTTGAGGGCTTCTTCCTCATTTTGGGACACTAGAAGGCATGTCTTTTGCCTTTCCTTCAACGAGATTGTTCCATTGTGGAAGAATTTCGGGCCTTGCTTGGAGGTCCGGAGGTGGAAGAGATAGCGGTTCCTTTGCCGGAGGGGCTTCTTTTGTCGACAGATTGTGCGTCCTCCTTCATCTTTCCCGGAGGAAGCGCAAGGTATGATCCGTGGTCCCGATCATTTCGATATTTCCGGTCTTCTGACAGATTTAGGGGCCTAGGTTTGGTGGATGATGCCTATTGGGATGCCTTTTGCACTTTGTATGTTTGGCACCTGTTCATGGTCTATTCCTTTGGGATGCGCCATCGGTCTTTCTTTGGATGTTGTCGTTCCTGTCGCTTTGGCGAGAGATGTCGTTCCTTTGATTACGGGGAGACTTTTCATGCTCTCGGCAGTTAGCTACCGGAAGGCGGTATATGCGCGGGGCGGCCCGTTCCTCTTGACCATGTGGGCGATGGAGCGTTTGGGGTTCTTCGGGAAACTTCGATATGATCGAGCCTTGGACTTTTGCCGGGAGAGGTGTTGATGTGGATTTTAATGATCGGGGCTCGTGGGAGCGTTGGATGGCTGGTCGCCCGAGGCCCAGAAGATATCAGATGGTCGGTGCCTTGTTGGCGGGTGGAGACTCGCAGAGTGCTTCGGGATGGGTCTCCCGTGGTCATGCTTAGGGGCTTTCTCGGTCTAGCTTCTATATTCCGGCTTTAGTTACGAGACAGTTTGGCTTGGAGCGGGGTTCCTTTGGAGGGTTTTGATGATATAGCCACCGGGGTGGTGGCTCCTGTTTCTATGGATGATCCCTCGGTGTTTCCATTTCTTTCCCGAGCATGGAGGTATGATGCCTTTCCTCCTCGGGTTATTCTCGGGCGTCAGAGACCGGTGTTCTTGACCACTTGGTACTGGATTGGTATGAGAGGCATGCAGGAGAGACTCGGTGGCTATTTTGAGGACGGCGTGAGGCCATTGTGGGTGCGGAGGACACATTGTTTACGAGAGGAGGAGGGCCGGCGAGGGCCAACCCTCATGACGGGGAGCGGAGACGGCGCGGCCGATTATGAGGCTTACGTCAAGAGACGGGGAGAGGAGGGCTCCTATGCTACTCGGCTAGGTTACGGGAGATGAGAGATGACGCTAGGGCTACTAAGGCCACGGCGAGAGGCGGGTTTGATAGATCCTGTTCCTATACGAGCTTGGTAGGAGGAGTACCGACATCTTTCTGATTCGAGAAAAAGAAGACTCGAAGGGGAAGAAGAGGGGAGAGGCCGTATGAGTGGCTTGGAGTGACTCACGAGGTCTCCGAGTATCCCTTTCTTGTCATGCGAGACACATTAGTTTGATTATGTATCTTAGTTTTCCTTTAGCGGGTTGCCGGTTGTAGGAATGAATCGGGCTTAGACTCATCAAAGAGCTTTTAACTTGTAATGAATATTTGAATTGCTTTAGAGTTTTTCGAGACGCTTTCATGGTCGATCAATTGTATTGATGCCAAAGTATGGCTTTTATTTGTGCTTTAGACCGAACCGTTTCCATTTGCCTACGTTCCCCTCATTTTGAGGAGCTCGGGTCTTCGTAGTTCAACTTTGATTTTTTTTTGTTGTTTTTTGTTTTTTTGTTTTTTTTTTTGTTTTTTTTTTTTTTGTTTTTTTTGTTTTTTTTGGTGCAACCACTGTTTTTTACCTAGGCCGCCCTTTTCGGGTTTCTAACCTAGTTGGGTATTACTCTTTTAGCACTCTTTTTTTTTTCTCTTTTTTTTTTTTTTCTTTGTTTTTTACGCGTAGTATCTGCGGCTTGTCACCATTCACTGGGTGTACAAAGGGATTCCCGTCGAGGTCCTGCAAGTTGCATGGCTCCTCGGAGAAGATCTTACGGACGACATATGGCCCGACCCATACAAGCTCCCATTTGCCGAGGGGTTGATACGGGTGGGGGCTTTTCTTTTAGAAACGAGATCACCTTCTCGGATCTCCCGATGCTTTACTTTCTTGTCGAAGGCTCTGGCCATTCTTCCTTGGTAGGCTCGGATGTGTTCCATGGCCTTCGATCGGCGTTCGTCTAGTAGGGCCAATTCGTCATGGCGACTGCGGAGCCATTCGACCTCGTTGATGCGGCTTTCCGGCGGTATACGGAGCGAGGATCTCTAGCTCGATTGGGAGTACGGCTTCCATTCCGTATGTGAGGGCAAATGGTGTTTCCCCGGTTGCCGTTACGGCGATGTTACGTAGCCCCGAGTGCCGAGTGTAACTTCTCGGGCCAATCTCTACGCCTTGGACGGCCATTTTCCGGATGATATTTTCCGAGTCTTGTTTCTTTGCCTTCGACGGCTCCGTTGGTTTGGGGCACATAAGGAGATGACTTGTGACGGGTTATTCGAATTCCGCCGGCGATTTTCACATTCCCCTTCGAAGTGGGATCCATTATACGAGATGATTTCGGTGGCAACCGTATCACGCACATGATGTTTTCTTTGATGAAGAGGGCAACTTTCTTTGAATTGAGGATTTTGTAGGACTTTGCGAGCATCCTTTCCGATTCCTTGAAGAAATCACCAATCTGCGTCTCTTTAGGCTCTTCCGCGGTTCCCAAATTCACACTCGTCAAAATCTCTTCGGCGGCTTGGGCTCGATTTTCCTCTTTCAGGACAACCGCTTAAAGGTTTTTTTTTGTTTGATTTTTTTTTTTCGTTTAATGTGTCTGCTTCTTTATCTAATGAGTTATTATTAAGTGTTTTTTTTTTAATTCGTCATTAGTTAAAGTGGCAATCAAGGGATACTCAGAAAGATTCGTCATTTCATTGAAAACGAAAGGGAATACGGCGCTTGCTACGGACTCGTAGTCTTCGGGCGTAAGGCCGTCGGACGACACTAGAGACTCGATCTTAACAAAGAGAGGCGGGAGGACTTGTCCTAGATTGACACAAAGGGACGGGGGACCAATCCAAGCTTGGTGATCATTTCCTCCTTGGTCGCGGACGGGCTGAGAGGTTTTCCCAATTCTTTAGCGGCTCTTTGTTGGTGGCCTCATGACTCGGGAAGCTGTCTTTGTTTTGTTTTCCTTTCTCAATTCTTTGCTATCATCTCTTGGACCGAGCCGAGATCAATCGGAGGTGCGGCACTGGACTTCTTCTTCGAACAATTCTTTGCATAACCGGACCATCCCAATCATCTGCGAGGGAAATTCCGTGGCCTTAGCTTTTGGCACGGTCGGTTCGAATTCGGGTTTCGGATCTTCTGGGCGTAGGAATAGTGGTTGTGAGCTTCTCGGCTGTTCCACCGAGTCGAGCACGCCTACGAAGGTATACTCACTCTTCGTGGTAGTGGTAGTCCCGGGTATCTTGGGTAGGTCCGGGAACATTCTACGGACCGGGTTAGCCTTGGTTCCTCCGAACTTGTTGAGGCTATCACGTAGCTTTAGCCATCTGCCGTAGGAGTGGGCTCTGTGATGTTTCTGGTTGTGTGGGACCCTTTACAAAGTAGTCGGCCAAATTAGGGTGAAGGGGAGAGATTTAGGGTTGTCGGCCGGGACCTTTCTGTGGCGGCTTCAAATCTTTTTCCCTTTGCGGTGTCAGTGAGGAGGCCTCATATCCCGGGCCGTGGCGAGTATTACGTCCTTTCACCTCGATGAGTTTGTGAGTTCCTTGTTGGTGCTTCCCCAGGCCAGAGGCCGGGTAGATAGCTCATTTTTCTCATCATTTTCAAGACCGGTGGGATTTTATCCCGAGTGACCGTCAGATCTATGTTGCACACTTCAGGCTTTGGGAGGCTCGGCGTGAAGCTTGTTAGCATGAGACCTTCCTCGTCATGTTTGATTTCCAGAATAGGTATTCCGCCCGTATCTGTGCCCTCTAAAGTGACTAAATCTCAAGTAAATGGTCGTCGAGATCCCCATTCGAGGCGAATTTCACACCTTTGGTGGAGGCTTGAGGCGACCCCTTTGACTTGGTGCGGCCAAGGTCTTCCCGACGGGGCATTGAAAGTAATCGGGATGTCGATAACTTTGGAATTCCACAGGTATCAATTTCGTCCGAGAACCGAGAGGTCTAAAGTGGCGACTCAGGACTGCTCGAGATGTTGAGTCGTAAGCTTTGGCTTGTGAGGGAAGAAGGCTTCAAGTACTGTAGTCTTGATATCAAGCAAGCTCATGATCTTTGCGGGAAGAATGTTCATTCCGGACCCATTATCAACCGGGACCCGAGGGAGCGTCGTTCATCCAACTCGGATCAGCACAAGAAGAGAGGCTCGTTATGATCGGCCCCAATTGAGGAGGTCGAGATGCGTGAAAGTGATTATATTCCCGTAATGGATGTTTCCAATTAGGCGTACCACATCATCGGGAGTAGCATCAATAGGCACGAGAGTGCGAGCCGGGCTTTCTTCCGGCTTCGGCTTATGGGGATAGGGACGAGGTGAGTAGAGACCCGAGAGGAAATGTTGGCTTTGTGTTTGCTTCAACTCCCAGGTGAGCACGGGATCCTCTTTCTCGGGTCCTGGAGTTTGAGTTTGTCTTAAGCATAGGGGCGGCGATCTTCTTTCGGTGCTTGATGCTGTGGCCTTCTTATACGCCTTGGGATTTCCTTGGAAGATACGCCGAGAGCGGGTCAACAGTTAACTTCCTCGTCGATCGTCTCTTGGTGGATTTCTTGATCTTTGCTAAGGTCAACGGGGGAGCCCTTTTGGCTATTGGCCATTGGTTACGACGGAGTCTAGTGACAGTGAGGGCCGGGCCTTGGCTCCTTCTGGCGGCCACCTTATAAGCTTCCCAAGTCACGAGGCTTTTGGGTTTGGGGTTGTGTTGTTGCCCCTTGGATGGCCCACAGAGCTAGGGCGTCCTCCGATTCACTCTCGTAGCCGGCCTTGCTCCATAGTTATCATGCAACAAGAGTCGCTATTGTCGGGACTCGGCGGCTTTCGATTTCATCCCCGGTATAGTGCGGCCATTACGATTCTCTTACGTAATACTCGAGTTGGAGATGATTATAGCGTTACGTGTGGGAGGCGCATCCGGTATCATGCCGGTTTCTAGGACTTCTCTGAAAGGCGACATACATTCGGGGAAGGTGACCTCTTCTTGGGTAACCACGACAAGGAGTGTTACTTTGTTACGGGGTGGATTTGATCTAACCATGGTTATTTTCTCATTTGGGCGGATGGGAGTTAATTTTCCTCTTTCGATCGGATCTTCGACTATCGGCTGGATCGGACACTGAAAACCCTTTCCCCAAAGCATGGTAGGCGGTGTTGAATTCTAAGACATCCACGTGCTCGGATCCATGAAACTTCATGGCCTTCATGTCCTCGGTCTCATATTCGTCTTCCGAAGTTTCTTCGTCGTCGCTTGCTGATAACCGGCCATTGTGCCTGGCTCCCGTGGGCTCATTTCCGGCATGATTGTTCCAGATTGCTTCCGGATCCGGGGCCTCGGTTGACTCTTCACTCTCGTCATCATCATCATCATCATTGTCATCGGAATCTTCTTCCCATACTACCGGGATTTCGGTGAGAGGGAACGCCGATCAAACCCGTTGGGGAATATGGGTGCGTGCGGCCGCAAAATTGTCATATGTTCCCATTCCCGGAAGTGGCAATTGTGACTCGGCTTCTCCTCCCGAAATTGCGGGGGAAGAGTGAGAGGAGGTGGCACGTATTTGACACCAGCAGATATAGAAGGAATCCTCCTCTTCCGATTCTTCACTGTTCTCGGGATCATATTCGGGCTCTCCCAAAGCCAATTTGCGAAGTGTACTAGCTCCGGATGCTCTTCGGCCTCTTTGCTTTGATAAGCCCCAAGATGTGCGCCCCCACGAAGCTTTCTTGTTCGATTCTTCTCGATTGTTCTAACCATCTTGTGTAAATGGTCCTCTCATATTTTGACCGGAACGATGCCCAGCTCTTCGGTATTGGCCTTCCCTTCATCCGAGAAATAGCGGGCCTCGTATTCTTGCAAGGAGTCTCCGACATGAGACCAAGATGGGTTGATTCGCTCAATATCCTCGAGGCGAGGGGAATCCGAATTCGGGATCCTCGACGAGGTTGGCCACACGGTGTTGGGGACCTTCATCGGCATCTTCATGGTCATGCGAAGATTCTCCGCATTCAATCATATTTACACGATTATGGTTCCTTGACGAGGATTTTTGATCGTGTTAGGCCCTTCGGGGCCTTCCAACTTTCCTTGCTCTATTAGCCCCTGAATGGCCTTTTTCAGTGAAGCGGTTGTCGGTCGGATGTCCGTGAGCTTGATGAAAAGCACAATACTTTGTAGTATCCACGGAGCATTCGGATTTACGGGTTGGAAATTCTCCAAAGGCCGCAAAGAAGCCTTCTTTCACCGAGTCCCTAAAGATGTCATTCGGGGGCATTCCAAAGTTTTCGAGATTTATGACCCGCGGTGCAGGCTCTATGGTTTCTGGGAGCAAAAGGAGTCGTGTTATTACATTCTGTCCCGCATAGTTAATCATCTTTTTGCCTTTAGCGGGAGCAGGGCGGTGTTTGCGGGGAGGAGCCCGATATCTCGTAGGCGTGCAAAGTCTGTGGCCGAGGTTCTTGATTGTAGGCCTTTTCAAACTTAGGCTGAGTTAACCATGGCCCGTAAGTCACGAGTATGGGAAGTGGCGAGGAGGCTCTCGAGATGTGGTTTCAAGCATGACCGGAAAATGTCCAGCTTGTTCCTCTTCGGAAGGAGGGATGGCCATTTCACCGAGTTTCGATTCCACCGCTTGTAAAAGTTGGTCTTATATTTTTCTCGTGAAGGCATTGGTAATCTGGTCCCATGTAGCCCGGCTTCGTGTTTCAAACGGAAGAACCACTTTAAGGCACTGGACTTCAAGGATAGATCAAATAGTCGCCCAACCGCTGATTGGTACATCCTTTGGCTTTCATTGCCGGTATATGTGTCCAAATGGGTTTTCGGACATGCGGTCCCATCAAAGAGATCCCATTAGGCATCACGAATTTGTGGGGCGAGGAACAATGGAGTCCAGTGCCCAGAGGCGGAAGGCGTACTTCTTGCGCGATCGGTTCGCTGCTTTCATTTCCTTGTGTTGTTCCATGAACCGGGCGATGAGGGTCTTGTGGCGGAACCATGGCATTCAAGCTAGTGGGCCGAGCTAGAGAGGAGCTACCGGGAGCGGGCGAGGTGGAGGGAACGGCCGATCCGGGGCGTAGGTGAAAACTGTCCTGGGGAAGTTACCCTGGGGAGCATGAGTAGGAGCCCTGAGCAAAAGGATAGAACCTTGCTGGGCTTTGCTGATTTTCAACCGGCAAAGTAGGTGGGCAGCCCGATGTGGCGGGATAACTTGGATTTCAGTGGGCCCCATAAGTAGGCTTGAGTGCGGCCGTCTTGTCCAGTTGTTGAATTGCATGGCTCAGCTCATGGTGAAGGTGTGTAACAGTATCTTGCGGTCCTGGTGATTCGGATGACAGGGATGGAGGCTTGTAACCCATAGAAGTCTCGAGTGAGGAATGGATTTGTGTGAGGAGCAAACTCGAACTAGTACCGTTTCCGAGGAGGGCTCGATCGTGGCCCGTAACCAAGTTGTGGCGGCATTCCAAACCGTGGTTGTTCTGTGAGGGTCCGGATTGATCGGTTCGAACCGGGGCGGGATCCCAGTAGCCGTGCGCAAGAGATAGCCCCAACCATGAGAAGACATTCCGTACCGATTTTGCCCCCACCGATTTGTGCCGTCGGCCGCATGGATCCGGTGGTCTGTGGTTGGGGGAGCCGGGCCGACCCAAAATCGAGGAGCATGGGTTACGGTAGCGGCACCATAGGAGGTGGGTGGCGGCATCCTGGTGTAGTCGGGCGGCTGAGAGTGGGGTTGGCATCCTCGTCTTCTTCCACGGCGAAGGTGCCATGCGGATTGAGTGGCGGCCGGACCGTGACTCTTAATAGCCTCCATAAAAAATTTGTTGTGCTTCTGTCGTAACCTCATCCTGTTCGCTAACCGATTCCACTGTTGCTGCTCCGAGGGGTCCCGGGAGGCGGAGTGACGTTATCCCCATCATTACCGGCCGATGCGGACATTACGAAACCCGGAGTCGGAACAAATGGTGAAGGCGACGATGCGCTTGACTCTTCCCAAGTGATCAAACGGTGACCCGGTGCCCGAAACCAGCTTTGTGAGGAGGCTGCGTGGGAAAGGACACGAAGGTTCGGATGTGCAGGAATGGAAGGAGGGTAGGTGTTTGGGCTTTAGGCTCATGCAACATGCGGTTATTTGTTCACGTTTACTTAAAACATGTTTTATTAACCTAATCGGTTGGAAAAAGATTGCTCTTCTTTTCGCAAACTACTCGATTCCTGGATCGGTGGGCCCGTCACTACGTCTATAAGCCTCTTGTATTCCACCCGTATTTCGACCTCCCAGGGGTGGACGGCCCGGGCGAGGGTCCTATAGGGCAAGCGGGTCCCACCGACCGAAAGAAAACGATCCTAAAAGTCGGCGGGTAATCGAGTCTTAACGAGCATTCGATGTAAATTACGGACAAAGCGACGTCAAAAGTCAAGATCATGTCCGAGGGCTCGACGAAAGTCGGCATGATTTGGGGATAAATGTCCACGATTGATCTTGACTTGTCGTCGGTTAAGCCGTAATTAGGCATGGAATATTCATTAATCCTTGATGACTCGGTGTCAATGCTTTGGGAGTCGGTGTATAATTTGTGCCGCCGTAGCCGAAGTCAAGGCGCCGGCCAATATCTTGGTCAAAGTCCGCGGGGAAAACCGCGGAACTTCGACCGATAAGGCGGTCCCCGAAAGATATTGAGTCGGTATGCCGACAAAGGCTTGAAAGGAAAGGTCTATACACGGACGGGGCATGACACGGACTGCACTAAACCAACCGGGTCTCGGACAAAGTGTGTCACGGACAAGTGCATGGTCGACACGAGGCTCCATGGGATGTTTGGGTAGTCCTGTGCTCATCCGAGAGTCGTAATAAGACCAAACGGACCGCGACAAGGATTTCCCCGGGTTAAGGACGTAGTGTGCAGTGTACGGTCACGTGCGAGTAGTGTGCAAGCAGTCTATATTCTTTTTCTGAGTAAAATAGAGATTTTTTTTTATGTGTCTTAAAAATATGATGCATGATTTTTTTTGGAAATTTTCTTCTTCTTTTTTTTTTTGAAAATCCTTTTTTTTTTTGAATTTTTTTTTTTGAAATTTTTAATGAGCGCATAAGCACGAAAATTCCGACAGTTAGGGACATTATTCCGACAGTCAAAATTTTGACTTTCTCCGAGGCGGCCAAAACAACATGAAAACTGTGCAAAAATCAACACACACACAAAAATGATTTTCGAAGCGGGACGGAAGCTTCGACCTCAAAAGCTTTTTTTTTTTTTTTGAAAACGGTGATACCGGTACGTGGGATTGTTAGACCACAATTTATCCCCGACTCGTGTTAGGAGGCGATAACGGGAAATTTAGTGGTTTCCACCAATATACCAAATACCATTTTTTTAAAAAAAAAAAAGCTTAGTCCCCAGCGGAGTCGCCACTGTGATGATGTGTGAATGTATCGAAAATTTTCCCATTTTTGTTTGAAAAAATCAACGAAACGGAGTCGCCACGCCATTTTAATTTTGAGGGCCAAAACTTTGAAAAAAGCCCGAGATCAGAGATTTAGGTTCGGAGGTCATGTTACACGCCGGGAAGGACGTTAGTGTGCACCCGGAATGCCTCGTAAAACGAGTCTTCCAAGCTGAAAATCATTTGTGTGTGTGTGTGTGTGTGTGTTTTGGCCAAAATACTTTGAAACTCAGAAAAGTAAAAATAGGGATATCTTTTCAAGACTTTAAACTGATCCCATGATTTTTGGGGGATTTTTGGATTGAGATTTGGTACTCAAAAGACCTTTTTGAAGTTGAGAGCCATTTCTGCCAGAATGTAAAGGCAGTGGACCTTTGATTTTGAAATGGATTCAAGGGTCTTAAAACTTCATAATCTGGATAAACTCAGAGAATGAAAGTTGTTCTAGACACCTTAAATAAGATTTGTGCGAAGGAATTTTCCATTTTGGAAAAGATTTGAGGGGTCAAAACCTTCTGGAAACCTCAGATATGAGATCTGGATTCCCAGAAGCTGATGAACTAGCCTCTGAAAGAAAATTTGAAAAGAGGAGTTTTACTCACCCAAAAAATAAAGTAAAAATATTTCTGGAAAGCTCTGGATGTTGGCTACAAAAAGTGCTTTGTAGTCAACACCAAATTCCAAGTTCATCTGTGTCCAAAAATTAAGACAATGGACTGAGGTCTGGGAAAATTGCTACTGGACAGCAACTTCCCAAGAAAGAAAATATGATTTTAAGGGGGGTTTTGCATCCATGCTTGTCCCCATTTCCCTAGGTTTTGGTTAGTGATCACTAGACATTTTAGTGGTGAATCAACTATACCAAACCATCCTTGGGGTACATTAGGACTAAGCATTTCATTTGCTTGGGAAGGGGATTTTTATCCTTTGAAAATGAGATTTTATGCTTGAAAATGGTTTTTAGGGTTTTGAAAATGAGTTTTCTTTGCAAGAAAGTAAGAGAACTTGAAAATAATTTTTGATCTTTGTAGAAGATCATCCATGGAGATGGTCTTTCATGGTGATCTTCTTAGATCTAAAGCAAGAAGATGAAGGAACTACATTTTGTAGTTTGAAGATGCATGCATGGATGAGATTTAGGGTAAGGAAAAGGAGGGTTTACCAATCTTCCTTGTGTTCTTGAGTGTTTGGCTTGAGTGTATGAGTGTTTAGGGATTTAATATGAGAGTGAGTGTATGCGTATGAATTGGGAAAGATTGGAGAGAAAATGGTGACAATTCAAGTGAATTCTCACTGTTTTCTCTCTATATTTCGCCAGAGGTTCGGTGCAAAATGTGTTGTTTCTCCTTATTTTTGTGACTGGAGGGCTCAATTTATAGCCCTCCTGACTTTACAAAGTCATCCGCGCGGATTGGTCTGCTTGGCGTGCACTGTTCATTAAATGCAGCTCCAGCTTTGGACACAAGGAATAAAATTCAAAAATCTCAGCAGAAAATGTTTTTCAACTTGCTGTTTCGGGATTTTCTTAATTCTTTTGCTTTTTGAGATTCCTTGGAAGGTTTAACTCTAAATAGCAATGCCCATTTTACCCTCACTTTGTTAGAAAGGTTAGGATAGTTAGGAATTGTTAGAAATGTTATAACTTTCGTTAATTTTCTAACGAAAATTCTAACAAGCTCAAATTGGAGCACTTACAAACACACCCACAAAAAAATAAATGTTAATTGAAGGAAGGTTGAGAGTCAAAATGATGAAAATACCCCGCCAACTATCTACTCCCCATCCCATAATAATTGTTTCAATACATAATAATTGTTCCGACACAATCTCTCTTTACACGGTGACAACACAATTTCTCTCACACAATTCAATATTTTTACATTGAAATTTCTTCCACCCACTCAAGCAAATTTTGTCCCACTTTAATACTTTATTTTCTTTTTTCTTATATTGAATTGAAATTACTACTTCCTCGTCCTCCGTCCCAAAAATGAATAATCAAATTTTTAATAAATAAATTTGAACATTTATTTTAAATTGAAATTACTACTTCCTCCATCCCAAAATGAATGATAAATTTTTTACAAATAAATTTTAAACATTTATTTTGAGATTATACGTTTACCCCTTCAAGTATATGCTCATTCCAGATGTTAAAGCTGCAACGCTCTGCTATTTCCCCTACAACGCTCTAATCAATGATAAATTGAATTTGGCCTAGAGCAGAGTGAGTGATGGAACAACGATCTACTATTTTCACAGCAACTTGTTCTTTGTTCAAACCCAGCAGTAAATTGTTCTTTGTTTGCATTGCTCTTGTTGTAAATTGTTCTTTGTTTGCATTGCTTTTACAGCTAGAAAAAGAAAAAGAAATTTGAATCCTGAAAGTGATTGTGAAAGTGTTGGGAGTAGGGTTGACCAAAACCGATTCAGGTTCGAAATCGCCGATTCCGGTTCGGCAAAAGTGGGACCCTTAACCGGCCCGGCTGACTCACGGATCCGATTCCGGTTGGTACAAAACGGTTACGGTCCAGTTCGGCGGTTCCTCTTTTTTTTAAAAAAAAAAAATTATTTATTCTGACTCTAACTAATTGTCTAATTCAAAAAAAAAAAAAATCTGACATTAAAAAAAGAAAAGGCAAGAAATAAGAATGGATGGGATTGGGATGGGATGGGATGGGATGGGACTAGGGGCTGGGAGTGGGGGAGTACCGCAATACGGAGGGAGTAGGGACTAGGGAGTACGAGTAGAGTAGGGGGACAGGTCAGGGAGGGAGTCACACCACTCACTCACGTCTCTCACTCACACCACACACACACATTGGCCGGTTCTTTGCACCGGTCCGGTTAACAGTTCACAGTTCCGGTTCGAAGAACCGGCTGTTCACCGATTTTGTCACCTTCGACCCTGAACCAGACTGCCTGGCTCACGGTTTCGATTAGACCGGTTGCGGTTTTCTCCCCGGTTCACTCAAGTTTCGGGCTTTTCCAGTCCGGTTCCGGTCCGATTTGGTCATCCCTAGTAGGGAGCACTGCACCTGATTTGATAATTTTTATTACTCCCTCAGTCCCAAACATTTACCTGGGTGTGTTGACCGGTTGTCAACCGGTCAACACACCCAATCGGTAAACATTTTTTTAGGGTGTGTTGACCGTTTGGAGTTTGTGGGTGTGTGGACCGATGTCAACATACCCACAAACTCCAATCGGTCAACACACAAAAAAAAATTGTTTACCGATTGGGTGTCTTGACCGATTGGATATGTGTTGACCGGTTGTCAACCGATCAACACACCCCCAAACTCCAATCGGTCAACACTCCAATCGATAAACTATTTTTTTTTCTGTGTGTGTTGACCGATTGAGTGTGTTGACCGGTTGACAACAGAACCGGTCAACACACCCAATCGGTAAACAATTTTTTTTCTGGGTGTATTGACCGATTGAGTGTGTTGACGAACCGGTCAACACACCCATACAAAAATAATTGTTAATTGAAGGAAGGTTGAGAGTCAAAATGATGAAAATAACCCGCCAACTATCTACTCCCCATCCCATAATAATTGTTTCAACACAGAATAATTGTTCCAACACAATCTCTCTTTACACAGTGACAACACAATCTCTCTCACACTATTCAATATTTTTACATTGAAATTTCTTTCACCCACTCAAGCAAATTGTGTCCCACTTTAATACTTTTTTTTTTCTTATATTGAATTGAAATTACTACTTCCTCGTCATCCGTCCCAAAATGAATAATCAAATTTTAAAAAAATAAATTTTAAACATTTATTTTAAGATTATACGTTTACCCCATCAAGTATATGCTCATTCCAGATGTTAAAGCTGCAACGCTCTACTATTTCCCCTACAACACTCTAATCAATGATAAATTGAATTCAGTCTAGTGCAGAGTGAGTGATGGAACAACGATCTACTATTTCCACAACAACTTGTTCTTTGTTCAAACCCAACTGTAAATTGTTCAAACCCAACAGTAAATTGTTCTTTGTTTGCATTGCTCTTGTTGTATATTGTTCTTTATTTGTATTGCTTTTACAGCTAGAAAAAAAAAAAGAAATTCGGATCCTGAAAGTGATTGTGAAAGTGTTGGGAGCACTACACCTGATTTGGTAATTTTTATTACTCCCTCCGTCCCAAACATTTTCCCGGGTGTTTTGATCGGTTGTCAACCGGTCAACACACTTAATCGGTAAACAAATTTTTTTTTGTGGGTGTGTTGACCGATTGAAGTTTGTGGGTGTGTGGACCGATGTCAACATACCCACAAACTCCAATCGGTCAACACACCAAAAAAAATTGTTTATCGATTGGGTGTCTTGACTGATTGGATATATGTTGACCGGTTGTCAACCGGTCAACACACTCCCAAACTCTAATCGGTCAACACTCCAATCGGTAAACTATCGGTGTGTTGACCGATTGGGTGTGTTGACCGATTGACAACCGAACCGATCAACACACCCACAAAAAAAAATTATTTATCGATTGGGTGTGTTGACCGGTTGACAACCGGTCAACACACCCAATCGATAAACAATTTTTTTTTGGGTGTGTTGATCGACCGGTCAACACACCCAATCGATCAACACACCCACAAAAAAATAATTGTTAATTGAAGAAAGGTTGAGAGTCAAAATGATGAAAATACCCCGCCAACTATCTACTCCCCATCCCATAATAATTGTTTCAACCCATAATAATTGTTCCAACACAATCTATCTTTACACAGTGACAACACAATCTCTCTCACACTATTCAATATTTTTACATTGAAATTTCTTCCACCCACTCAAGCAAATTTTGTCCCACTTTAATACTTTTTTTTTCTTATATTGAATTGAAATTACTACTTCCTCGTCCTCCGTCCCAAAATTAATAATCAAATTTTTAATAAATAAATTTTGAACATTTATTTTAAATTGAAATTACTACTTCCTCCATCCCAAAATGAATGATAATTTTTTTACAAATAAATTTTGGACATTTATTTTGAGATTATACATTTACCCCTTCAAGTATATGCTCATTACAGATGTTAAAGCTGCAACTAGGGATGACAAAAAACTCGAACCCGCCCCGAACCCGAAAAGACCCGCCCCTAATGGGCCGGGTTTGGGATCCAATTTTGAAAACCCGCCGGGTTTTTCTAGGGTGTTCGGGTTTACCCCCGCCCCGAACCCGCACCGATTATCTTTGAAATTACTAAAATACCCTTACTGCCTCTATACGCTATTAGGGCTGTAAACGAGCCGAGCCGAGCCGAGCTTTGAAGTTTCGAGCTCGAGCTCGAATAAAAAATATCGAGCTCGAGCTTTTCTCGAGCTCGAGCTCGAGCCCAGAATGCATGTTCGAGCTCGACTCGAATCAAGTTTCGAGCTTTTCGCGAGCTGGCTCGCGATCTTTTCGCGAGCTGCTCGAACTCGAGTTTTAACGAGCCGAGCTCGAGCTTTGACTTATTTTTTGATAAAAATCTGAAATCAAATGAGCTTTTAACGAGCCGAGCTCGAGCTTCGACTTATTTTTTGAAAAAAATCTTAAATCAAACGAGTTTTTAACGAGCCGAGCTCGAGCTTCGACTTATTTTTTGAAAAAAATCTGAAATCAAACGAGTTTTTAACGAGCCGAGCTCGAGCTCGACTTATATATATATATATATACTAAAATTTATTCGAGCTTTTAACGAGCCGAGCCCGAGTCGAGCTCAAACGAGTCGATCTCGAACAGAGCTCGTCGAACATACGAGCCGAACACGAGCCGGCTCGAAAAAATTGACGAGCTTGAAAATTTGTTTGAGCTCGAGCTCGAGTTCACCTCGAGCCCACTCGAACTCGAGCTTTTTTCGAGCCGAGCCCGAGCCGAGCTCGAGCCGGCTCGGTTCGTGTAACAGCCCTATACGCTATACGCTAGTTAGCAGCTTAGGGTTCCCCTCCCCGTTCATTTCCTCATTCTCTCCCAAATCCCAATTCCTTTCCTCTTCCCTCCCACTTTCCAGTTTGCGCCGCACCCCCATCGCAGCGTCGCCCTTCCCCCGCAGCAGCCGTGACATACTTGCTATTCCAAAATGAAGGATCTGCGTACGTATTTCTTCTAATTGCAATTTTGTATCTCTCTCTGTGTATTATTGTTTTTTTTCCAGACTCCAGATCTAGCTCTTACTTTGAGATTTGCATGCGTATCTTTGAATCTGCCGATTATTGTGATTGCTGATCTTGATAGATTCTCTTTAGGTGGAGATTATGATGATATTAATGAAAGGGTTACCTTACATGATTTTTTTCAATGAAGATTGACAGATTTTGTCTTGGTATACATTAAAATTTTGGGTTGTTCAAATTTTGGTTAACTATTGGGGACGGGGGGGAGGGGAGGCTCGGGTAATGCAAATAACGGGGTGGGGCGGGTTCGGGAAAGGGTAGATGACTATAAGGGCGGGTTTGGGAAATGAAGAACCCGTCCCGAACCCGCCCCGTTGCCACCCTAGCTGCAACGCTCTACTATTTTCCCTACAACGCTCTAATCAATAATAAATTGAATTCGGCCTAGAGCAGAGTGAGTGATGGAACAACGATCTACTATTTCCATAGCAACTTGTTCTATGTTCAAACCCAACTGTAAATTGTTCAAACCCAACAGTAAATTGTTCTTAGTTTGCATTGCTCTTGTCGTAAATTGTTCTTTGTTTGCATTGCTTTTACAGCTAGAAAAAAAAATCCGGATTCTGAAAGTGATTGTGAGCACTACACCTGATTTGGTAATTTTTATTACTCCCTCTGTCCCAAACATTTACCTAGGTGTGTTGACCGGTTGTCAACCGGTCAACACACCCAATCGGTAAACAATTTTTTTTTGTGGGTGTGTTGACCGAATGGAGTTTGTGGGTGTTTGGACCGATGTCAACATACCCACAAACTCCAATCGGTCAACACACAAAAAAAAATTGTTTACCGATTGGGTGTCTTGACCGATTGGATAGGTGTTGACCGGTTGTCAACTGATCAACACACCCCCAAACTCCAATCGGACAACACTCCAATCGGTAAACTATTTTTTTTTCTGGGTGTGTTGACCGATTGACAACCGAACCGGTCAACACACCAACAAAAAAAAAAAGTTTACCGATTGGGTGTGTTGACCGGTTGACAACCGATCAACACACTCAATCTGTAAACAATTTTTTTTTCTGGATGTGTTGACCGATTGGGTGTGTTGACCGACCGGTCAACACACCCACAAAAAAATAATTGTTAATTGAAGGAAGGTTGAGAGTCAAAATGAATGATAAATTTTTTATAAATAAATTTTGAACATTTATTTTAAATTGAAATTACTACTTCCTCCATCCCAAAATGAATGATAATTTTTTTACAAATAAATTTTGAACATTTATTTTGAGATTATACGTTTACCCCATCAAGTATATGCTCATTCCAAATGTTAAAGCTGCAACACTCTACTATTTCCCCTACAACGCTCTAATCAATGATAAATTGAATTCGGCCTAGAGCAGAGTGAGTGATGGAACAACGATCTACTATTTCCACAGCAACTTGTTCTTTGTTCAAACCCAACTGTAAATTATTAAAACCCAACTGTAAATTGTTCTTTGTTTGCATTGCTCTTGTTGTAAATTGTTCTTTGTTTGCATTGCTTTTACAGCTAGAAAAAGAAAAAGAAATCTGAATCCTGAAAGTGATTGTGAAAGTGATGGGAGCACTGTACCTGATTTGGTAATTTTTATTACTCCCTCCGTCCCAAACATTTACCTGGGTGTGTTGACCGGTTGTCAACCGGTAACCGATCAACACACCCAATCGGTAAACAATTTTTTTTTATGGGTGTGTTGACCGATTGGAGTTTGTGGGTGTGTGGACCGATGTCAACATACCCACAAACTTCAATCGGTCAACACATCAAAAAAAATTGTTTATCGATTGGGTGTCTTGACCGATTGGATATGTGTTGATCGGTTGTCAACCGGTCAACACAACCCCAAACTCCAATCGGTTAACACTCCAATCGGTAAACTATTTTTTTTCTGGATGTGTTGAACGATTGGGTGTTTTGACCCATTGACAACCGAACCGGTCAACACACCCGCAAAAAAAAATTGTTTACCGATTGGGTGTGTTGACCGGTACCCAATCGGTAAACAATTTTTTTTTCTGGGTGTGTTGACCGACCAGTCAACACACCCAATCGGTCAACACACCCACAAAAAAATAATTGTTAATTGAAGAATGGTTGAGATTCAAAATGATGAAAATACCCCGCCAACTATCTACTCCCCATCCCATAATAATTGTTTCAACACAAAATAATTGTTCTAACACAATCTCTCTTTACAAGTGACAACACAAACTCTCTCACAATATTCAATATTTTTACATTGAAATTTCTTTCACCCACTCAAGCAAATTTTGTCCCACTTTAATATTATTTTTTTCTTATATTGAATTGAAATTACTACTTCCTCGTCCTCCGTCCCAAAATGAATAATCAAAATTTTAATAAATAAATTTTTGAACATTTATTTTAAATTGAAATTACTACTTCCTCCGTCCCAAAATGAATGATAAATTTTTTACAAATAATTTTGAACATTTATTTTGAGATTATACGTTTACCCCTTCAAGTATATGCTCATTACAGATGTTAAAGCTGCAACGCTCTACTATTTTCCCTACAACGCTCTAATCAATGGTAAATTGAATTCGGCCTAGAGCAGAGTGAGTAATGGAATAATGACCTACTATTTCCACAGCAACTTGTTCTTTGTTCAAACCCAACTGTAAATTGTTCAAACCCAACAGTAAATTGTTCTTTGTTTGCATTGCTCTTGTTGTAAATTGTTCTTTGTTTGCATTGCTTTTACAGCTAGAAAAAGAAAATTAAATCTGGATCCTGAAACTGATTGTGAAAGTGTTGGGAGCACTGCACCTGATTTGGTAATTTGTATTACTCCCTCCGTCCCAAACATTTACCTAGGTGTGTTGACCGGTTGTCAACCAGTCAACACACCCAATCGGTAAACAATTTTTTTTTGTGGGTGTGTTGACCGAATGGAGTTTGTGGGTGTGTGGACATCGGTCCAAATACCCACAAACTCCAATTGGTCAACACACCCAATCGGTCAACACACCAAAAATAAAATTGTTTACCGATTGGGTGTCTTGACCGATTGGATAGGTGTTGACCGATTGTCAACCGGTCAACACACCCCCAAACTCCAATCGATAATTGGTAAACTATTTTTTTCTGGGTGTGTTGACCGATTGGGTGTGTTTACCGATTGACAACCGAGCCGGTCAACACATCCACAAAAAAAAAAATGTTTACCGATTGGGTGTGTTGACCAGTTGACAACCGGTCAACACATCCAATCGGTAAACAATTATTTTTTCTGGATGTGTTGACCGATTGGGTGTGTTGACCGACCGGTCAACACACCCAATCGGTTAACACACCCACAAAAAATAATTGTTAATTGAAGGAAGGTTGAGAGTCAAAATGATGAAAATACCCCGCCAACTATCTACTCCCCATCCAATAATAATTGTTTCAACACGTAATAATTGTTCCAACACAATCTCTCTTTACACAGTGACAACACAATCTCTCTCACACTATTCAATATTTTTACATTGAAATTTCTTTCACCCACTCAAGCAAATTTTGTCCCACTTTAACATTTTATTTTATTTTTTCTTATATTGAATTGAAATTACTACTTCCTCGTCCTCCGTCCCAAAATGAATAATCAAATTTTTAATAAATAAATTTTGAACATTTATTTTAAATTAAAATTACTACTTCCTCCATCCCTAAATGAATGATAATTTTTTTACAAATAAATTTTGAACATTTATTTTGAGATTATACGTTTACCCCTTCAAGTATATGCTCATTTCAGATGTTAAAGCTGCAACGCTCTACTATTTTCCCTACAACGCTCTAATCAATAATAAATTGAATTTGGCCTAGAGCAGAGTGAGTGATGGAACAACGATCTACTATTTCCCAAGGTTCTAAAAAGCGCTAGGCGGATGCTAGGCGGCGGAGTCGGGCCTAGTGCCTAGGCGGGGACTAGTCGGGGACTAATCAGGATTAGTCGAGATTAGTCAGGACCTAGGCGTGGCTTAGAACTAGGCGTTGGAGAGGGGCCTAGCGCCTAGGCGCCCTTAGGCGGGGTCTTTTAGAACAGAGCTATTTCCACAGCAACTTGTTCTTTGTTCAAATCCAACTGTAAATTGTTCAAACCCAACAGTAAATTGTTCTTTATTTGCATTGCTCTTGATGTAAATTGTTCTTTGTTTGCATTGCTTTTACAGCTAGAAAAAGAAAAAGAAATCCGGATCCTGAAAGTGATTGTGAAAGTGTTGGGAGTAGGGATGACCAAAACCAGTTTCGAGCCCGATTCCGGTTCGGAACCGCCGATTTCGGTTCGGCAAATGTGGGACCCTTAACCGGCCCGGCTGACTCGCGAATCCGGTTCCGGTTGGTATAAAACGGTTTCGGTCCGGTTCGACGGTTCCTTTTTTTTTTTTTTTTCACTGACTCTGACTAATTGTCTAATTCAAAAAAAAAAACAAAAAAAAAAAAATCTGACATGAAAAAAAGAAAACGCAAGAAATAAGAATGGATGTGATTGGGATGGGGCTAGGGACTGGGAGTGGGGGAGTACCGCACTAGGGAGGGAGTAGGGACTAGGGAGTACGAGTAGAGTATGGGGACATGTCAGGGAGGGAGTCACACCACTCACTCACGTCTCACACTCACACCACACACACACATTGGCCGGTTCTTTGCACCGGTCCGGTTAACGGTTCACCGGTTTTGCCACCTTCGACCCTGAACCGGACCGCCTGGCTCACGGTTTCGATTTTCTCCCCGGTTCACTCCGATTTCGAGCTTTTCTGGTCCAGTTCTGGTCCGGTTTGGTCATCCCTAGTTGGGAGCACTGCACCTGATTTGGTAATTTTTATTACTCCCTCCTTCCCAAACATTTACCTGGGTGTGTTGACCGGTTGACAACCTTTTTAGGGTGTGTTGACCGATTGGAGTTTGTGGGTGTGTGGACCGATGTCAACATACCCACAAACTCCAATCGGTCAAAACACCCAATCTGTCAACACACCAAAAAAAAATTGTTTACCGATTGGGTGTCTTGACCGATTGGATATGAGTTGACCGGTTGTCAACCGCTCAACACACCCCCAAACTCCAATCGATCAACACTCCAATCGGTAAACTATTTTTTTTCTGAGTGTGTTGACCGATTGGGTGTGTTGACCGGTTGACAACCGAACCGGTCAACACACCCACAAAAAAAAAAATTGTTTACCGATTGGGTGCGTTGACCGGTCAACACACTCAATCGGTAAACAATTTTTTTTCTGGGTGTGTTGATCGATTGGGTGTGTTGACGGACCGGTCAACACACCCAATCGATCAACACACCCATACAAAAATAATTGTTAACTGATGGAAGGTTGAGAGTCAAAATGATGAAAATACCCCGCCAACTATCTACTCCCCATCCCATAATAATTGTTTCAACACATAATAATTGTTTCAACACAATCTCTCTTTACACATTGACAACACAATCTCTCTCACACTATTCAATATTTTTACATTGAAATTTCTTTCACCCACTCAAGCAAATTGTGACCCACTTTAATACTTTATTTTTTTTCTTATATTGAATTGAAATTGCTACTTCCTCGTTTTTCGTCCCAAAATGAATAATCAAATTTTTAATAAATAAATTTTGAACATTTATTTTAAATTGAAATTACTACTTCCTCCATCCCAAAATGAATGATATTTTTTTTACAAATAAATTTTGAACATTTATTTTGAGATTATATGTTTACCCCATCAAGTATATGCTCATTCCAAATGTTAAAGCTGCAACGCTCTACTATTTCCCCTACAACGCTCTAATCAATGATAAATTGAATTCGGCCTAGAGCAGAGTGAGTGATGAAACAACGATCTACTATTTTCACAACAACTTGTTCTTTGTTCAAACCCAACTGTAAATTGTTCAAACCCAACAATAAATTGTTCTTTGTTTGCATTGCTTTTGTTGTAAATTGTTCTTTGTTTGCATTGATTTTACAGCTAGAAAAAGAAAAAGAAATCCGGATCCTGAAAGTGATTGTGAAAGTGTTGGGAGTAAGGATGACCAAAACCGATTCCGAACCCGATTTCGGTTCGGAACTGCCGGTTCCGGTTCGGCAAAAGTGGGACCCTTAACTGGCCCGGCTGACTCTGACTAATTCTCTAATTCAAAAAAAAAAAAACAAAATCTGATATGAAAAAAAGAAAAGGCAAGAAATAAGAATGGATGGGATTGGGATGGGACTAGGGGCTGGGAGTGGGGGAGTACCGCATTAGGGAGGGAGTAGGGACTAGGGAGTACGAGTAGAGTAGGGGGACAGGTCAGGGAGGTAGTCACACCACTCACTCACGTCTCACACTCACACTACATACACACACACATTGACCGGTTCTTTGCACCGGTCCGGTTAACGGTTCACGGTTCCGGTTCGAAGAACCGGCGGTTCACTGGTTTTGCCACCTTCGACCCTGAACCGGACCGCCTGGCTCACGGTTCTGGTTAGACCGGTTCCGGTTTTCTCCCCGGTTCACTCCGGTTCCGAGCTTTTTCGATCCGGTTTTCCGGTTCCGATCCGATTTCGGACCGGTTTGGTCATCTCTAGTTGGGAGCACTGCACCTGATTTGGTAATTTTTATTACTCCCTCCGTCCCAAACATTTACCTGGGTGTGTTGACCGATTGTCAATCGGTCAACACACCCAATCGGTAACAATTTTTTTTTTGAGGGTGTGTTGACCGATTGAAGTTTGTGGGTGTGTGGACCGATGTCAACATGCCCACAAACTCCAATCGGTCAACACACCCAATCGATCAACACACTCAATCGATAAACTATTTTTTTTTGGTGTGTTGACCGGTTGGGTGTGTTGACCGATTGACAACCAAACCGGTCAACACACCCACAAAAAAAAATTGTTTACCGATTGGGTGTGTTGACCGGTCAACACACCCAATCGGTAAACAATTTTTTTCTGGGTGTGTTGACCGATTGGGTGTGTTGACGGACCGGTCAACACACCCATACAAAAATAATTGTTAATTGAAGGAAGGTTGAGGGTCAAAATGATAAAAATACCCCGCCAACTATCTACTCCCCATCCCATAATAATTGTTTCAACACATAATAATTGTTCCAACACAATCTCTCTTACACAGTGACAACACAATCTTTCTCACACTATTCAATATTTTACATTGAAATTTCTTCCACCCACTCAAGCAAATTGTGTCCCACTTTAATACTTTTTTTTTTTCTTATATTGAATTGAAATTACTACTTTCTCGTCCTCCGTCCCAAAATGAATAATCAAATTTTTAATAAATAAATTTTGAACATTTATTTTAAATTGAAATTACTACTTCCTCCATCCCAAAATGAATGATAATTTTTTTACAAATAAATTTTGAATATTTATTTTGAGATTATACATTTACCCCATCAAGTATATGCTCATTCCAGATGTTAAAGCTGCAACACTCTACTATTTCCCCTACAACGCTCTAATCAATGATAAATTGAATTCGGCCTAGAGCAGAGTGAGTGATGAAACAACGATCTACTATTTCCACAGCAACTTGTTCTTTGTTCAAATCCAATTGTAAATTGTTCAAACCCAACAGTAAATTGTTCTTTGTTTGTATTGCTCTTGTTGTAAATTATTCTTTGTTTGCATTGCTTTTACAGCTAGAAAAAGAAAAAGAAATTCGGATCCTGAAAGTGATTGTGAAAGTTTTGAGAGCACTGTACCTGATTTGATAATTTTTATTACTCCCTCCGTCCCAAATATTTACCTGGTTGTGTTGACTGGTTGTCAACCGGTCAACACACTCAATCGGTAAACAATTTTTTTTTGTGGGTGTGTTGACCGATTGGAGTTTGTGGGTGTGTGGACCGATGTCAACATATCCACAAACTCCAATCGGTTAACACACCCAATCGGTCAACACACAAAAAAAAATTGTTTATCGATTGGGTGTCTTGACCGATTGGATATGTGTTGACCGGTTGTCAACCGGTCAACACACCCTAAACTCCAATCGGTCAACACTCCAATCGGTAAACTATTTTTTTTTCTAGTGTGTTGATCGATTGGGTGTGTTGACCGATTGACAACCGAACCGGTCAACACACTCACAAAAAAAAATTGTTTATCAATTGGGTGTGTTGACAGGTTGTCAACCGGTCAACACAACCAATCGGTAAACAATTTTTTTTTGTGGGTGTGTTGACCGATTGGAGTTTGTGGGTGTGGGGACCGATGTCAACATACCCACAAACTCCAATCGGTCAACACACCAAAAAAAATTGTTTACCGATTGGGTGTCTTGACCGATTAGATATTTGTTGACCGGTTGTCAATCGGTCAATACACCCCCAAACTCCAATCGATCAACACTCCAATCGATAAACTATTTTTTTTCTGGGTGTGTTTACCGATTGGGTGTGTTGACCGATTGACAACCGAACAGGTCAACACACCCATAAAAAAAATTGTTTACCGATTGGAGTTTGTGGGTGTGTTGACCGATCTTTCCTTCTTCCCTTACTACCGTCACCAATTTCTCTTGGTTGGCGTCCATTTCTCTCTATCTCCTGACACCCTACCCCTACCAGTCGGACTTACCTTTTTTCCCTTCCCGATAAGTGGAGACTCTTCTCCCTTCCCTTCCCCTACCCCCATTCCAAACTCTGTCTCATTCCAAACTCTGTCTCCCCCAAAATTCACTTCACCACTCTCTCTCTCTCTCCTTCCCTTACCCTATCCCATTCCAACCTCTCTCTCTCAAGCAGAATTTCAAGATCCATTTTCATCTATCCGACGGAATTTCTTTAACGAGGTGAATTCTCACTATTTTTATGATTTTCATTTTCATTTTCCTTTCGGTCAACACACCCACAAACTCCAATCGGTCAACACACCCACAAACTTCAATCAGTCAACACACCCAATCGGTCAACACACCCACAAATAAAATTTGTGTTACCGATTGGAGTGTTGACCGATTGGAGTTTGTGGGTGTGTTGATCGATTGGGTGTGTTGACCGGTTGACAACCGGTCAAAACACCCAATCGGTAAACAATTTTTTTTTGGGTGTGTTGACCGATTGGGTGTGTTGATCGATTGGAGTTTGTGGGTGTGTTTTTGTGGGTGTGTGGACTGATGTCAACACACCCACAAACTCCAATCAGTCAACACACCCAATCGGTCAACACACCCACACAAAAAAATTGTTTATCGATTGGGTGTCTTGACCGATTGGATGTGTGTTGACCGGCATATTTAGCACTATGGTGAAGGCCCCTATTTCCCCTACTACCTTTGCTGGCGTTCATTCCATTGGCGTCCTTCCATATATATGAGGAGACCTCTCCTATCCACCCTTCCAAACTCTCTCAGTCCAGTCCAAGCTCTCTCCCCAAAATTCATTCACCGTCTCTCTCCTTCCCTTACGGCTCCGGCGACATTTCTCCTTCGCTTACCCGGCAAGACCATTTCATCTCTCCCGCGAAAAAACAACAAGGTGAATTCTCTCTATTTTTATCATTTTTGAATAGTAGCAAAATCTCTAGAAAAACCCATATTAAATATATTATTTGTATTAAAATAATTTTTTTTTGTACATACGGTCGAAAGGTCATAGATAAGATCAGAAGGCTTGAAGGTTGCGTACATAAGATCAGAAGGTTTGAAGGTAGCGTACATACTGAATCTCATTTTATCATTTTCAATAATAAAAAAAAACTTTCATAATTTCATTGACATCCGCGTACATAAGATCAGAAGGTTTGAAGGTCCATATGCTCAATGTTGAACATTAAGTATGTTTGGTGTTGGTCATATCAGAATAGATGTTGACCGGTTGTCAATTGGTCAACACACCCCAAACTCATATCGGTCAACACTTCAATCGGTAAACAATTTTTTTTCTGGGTGTGTTGACCGATTGGGTGTGTTGATCGGTTGACAACCGAACAGGTCAACACACCCAATCGGTCAACACACCCACAAAAAAAATTGTTTACCGATTGGAGTGTTGACCGATTGGAATTTGTGGGTGTGTTTAGGGGTGGTTCGGTTGGTATACCGGCTTTATTTTGCTTATACCATGTACCAACCAAGTATGATTTGGTATAAGAAAATCTGTACCAGTACCAACCACAAAAGTCGATATACCAAGTTTATGGTACGGTTGGTATTAGACATATACCTAATATAAATAAAGACAAAAAAAAATGCATTTATATTGTTTTGAACAACATATTATAACAAAAAAAACGTCTCAAAACACATAAAACACAGATTATAAATACTTGAAACTAAAACGAGTACAACAAAGGTCTTGAAATCTAAACAATGTCTTGAAAATTAAACAATACTAATAAAATTCACAGCTCCCATGCCAAAATATCACAATTGCTAACGCTGATTAGTTGATGTTTGAGAGTTCTTGGTCGCATCCGCTCCTTCAAAAGCTGAATAAGAGAGGAAAAAAAATGTTAGATAATGTACTAGTATTAATATCAATAGGAAAGTATACATGTTACTGAAAGTGACGAACAGGTAAAGAAAGTAGTCAAATACTACAGAAAGACATTCTTACTTCTATGACCAAATACAAATAAATGGTTGACTAATTAAGGTGAAACACATCGGTGAGATAGATGGACATATTATCAGACACATCAACAAAATAACTCCCATCTTCAGCTAGGAGAGTTCCACTAATTGAAAAGAAATTTAGAGCTTCAGTGGCAGCCTTGGCTTTTGGGAGTAATGAGTATGGCTAGTATTTTGTAGACACATTTTAGGGATGAAAATTTTAAATGTCTGTAACTCTGTTTCATCATTTTTATGACCATATGGAAAATCAGTACTTGGTTCTATTGCTAATTTTTACAAATGCAAGGTAATCATGGTGCAACCTTACAGGGACAGAAGGATCAAAAACAGAGGTCTAAGAAAAAGAACCAAGAAAAAAGGGACGGAGGGAGTACTAATTACTTTGATTATATTGAGGGGAGAAAATAAAATCATGCAAGGAGTAAACGATTGAATAGAAGTACCTTTCTCAAGCTCCTCAAATTCAAGGTATAATTCTAGTTCTTCTTCTGTTGGAGTACTATAAAGATCAAAGTTCGATGTTGAAGATCTTAACCAATCAGAAATACAAACCAAGGCCTCAACAGTTTTTGGTGACAAAGATGCTCTGAATGGATCCACCACTCTCGACCCCAAGCTGAAAGCATTCTCCGAAGCAACAGTGCTACACAGAACAACAAATATATCCTTGGCTAAATTTGATAAAATAGGAAATGCAACTTCATTACCCTTCCACCACTTACAAATATCAAAAGGTTTGACAAGCAGGCTTACACATCTATCTGCTAAATATTGATCAACCTCATTCTGGATGCACTGGGAATTCTGGGACATCCTTTCCTTAGCAATCTCCTTACTAACATCATCAAGGTCCTCAAATACTATCTCATCCACCGTTGTATCTTCTTCATCAACTTGTACAACTTGCTTCATGCTCTCCCCATCTTTGTATTCGTTATACATACTCATCAATATTTTTCGTAAATCTTCTTCAATTAACTGAATTACAGACACACTTGCATTAATTTTCTTCATCGCCATTTTAGACCAATTAAGCTTGTATCTAGGATCAAGAACATTTGCTATCATGATGATCTTATTAGTAGACTCGAAGCTTCCCCAATACTTGTCAAACTTGGTCTTCATTGATGTTGCAACCTTACTCAGGAACTGATCTTCTGAAATAAGAGCTTTCTTAATCTCACACAACAAAGTAATCATCTCCACGAACAACACATTTGAAGTGACCGTCTTCCATGCACTAAGTTTTTTGGTGGAATCATAAAACTTTTTTAGAAATACACAAAATTCCTCTGCATTCATCCAATCATCATTACTTGGAGGTCTAACTTTTTCTGTAAAATAGCATTTGAATGCATCATCCTCTTCAGCCATCCTAGTAAATGTCAACTCATACTTCAAAGCATCTTCAAGCATGAGATAGGTGTTGTTCCATCTAGTTACCACATCTAGCGGGACATTAGCATTTGCCTTGCCATCCTCAAGAAATGCAAACTCCCTAAACTTTTCAAGCCTTTGTGGTGAGCTCCTCACATATTTAGCACAATTCCATATGCTAGAAATCCCATCTTGTAACTCCTTCAAACCATCCTTCACAATTAAATTGATAATGTGACAAGCACATCTCAAATGTAGATACTCACCATTAAACATCAAGGTTTTGTAACTAGTAAGCCTCCTTTTCATGTATTGCACAGCAACATCATTGGCACTAGCATTATCCACGGTTATGGTAAACACTTTAGTAATCTCCCACTGCCTTAAACATTGCTCAAGTACTCTACCAATGTCCTCTCCTTTGTGACTAGTGATATTACAAAAGTTGATGAACCTTTTGTGTAGCTTCCAGTCTTTGTCCAAGAAATGTGCTGTTACCACCATATAATTTATAGTTTGAATAGATGTCCAAGTATCAGTGGTTATAGAAACTCTTGTATCACTCTCCTTTAGTTGGCTCATCAACAAAGCCTTCTTAACATAGTACTTGTCCAAAACGCCTTAAGCAACTTGTTTCCTATTAAGTGGTTTCCAGTTTGGTTCCAACTCTTTGCATAAAAGCAAAAATCCCTCCTTTTCCACGAACTTAAATGGAAGCTCGTCCTTGATGATCATCTCAATGCGTCTATCATCACACCTCTGCTTATTATACTTTCTGTATCCTGTCCCTCCACTCACATTATCCCGACTTAACTTTGTTTGTGTTGGATTATCATCTTCATACAATGGGTGTAATTTGCACTTCTTTCTATGGTAATTCAGGGAACTAGTGCCATTCTTATCCGAGTCACACGGCACTTTCTCGTGGCAATAGTTACAGGTGCAAGTTTTGGAATCAATTTCACAATTTGGAAGCTTGCACCTAGTATAATAATTCCATAATTTACTTCTGTTTGCAGGCTCTTTCCTCTTTTTCCCTCTATTTGCTTCACTACTAGTATCTCCGAATACTGGAGCGGATGAAGACGGAGGAATCGATTGAGAAGAACCTGTAGTTACAGGCCTCGAGTTGAAAGATTCCATCCTGTTTCAAACATAATTGATAAAATAAAATTAACACTCTTAAGTGAATTCAGTAAGTAAGAAACAACAAGGTGCAGGACTCATTGGTATTTCATCAAACAGGCAGCAGGCATAAGCTTTAAGAACGAACTAACAAACTTTAACTAAGTGCTTTTCTTCCACACACAAATGTTAATATCACTGGTAACAATTTTCTCACAATCTCATTAAGGTCTGAATCACAAAATTAAGCACATTCAGACCAAGGAACTCGATACAAAGATCTAATAATTTTGAAAACCCAAGAAAAGATAATGTAGCAAATTCAGTCCAAGGAACTCGATACAAAATTAAGCACATTCAAATGACCACATTCATTTCCAACACAAGCAGTAGCAAAAACACGAATTTACAGAAAATCCAAGAAAAGATAATGTAGCAAATATGAATATGCAGCTGCAGATTTGAAAATTTCCACAAATCTGAAGATCAAAGTCAGAAAAGATACTCACTAACCTGGAATAAGGCAAGGAAAATTAAATCTGAAGAGATCTTGGCTCAGATTTGAAGAAAGAAGGCCCGAGCAAAAAGGCTCAAACAACTCTTCAATGGAAGGGGGAAAGCTTATCGTGGGGTGGAGCGGAGCTGGTGTCGACGCAAGGGTGTGGGAAGAAGAGAAGATCGGCGGAAGGGTGTGGGAAGAAAACTCACGATTGAGAAAGAGAAAGAGCGAGAACGCCAAGAAGCATGAGGGAGAGAGAGACAGAAGAAAGAAACGGCCGCTGGAGAGAAAAAGAAACAGATCTTCAATTAGAATTAAGACTTTTAGGGTTAGATTTTTTTTTAATTATATTTATATGTATATAATAATATATATTTTATATTTTTTTAAAAAAAATAAGTCGGTATTTCGGTATACCAACCGATTTCACTTCTATATACCACGTACCAACCATTTTTACTAATTGGTACGGTACTACCGAACCGAAAGTTCGATATACCGATTTTAATGTACCGATTACAATTGATACAATTGGTATATGGATTGGTTGGTGCGAAAGAGTACCATTTGCCAGCCTTATGCATGACTTAGAATACTCCCTTGGTTTCACAAAATTAATGTTTAAATTTGTTCTTAATAAAAAATAAATAATTAAAAAAAATATTTGATACTCATCCCGTTTCAGAATAAGGTTTTTATTTTTCTTTTTGATTTCTCCTAGAGTACGATTTTTAGTTGTTTTATTGCTTAAATTACTTAAAATATAGGGATGGCAACGGATCGGGTTCGGAACGGGTTATTCAATTCCCAAACCAGTCCCTATATTGATCTACCATAACCCGAACCCCCCCCCCCCCCGTATTATGCGTTACCCGAGCCTGCACCGTTTAACCCCTCCCAATAGTTATTTAAGTAATTTTCTATAAAAACACCCATAATTCAAGGACCCCTCTAGTAATTTCCTATATTCGGAGCATTTAAGTAATTTCCTATAAGGACATTTAATTAATTTCCTATATATTCGGGGCGGGGCGGGGTGAACCCGAACCCTTCAAAAACCCGACGGGTTTTCAAATTTGCATCATATACCCGGCCTATTAGGGGCCCGTCTTTTCGAGTTCGGGGCTGGTTCGAATTTTTTGTCATCCCTATTAAAATATATAATGATACTCAGTTATCATTCTCAAAACAAAACTTTCTACCCACTTTCTTTTTTATATTTTATTTTTCATACTCACAATATTTAATTTTTCTTAATTTTCATGTAAAATCAAATAAGAAATATTATTGTATAACGAAGAAGAGAAGAGAGTAGTATTTATTTTGGAACGGAATAGTATGCGGTATAGTGCTTCTTGGGCCCAGTAGATACTCTTAAACACAGAGATTAAGTGGTTTAACCCACGAAAATAAGTCCACTAGATGAGCCCATGTTAGGCCACTTATAAACGGACATGTAGTTCGTCCATAATCCATGTTCTATTATGGGCCTGTGGTCCACACACTGATTAGATACTTTCCTTGATTTATTTCTCGAAAAATGACAATATAAGGTATACTCCCTCCGACCCACAATTCTACGCACTTTTTTTTGTGTCGGTGCGGGAATTAAGGTAAAAGGTGATAAATGTAATGTATTGTGAGTGTAAAAGTAAAATAGGAGAGAGAATGAGTGGAGAGAATAGTAAATTTGAAAAGTGTTGTGAGTAGAGAGAAGTGGGTCCCATTTTCATTTTGGGAAAGTGCAGATTATTGTGGAATGCCAAAAATGGGTCTTTTCATGGATTATTGTGGGACGGAGGGAGTAAGGTTTAGAGGGTGTATACCAATCGAGATTTAATATTTTAATTTCATTAATTTCGATCCAAAATTAACAATGCTAGTCAATTATGATTTTTTTTAAACGAAATTGTTAGAGAAAATATTTTAAGATTAGAAGATTCAAGTGTGACTGAAAACTGAGAAAAACAAAACATACACAACGATCACAGATGATAGTTGAGACAGATACTCTATATTTAGCAAAATCTGAAACATATTTCATAACATAATTTTTTTTTTCAAAAAGCTACTTAGTTTTATTAAAATATAAAAATAAAATGTTATGGGGTACTATACCAAATCATCACTAAACAAAAAACGAATCAATACTAAAAGAAATAAAAAGGAAGACATAGAATAAAACTATCCCTGGTATCTTCTAGAACTTCGGCCTTTAGATTCGACCTTAAATGCATTCTTGTCAGTTCTTAATTTAATCGGAATAAATCCATCTTCTTCATTATGGTAGTCATCAAAAGAATCACTATCCGCCCTTGATACCCATATATATACATTCACACCTCATATCATACCTTCATATTGGCGAGTATTTGCATATGCAAACAATGATACTTTAGAGTGATAGTCTTTCAAATCAGATTTATATTTTTCTCGACTAGAAATAATAACTCTATTACAATAAACTGATCATTCTTCAAAATCCAAAAATGAAAACTAAAGAAAGTAACAAACAATTGCATTTTGTACCAAATCAATAAAGTCATGGATTTGTTGTGCATTTGTTTCGCATGCAAAAGTTATGTTGAGATAGACGGTCGGCTAAATAATCAAAATGCCGTTAATAAAATACAAAAATAAATGAAAGCCCTTGGAATGAAAATAATCGGCCAACAATAAAATCCCACCTCGAAGCCATAAAGTCATGTACCAAGCTGACCCGTATACTCTTTCCGTCTCACGATAATCGGTAAAAAGACATTTTTTGGGCGTTCCACAATAATTTGCACTTTCCTAAAATGAAAATGAGACCCACTTCTTTCTACTCACAATCATTAGCCACTTACTCCACTTTCTCTCTATTACCCAACCATCTACACGCACAATACTATCAACACATCACCTTTTTCACCTTTTACCTTAAATTCCGCGCCAAGCAAAAAAATGAACATTTCTCCGGGACGGAGGGAGTATTTCACAAGTAGCCACGTCACTTTTGTTTTACATAAGAGAAAAAACATTAAACTCAAAATCAAAAATGAAAAATGAAAAATGAAAAACCTCGTAACAATATTAGTGGCACTTCCGTAATTAAGTCCAAACAGAGAACCCAAAACAGTAAAACACAAGTTTTCAGTTCATAACAGACAGCTGCTAACCAACCCCCAACCCCTTTTTTTCTCCGAACAAATGCACAAACAAAAAAGAACCCACTTCTTCGATGATTTAAGGAACAATCCCAAAATGAACGCCGACGAGGTAAATTTCCCCCATTACCGTTTAACCGCTTTTAGCGGCGGTGCAACCGTCGTCGACCACCTACCCACCACCAACTTCCGACTTAATTTTGTTTAAACGGTTTTCCCGACTAGGATCGGTTTTGATCTTGGTTCTTGTTAGTTAATTTGGGTTTGACGAGTTGGGTTTTGTTTGTTTGTTTCTCAGCAGAGATTAACGGCGTTGAAGAAAGCTTATGCGGAGATTATACTGAATACGGCGAAAGAGGCAGGGGCGAGGATTTTGGCGTCGGAAAGGAAGGCTCTTAGTTACCAACATGAGCTGTTTGCTGCTAAGGAAGAGTCTCTTCAGATGCTTCTCCGACTCAAACGTATGATGGATTCCAAGGTCTGAATTCTCTAAAGCCTTGTTCTTTTTTTGATTTTTTTTTATTTTGTTGGGTTTCTTGATATACATTGTCGTTATTAATTTGAATTTGCTTTCTTAATTTTGTCAATGTGTTAGTTTTATTGTGGAGATTGGGTTGCTTATTTTTCGCGCTAGCTGTCACTTGGATTCCCTCTATCGGGTTAATGCCAGTGTGTTTATTGCTTGTGTTGGGCATGTCGAGATTCGAGGTTGATGAAATGCTTCTTGATGTGGTTCCTTTGTGTAGTCTAGTTTTGCGCGAGTTTGTGTATCTTTGACTATGTATGACTTTAACTGAAGAGTATATACATATGTGAGGGTCATGTTCTTTGTCTACAACAGCTATTGTTGTATGATTTACCCTTGTTCAGTAAGTAATTCTAAAAAGTAGAGCTTTAAAATGGTGGATTACAATAATGCTGTTGAGGATCAGCATTTCGTTCATCGTATTAGTGTTTACATTAGATTGTGGAAGTTTCACAGACATGACTTTCGGCCAGTTATCAAAATCAATGACCTTTCCTTTACCGGTAGGGGCTTTACCCCTTTGTGTGCAGTTTTTAAAGTAATTGGCATGCAGTAGGGTTTCCTTTTCTTAGATAAATTCCATTAAAAGTGACGTGATTGTGGTTTGATTAAACAAAGATCACGTCTCATTGCATTACCAGCATGTAGATAATGGAAGTAATAGATTCCCTTTGTGTCAAAAAAAATTGTTCATTCGTCAAGTCGTTCTTTTTCTGGTGGATGCTTTGTATGATTATTCCATCAAACTTATGATCATATGGTGTAGTTATTCTTCTGCAAGATTAAAACAACTAAACTTTTTGTATAACTTAAATGAGTTCATTCTGAAGTAATTTGGAAGTATTCTGCAGAAGTTTAAGTATAAAGATGAATTCTTGTTCAATTTGTGACTAATAAGATGGTATTTTTTGCTTCTTCTTGAATGAATTTGTTTTTTTTTCTTTTCTCTTGAATATGTAATTATGTTAAGTCAAGGTATTCATTTCAGTGACTTTTTTTTGGATTGATTTCTAGTAGTTTGGGTGATGCTCGTTGATTGTCGTGTTTTAAATCTACTGTATATTGGGTTGATTTTGGAGCTGATTTCTTTTGAGTCACTTGGACTCCCTCAATGAATTTTAGATGCATGTTCTTATTCTGATAGATTCTATTAGTGTAATATTAACATTTTTCTAGTTAGCTGAGTCAAAAAGAGCTTCGTGATGATGGATTCCAGAAGTGTTATTGAGGATTTCCGTTCATACTATTGAACACTTGGTGCATTTTTGCCTCATTCATGAAATGCCATTTCCTTAAATCTGATAAGCATTATGCTTTTTTTCAAGGTAATTGCAGCACCTTCCTGATTTTCATATTGGCAGAATCAATTTTTATCTCCAACTATATCTCCTTTGTTTAAATGCATTCGTTGGCTCCAAACTCCAACCTCTCCCTAAAACTTGCACATGATTTTTTTTCTTAAAGAGGAAATCTCACACCTTCACTCTATCCATTGGTGATGTATGTACGGAGTAATAAACATGTTAAATCTATGATCTTTGTGGATTTTTTCACTTCTCCTTAAACAGAAGATTAAAGTGGGTGTAGAATCTGCCGAATTGTTTCACGTAAGATATGTGGAACCCGAATCCTGCTTTATGGGGGCTAATAACTAAATTAACATATTAAAACAAGGCAACCTGATTGCATTTTCATGGTACACTAACACTAACATGCTCACCACTTTAGCTGGGTGCCCAAGAAGTGGATGGTGGGTGCAGAACCTCCCAACTCCTGTAACTTATAGACACTAGTTTATGTGTCTAGTTGGGTATAATAGTTCTACGAAGTAGTAATTGCTTGGACATGTGGTAGAAGGCTCTGAACTTGTGAATCGTGATTTGTTAGGAAAGATGACAGTGATCGTGCATTGAGCTGTCATGAACCCAAGTCATAGCAGACATTCTACTTTTCCCTTTAGCATACAGTTTTATCTTTATCTGTAAATAAAATCTTGGTAATATTCATTGGCCTATTTACCTCTCTTCTTATCTTATTATCTTGCTTAGTGGAAATTATTTCTATTATTTGGTCAGTGAGTGAATATGGATGCATAGTATTGCCCCATTCCCAAACCCAAACCCAAACCCAACCCAAATCTTCTGCATGGTTTATTTTAACATAAATTTTTATGTGATACAATAGTTCATGCTAGAAGTCAAAATGAATTATTGATGTAGCTGGCTAGCCATTTGCTGTCTGTTGTTTCTATCTTACCTTTCACTTTACTTCCACTTTGGTGGTTTGCATTGTTCTGGGGGTGGAGTAGAAGCTTTGCTGGTGGTGGAGGATAGAAAATATATCCCGAGGGTATGTAATATTGTTTTTTTGTTCAAAAATTGTTTTTTATTGATGAATGACTTAATCTATTACAAGAGTGGCACTTCAAAGTGCTAGAGATTGCATTTGGTGGGGTTCGAACCCCTCTCGTATTGAAAGGGACATCGCATGCCACTTGAGCAAGAGCTCTTTGGCTAGGATATGTAAATATTGCAATAACTAAGATTTTGGTTGGATGATTGTATGGTAACTATGGTTAAGTTAGAAGGTGAAATTAATTTCTTTCATTTGAACTTTTAGTCTAACCATTGTTCTAGTTAATCATGGTCCACTTATCTATATGCCCTTCAATTTGGTTTTAACAATAATGCATCTGATTTATTTGGCAAATCTACAGACCAGTGAAGCAGAGATGGCATCCTTCAGCCAACAGAAAAAGATAGAAGAACTAGAATTACAGCTTCAGGAAGCCGAGGACATAGTGAAAGACCTCAGAGAAGAGTTGAGAGAAGTTCAGGATGAAGTAGATAGGACAGCAAAGAAAGGAGCAACACGTCTGAATCATGATACTGTTACACCACAAGAAACCTCAGCCGGCAATAGACCCCATGTTTCTCAGTCTACTACACTCCCTCCACCCGACTTTGAAAGTGCACCCATTTCTGTTCCTGACTTGGGACACTTATGTCAGGGGAATGAGGGCCAGAAGCTCTTCAATTCTTTTCTCCGTATGGGTAACTCATTTGTTAGTAACACTGATTTACCTTCTATAATATTGCGTAGCAAAGAACCTGAGCTGTACCGAAATGGATGCACTCAAAGAGTCCGAGCATGCGAAAGGACGCCATTGAATAAAGAGTTGTCTTTTTCTGATAAAGTAAATGATGAAAAGCATGACTCACTTATCAAAGAGGAAGGAGGTGAAAAGGTCCAGAAAGCCCCTGTTTGCGAGCCTGTTAATAAATGCAATCCAGAAAATAATGATGTGGTTCAAGGAGATGGCATGGTTAACAGCTGGAAACAAGTTTGTGTTGTCAAGTCTATTCGTACGAAAAGGAAAAGAACTACTAGATTTACAAAAATTAGGAACCCTTCTTGCAGATATCAACCTGATCAAATCAACAAGATCAATCGAGCGGCTGGTGTTTCTTGCTTGAATATTTGCAGTTCAGGGAAAGATATTGGTGCTTCTGATACTAAAATGGATGCAGCAAGCGCACGGATCGGGCTCAACTTAGTGAAAGATGTATTTGCGTCTACGAGACAAGACAGTAACGAATGCCCTGAGAAATCACAGGCTCCTACTGATCAGAAGAATATTGGGAAAGTTGACTTGCCATGTGTCACTTCAGAGTCAAAGTCATCGGA
The DNA here is from genome assembly GCA_022495995.1 of Adenophora triphylla var. japonica. NCBI lineage: Eukaryota > Viridiplantae > Streptophyta > Magnoliopsida > Asterales > Campanulaceae > Adenophora > Adenophora triphylla. The sequence goes on from JAFEMH010000192.1 coordinate 597,313, forward strand.
TACAACTAGGGTGATTCCTCTTCACCCTGTAAATGATAGAGTTATTAAGTACACATTCCAAAGGAAGAAAAAGAGAGAGACTTTGAATCGCTTTGAGGGAAATATTAGAGAGAATCTGAACAGCGACGAGGGGAGTGCCGCTGTTGGAAAGCGAGATGTAGGAAAGAAGGAAAACGGCTCTTTGGAGCCTGAAAAGTGTAACTTGATAGAAGAATCATCTCGAGACAGGCGTCTATCTCAGGTTGCTCATCAGGTTGGTGATATATTCATGTCCCCGGTGTTTGCATTTACAGTTATTATATTTATAAGATCAGTGCTCATGCATGCTATTTTTTTTTTAAACTGTAGTGTTGAGAATTCCTTCCCTTCATATGTGCTTTTACCTTCTTTTTTCATATGAGCCAACTCTTTTAATTAGTATGTGAAAGAAGTCATATTAGAAGGTAAATAAAGTATTGGTCAGAACCCCCTCGGCCCCTCCCATACCCCTCCCCCACCTCCCCCCCCCCCAAAAAAAATAAAATAAAATAATGCACTAAAAATATATAATAAGAATTTTGACTTCATATCAAAAAATAATACAGTAATAAATTTGGCTTTGAGAGTCCCTACTTGAATATTAAGGCTACAAGAGTACAAGTTCATAAATTGTGAACATTATCCTTCATTTGTTGAATAAACAAGTTCTTAAGGATGATTGTAATGAAAATTACTCGAGGGAAATATTTGTGAAAATATATTATATTCAATCCGGACAAAGAGCCCGCATGATAAGCCAAGAACGTGCGAGGGGTATATGGCCTTTTGGAAACATGAGAAAGCGATCTCTAGTTTTAGGTTTTCTGTACTGTCCTAAAAGCAATTTATAGGCGATGGAGAGAAGGCTAACAGCGAATTTAGATCGTTAGTCAGGGGTACCCCAACTGGCATTATGGTTGACCTTAATCTTTAGTAGGTCAAATGATATCTTTATAACACAGCAGTTGATTTTTCTTGTAGGTTTATTTTATGTTGTTTTGTTTTATATTTATTGCTTGTTTATGCAAGTATTCTAATACGTATCTGTTGCTTTTGGGCAGCTTGTATCTATATAGGGAAAACATGATGGCAATAGCTCTGGTAATTCAAACATCCAAAACGCGTTGGGGTCGAGGAGAAAACAAACTGAAACATGGTTGCTATATATAAACCAATTTGTTGTTATTAACGCGCGGCGCGGCGCTTGTAATAATAGAAGTTTAAACCTTAAACTTGAGTAATAGATTATCAAAAAGAGAGAACAGTTTTGCTGCATGTATCAATTTTTGCATCTTGAATTATTGTCAGGGTTAGCAAGAACAGGTGAGAAAAGTTGTATGGCTATGAACTGATTATAGTGCAGCCATGGAAGTCTGATGGTCTGTCCATGTAGTTGATACAACTAACTCATAGCCATTATACAACTCGTTTGCACCCTTAACTTGAAGCCATTATACAAATTAGAATAAACTGCTTTTATTTTGCCTCACGTACTATTGCGTAATATCAATTTAACACATGGCTGGCGGCGAAAATTGGCTAAAATCTTCAAAAAATCGCTATATTAAAAATCAGATTCCCGCTTCTTTAACCGTTGGATCGTCGTCAAATTTCTGGGGTATGTTCACATCGCTCAGGCGCTTATATTGACCGTTGGGATCAGCAAAATAATCAGCGGTACCGGAGATATGGCCGACGGCGCAAATCCGGCGAGGCTATATTAAAAATCAAATTCCCGCTTCATTAACCGTTGGATCGTCGTCAAATTTCTGGGGTATGTTCGCATCACTCAGGCGCTCATATTGACCGTTGGGATCAGCAAAATAATCAGCGGTGCCGAAGATATGGCCGGCAGCGCAATCCAGTGAGGCATCTCGTTCACAACATCTCGTGTATGGCGAAGCGGGATTAGATTAATCAACACCAAATACAAAGAAAAAGCAAGAAAGAAAAGGAAATAAAATCAAAATACAAAATTATTGTAGATCTTCTTCCCTAGTTTAAGTTTGTAACCCCACTTCCCATTCAATTCCCGTAACCCCCCTTTTTCTTCCATCACTACCGCCGCTCCCCCTCCTCCCTCTCCATCCCTACCACTCCCCCATCATCTCCCTTCCTCCCCCACCACCCCTCCACTTCCTTTGCTCCTTTCAACAACAATGGCAAAGCTCTAACTACAATTGCAAAGCTCCAACAACAATGTTAATAAATTTCAGACTTTCACTTCCCTCCTACCTCTGCCTTTTTCCCCCTTCGCCCCTCTCACTTCCATTTTCTGCTGCCCATCCCAATACCCACCCATCTTTTTCCCTTTTGGCTCACAACCCCACTTCCCTAACACCCACTATTTGAAATTAAAAAAATACTAAAATAGAATGAACAGTTGGTGAAAACTAGATATGGATTTCATTTTTCTTCTTTTCTTTTTAGATTTTGATAATTGATTTTGAGATATTATTGAAAGTTGATGTGAATTTATAAGTAATTTCTTGTAATTATTGTTTAAATTAATAACAATGGAAGTGGATAGATGGAAATTGATGTTTGATTTTGTTTATGGTAGCGAATGGTGGTTCTAGGTTTTGGTGGCGGTGCACGGTGGTGACTATGGTAGGGACATCGGAGATCACGCGCCTTCTTCATGCTCATTTTTTCCAATCAAGCAATCGG